>OZ035873.1:53224047-53919047 GCA_964034865.1 Eristalis intricaria | reverse complement strand
CTCAATAATTATGTTGAAAAAGTCACATGACAGCGCGTCGCCTAGTGTAAAACCTTTTTTGACATTGAAAGTCTCGAGAATTATTATCTCAAGAATCTCAGTATCGACTGCGAATTTACAACGAGTTGTCCCTCTGCGTCTCGATATCTTGCTCTACTCCGTTGTCCTATCGATATCTGTGTTCTTACCTCCGCTGCAACAAGGAAATGATCCGAGTTGATGTTGGCTCCTCGGAATATTCGGACATAGAGAATACTGGAGGAGTATCTAACGTCGTTCGCAATGTGATCAATCTGGTTGACGGTTGATTGATCAGGAGACTGCCAGGTCCCATAAAATTATAACAAATAAATTATTATAAAGCAATGTAACTACGTAACCGACATCAAAATCAAACCAAACAAATCTGTAAATGTCAAAGAAAAAGCGTAAAGCATAATTTTTGATATATACATTCTGAATGACCCTTGGTTGGCGATTATATGTGTTAATATCGAATCATATAAAACTTATATTTCGCAATGTGCTACTTATAATCCTTCCTTTTAGCAATTTTTCAATAAACTTCATGGCCCTTCGAGCCTCTTTTTTTGGAAAACTATTTATTGTGTGTGATAAGTGAACAATACGACATATGAAACACGCTTAAAATTCATATTTAAAGACACGGACACAGTGAGTTTTTTTTTATTAAAAGTGCAAAACGGGTTCCCGCGTCACGCAACAAAGATACCTCAGTCCGTTACTACTTGTTCTCGAAACCCTTTGTTCCACCATAGTTGCAAGTAAAAGTACTGCAAACCAAATAACTGCAAATAAAGGATATAGGCGCGGTCTTCCAAGAAGTGTATGGGAGTGAATGGGAGCCTTCGCCCGAACCACGACCTGGACAACCGAGAAGACATACAACAATGGCGATCTGAGAACACTGGCTTTGTCGTGTTCAATGATGATAACATGGCAGATAATGCCATCGTCGAATAAAAGGGTTCATCCTCCGTTCATATCGAAGACCGAACTCCAAGCGGTCTTCGAATCATAAAAGAAGTCTGTTGGAATCGACGAGATCTCCAACATTGTGCTAAGATAACTCCCCCTGGAAATGGTTAATATGTACACAATCCTGTTTAACAATGCTCTGAATAATGCACACTATCCCGAGCATTGAAAAACCGCGATTGTACAACCAATATCCAAGAGAGGAAAAGATTCTTCGAATCCTTGCAACCTCCGGTCAATTAGTCTCCTTCCGAACATCAGCAAGGTATTCGAGAAGGTGATCAATAGAATTCTGATCAACTGGACTAAGGACAACAATATAATTCCGGATAACCAATTCGGTTTCAAAGCGGGGCATTCATGCCGCGTCGAAACAGGTGTCGGATATCCAATGGAACAAGAGCTAGAAACAATGTACAGGTGTTTGCTTGATTGACCAGGAGAAGGACTTTGACACCGTATGGTTAGAAAGTTTTTTTTACAAGCTCAATCGGCAAGGTATAAGCAAATCACTGCTGTAACTACTGCATAACATGCTTACCGGTAGACGGTTCTTCGTCAAAAATGGCAACGTAACTGCGACGGGTATATTCCAAGTTAATAATGGTCTCCATCAGGGTGCCATTAATTCGCCGATCCTGTTCAAACTTTTGCTTAAACGATCTGCTAAGTTCTCTTCCTCATGCAATTGCCTATGCCGATGACTTGATCGTGTACAGATCAGGCAAAAAGACGGAGGAAATCACTACTCTCACGCAGGGTGACTTCGATTCATTCAAGAGAAGTTGCGATGACTGGAAGTTGAGTATCAACTTCCGGAAGTCGGAATCCATTCTGTTCAGGGCGCCGTTGTATAAGGCATCGGCGGATACGAAAAAGAATTGGCGAAGGATGTCAATCGTTGTACGACACGGGGAACCATTGGCGCAAAGGACTGTAGTCAGATACCTGGGGATCAACCTACATAGCCTAGGGTAGTTTTTAAGGTTGTTGTAAGATGTCAATAAAAAAAAACAAGAATAATTAAAAATAAATAAAAAAAAAAAAACAAAAAAATAGTATTCACATGCGTACACCACTGTGTACCTATGTGTATACACTGTATATATTAAGTACATCTATATATATATGTCTATATATTCATATAGTATGTATATCATATCATATGTATATGCATGTAGTTTATCTTAAGTAAGCTTAAGTTATTTTTAAGGTAGTGTGTAAGTTAGGATATAAGTCTTAAATAAATCCAGTTCAGTAATTAAGTTTTTTGTTTAATTTTTTTTAAGTTGTACAGATAAAGTAGTTATTCCTTAAATGCATGGATTTTTAGTTTAAGTCGAAAGACATAGGATAAATTAAGTTTAACTTAGAGTTCCCGCCGAGGGCCAGTAAGCTATATATATAGTAATACTGTTCGTCCAACCAGTTTTAAGCATTTTTGCCTAGTACGTAAGCATGTCATGAATTTTGAAATAAAAATGAATTGAAAAAGAAAAAAGGCCTTGAAATCGACGAATAAGTGGTGGGTGTCGATCAGCATTTCTTGGGTTTTTTCCAGGATCTGCCGTAATGCGAAGATTTGGTCGATGGTGGACTTTCCCGGCCTAAAACCGGAAACTTATAGGCGACGTTGAGGAGACTTATCCCTCGGTTATTTGGCGCAGTCTCCTTTCTTGTGGATCGGGCAAACGATACTGAATGCTCGGACATCGAGAATACTGGAGGAGTGTCTGACGTGGATCAATCTGGTTGACGGTCGATTTATCAGGAGACCACCAGGTCCCATTGTGGATGTTGAGGTGAGGGTACCGCGTACTGGCTACAAAGAGGTTTCGCCCCGTTACGAAGTCCAACAGCCTGAGTCCGTTCTCGGACGTGTTGTCGTGCTTTCTGTGATTCCCGATGACTCTAGCAAAGATGTCTTCCTTGCCCAGCTTTGTGTTGAAATTTCCTATAACGATCTTGGTGTCATGGCTGGGGCATTGATCGAACGTCCTTTCTAGGAGATCATAAAAGTCACCTTTGCTATCGTTATTTGTATCCTCCTTTGGTGCAAATCAGTCCATATTAACTTCACTTATGGGCATGTTAATAACTTGCCAGCTTACCTTAATCGCGTCCAAATACCTTTTGGCAATGAAGCGAAATACCTCGGGATGACTCTTGACGTGAAACTCAAGTGGAAGGAGCACGTTAAGAAGAAACGTGCCGAACTTGACAAGAAATATAAAGATCTATATTGGCTTATTGGTAAACATTCCAAGCTAGCTTCTATACAAGCAAATCCTAAAGCCTGTTTGGACGTATGGCGTACAACTCTGGGGTTGTACCAAAGCAAGTAATTTGAACATAATACAGACTTTTTAAGATAAGGTGCTTAGAACTATCGTTAATGCCCCATGGTATATTAGAAACGATGATATCCACAGAGATCTTGGAATATTACCACTCCAAGATGAAGTAAAGAACTTTGCTTATAAACATAAGCGTCGCCTAGAAGAGATCCTTGAGGAAAGTAATGTCTTGCGCCGACTACAAAGGACCAGACCGCTTGATCTCGTGCGATAGTCTGCACCCGCGCATGGTTGCTGTGTTAGCAGGAAATTTTATTGGAGTAACCTGCCGATCAGTACCTAAATCATGAAATACAAACTACTGGTGAAGTGCTTCACTTACTTGTAGTTTTAAAAATAACAGGGAGGTGGTTTTAGTGAGTAAGAATCTCACACTTCTATGTGCGAACGTTCGCCATAGAGTCTTGTCGAAGATTTCCAACTACCCATGGAAAAAAAATATATTTTTGTGAGTATTAAATCCAAAACACCTTTGCTCCTGTTTTGCTCACAGACCCTTCAGGCAAACTTCACATTGAATTTAATAATTATTTGTTTTTCCTTTCATATTCAAGCCTCTTATCGAATCGTTTTGCATCATACTACACAAGCTTTTAATATGTATCTCTTGTGCTATATATATAAATCATTTTCGACTGAGTAAGAGTATGCATTAAATTCATTTATTAAATTTTCATGGATGTACATATGATATTTTTTCACGGTTATTAAATATAGCTTTTCCGTTTCTTCATCTTGTCCTTTCTTTCATTCTATTCTTGGGTAGCATTGCCAGCTTCTTCATATTGATATTTCTTCACATTTCCATCCAGTACAGCAGCTACAGGATAAGATGATGATGCACCCTCTTTCTCCACCTCTATCACTGCTAGTTTAACAATTGGCTTCATTAATATCCTTTCTGCAGTTTGTGCAGCAACGCTGCGTACTTGTTCATTCTTGCTAATTCTCACCTCTAGAATTTTTCCTTTGGGGTAGTTATTCATTGGCAAGTTATTGTCCACAATTAATACGATGTTTCCCACCTTTTCAGCTCATGTCATTTTGACCGTAGAGTTAGTGATTGCTTTAAGCAACAATGTGTTAGTTAATGCCTGCATAATAATTTATTGAACTCTAACCGCTGGGGGGGAGGGGAAGTCAACTTACTAGACAGGGTTTCGTACGGAACTAAAATTTATCTGTGCACATCATTGACTTATATAGTGCAAATTTGCTTACTTTACATTTTCTATTGGATTCAAATTGCTTATGCTAAAAGAAATGTAAATTGGATTGTTTTTGATAGGAAGATATAAGAAGCGAAAGAGGTGCGTACAGGTGAACGAAAAATGTGCTCTAGAGCGATAGTGGAAATAAGAGCTGAATATGTGCAGTTGTGCTGTTGTGGGCTGTGGGCTGTGTGCTGTGCTATGCGATATGAGTTGGCGTCATATATCATCAGGTGTTGTGATCACAACATGCTTGGGCCGCCTAGATCATTAAGTGGTCGTCGGTGAATATTGATGACGCGACTGGTTCACTTCGTCGCTTACGTGGTGCTGGGTTAGTAGTGGTCAAGATTTTGATGTTGGCGGACTTCCTTTTCCTAAGCCTTTTCAGTATACGCAGCATACTGCGATTGCAATGACAAGTGTTATTGCACCGCTTAATGAATACTGTTGAATCTTGTGTCTTCGGATTTGGTTAGACAATACCTCTTGACTTCTTTGGAGAGCGATCTCATGTTGTAACTTTGCAGTCTGCTGTGAAATTTTTGTTCCTTAACAGTTGGTTGTTCGTTGTGATAATACTGATCAGTTGATAAATCAGATGTTTGGAAGTGGTAATAATGATAACACTATCCTCGTTCTTATTAACTGGCTGCCAAAAATGATCATGCTGGATTGAAGAATCCTGCAGTTTGGTTGCAACTGCAATATTCCAGTTGTCATTAATTGAGCTGTCGAAAATAAATGGCCACATGGTGTATATCCAAGTATTTGCGTGGTGCATTTGTGCCGAATAGATTTTTTTTTTATATTTAGATTGATTTTATTATTTCGAATAATGTTAAGTTTACAAGAATTTTACAAAATCAAAATCAGCATGCCGGATTGACTACAATTTATTATGTACAAATAATAATTATAAGCTCTCCATGTAGAAAAATGCTCTTTTCAAAAGTTCCCTGTTTGGATATTTTCTCTGTATTTTAGTGATATTTTGGAGTATTTAAAAAACTTGCTTACGTCCATTTCGCCTAGGAGTGATAGAATTTCTTGTTCCGATAAGTCGTTTTTTTCCAAAAAAGGATCTCCTAGTTTCCCTTAGGATCGGACACTTGCCTAGGAAATGCATGATATCTTCTCTCTCTTCCAAATTACATATACTGCAGAGTACCCCAGGTTGTGGTTGTGCCGGCTGTATGTAATGCGATGTATTGATCTGATTTCTAAGAACAGTATTCTTGCCTGCTCGTCGACCTGCTTTATTAATTAGCATAGTGAGTTACCCCAATTACTACCATCTGCGTTCAGTACTACTCCACATTCACCAGCTAATTTATTCCACTCTTTGAACCATGCAGTGTTATTACGAACGGTTCGCATCGCAATTATCTTTGGGAGTCTGCCATGTTCATTACTCGGAGTATGTAGTTCATTTGCATCTTTAGTGTTTTTATATATAGTGGAGATATGACCACCTCCTCATAAGCCTTATGACCCCAAACCTGTGCTGCGTATAGCATTATCGTCGTATCGGATACAGTTTCGTATAATTTAAACTTATTGCTTTGTTGGATATTAGGATTGTTGAAGCACTTCATTCAGGCTAAACTGATAGCATTTTCAGCCTTTGTAAGTTTGTCGTTCAGATGCCTTTTTATATTTAAATTGCTTGTAAGCAAGATTTCTAGATATTTATACTCTTTGACGACCTCTAGGTTTGTCCCTCTAAAATGCCACTTCTCGTTAGAGGCTTCCTAGACTAACGGTTAAGGTCCATAAATTGCAGTACTAGCTTAATTGATTAATCATCAACTGCAGGGATTCCGGTGAGTTCGCTAACAGCACGATGTTGTCTGCAAACATGACAGCTTTAATGAGCATCCCTGTTAACTCCACGCCTCCAGGAAGAAAATCCACAGTATCCTCTATAAAAAGGGCAAATAAAGTTGGGCTTAGTGAGCAACCCTGCCTCACTCCTGTTTCCGTTTGGAAAAAATCGGATTACTCCACTCCGTTCCATACCGCAGCCCTGTTATCTTCGTACAGGTTTTGGAGAACCTTCCCGAATTTCGATGACATTCCGATTCTATACAATTTAAAGAATAAGGCATTACGAATGTGAAAAGTTTCCTATTTTGCCTTAAGTATGTACCTCCTATACTACTCAGAACAGAAATGTGGTCGACGGTTGAGTAACCAGGTCTTAAACCCGCCTGAAATTCCTTAAGTGGGTAATTACTTTCTATCCACGTTCCAAGTCTCCTCTGCAGAATACTTGCGAAAATTTTTTAGGACGCGTTTAAAAAGGATAGGCCTCAATAGTTTTCTGGATCCCCCACATCACCTTTCTTACGGATAGGATAGGGAAGATCAGCGCCTCCTTATACCTGCGAGGTACCAACCCACTATTTAAAATTATATTGAAGGAGTCCGTTAGGCATTCTTTCAGAAAATTAGCACTGTATTTATAAAATTCGACAGGGATACAATCTGTCCCCGCCGCTTTCTTATCTTATAGGGAACGAAGCGCATCCATTAGTTCCTTTTGCGTTATAGGTGCGTCTAAAATATCGTTTCGGCAGTCTAGCATCACATATTGTTAGTATTCAATAGCAGCTTACTAATGGATTCAATAATCTTTTGAAGTGTTCCAATAGGGTATTCGTGTTGAGATCTCTGATGATCACATAGCTTTTTCCATTAAGGTTTTTTACTTGTTGCGAGAACTCAGATGAGTTTTTGCATCTCTCGAGACTTCGAGCATTGTTTTCGAAGTAGTGCCATTTACTTCGTCTACATAAAGCTTTGAGTTCCTGGTTGGCTTTGACATACGACATCCTAAGATTCCAATTTGCGTTGGAATATGCACCACAATATTGTTTTCGTTATCTCTCTTTTCCAAAATGTCCACTTTTCGTTCTAGGGATATACACCGATCTTCCATCCGTTGTACTTTGGCCTTCAGAGCAATATTAGCAGTACGGAGTTCTTGCATCTTGGGCGATATGTCCGCTAAATCAGACTTAGTCGGCAAATTTTGTAGCATGTCGTAAAGTATCGATGGCATGATCGATCATTGCCTTTAGGTCAGATATGGGGATATTTGTTGCAATATAATTGGGAACTAACGTTTTGAACGACGCAGGATAGTGGAATCTCTCTTGTATGTCTAAAGAGCCCTATTTCACAGGAACTTGTTGTCGACTCAGTAAGATACAGAGGGTGTTTCATGTCACACCAGAATGTTCTTGTCGATCGCTACACATCGAAAATGACATTTCATTCAGAGGGTAGAAATTTTTTTCTACCGCAAGAAGTTTGTACATCTTGAATTCTTCATTATACAAAAGTGGCAGCGTTACTTCGATGATAACATTTCTGCCCGTTACTCGTGCTCTTGGTTGTAACGTCTTGTATAGTTGAATTATTGACTCGTGATTCCCTTTTCCTGGTATCATCATGCTTCTTGGTATATTTTTGTGGATTCGAGTAAGTTCAATTTTCAGTTGATTAACTGTCAATATTAAGAGAGTTATTTGCCCAGCAAGATATCTTATAAGGTATTTTGCGTGTTGTAGAATCTTATCATAGTTAACATTGCAGGGAAATCTGTTGATATGAACATCTGAATGGCGTGTTCATTGTCCCTTTGAGTTTCTAACTTTGAAATCATTTTATACAGTATCCCCATATGGTTTTGAGTTGCCGCACGATCTTCCTTGAAGAGATTGATGGTGGAATATATATTCTTTTGATTCTTTAATAGATTAAGCAGATGGTTATCATTTTCTGTGATTTCTGCTATTGTCTGGTATAGAATAGCAAAGTTTTGATCCAGAATGTCAACAATTTGTTGCTAATTGCTTCGATGAAATCAAAGGGTGATCGTTTCATCCTTTCTGGTGATTCATTGTATGCGTGCGTTAATTCGATTTGTTGTAGTTGTCGACCAAATAAATGTAGGCTGCTATCATAAGGTAAAGTGTTCGATTCTGACAAATTTGTGTTCTAGCAAATGTCCTTCATTTGTATAATGAATTTTCTGTACGTATAGACATCTGCCCAATAGTTGGCCAGATTGAAGAACACTATGGTTTTCCACGAACCAACTACCATATTTGCATGTCCAATATCTTCAAAATATATTCCTAGAGTTGTTTCAAATCTTGTAATTTTATAGTTTTCGCTCATGTGTTGACCAGATATAATGCCTATGGTCAATGCTTACATGCACATCGAAAGAAGTGACTTAAAACTCATTCTTCCCAATAAAACGGCAGGTTTATTTTTCGGGTCTGAAGAACTTGTTTTGGTTGGAGTGGACGTTATTGGTTCGATATCATTTTCTATGGGCAGAGAGCACAGTTTTGATATTGGCCTTTTCGCTAGTCCTTTGTTGCAATAAACAGTGACTGCAAGTACTTGTCCATCAACTCCAGGATGTATTTCTGTGACCTTTCCCACCCATTTCCCATCCTTTACTAATAACTCTATCCCCAATGGCGACATTCGTTTCTCTTTGCCTCCATTTACATCGGTGTTGTAGCTGTGTTAGATATTCTGAAGACCAAGTCTGCCAGGAGTCTTGGACCTTCTTTTGAATAAGTAAGAAACCATCGGGATCGATATGTCTTAACTTGATGTAGTCTGCGATCTGGTAATGCATTTAGTGCTGAACCAATTAAGATGTGTCCAGGTGTTAGAATCTGATCATCATCAACATCGTTACTTATATTGGTCAATGGAATTAAATTCAAACAAACTTCGATTTGTGTAAGTGTTGCTATGAATTCTTCAAAGGTAAGCGTAGTGTCACCAATAACTGGTTTTAAGTGATATTTCATCGATTTTACCATGAGGGGCAGCTGGAGGGATGAAGTTCCATTGGATACCATCCAAAAGTAATTTGTCTGCCCCTTCATTTTTGATCTGCTTGCTAACGAGCTATATAATACGTTGTAATTCCTTGTTAGCTCCTACGAATGTTGTTCTACAGTCACTTTAGAAATTAGAGCAAAGACCCCTTCTGGACACGAATCTTCTCCAAGGTTTTAGGAAAGCTTCTGATGTCAGATCGCTAACAAGCTCAAGGTAAATTGCCTTCGTTGCCCTTTGTAGACCGAAATTCTCTAGCTTTTGATACTCGTACTTGTAAAGGCCCCGCATAGTCCACTCCAGTGTGAGTAAACGGCCTCGGTGGTGATACTCTTGCTAATGTTAACATTCACATTATCTGATGATTTGCTGATTTGTTGAATCTTTTACATCTGACAAAATTATGTAAAATTATTCTCACCAACCGTTTTGCATGGGGAATCCAATATGATTGCTTTATTGTGGCCAAAGTAAGCTTAAGACCCCCATGAAGCGTCTTCTTATAAATGTCCTCTACCAATAACTTATTTAAGTTGTCGTTATATGGTAGAATGTAGGGATGTCATTAAACTTGTGGTAGGTTTGCCTTTTCAATGCTACCGTAGTTTAACAGTTGAATATGAAGCATCTACAATAGGCTAATGTTCTGATGAGCTTAGTGTAGGTGGAAAATCTTTGAACTTTGTTACTTCCTTCTAAAATCAATGTTGACACCATTGGTGTGTCAGTAGAATCTTCTGATAATAGATTTGGTTCTGGTCGTAAAGGACATATTTCCTCTTCGACTTAGAGCCATCTTGGTACACTCCACCATTCTTTAACTGTTTAGGCGTCAAACCTCTAGGTCAGCAGGATTTTCTTCAGATCTAATATGAGTCCACGCATTTGGATCTATTGCTTCGCGTTATTGGCTACTCTATTTACTATGAACGCCATTTTACTCGTGGGATTGCATTTTTTAGCTGCGGTGTTGTTAAATTCTCCTTTATTGGTGCAACTCGTATCATTGATGTCAGCAGTGTGGTTACATATCCCGTATTATTGTGCAGTATTGAGTAAATCACTGCTCCATAAGCACCGTCTGATCCATCACAAAACCCGTCCAGGAATTGAGATCAACTCAGCATCAGGTAGTTCGGTTTTAAAGCGAGTCCAACATAGTTGTAGTTCCGCAGTGAGTGCATCATCCCAATCGAGGTTTGCCTTCCATATACGTTGCATGAGCATCTTTGCACTGATTGTTAGTGGACAACCATCCAAATAAGTCGAAAAGACGTGCAATTTCGGAGAGTGTGACTAGTTTGATTGATGGCTGGTCAATCTTCGTATTCTGGTCTACGTTCAATTTGAAGTGAAACTTGTAGGATGATGGGCTCCAAATAATGCGTAGTGTTTTTATGGTGTCTTCTTTATTAAAGGAAATGACTGATTGACAATGAGTTCCCGAAATCATATCAAGCATATCCTTATGGTTTGCTGCCCATTTTCGGAGATTAAATGCACCACTTTTCAATGAGATTATCAGTTGTTGCTGTGCGTCCTGGCATACATCTAAGGTCTCCCCTCCAGACATAAGATCGTGAACGTAGAAATTTCTTCTAATGATATCTTCGGCAATTGGATAGTTTTGTTTATCATCAGATGCTAACTACGTTACAACCAAGAGCACGAGTAAGTGTTTTAACTGCTAAGTATGGCACGGAAACTGTCCCATATGTCATAGTGGTAAGCTTATAATCTTTTAGTTCTTCTTTTGTTGAGTTTCTCCTTACTATTCGTTGAAGGTGTTCATGTTTTTTCATTTATTTTAATTTGACGGTACATTTTATCGCTGCCGATGATTTTTTGTTAAGACCGATGCCGGTTGATGTTTTAGATAATACCACACATAATTTTGTGGTAGTACTTTCAGGCTTAAATACTGGATGATGTGGCATATAGTTATATCTTTCTACTTGCTAATCACTGGAAGAAATTTCGTCCATGTGGCCCAGATGTATAAATTCGTTTATGACTTTCGTATATTCAAGCTACAAGCGACTGTCTGTTTTGAATCTTTTTTCTAGTTGAAGTAGTCTTGCAACCGCTCGATCTCGTGATGCTCCTAAAGAGCCCTTACGGCCCCTCCTTATACCATTTAGTATGATATATCTGTAAAGAACCATGTCAATAGACTGGGTGTGTAAAACGTTGGATCGGCCAGAAAAAGTTGTTTCATCTCCCTAGGAACTCCACTGAAGACTTTCTTGTCCGGAGTCAATCCGGTGAGAGTTGGTAACACAACTGCGGGAACCAGCAATTTTAAATCTGACTCGAATCTTGGTTCTAGTATCAATTCAACCTTGCTGCGTGCCGTACCAGCATTAGAAGCTCCTAACCCGCTAATCTCGGTACGTATTTTATCCTTTGGTAGACGCAGTGATTGGTCTGCTTCTTCAGTTATAAGGGTACCCTGGGATCCTGGGTCAATTAGAGCTCTTAACATTCTGCGATGACCATCCATGTTTGTCGCCATGACAATTTCTGTGGCGAGGAGTACACCTTGGTCTTGATGCCTAAAATTTGATTGTATTCCTTGTTATTGAGCTTGATCGGGTTGCCTCCTTGTCGTGTAAATATCTTGGTTAAGTAGAGTATGATGTTTTCTATTGCACTGCTTATATGTAAACTAGTGCAAGTGCTCTTTCTATCGTGCCTTAGACAGTTCATGCACACCCTTGCTCGTCTTACTTGCTCAGTATCCTTTTCTTTAGGAATCCAGTTTACATGAATCAATTTTATGGTCATTTTTACAAAATATACAATTAGCTCGGTTTGCTAAATGATAACTGCATACCGTAACCTTAGATTCTTCTTTGTACAGCTTCTGGGGCGATGACCCTAGTACTTCCAAGGCTTGATATCTCCTTAGTAGAAAGTCGTATAACTTAGGAAGGGAGGGCATCTTGTTTGGCTGTCCTAATCCTTGCTCGAAAAGGTTTCTGCTTTCTTGATCTAATACCTTTGTAAATAAATCGACAATGACTGGGCCCAACGATGATGTGTTTTACCCATGTTTTTTATTGCCGATAGTAGTGTCTTTGTTGCACCCGGTAGTGACTTTATTGAATTTGTCGTTGATTAATATCCCTGATAACCGGCCTTCAGCATTTTTTCCATGTGCATGCCGAAGATTTTTCTTTCGTTATTGTATCTAGCCTTTAAGGTCTCCCAGGCGCGGTTATAGTCTGCACTTAATATTGTTGTATATGATAAGTGCTGTATTAATTGCATTGGTTCACCTACCAAATGTGTTTTTTAGTACTCCATTTTTTCGGTGACACCTTATGTCGCCTTGTTGTGAATAATTGTTGTGAATATATCGCAAAACGATTGCCACTCTAAGTAATGTCATTTAAGGACAGGAATCTTTAATTGTGGAAGCCGAACCTCTATGGTTGCCTGCACTTCCATCTTTTTATTCATTTCTGACATTTGTGATGCCATCTGATGGATAAAGTTGTTAACATCGCCCTCGACTTCTTCGTAACTCCTATTGATTATATAGGGAAGATTTGAAGATGATTATTTTCCGTAGTTTTTCGTAGGTGTCGAGGCAAGTCTACCACTAACTGCAGGTCATTTTCTATGGGTTTAATGCTTTCCAAATCATGTTTAAAATTTTCGTACAGCGTTTTCACTAGTTAGTACGTACTTACTTGTATGTAATCTTATGTACATACATGTTACATACATATAACTCTCAATCTTATTCCTCGTATTTAATTCGAAACTGAATCTGTGCACATCATACACACATCATGCATGATCATATTGCATACTCCGCAGTCACTGCATAAGGATGTTCATGTGAACGTCTGCTGTTCATTCTCAAATGTGCATATTCAGCACAATTCTTTCCTTCCTCTCCACTCATTTATTCTATTCGTGCACCTTCGCACATTTTCTATCTTATCTAATTTATGTTGAAAAATAAAGTCAGTTGCAGTTCATAGCTCACACAAGACACATTTTTTTTCACTTGTCGATACACAACAAAGTGGTGTCAGAAGTAAAATAAAATTATATCAACAGTACAACCAAATCAAAATCAGAAATGATCGAGTCAAAATCAGATTAAAATCAAATCAAAATCAGAAAATCAATCAACTTTTATATACATCATATATTAATTTTAAAGGATGAAGTGCGCGGCTGCGCAAGAACTGTGTCCTGGCTGGACTTTCTGAGCCCGAGTCCAATGAAAAGAAAGTACCTTACTTTCGTTAGGGGACGTTTGTTCTCTAGAAATTTAATTCATTTACATAATACATGATATTTTATACAAGTAATACTTACTATTTTTGGCAGATTCGTGGCGGCACCGTGGGCTCAGAATTTCCGAAAGAGCGCAAATTCGAAAGGCACGAATTAAAATATGGCATATTTGACAGATTATTTAGGTTTGTTCTATTTGACGTTGACACTTTGCCGCCAGGGCTGTTACAATTTAAAACGATGAAATTAGTATAATTCTCAACATCCCGCCCTCCGTGAGGCGTCACAGTCCTCGACTGAAGCCTCACCAACATCCAAAACTTCCAACTTGAGAGCTGGCCTGCGTAGAACTCCGGCAGATGTTTTCACCTCAGCTGATCGTATCTGGCTGTCGCCGCCTGCGAAGACCTTCGTGATTCTCCCTCTTGCCCAATGTACCGAGGAGTAACATGGACATCACGTACGAGCACCAAGGCTCCTTCTTTGAGGGGCGGAACTCGCTCGAACCAATTGCACCGCCTAGTGAGTACCGGCAATTACTCTCGCATCCATCGCCTCCAGAATCGGTCCTTTATTTGTTGGCTTACACGCCACTTCTTCCTGAGGCATAAAGCTCTCTCATTCACTGGTCCTGGAGCTTGAGTTGAGTTCACACTGCCCACCAGAAAGTGGTTAGGCGTCAAGGGTTCTTTTCCGCAGGTGATTCTCTGCTTCGATCTGTAAGACTTCTAACCTCAGGGCCACCGCGTTGAGCGAACAGCTCAGGACTTTCTTTACTGCGCGCACTAATCGTTCCCAGCATCCTCCGGCGTGTGGGCTTAGTGGGCAATTAAAAACCCACTCGATACCTTTCGAAGACAGACTCTGTTTTTATGGCGTCGGTGTCGAAGACTGCTGCAGTCAGCAATTCGTTTCTCGCGCCAACAAAATGGGTTCCATTGTCGCTCCTTATCACCTTGGGAGCCCCTCTACTGTTCACGAAGTTCCGCATGCACAAGATGCAGGCATCAGTCGATGGATTGGCCGCTACTTCGAGATGAATTGCCCTGATGGTCATATAGGTGAGGAGGGCAACCCACCGCTTTTCCCCAGAGCGTTTGACTGTGACATACATCGGCCCGAAATAGTCAAAGCCCGCGGTAAAGAGTCTTACAAATGGCGTGATACGGTCCTTTGGCAACTGTCCCATCAACGGCGGCAATGGCTGTGCGTTTCGTATACGGCAGAATGGACACTCGCTCTTGGCCATTCGAACAGCGGAAAAGAAATGTGGCATCCAGAATCGCTGTCACACTTCATTGGTGATGACGTCATCGTTTTGGTGATGCAGCAAGCGGTGATAATAGTGTATTATGGGCTTCGTTATCGGATGATTTTTTTGGCATGATGACTGGTCGTCTAGAGGCGAAGGGTATGCGTTCGTGGAAGCGGAGCAAGTCATCGTCGGCGATGTACGCTGTCACCTTTAAGATACTGCTACTCTTCTATACGGCTAGGTTTTGCTTCAAAAGGTTGATCTTTCTAGCGAAAACACCCGCCTGCGTTGCAAGCACAAGAGTCGTTAACCTTCAGTGACGTCTCCGGCTGATAGTTCTCCACGTTTATCTGATCGTCGTCGACAAAGTTTAATGAACCTGAGGACCCAGGCTGCCATCCTCTTCATATTTGAGAACTTCGAGATTCTACGTACATCATACAAAGCGAGTTTCATCCTGGCATACGTGACCGTTGATGTCATCTGGTTACGAGGGCCACTCCTCTTCAGGAACAGTAAGGAACGACGGACCATTCAGAGACTTACTCCATATGACAGCTCTCGAGGATTTCGCCTATACCTTTGAGGTTCCTAACGGATCCAATTGATAACCGTCTTGGAGTCACTCCAGAAGACTCGGTCGTCCAACTGCAGCTCGTGCCATTTCACTATAGAGTTAGCGAGCGTAACCCTAAGGACTGCTGCCGACAACTCCAGGCATGGAATCGACGTCAGCTTCTGCGGGGCGCATTTTGTTTTCCCACAGACGAAGGACACGGACACGCCATCAGCTGACTCAACACGGAAATATCGGACAGCGCTGAAGGCCTCCTCGACGACGATCTGGGTACCCTTAGCTGCAGCAAGGCCGGAAAGTTTGACTTCCATTGGCGCCAGAGAAGAAAAATCTCATCGGCGACCCTTTCATCTCATGTGCTGGCACTCTTCCAAGCTGATCGCAGCAATAGCTTGGCATATATGGTGAAATTTGAGATCCTGCCAAGCGGGTCGAAGATAGACATCGCTACTCACAGGAGTTTCCGCTTCGTAAGGCACTTGTCGCCCTCCATGATGGCGCTGTTGACTCTCGGGAATAAGAACTTGAATACGAAAACGTCCTTTTCGAGGTTCCAGCACATGCCCAGAACTTTCTCCAGTGTGGTGTCGAAGTCCAGATTGACTTCTTCTTGTTGAACAAGGTCAGGATCTGCTATAGTGTCTAGCACTTCTTTGGACTTTGATTAGAGCCCTCGCAAGTCGAAGCCTCCCTCAGCATGAATGTGAACCACTGCGTTTGTGACTTCGCTTGCTTCTTCCACATCGTTGAAACTATCGACGTAATCGTCCACATAGTGGTAATGGACGATTGACTTGACCGTCCTCGGATGACTCGTTGAAAACCTTGAGGCGTTAAAGTTATTTCCGAACTCGGCCGAGAACGGAGAACAACTAGCGCCAAATGTCATCACCTGCATGACGTACTCTTCGATTGGCTCGTCTTCCACAACTCTCCAGAGAAACCGCTGCAGATCCTGATCTTCTTGTATGTCACCTGACGACTTGTCACGACTCTTGGCTTCAGCTTCATCCGTCGACAGCTTCCTAGCGCAACCCTTTTGGACGTAACTCGCGATCATGTTGCTATATGCGGCAGCAAACACGGGATCCTTCTGGAACTTTCTTTCCAGACGAGTAGACGTAGTTTGGCCATTGCGTAACTCACGGGAACTTCGACTTTGTCATCTTTCAACAGCAATCCTGTGGTCCTCTGGTAGCGATCGTTGACCCTCACGGTTGTGGACGTCAGAATCCGTAAGGCCCTTTCATTTGCTGCATACCTTGGCACCTTTGTCGGCTTCTTTACCCCAAAATTTTCCATAGACAGGTACTCTTCAGCTATTCTATCGAAGCTTAGGCCTCCTTCCTCCTCATGGATCTGGCTATTGTGGAGAACAAATGCTTCACCAGTTGTTGATCCTTCCGACCTTCCATATGCGAGCCAACCGAGCCTTGTTTTTGCAAAGATCAAACCCTCGTTCAAAGATTCTACGACTCGCAACGGAACTCCGAGTTGACAGTGATCGAGACCAATCAAGAGTTGAGGCTTCGCATTCTCGTACCGAGTGAACATACCTGGGCTCCATTGTTGTCCAAATTGCTGTAGATCAACCTCGCTCAGCTCGCTCCCTTAAGCTGGTACCGTTCTGCATCCTGCTTGTCCGCACTGATTTGGACGTCAACCACATAAGACTTCCTCGCCGAAGTCTCTTCCCCGAATCACTGCATCGTAGGGTCCTTCGCTCACCCCTTTAAGCCGAGCCGATTTGCTAGGCTTGAGCTCATTATCGTTACCGGCACATCTCGAAACAAGGCTTTCTCCTTCTTCGTCATACTGCAGCTAAGCAAAAGCGGCTTTGGGTCCACTGTGTTGGCGGGCGTTGGGGTCACTGCCCTATGGCTTTCGTGTAGAGATGTATGATGACTCTTGATACACCCGTCAATTTCACACTTCCTCGATGACTTGCAAGATCTTCAACTTCAGGAGGAGCATAACTTGTTCTTCTTCACGAACCTCCACTTCCACTTCGGGACATCCAGTTTTTTGAAGGTGTGACAGTCGGCAACCAGGTGTGAATCCTTTCCACAGTATCGGCATTTGCTAGCTGGAATGCGTTGTGCTGTAGCGTGTAAGACGTTCTTCGGTCTCGATTTCTGCTCGGGATTAACAGGCGGTAGTAGTGCACTGGGTGCGACAATACTGTCCAACCTCGCTACTCCACTTAACCACTCGTCGAAATGTGTGATGGTCGGGTAGGGTTGAATCGTGATGCCATGTTGTGCCCATTCCATCATTTTACCCATCGGAAGCTTTCTGATTAATTCATCCAACAGTGTAGGATTCGGTAAGTGATGATACATCCCGCTAGCTTCCAGGAAAGTCTGAAGATTTCGGACCTGAGTCGCGAATGGTATGCTCCAATTTAGATTCTGGAAACGGCTGGATTTCCCTAACTTTGTTTAGCTGACTTCTCATTAAGCATTCAGGACGGCCGAACTTGAACTCCAACGCGAACATCACACGATTAACACTTTAGGGACTGCTGGTACTGCTTACTGACTGACTGTCTATGTTGGCTGCCATCGTAGCATGTGGCTGTTGTGGCAGGAACGTTGGTATGGATGCTAGGTGCGCTGTGTGTTTCAGCTCCGGTGCACATGACTGTTCCCGTTGCAGTTGTGCTTATGCTCGTGTCGGAGAGTGACCTTGAAACAGTATCGGCGGAGTAAGTATTTTCTCTCGAGCGTGTGGTGGTGAACAACGGGAATGTTGTATTGACGTTGGTAGAGTTGTCAGCTTGGTTTTGGACTAACAGCTCCTGCAGTCGTTGGCGTTCTGCATTTTCTTGTACCGCAATGGATTCGGCAACCTCGAGCTGCTTGCACAACTCCCTCAATTGCTTGTTTGGAGAGTGAGACGACGGCAATGGAGGACCGTCGTCTCACTCTCCAAAATTGCGTCGTTCGCGTCTAAACTTCCCTCCCCGTTACTGTACTCTTCACTGACTTCTGGAGCGTGAGGCATGCAAGATTCCGTTTGTGATGTGGCTTTGGCGAGATTTGTCCTTTCCCACAGGTGTTCTCAATTTGGGACACAAATGGGTTTGTGGTATATTCCACGGTTTCGTCGCAGGCGGCGACTCTCTCCACTGATGGGTGCTTTCGCTATCCCCAACAGAAATGAAAATTTCGTTTTCTTGTTCGACCGATAACTGTTTGCGTGCATAATTAATCCACTCATTCGTTACGGGCGGTAACGGTTTGTAACAGTAAAAAGTTCAATGCGGTTCCGTGGTTGCGGGCGGCGACTGGTGATAGGTGGCAGGTGTGATCGCAGGCGGAGGGTATCCTATTCTTCTGGGTTGACTACGAGTGCACGGCAGCAATCCTTCGTCGCACGCTGCGATTCGTTGGGATCTCGTTGTCAACGGACAAAAATAAGAGTAAGGATGTGCGCCAGAAATGTGTCCTGGCTGGACTTTCTGAGCCCGAGTCCAATGAAAAGAACGTACCTTACTTTCGTTTGGTGACGTTTATTCTCTAGAAATTTAATTTATTTACGTAATGCATGATATTTTATACAAATAATACTTACTATTTTTGGCAGACTCGTGGCGGCACCGTGGGCTCAGAATTTCCGAAAGAGCGCGAATTCGAAAGGCACGAATTTAAATATGGCATATTTGACAGATTATTTAGGTTTGTTCTATTTGACGTTTTCATGAGCCACACGTTGCCGCCAGGGCTGTTACAATTTAAAACGAGGAAATTAGTATCGATCTCAACAGATGAGTAGACTCGTCTTAGGTTTCTGAGTATTTTTGTTGTTTTGTGAAGTGTAAAGATTGACTTAATATTTATATACGTATCTCAAGTATTTCATTATATTTCACAACTATCATAACTGAAAATGTCGAACGAAAATTTAAATGAACATCTCATCGACAATGCTTCGTCAGTATCAGGAGTTTCCGAATTACCTATAACATTTTTAATTAAATTCGTGAAACCATTTGACAGAAATCGCGAAGAGTTAAGTTATTTTATCTCAGACTGTCATGACATGATGCCAAGACAAAAACATTATAACTCTTGTGTGAACTAACCACTCTTAAGCAAAATCAAAGCGAAACAGTTTCTCAATTATATAAACTATAAATGCAACCCAACAAAATACAAATTCAAATACATCCGAAGAAATTCTAAATGGTAAGCTAGAAAAAACTGAATAGATTTCTACATTTCACATTAGCTCCTATTTTAAATGCTTTACGCATAAGAGACATTAAAACATAAAACGAAACATTAAACGAAGCAATATCTGTAGCAGTTGCTGAAGAACAGGTGAAATATATACCACCAAAACAAGCGTTTTACGAATAATTTTCAAAATCGTCCTAAACCAAATCAAACATCTAATAATTTTATTCCTAAGCAAACAAAACAAGTATATCAAACTGCAAGTACACGTTTATCAAATTCTAATCGTTCTTCTTCTAATGTCTCAAAACCAGAACCATTAAAATATTGCAAATATTGTAAAAAGCACGGACATCTCATAGACGAATGTCGGGAGAGAATATATAATAACGAAAGGAAACTGTCCGCAACCAGCTAAAAAACTTGCAGGCTCCATAACGAGGTAACTACACATAAACGAGGTAAACACGGAAAAATAATTGAAAACATTCCATTTTCTGAAACAAGTTCTCATTTTTTAATTCCGTGTACTAATTCTAAAAATCATTATCTCAAGCTCCTATTGGATACAGGCGCAAGTATATCGATAGTTAAGGCTAAATCTCTTAAATCAGAAACTCTCGTCTATTGTCATGAACAAATCTTATTAAACGGAATTAGTCAAAATAATCCTATCAAAACTTCAGCTTATTCCAATCTAAATCTCCATTTCCCACAAAAATCACTTACATACAAGTTTCATGTATTCAATACCATATCAAATATTCCTTTCGATGGAGTACTAGAGAATGATTTTCTAAAATCACAATATGCTATTATTGATTACAAAACCCAAAGTCTTCTTTTTCAAAACGAGAATATTCCAATGAAGTCTAATCACATTGTCTCATCAAATTCAAACACTATCAAACTAGATCCTTGAACTCAAACATTAACTTAAATTCTAGTATCAAATCCAGAAATAAAGGTAGGTTTAATTCCTGAAGCCATTACTAAAGTGAACAGTGAATCATACTCATTAGCTTCCATTCTTAGTACTACATATAAACCTACAAGCCTTCAAAATCTATCCTGTCAGTTGGAACCTCTATCGTCTCTCTGTCCAGTGACAGAAGAATCGAACTCAAATCGTCTCCAAAAACTATATGCTAACTTACGGCTCACTCATTTAAATAATGAAGAAAAAACAAATGTTTTCAATATATGTTAAGAGTTGAATGACAACAAAAGCCATTCAACAGGAGATCAATACAAACAATTCCACTTTGTTCCAAAGACACTTGACGCCACAGGTCAACAAAAATGGCGAGTCGTTGTAGATTATAGAAAGTTGAATAATGTCACAATCGGTGAAGCTTATCTGCGTCCAAATATAGTAGACCTTCTCAACAAATTAAGTCAGTCCGTCTACTTCACAACTCTCGATCTCGCATCTGGCTTTCATCAAAATAAAAAAATAAAAGTCAAACCTGATGACCAACAAAAAACGGCTTTCTCAACTCCTAATGGTCATTTTGAATTAATTCGAATGCCGTTTGAGCTAAAGAATGCTCCATCAGTCTTTCAAATACTAATGAATTACATTCTTGCTGGCTTACAAGGAATACAATGTTTTGTCTATCTAGACGATATAGTCATTTACGCATCTTCAATCAAGGATCATGAAGAACAACTTCGAAATGTATTTCAGAGACTTCGAATAAATAACCTTAAAAAATATTCACTCTCCCAAATACAAAGTAGTAATGAAATGCAAGTTGGTAAAAGCAAAAAGCTCAGCCCAAACTTCAAAGGACCTTTTAAGATAACTAAAATTCATGAAAATCAAAATTCTACAATTAAGATCAAGAATAACTTGTTCGTGTTCACGTCAACAGACTAAAACCTTCATCTTCTATTCCAGATTTAACATCATTTTGGTAAATGACGCCTTCACTTTCGAGATTGAACCTATAAAAACCAGTAGTCGTATATATTACGAACAGATAGGTCATGCAAAATTCTACTCTGATAATTAGGATTTAGTCGTATATACAAATATTTCCTTTTATTCAAAAAAATTAAATAGCATTGAACGGGTATTTCAACAGGCACAATTATTATGTCTTACAAAGCTCCCAAAAGTGTACACCTTTCATTGTTTTGCTTTCATTGCAAGCTCTAAAATTTTTATTTATAAAAATAAATAAAATATTCCAAAAACAAGAAACGCAACGTGGTAATGGCGGTGGTCATGTATTCAACTGGCTTTTTGGTACTCCTGATGCAGATGATGCACAATATTATAACGACGCAATAAAGCAGTTTGACGAGATGATATAAACTTACAGAGATTGATAAAAGAACAAATACAAGTTAATACAAGTACAATCTCAAATTTTAACGATTCTATACGAAGAAACCAAGAATAATGTAAAAATATTAACAAATGGCAAAATGTTTCCATTGCATCTAAGATATATGTAACTTTGCATATTAACTATTAGAAATAAGTACACTGAAATCATTCTATTCTGATGAACTTTTATTATTTGTAATTCAAATACCTTTGACATCTGGTAAATTTTTTCATTTTTATAAACTTATTCCCTTACCAACTCTTCAAATAAATTCAAATTATGTTTATATCGAACCAACATTTAAATATATTCCACTGTCAAATAACAAACAATCCTATAAGCAATTAGATAATCTCGATTATTGTAAGAAAATATCCGAAGAAGATTTCGTCTGTCAGAATCAACTCGTATATTCCACTAAGCAGCAAACAATAGACTACCTCCAACATGTGAAGTGTGAAACTATGAAAGGAATCATCGAAGCATGCATGGCAGCCACTCAAATTTTATAAATGGATTTATGTACTATGCGAACCACAGAAATTTTACTATCGACGGTCCAAATGAAGAAATATTTGATGAAATCGTACAACATACTGGAATTCTTAAACTTCAAAAAGGTTGTCGTGCCTATTCTAGACAAGTTCAACTAATCGCTACCAGCAACATAATGATGGAATATAACAATATTATTCCAAATATCAATATTCTCGAGGACGATTATGGCTCTAAAACCTCAACAAACAAAACAATTTGCCTTAAATTTACGCCTATTCATTTAACAAACATAAGACTTGATGATCTAAAATATGCAACACATCGACTACAAGTGATCGATAATCAAATAGATAATATATTGGAAAAATATAATATAATTAAACACGCAAATTGGTTCATAATTATACTTAATATACTCGCTTTTATTACCATGTGTAGTGTTTTACATAAAATCTTTTCCTGTATCGGACTCTACACATTACTTCGATTGTTATGCCGTAAACGCAATCAGCACGATTCATCACCAGGATGTCTTTTTAACATCTATTACCAATAATTTGACTCAGGATCTCAGAATAACAATTCTCAACCTATGTTAACACTACAACCAATACGGGAACAACCAGAAAATCTTCTATCAACCTATCAAATAAGAGAACCACCAACGTACCGGAGTAATCACATATCTTCAAGGCGACCGATTTCCTATTCTCGAGACAGCTTAACTCAAGGATTCTCTACATCTGATTAAGGCCTCATTACAGAAATTATGTTAATACATAGCTTATTATTATTTTTTGTATAACTTATTATTACTCATAAATATCATTTATATACATAGGTTAGAGTTAAAATGCAATTTGTGTTTAATTTTAGTTAGTCATTAAGAGAAAGTTGTAGCCTCTCGAAAATTTCTATCTCTATTTACTTTCAAACATTTACAATTTTCTTTCTAAGGAGAGAGGTATTATATATATACATGTTACATACATATAACTCTCAATCATATTCCTCGTATTTAATTCGAAACTGAATCCGTGCACATCATCCACACATCATGCATGATCATATTGCATACTCCGCAGTCACTGCATAGAGATGTTCATGTGAAAGTCTCCTTATATTCTGAACAATTCTTTTATTTGTATCCACTCATTCATTCTATTCGTGTACCCTGGCACATTTTCTATCTTATCTTCTTTATGTTGAAAAATAAAGCCAGTTGCAGTTGATAGCTCACGCAACAATGTGTTCGTTTATGCCTGAATAATAATTTATTGACCCCTTACCGCTGATGGTGAGAAGTCAACTTACCAGACAGGATTTTGTATGGAATTAAACTTTATTTGTGCATATCATTGACTTATATAGTACAAATTTGCTTATTCTACATTTTCTATTGGATTCGAATTGCTTATGCTACAAGATATGTACATTGGGTTGTTTTTGATAGAAAGATATAAGAAGAGAAAGAGGTGCGTACATATGAACGAAAAATGTGCACTAGAGTGATAGTACAAATAAGAGCTGAATATGTGCAGTTGTGCTGTTGTGTGCTGTGGGCTGTGTGCTGTGCTGTGTGATATGAGTTGGCGTCATATATCATCAGTTGTTGTAATCACAACAGTTAGTTCTAGTGCATACTCAGTCACAAAATATTTTCCAGCATTTGCCAGCAAACCCCTCTTTTGCTTGGTAAGCATATTTTAGAACCCTCACACTATCATCAATTGCAGTCACTTGCTTCGTTGCTCCCGATGTTAGCCTTAAAAATAATTTGGTGTAAATGCTTTTCGTGTTAATCACTTTCAAGAGTCATGTAGGTAAGTGGTCTGGAGTTGATAATATTTTCTGCTGCTATTAAACACATCCTTAATAACGGATCCAAAGGTGTTCTAGTCGGTAACGAGTCGTATAAAGCCAATTTTAAGGATTTGACGAGACGTTCCCATGCTCCGCCCATGCGGTGTGGTGTGGTGAGGCTGGAGGATTAAATTTCCGTTGAAGTGCAGGACAATTGCTATGGTTAATGGCCCGTAGTAATCAACACCCACATGCGAAAAAGGTTCAGCAAAGGCCGCTAATATTACAGTTCGAAGCGGAGTCATTTCAACCTCTTGCGGTTTTACTTTCCTAATTTTACAAAATTGACAAGAACTTTGAATTTTCTTTTAAACGCTCCTGATTCTTGGAATCTAATAGCGCTGCCGTATTTGTTTGATCATACTTTTGTTGTTGGAATGCAGGAATTATTCATGTACACGTTGAACAAGTAAGCGAGTTATGTAGTGATCCTTTGGTAAAATGATTGGTATTTTGGCGTCCTCTGCAATAAATTCGGCAGTTCTTCTTCTTACCCTTAACAGACTCTCTTTATCAAGAGAGAATGACAGTCGAAATAAGGAACTGTCATGATCAACTGTGACTTTTATACCTTGTCAATCCGCTGGTGATGTTTTTTCAATTTTATTTATTTCACGACGGTAAGTCTGCTTCTGAACCAACTGGATAATTAATATTTCCGCTTGATGCAATTCCTCGCTTGTTAGAATAACTTTACGGTTACTGTAGCAATCGGTGATCATAGTATTGTTTATACAGATCTACAAACGGTGATTCATCAGCGTGTATATTTATAGGCTCTTCTGATGTTTCATTAACAACGAAAATATCTTCTGGCCACATGGATTCTTCCAACAGCAAGTAAGTAGACCCGTTAAACCAGCGATCCTTGGCATCCAATTTCGGGAAATTTGTCTATTCAGTACCATCACCTATAACGTTATTTTTAATGGTTACATAACGCCAGGACTTTAAATTTGAGTTTTCTTGGATTTCCGAAACTCGAAATGCTACAAATTTGGTTAACCTTCTTGAACGAAGCTTTAATGGCGCTATCTTTGTTTTGACTCCGACCAAAGTACATTTCACTTGGTTTTCTTTTTCAATTCACAAATAACAAACAGCAGCACATGCCCTTTCACTTGCATCTACAAAAATATGCACTTGAGTTCTTGCCTCATTCCAACAGGAAAATCTCTTCAGATATCATGTGGTATGCGGAAATGTTCTACCATTGGAAAGATCCTCAGTCAGTTTTACCAAAGGTCGTTTTGCTCATTTTGAATAGTCTTGTTAAGCGCTGCCGAGCTGATTTGAATCGATACCTAAAAGTTAATTAAAACTCACGAAATAATTTGGAGAACAAAAATATTTATGTTTGATTCGTACGAAGACCAAAACGCGACTCGCCATTTGTCATCATTCATGAGGAAAATGATGCAATCATAATTGTCGTGGGAGGTCGAGATCTGATGATCATCGATGCTCCACTTGTGTCATTTTGTTTATATGAAATACGATATTTTTCATTTATCTTTTGACTCTTGGTGGATGCGACAACCTAAGGGAATACTAAGTAAACAAAAGCATACTATGTGTTCATATACTATTACCTACAGGGCACGACGTATGTGAATGCATTGCTTACAATATTTGAACCAAAGGCATCTGATGAGAGAATTCAGTTATCATCAGCAAACATAGCAGATTGACAATTATTAAGTTCTGGGAAGTCAGAAATATAAATAGTGTACAAGGTAGGGCCAAGCACAGGTCCTTGAGGAACACCTGCAACGATTGAGTAAACATTTGAAAATACGTTATTAACGGACACCTTAAGAGAACGCTCAGATAAAAATGAATCTATGATCTTGACAAGGTAAATAGGAAAATTAAAAGACATAAGCTTGTGCAGCAAACCTTTCGGCAGTTATTCTCCTTACCGTCGATCCACTGGTGATGTTTTTTTCAATTTTATTTATTTCACGACTGTAAGTCTGCGTCCGAACCAACTGGATAATTAATATTTCCACTTGATGTAATTCCTCGCTTGTTAGAATACCTTTTCGGTTATTGTAGCAATCGGTGATCATAGCATTGTTTATACTTTTTTTTATGAAAATCTGCTCAGATCTATAAACGGTGATTCGTGAGCGTATATGTTTATAGGCTCCTCTGATGTTTCATTAACAACGAAGATATTTTCTGGCCACATGGATTCTTCCAACAGCAAGTAAGTAGACCCGTTAAGCCAGCGATCCTTCGCATCCAATTTCGGGAATTTTGTCTATTCAGTACCATCACCTATACGCGATTTTTAATGGTTACATAACGCCAGGACTTTAAATTTGAGTTTTCTTGGATTTCCGAAACTCGAAATGCTACAAATTTGGTTAACCTTCTTGAACGAACCTTTAATGGCGCTATCTTTGTTTTGACTCCGACCAAAGTACATTTCACTTGGTTTTCTTTTTCAATTCACAAATAACAAACAGCAGCACATGCCCTTTCACTTGCATCTACAAAAATATGCACTTGAGTTCTTGCCTCATTCCAACAGGAAAATCTCTTCAGATATCATGTGGTATGCGGAAATGTTCTACCATTGGAAAGATCCTCAGTCAGTTTTACCAAAGGTCGTTTTGCTCATTTTGAATAGTCTTGTTAAGCGCTGCCGAGCTGATTTGAATCGATACCTAAAAGTTAATTAAAACTCACGAAATAATTTGGAGAACAAAAATATTTATTATTGATTCGTACGAAGACCAAAACGCGACTCGCCGTTGGTCATCATTCATGAGGAAAATGATGCAATCATAATTGTCGTGGGAGGTCGAGATCTGATGATCATCGATGCTCCACTTGTGTCATTTTGTTTATATGAAATACGATATTTTTCATTTATCTTTTGACTCTTGGTGGATGCGACAACCTGCGGGAATACTACGTAAACAAAAGCATACAAATGTGTTCATATACTATTACCTACAGGCACGACGTATGTAAATGCATAACAGTCTCGTCCCACAGTATTCCCCTTCGCCAGATCTCCTGCAGAATAATTTTATGATACAACAACAAATGTGCAATAAGTCTCTCTGAATCTAATTTCTCTCTTCGTTGGCTGCTTTTCCCCTTTTTACACCGGTGAATTTCCTTTATTGTAGCAAAGTGAATATGTGTACTCATCACTCTTTATACACCACAACATTACCAGTACCTTCTCTCTTCTACGTTCAAAGAAAGATCGACGTTATCTTTGGACGTTTCGGAGTTAAGTATACTCATAACTTTTGGAGTTTGATTTCCATTTCTGATTTCAAAACCCGCTCGTTTATGTATACTTATCACTTCCCTTGCTAACTGCACGGCTTCTTCGTCAGTGTCGACACTATCCAGGGCTCTCATCGCGTAACTTTTCAGACGACAACCGTCCTTTTGATTCACTTGGATGATATCGTCGGTGATTTGCTTCATGTATATGTATACTATCGCCTCGCCTATCGTTACAGTTTGAGTGCTCTGAAAATAATAACTCCGAAAATAATATCTGCCAGTGCATGCATTCTCGTTTTTTACATACTGTGCACAATTAGGTGAGCATGTCGCCCCAAAGGTTATCAATCTCTCCATCGGAATCGCAAAATATGTTGATCGCTTTCAGCAATATTTATCTGATGGAACATTTCTTTTACATCTACGGCTATGCCTATTCCTCTCTCTCTACTAC
Source organism: Eristalis intricaria (assembly GCA_964034865.1). Classification (NCBI taxonomy): domain Eukaryota; kingdom Metazoa; phylum Arthropoda; class Insecta; order Diptera; family Syrphidae; genus Eristalis; species Eristalis intricaria. Next base: position 53,890,926 of record OZ035873.1, on the reverse strand, counting down.
GTAGAAGAACACCCAATTATGATGCAATCCAGTCAACGGCTTTCATCAACAATGTATTCAATGATACCACCAATCTTGGCAGCTGCATTCCATACGATACGCACCTTCTCCGGTTTGTTCGAATTTGTAAATGGAAATACAGTCAAGAGCCGATTAACTGGTGTCCGATTAACCAGCAGACCCCATCAACGGGGGTATTACTAAAATGTCTTTCCCATCAAAATTCGATTATCTGGAAAAGAACATATTATCCGGGTGCAAGCTAAAAATAATATATAAACAAATATAAAAAAACCATGTAAAAAATGACATTGATCGTATGCAAAAATACGTGATTAGTTTCTAATCTCTAAGACCTATTAAAATTAGTGAAAACCGAGGATTTTTTTAGAACAAGTATTCATGTTTATTTTATTGAATCACATATATAATGTTTATTTTTTACAAGAATAGTTATTAAAGAGAGATATGCACTCTAATCTTAAAAATAATATAAATTAAATGTATGGCAAGTTCAGGAACTAAAAATAATTATGATAAACAGCTATTTTGTTTACGAAAAGAATACGTTATTCAATTTTAAAGGTAAAAAAATAAAAAAGAATAAGTGATAATCATAAATACAGGAACATAAATTTAATTGCTGTCATCATCAGTTATTCGCATTCGCTTGCTTCGAACGCGTATACAATCACTATCATCGCTGGAATAATTTTGAACTGGACTTTCTCTTGCTCGTTCAGCATCTACATTTTTAACAATGAACTCTGTTATGAGTCGTTTTCGCCACTTCTTGCTACCTCTTTGTAAAATTCTTTGTAAGGAGCCATACAAGAATTCAGCTCACGTTGGAATTATGCAGCTCTTTCGACATTGGGATCATTTATGACGAAATGGTGTCCTAATTTATTTGCAAGTTGAACTCCTTCTTGAATTAAATTTGCAGTTAATTTACAGGTTCCTCACTATCACTGCATTATATATAGGATCAGCATTATGTGAGGGAAAATGTAATATTTCGTCTCCGCTAAGAACTTAATCAATCATCAGTTCATCAATGTCATCGAATACCAAGTCATCAAAACACTCCCCACCAACTGCGTGTGCCAAATGGTCGTAAATCTGATAATGCTAAAGCACCATGTGTAACGCAATCTTTAATAGAAAACTTTTTCCAGGCATCAATTACTGTAAGAGGAATGAGTATCCATGGCAAAGTTGTTGACTGCTTTCAACTTGGCGAGAAGCCAGCAACGATCCCTGTTAAATGCATAGGTCAAGTTGTCATATAGCCTCCTCGCGGCGCCCTCTGGATAGCCTTTAAAGCAACCGCTTAGAGGTGAACTAATGTATGCAGCGGCCTCCTTGTCCAGGGGTTTAAACCAGGACCCGGTCCTTCAGGTTCGGGGGTTGCGCGTGGGGTTACCTTCCCCACCGTGTAAAAAAATTTACTTCAGAAAACGACGAGAAGCCTCGGATACGGATGACCATACTGCTGACGACCATGGACAACGAAATAAGGACAACGATTTTCGGTTCTGCATTGGAATGTGAGGTCCCTGAAAAGACCACTTGCAGCCGATGAACTTGCGGAAGCCCTCAAACTTATAAAGCAGATATCACCACCATTCAGGAGGTGCGGTGGGATGGGCCGGGCAAAAAGAGGATGAAAAACTGCGATATTTACTTCGGCGAATGCGGGTTTGTTGTTCGAGGCAGACTTAGGAAGAAGTCTTAAGCTTTAAATGCACAAGCGAGCGCCTCATAACAATCCGCATCAAGGCTACATTCGGCAACATCAGCCTGATATGCACCCGCGCCCCAACGGAGGATAAAGATGACGACAGCAAAGACGACTTTTACGATCTCCTAGAATGAACATACGATCAATGCCCCAGCTTCGACACCAAGATCGTTCTATGAGATTTCAACGGAAAGCTGGGCAAGGAAGACATCTTTGCTGGAGTCATCGGGAAGCACAGCCTGCACGACAACACGTCCGAGAACGGACTCAGGCTTTTGGACTTCGTAACGGGGCGAAACCTCTTTGTAGCCAGCACGCGGCTCCCTCACCTCAACATCCACAAAGGGACCTGGCGGTCTCCTGATTAATCAACCGTCAACCAGATTGATCACATTGCGATCGACGTCAGACACTCCTCCAGCATTCTCGATGTCCGAGCATTCCGAGGAGCCAACATCGACTCGGATCATTTCCTTGTTGTAGCCAAGGTAAGAACACGGATATCGATAGGACAACGGAGTAGAGCAAGACCAAAACAGTTTGACGTCGGAAAGCTACAATCGCAATTGACCGCTAGCAACATTGCCGATCGAGTCTCCCTTAAGCTCTCAGAGAGTCCAACCTTACCAGGCGAAACAATCGACCAACAATGGAACCGTTGTCAAAAAGCCATCAAAGAAGCTGCATCTGATGTTCTGGGTTTGAAAACGCCATCCCCAAAAAACCCCTGGTTTGACAACGAGTGCAGGCAGGCACATTCAGCGAAGCAAGCAGCATACAAGGCGACGCTGGACAGAAGGACGAGAGCGGTTCGTGAGCTCTACGAACTTAAAAGAAGGGAAGAGCACCGGCTTCTCAAAAAGAAAAATAAAGAGCGTGAGAAGCGCGCGATCGAGGACATGGAGAGGTGTTACGACAGAAATGATGTCCGAAAGTTCTACCAACGGGTAAAACAACTATCCAATGGATACAAAATTCGGACAGAAGCCTGTCGTGACGCAGAGGGACAACTCGTAGTAGATTCGCAATCGATACTGAGAATCTGGAAGGATAATTTCTGTAGACTGTTAAACGGCGAGGAAGATTCCAATACCGCTGTCAGGCAGAATGTTCCACTCAATTGACGATGATCGACGAGAATTCCGTCCCCCCTACCTAGACGAAGTCAAGATAGCGATATCGAGACTAAAGTCGAATAAAGCTGCTGGTGCAGACGGACTGTCTGCGGAACTGCTTAAGGCAACAGGAGATGAGCTGGTGAAGAGGCACGATCTTCCAGAAGTCCGTACAACGCGGATGACAGTGACGTAATTGGCAGAACACAGCGAGCCGTCAATGAAGTTAGCTGGGATTGAAGCGGAGGCGGCCAAAATGGGTTTAGCGGTGAACGAGGCAAAACGAAGTATATGCTGTCATCGAGAAGGGACGCACAACATCGGCGACTTTGCCAAAACGGCACCATAGGCAGCTTTATCTTCGAGGTAGTGAAGGACTTCGTCTACCTCGTCTCGCAAGTGAACAGTACGAACAACACCAGTCCCGAGATTAAACGCAGATTTGCTCTTGCCAATCGCTGTTTCTTTGGGCCCAAGAGACAATTGAGTAGTAGAGTCTTCTCTCGAAGGACCAAGCTAACATTTTATAACACCTTGATCATCCCTGTCCTGCTCTATGGTGCGGAAGCATGGGCAATCACAAAAGCGGATGAAGAAGCACTTGGTCTTTTCGAGAGAAAAGTTCTGCGTTCAATCTTTGGTTCTGTTTGCGTTGATGGTTATTGGACAAGAAGATTCAACCACGAACTGTACGGGCTGTACAGTGGCATGAGCCTAGCCAGGCGTCTACGAATTCAACGCCTAAGATGGCTGGGCCATGTAGAGCGCATGGACAACACTGCTCCAGCCCGAAGAGTCTTTGACTCCGAACCAGTGGGACAACGCAATAGAGGACACCCACGGAACCAATAGCGCACCCAGGTGGAGAAGGACCTCAACCAACTTGGTGTGCGCAGTTGGAGACAGCTGGCAAAAGATCGTGCCGGCTGGAGAGGCTTACTGGTTGAGGCCCAGGTCCACCCCGGACTGTACCGCCACCAGAAGAATTACTGTAAGAGTTTTATTCTTATCCAAAGTGTCCAAAATGTACTGGAATGTTCCTTTGATGTTGTAAGTATTAAATGCTGCGATAATTCCTTGATCCAGTGGTTGGATTAGGGATGTGGTATTCGGCGGCAGGAACAAAATATTAACATTTTCGTGTTCCCACTGAGGATGCCCGGGTGCATTGTCTACCAATAGAAGAACTTTAAATTCAAAGCCTTTTTCATTCATATATTTTCTAGTTTCTGCACAAAATATTTAATGAACCATTCTGTGAAAACTGTAGTTGTCACCCATGCTTTTTTATTGACCATCCAATTAACCGGCAATGTATCAAAATCGACACCTTTCATTGCTCGAGGCTCAAGTTCACGATTGATAAGCAGGTGCTATAACATCCGATCTCCAGAAGCGTTACTGCAAAATAAAAATGTGACTCGATCTTTTTCAACTTTAAAACCACCAGCACTTTTTTACGATTTGGCCACATATGTTCTTCTCGGCATTTTTTCCCAAAAAAGACCAGTTTCGTCGGCATTAAAAACCTGATCTGGACTGTATGCACCATCGGCTATTATTTTTTTAAGTTTAAGTGGAAATTCATTGGCGGCTTTCTGATCTTCAGAAGCAATCGCCCTTAACTTTTATGTTCTGAAGCGCATACCTTTGGAGAAATCCCGTTAACCAACCTGTGCTTGCAGAAAATAAGTAGCTCTTCTCAGGAGTTGATTGTGTGGATGTAGACGGTTATTCGTCTTTTATCATTTTATAAAACCTTAGTACTTGCTGTTTGCATTGTCCTCAAGCCATATTATGAGTGCTTTTTCCATTTTTTCTTTAGCAGCATCTCTAGTCTATGATGAAGACTTAACAAATAGTTTCGCTCCAGAAATCACCGATTTTTTCCGACATTTTCTTTAAGAGATACATAAAATATCTATCAAAATTAAAAAATATAAATAACTGAATAAATATATATAATTAATGCGTTAAATTTAATGTAAAGTTGGAAAAACAAATTTGCCAATAAAAAATTCTTTACCAAACACGTCTGATGTCATTGATAATTCACAAAATATTAACACATTTCAATTGCTCTGACCAGTAAATTTGCTTGTATGCCCAAAAAGGGAATTTCCCTAAATTTGTGCTATTTACAATTGCTTTGACCAGTAAATTTACTTGTACGCGCAAAAGGGGAATTCCCTTAAATTTGTGATATGAACATACTTCGCAAAAAATAAATTTGACAAACAAAATTTAAGCACAAAAAATTTTAAATCGTGCGAAATGGAATACAACCGTGTTATATCAAAACCGTGTATTAGGTGTATTTATATTTGATTGTAGAGGTGGTGAAGTTTATTTTAGTGTGATGGCATCCCCTTCAGGTTCAAAGAGACATAATTAACGATAATATTAAAAAAAATATTTCTGTGAAAAATTTGGAAGAAGTTCGTTTATCCAGGTTTTTCGATTTTCGGTAATAAGCTCGGTCCCGAGCATCCTGGTTAATCGGCTCTCCACTGTATTCACAAGTACCAAGCTTTGTGTTGAGAATTCAAAAGTTCTTGTGGGTTAAGTTTTCGAATGTATCCTTCAGCATAGTACTGTCTAATTTGCTGCTTAATGTTTTCCGCCAGTTCAGAGCATAGCTTAAGGCGTTTCTCCAGACAGATCAATCGACGAATAGCCATAGAACGACTATCTGGCAAGTTGCTATCTGTGTACCCCCATAACAAGCGTACCCCCATATTTCGTAGCGATTCCCCAAATGTTTTTCTGTTGTTGATAATATCTTCCTAGAACGCTCTTTCTCCTTGTCAACGGAAAGATATTCTACTGTTAAGTCTTGTACCTCAATAACTGTTTTATGTTGGCATTCGCACACATTTATGTAATGAAATTTATCATTATTGTTATATTCGATTCTGCTCGCAGAAAAGTTGGTCCCTCCCAAACGACATTTTGCTGCTATAGGTTAATTTTCAGCAGCTTCCTTTATACCAAGTGGAATTGCAATTTTCCAATTTCTCAACCCAATAAGAACTCCAGATTTTGCATTGATATACGATTGAACTGGAAGATTACGGAGATGAATGTATCTTTTAGGCAGCTCGTTGTAGTTTAAAGATTGTGATGGTAGATTTAACGATTGCACAGTCCGTACATTTGACAACAGAAATTTCATTGCCGACTTAAAAATGCCTCAGATGTATAATTTCACCCTTCTCGAATTATTCTCCATCCTTGTTATTTCTGAGGTCCATTTAAGGCACACTTGAGTTGTTTTGCTAACAAGAGAGCTTGATGATCCCTCGTCGAGAAAGGCAAAACTTCTTACTGTCTTTTCTTTATATTCTGACTTTCAATGTTGTCTGATGGCTTATTGATGTTTCGGTTCTGATTGTATTATTACTGTTTTGGTTCTCGTTGTGAAGGAGAGGATGATGTTTCTTTCCACAGTCCTTTGTACATAGCACTGCCCTTTTACATTTAAACAGATGCTTATTCAGGCATTGACGAAACAAATTCAATATCTTAAAAACCTCTCAGCGTTTAGATAGATTCACATTTATAAATTCGCTGCAGGTTGAAACTGTCTTACAATTTTTTTTTCAGATCGTGCAGTATCGAACAGCCGTTGGATTATTTAATGCTGATGGCGGTGAGTTTTCGTGGAATTTTTCAGGAACATTGAGAACTTCCTTCTGTCTACCAGTTTTATGCGGTTTCTTCTTATTTGACCAATTGACTTTCGACATGACGCTACAAGCATCACTAGTTATTTCATTTAGCCAATTTACAAATATGGGTAAACTACTTTGTCTGTCGTTTGCTCGTTTGTATGTTGCCAATTTATCTTCAGGGCTGGTGGCAATTTTTAAATGAATTCTATCAAAACCATTGAATTTCGAATGTGATCCTCCATGTTGGCTTGCTGGAATGTTGCATAAGCATTCCTTACTGCAACAGCGAACTCAACTACTGTCTCCAAACGGTCAAATCTTGAAGATGACATCTGATTCCTCTTTATCAGCTCTGGTCTACCGCATTTCCCTTAGGGTTTCGATTATGATTGCCACTGATGATGGTATAGTTAGATGAAATGCAACCAATTCTCTCGCTTTACCCTTTAAGCTATGTCGTAGATGAATTATGCTCTCATCATCTGTGAAACCACACACTGCCGTTGATTGCTGATACGTGCTTATAAATATTGGACACATAACATTTGTGGCTTGTGTAAAAACTGTAACTTCGTTCTTGGCATTAGAATTTGATTGTTCATGTTCAATTGATTGCATAGAATCCAGATAGTTAAAAATTCGATTGAAATTTTCTTCTTTGGATTTCGTTACATGTTGTAATTTGACATTATGGAACTGCTGCTCTAATTCGTCATCAGATAGCGCATTCAAAAGCTCTTCTTTTTCGCCGACAAATCTTCTCTCGCTTTTTTCCTTTTCTTCTATTAAAGCCGTGCGTCGTTGGTATAGAGCAGGTTTGATAGAGCGAGAGGAATATACAGATGCGGCATCAATGTGTTGCACCAGCTCCAGCGGTGTGCGTCTTTTCTTGAGAATTTGCATTGGTGTTAGTTTTACCCTTTTGTGTTCGGACTTTTTCTTGTGAATCGGAAAATACCGCTGTTCTGGCTGTGATGCTGAGCGCTTAATTTTATGCAATTAATACATCTCCAAATGAGACGTTAGCTTCTTCTTCGGCCACTTCGGCGCACACGAAATGAATCCACTTGGTGCAAGAACATTCTACTATATTGATATTTTCATATGATTCGTCACATACAGGACAAGCATTGCACTCATAAAATTTTGTTTTAAAAAATGCGAGAATGTAAAAACAAACTTTTTTCCCGCCACTTCAACTAAGCAAAAAGTTTGTCAACTAAATTCATGGAGTTTTTTTTTTTTATAGAATTCTTCAAAACAAAATAACTTTAATTTTTAGTAACAAATATGCTTGTTTCTTCTTCATCTTATCCTTACTCTCATTCTATTCTTGGGTAGATTTTCCAGCTTCCTCATAATGATATTTCTTCACACTCACCAATGACTTTCAAGAGATTAGGTTAGGTATGTGGGTTGACTATTCGACCCATTATGATGTCCATGTCCAACCTTCCTTTCTTCTCACTCGTCAGTGTTATGATGAAAACTCCTGACTCCAAGGTGTTATTTGGTTATTTTCCTCTTTCTAGGTATTCAGAGATAATATAAACCTGCAAAGAGATTTTAGTGGGATATCTGATGTACCAGGGAGGTCTTAGAAGAAACATTCTCCCAGGGTTCTTTGTCTCAATTTGCATAGACTGGGGTATTGACAAAGATAGTGGGATGTGTCCTAAATCTCCTCTTGGTCCCCACAGCCTCTACAAATCGTGTCATGCGTAAGCTCCATTTTGTGTTCCTGTTACCTCAGATGGTTATGACCAGTAATACCTCCGACCATCATCCTCAGTAGTTTCCTGCTGCATTGGAGGATTGTGTTCTCACATGTGGTGAAGGAACTCCACCTTTCATTAGCCAGCTCCATGATTTTATTGTCCACCTTTCTCTTGATGTCAGACAGAGGTGAGCAAAGCCATGAGATTGCCTGAGATGGATTCGGCCATGTTCCTACAAATTCATCTGCTACCTCGTTTCCGGTTATGTCCCTGTGACCTGGGACCCAGCACAGAGTGATCGAATGCTGTGTGCAAGATAACCTTGAGCTCTTCGTGATAGCTTGCGACTAGCTTGTACTAGTGTAGTTAAGGGTGGGGAGAGAGTCGCTTTCTACTTGTTCTATCTGAAGTCGGTATAGAATACATGAATGGCCGTAGGGGCCAGGGTTTATGATCCTAATGGCTCCCTTTGTGGCAATCATCTGTGTATAGAGATACATATATGGAAGAAGATCCAGTAGCACCTCTAAGCTTGCTGTGGGGGTGGTCGAGATTACCTCTGTCACACCTAGGCATGCGCGTCTCTGTATGCTCGTGAGCAACTTTAGGTTTGAACTTTTCAGAAAAGCTTGCCACCAAACTACAGTGCCATATGTCAGGATCGGCCTCACAATTGCTGTGTACATCCACAGAATAGTGTTGGGATTCGGACCCTATTTCTTACCAGAACATCCTGTTGCATAGGTATGAGGCACAGGCCGCTTTTCTTTACTCTCTCTTCTATGTTTAGTTTCCAGTTGAATTTTCTGCCTTTTAGACAAAGGCGCTTTCTCTTAGAGATTAAAAGGCGGGATGATCCTTTTGTTGGTAAAACGGACCAACTCTGTTTTGAATGGGTTAAATTCCCAAGACCGCAAGATTTTCCCTTTTTGAGGAGGGTAGTAATTGAGCGTTCTACTAACTCACTGAGGATTGGGGGGAATTTTCCACAGGCAATAATAACCACGTCATCGGCGTAAGCGATTGCCTTAGTTCCCGAGCATTTCAGTTTCTCAAGAATGTCATTGATGACAAGCACCCACAGCAAGGTGTAAATGACCCCACCATGCCGGGTGTCCCTTTAGGTTATAAGCGTTAACATTAGAGTCGCCTAGAGTTGCATTGATAATTATTTTACTGAGCAGATAAGTTATGATCGACGTGACGGATTGCTCAACTTTGTTCTTTAAGAGTGCATTCTTAATTGCCTCGGTCTTTACATTGTTGAAGGTACCTTCAATATCTAAAAAAAAGCAGCGAGGGCGTATTCTTTGACATTTAGGGATTTTTCAAAAAGATTGACGACCTTATGCAGCGCGGTCTCTACGCCTTTGGCCTTTATGTACGCATGTTGAGCGCACGAGATTGGGTTCTGCTTGAGATTGCCTCGAACGAATTCGTTGATAAGCTCTTCGTACGTCTTTATGATGAATGAAGTAAGGTTTATTGGCTTGAAGTCCTTAGCTGTGCAGTGACTAGCTTTACCTGCCTTGGGAATGAAAACTACCTTAACGTCCTTCCAGGTGAACGGTATATATCCGTAAGCTAGGCTGCCTAGGTATAGGTTTCTGAGGATAGGAGTGATAATCTCCTTGGTCTTTTGTAACATAATGGGAATGATTCCATCCACTCCAGGGGACTTGAAAGGATCAAAGGAGATGGCCCATTTTATTCTATGATCACTTACAATTCTCTCTGGAAAGTAACGTGTGCTGTTTTGGAGCGTATCAGTCGCTGAAGGTTCGACTTGAGTACACCCCGGGAAATGGGTGTCCACAAGGAGACCTAGAGTCTCAGTTGGCGACTGTCCATGCACTCTTATTATTCTTAATGAAGCCAGGGACGGCGAGAATTTTTGCCAGGACCTTTCTTAATATTGCAGTCTCTGTGGTGCACAGGATCTTGTTGCAAAAAGATCTCCATGTCTCACGCTCGGATGTAATGACTGCTTTTATGAAGGTCCGAAGACTGTCCTTATATGTGTTCCAGAAAGCCTGGAGGCCTTGGCTGCTTTAAAGAGGGATCTAGATTTTTTCCTTAGGTTAAGGAGATTGTTGCTCCACCATGGAGAGCAGGTTTTTTCTAATGACATTTGGAAAATGGAGGACTTTGGCAACCTGCTCAGTGTCGTTCGTGCTCTGAATCGTTTTGTGAGCTAAATGTCCTTTCTACTTCTCGTAAATCCATTCCAGTCAGTATTTCTAGGGTAAATTTACGAACTATGTTCTTTTCACTGGTAACCTATGGTCTGAAAAGGATGGTAAATTTGAAACCTTCCATTGATTGACCAGGTTGTGGTCCTTCTTATTGGACACTAACACTTCTTGCCTATTACAAGTGACGAAAGTGGGTTCGCAACCGATATTCTCAATATTTGGATTATTCAATAAAATAAAGTCAAAAGATCATTACCCGACCTTCCCCAGACTGTGTGGTGTGAGTTACTATCGCAGCCAAGTTTGACGTCCCACTTTTCTTTGTTGGCTTTTGCCACAATATTTTTGGTGAGTAGAGCCGGTGGGTTACCCGCATTATAGGGCATATATATAGATGCCAATATGAACAGGGTGGCATTTCTACGCTCGAATTTAACTACGGCTTGATCTTCATTACTGTAAGTAGGTAGAAGAAAAAGGTTAATTTCTTTTCTAGCTACAATGCAAGATCTTTTCCTCCATACGTCAACATTCGGGTGGGACAAGTAGGGTGTCAAGTTTATCATATTTAGACCAAGTACGCGTTCTTGGTCAATCCAATGCTCTTGTATCAGGGCAATATCTATTTTCCCCGTGGAGAGGAGGTAGACCAGATTGGCACAAGCCGCCTTGGTATGGTGGAGATTAATTTGAGCCTACTTCAATCGGGCGACCAGCGGGTTCTGAGATTCCTTTGTCGACCGTTTCGGACAGGATTCTTAGTCTGCAGAGGGGAATTCCCACCTCGACCTTGAATTGCTGCTGCCGCAATAGCGGCACCGACTTATGGTCAAGAAGGATGTCAACATCCATTCCATTGTCGTTATGCTCGCTCATCGCAATAACCTTCCAATTCATACCTTCCAATAAAACAAGTACATTGTTGGCCAGTGCGATCGATTCAATTTTTCGTCGATTATGCCGACGAAAACTGTTATACATGCTCTTATTGAGGGTCAGAATAGATGACTTGTCGATCCACTGTCAAAAATCCATGATCTAATAGTTACTACCTCAACACCCGCTGCATTTATCAAAGCAAATGAAGATGTTATTTTCTTGTTTCTCCTTTTTTCATTGCACTTAGCTAGTAAGTGGCCACGGCGATTGCATTTGAAACAGTTTCCTCTAAAGTTTTGTTGCTCAGCTCTCCCACGTTGTACTTGCTGCTGACTTTGTGAACATTATATTGTGACGATTACATCTGCCGAGGCTTGACACCACTGAGGAGAGCACCCTTTTTCAATATGTCGCTGATGAAGGTATGAGGACGGCATTCGTTGTTGATCGTTTGAACGGGGTAGTATTGAAATACTATAGACTATAAACTTAAATCTAAATAAACATTGAGTTTTTCTTGTGTTGAATTATTGTATCGTTAATGATCAGAAGTGGGATAAACCTATTTGGAAAAGATAAGTGAATAATACTTAGTGAGTACATATAGATGATTAACAGAATTTCTGCAAGAAGTAAGCATATACAAGTTTAAGATGCGTATTTGAGAAGGTGGTGTAGTTTGATATCCAAAATGTATATTTGTGCGCATAAAACAAATGTGCATAAATGGGTTCTACATATTTATAATAATATAGTGGTTTTGAGGAATTTTGCTTGTGTGTAGAGTGTGTGCGATTTCGGTGGAATTTACGTATTATTATAGTTGGTAATATGAACGGTCGGTCTCGGAAACCGTTATTCCCCTTGTGATAACAGATTCGTTTTTGAAAAATAAAGTATCTGACGATACTGAGCTGTGTGTGGTAACCGTACATGGTTTGAGTTACAATGTACAAGTATTGTACATGCCTGTAGTGAAGATCATTATCTTTGTATTTGGCTTTAACTTGAGCCAAGAGTAATGATGCATTAAATTTGGAAGATATAGATGTATTTTTGTGCTTTGGCGTTGACGTTGATTTGAGCCAAGCACTGTGTGAAAACAAAGATATAGTTGTATGGTCCCACTCTAGTAGGTAGTGTGTATTTTCGGTTTACGGAAAAGCATACTCTGCTGGCTTGGTGTTGGTGTAAGTCAAACTATTGTTTGCGGGTAAAATAGTGAATGTGTGTTTATGATCGCATTTGTGTTGTGTTGAGTCTCCCAATGAGTTGGGAGATTGTCCTGAGTACGATTTGATGGATTTTTGTCTGACATGAATTCATCTGTCTCGGATTCTTCCCTGACTTGGATGTGTTTGTGTCTTGGATGTTTTTCCGAATTGAGTTTCTGTTTTGGATTGTTTTCCTTGACTTGGATTTGTCTGTTTTGAATTTTCCCTGACATGAATTCATCTGTCTCGGATTCTTCCCTGACTTGGATGTGTTTGTATCTTGGACTTTTCCCCGAATTCTTTGGGATATTTTCCTGACGTGAATTCATCTGTCTCGGATTCTTCCGTGACTTGGATGTGTTTGTATTTTGGATTCTTCTCTGAATTGAGTTTGTGCCCTGGATGGTTCCCCTGGATTTTTCCCTAACTGGGATCTGATTATGTGGTGGATTTGCTCGGAAGCTGGGTTTCGTCTGTGGTTTGGGTTTGCTTACGCTTTAGATAAAATTAAAATGAGAACATGTAAAAATAGATGAAAATGAACACACCACATTTTCTTATCACATACTTGTTACGTTCAATGTTTTCTTGAAGGAAAATTGAAATTAAGTTAAATAACTCAAATGGAGTTGATTGATGTGATGTATTCAGATCATATATGTATGCAAACGAACAATACAAAGACTTTTGTTTTTCTAATTTTAGCTTAAAATAGACAAACTGCACTTGAACCAGCTTCGTGTTGAGTTGGGCAGACGTGGTTTAGTAAACACAGGGACAAGAAGGGTACTGCTTATGAAGCTTATGAAAAAGAGCACCCGGCAAGGGCATTAAGTATCATTCTGGAGGGAACTCCAGAAGCAGGACGTATCAATAAATACAACCACCTCTACATTGACCGAGGAGTAGTTGAGAGCAAGGGAGTGGGACGTGATCCGTCGAGAGAAGGAAATCCTGGAGAGGGAAAGAAGGATTTTCCTGGAAGGACGCGAACTGCAGCAGCAACTGAATAATCTTCAAGCACAGTTAATTCCAACTACCGCTACCAATGAGAGCAGTCTTGACATCAAGTTCAGTGTAAAGAAAATTTCGGAGGTACTTCCAATCTTTTCCCCAGGAGATCTATCCTCGATGTCTGCAGACTGTTGGGTACGGAGAATCGAAGATCCAATGGGAGTTTATGGATGGGATGAACGAGAATTACTGATGGCTGCCGCTTCCAGATTGCGAGGTCCGGCTAGGTACTGGCTTGATACAACTAATGAAGTCACCACCACCTGGCTTCAGTTTTCAAGTGAACTGAAGGCGAACTTTCCGCAAAAGGAATAACCAATTGGAAGCTCATCGACAGATGCTTAGGAGAACAAAAAAAAATGGACAGACTTACGAGAACTTTTGTTTTGAGATGAACCTTTTGGGCAAAAGGGCAAATCTCGATAATAGATCAGTCATCCAGAACATCTTCACCGGACAAAATGACCCTGCAGGAGACTACAAAGACGTAGCTGATTTGATTTCAAAAATTAAATGGTATGACAGTATCCGAAATCAAACTCGATTATTCCAGCGTCCGATGGGTGGCATTCAGAGGCCAATAAACATTGGTGGTCCTTCTACCAGTTCACAGTGCTATCCAGAATTGGGACGGCCTGCAATGAGGCAGAGAGCAGTGACCTGTTACAATTGTAACAAGATTGGTGCCTCGGTGCAAGGCAATGTCAGTAGCCTAGAAAGCGAAAGCACCCGGAGGGATCAAACAGAAATCTGGTACCGCCCGCGAATAATGAAAAGACCACCGAAAAGAAGAAGTCTTGGATTAAAATGATTTGCGGCGAAAGAAAGGCCGATAATTACTACAAAAACATAAAGGTAAATGGTAAAAAATACATGGCCTTATTGGATTCTGGTAGTGAGCGATCGCAGATTCCAAAATCTATAGCACTGGACATAACATCGGATATAGACGAATGCGATACCATCTTACATGGCTTCCGAGGAGGTGAATGCCTTCCTGTTGGCAGCGTTTTATGTAGCATCGAAATAGACAGTGCTGAGTTCCCTGTTTGGGTCGTGGTTGTAGAAGATAATTGTCTTCCAAATGAGGTGTTAATTGGTAAAGATATACTCAATCATCCTATGTGTGGCTTAATTAAAAACAGAGATAATCTTGTCATACGACGAGCAGAAAATGATAAGAATACCACATCCAAAATTACAATAACGGATATAAAAATTTACTCAAGTACTACTCTGAACAAATTGCACCAACTCTTAGATAGATACCGAATAACGATTGCAATGACTATGAAAGAACTAGGACGCACTAAATTAGTTACGATGGAAATAGAACTGGAGAAAAACGAACCAGTGTTACATCAGCCGTATAAGGTTCCGAACGCTAAGAAAGGAAAGTTCATCATCAATTATTGAGGGTATAATCAATGTCATGTGGTATAATCAAAGAATCAGTGTCTAATTACGCCTCACCAGTAATTTTTGTACAGAAGAAAGATGGAAAAGATCGTATGTGTGTGGACTATCGCCGGCTCAACAAAATTACAAAAAAAAATCAAATTCCCACTACCATTGACTGAAGAACAGTTAAACAAATTGGAGGGCTACAATTCCTTTTGTGTCCTTGACTTGGCTTCCGGGTATTATCAAATACCGATTAAAACAGAACACACTCATTACACAGCATTCATCACTGCTGATGGTTTGTATGAATTCCTAACAATGCCATTCGGACTTGTCAATGCACCGGTAATTTTTCAAAAGATGATGAATACAGTAGTCCAAAGAATGAAGAGACAAAATAATAAGCTATATGGATGACGTAGTAATTCCATCTAAAACAATATCTGAAGGCATGGAAAAACTTACTAAGTTTCTGCAGCTGCTGAAATCGGAGGGTTTGACCCTGAATTTGAAGAAATGTACATTTTTCGAGAAAGAAATCGAATTTTTGGAACATGAATTTCAATCATCAAATGAACATCAATCATCATCATCGGACTGACGAGTTATTTCCGAAAATTCATAAAGAATTATGCGGTTATTACTCGTCAATTGACCATCTTAACAAGGAAGAACTCCATTTTCCAATGGGATGTCGCTCAGCAAGAGGCTTTTGACAAGTTGAAGAAAGTCATGTCTGAAAAACCAGTTCTAACGTTATACAATCCCAATGCTGTACATGAACTCCATACAGACGCCAGTGCGAAAGGTCTTGCCGTCCTATTGATGCAAGTCGAGTCTACAGGAATCCACCCAGTGGCGTATTTTAGTAGGAAAACTACAAAGGAGGAGTTCATATACCATAGCTACGAGCTGGATGCCCTTTTGCTATTGTGGAGTCGACCGGCAGGTTTCGTCAATATCTCTTAGGTAAGAAGTTTAACATAGTAACGGATTGTGGGGCACTTAAAACAACAATGAAAAAGAAAGAACTTGTCCCAAGGATAGCCTGTTGGTGGCTTAAAATGCAAGAGTATGACTATGAAGTCTTTCATCGTCCAGGTAAAGGCATGCTACATGCCGATGCACTTTCACGACAACAATTAGACGATGCCAAAGAACCGGATACCGTGAATATGGACGTTCTAAAGATTACCATAACCGATGACGACTGGCTATACACGTTGCAGTTACAGGACGACGAAATTGTACAAATGGCCACAATTCTACAAAAGCCTCCACGAAATAACACAGAAAAGCCAGTATACACCGACTACGAATTGCAAAACCGACGTCTGTATAGACGAGTTGGCAAAGAGCTCAGGCTCTACGTTCCGAGAGGAGTTAGGCAACGTGTTGTACAGGGAAGTCACGACCAATTAGGACATTTCTCCGAAAAGAAGACAATGAAACACTTAGGAGAAAGGTATTGATTTCCTCGAATGACAGAGTTCGTGAAGAAATACTTAAAGAACTGCGTACAATGCTCTTACAATAAAGGAGTAATACAACGCCTAGGAGAATTGCACGTTATCGAAAAGGCAAGTGTTCCATTTGACACCGTGCACATTGACCGTTTGGGGCCGTTTATGAAAATCACTAAGTGTAATACATACATTATGGTGTTAGGTGCTGCATTTACAAAATACGTCTTAATGAAGGCATTACTCAACACTCAAGCAAAACCAGTGCTTAATTTTCTACAAGAAATAGCTTATACGTATGGCAGTCAACGGCGCATAATAACTGACAGAGGTTCAGGATTTACTTCCAACCTCTGAAGAGAGCACCCTTTTTCAATATGTCGCTGATGAAGGAATGAGGATGGCATTCGTTTTTGATCGTTTGAACGGGGTAGTATTGAAATACAGAGACCATAAACTTAAATCTAAATAAACATTGAGTTTTTCTTGTGTTGAATTATTGTATCGTTTAAATATAATGCGTGTTCAGGCGAAAAACAGCCCCGACTCTTCTTTGCCCTCCTTCGAGTAGTATTATTTTTAAGTTCGCACATGTAGATAGCTTATCTTGCGCTTCTATTGCGAGGACAATTTTCATAACTAGTAGGAAGGTTAGATAGTAAAATTATAGGCAACAGTTCATCTTGTAATTCTATACTTATCCCTTTTAATTTGTCGATGAGCGATGAAGAATTATAAAGTTGTAGTAGAACCTGAGTATTCTCTGGCAGTTTTAATTGAAGAAGCTGTTTGAAAAGTGTTACTTTTCTGGCTGGTTCTTGTGGCTGATATTTATTTTTCAAAATGAATCTTTGATATAAGTAGGCTGAGATGGCTTAACGCAAAGTATGATGGTAGTTGCTGGTCTTTGTTCGTCTATTCAACTTTACTTCCTTTTTCAGGTTTTGTAATTTTTCCACACATGTACGACCACAACTCACTACGAATTAGCACACTAGTTTCCGAGATTCATAGTTCTGCTCATGTAATCTTTCAATTTGATATGAGGAGATGGCTAACTCCTACAATTACTAATTAATACCGAATATAATTTGCTCAATTTATTTCGTCAGCACCCATAACCTTTTGTTGATTCCAACAAGTCAAAAACGAGTCTGAATTCAAGGATTTTCATGGAAACATCCGTCAAACGCACAGAATGTTAAAAGTTGCCCTATTCCATCCGTCGTGGTAAATTTCACTTTTGGGCTGTATTTACTGTCTCTCTCCCTCACATAAAGCCTTATGAATTGTCAATTTTTTGACATGACACAACCCACGCGACGGATGCAATGGGTTTGGGCCTTTAAACTTATTATTGTTGAGCTTTTTGTCAAAATGAACACACGATTATCCAATCGGTTTTTGAATACCAAGAAGTATATTTAACGATACAATAAATTACCACAAGAAAACTCAATGTTTATTGAGGTTTAAGTTTATTGTCTCTGTATTTCAAATTCTATTCCATTCAAACGTTCAACAACGAATGTCGTCATCATTCCTTCATCAGCGATGTATTGAAAAGGGGTCCTCTACTCTGTGCTGCCGTCTCGGCAGATGTAAGCTGTGTTTTTTTGCAAGCGTATATACGCTTAATTTAGAAGTGCACAAAAAAACGATCATCGGCGCTTAATGATTCATCATAAAAGCTTGGCAGCACCGACGACATTTCATAAATCGTGGAAGGGATGGTTGATCTTTGATGGTCACAATCTTCGTTTTGTGACTGTGTGGCGTGACCATCACTTTAAAAGCAAAAACATTTAATAATTATAAAATAAAAACAATTTTAATCAAATGAAAAGGATCGATTACGAAACCTAAACGGAATATATAGCAGAGACACTCTGGGTATACCAAAAAGTGCATACTTATGGATGCCAACAAAATTAAAAATGATCTAATACAAACCTGCATACAATAAAACCAAACCTGCAGATGTAAGCCACATACAGCAACCTAAACAATGAATGAATGAATTCAGGAATGAGCACACAGAAATTAATGATTGGAAGCATTGTTTTTATACGCGCTTGTGGATGTCTTGTCGACTACACATTTTATTCCAGAAGAATTTATTTTAAAGGTAAGTAATGCCAATTACAATTTTGAAATTTTTAACGAAAGCTTAATAACATATATTGCCATATGGGCGCTGGTTACTGGTAGGTTGTGATATATGCTAGTGGTATATCAACGTCGGTAATGTTGTGTATGAGCTGCCACATTCTCCCCTACCAGACTTCAAGTGAAATTAACTGGAAGTCGAATATTGAAATGACGATTGTTGTTAACTGGATGTGAAATATGTTGTGTAATTCCGAAAGCTAGTGGATCGCTTGGTGTATTGTCGCACTTGTCACTTTGGATGTGTGCTGGTTTGACGCGGTCTATGTATATGTTTACTAATTTGTTGTTAATCCAAATCTTGATTGTTTTGCTTGTTTTTTCCTCGACCTTGAACGGTCCGTCATATGGTGGATTTAGTGCAGGTCTGAGGGTGTCGTTGCGGACGAAAACATGTGTTGCAGTTTCTAGATTTGGATATATGAATATTTTGTTGATGCTGTGGTTTGCTGAATCCGTGGGTTGAAGACTGTATATGACATCGGTTAATTCTCGGACGAATTCTGTTTGCGGTGTGTGTTGTGATGGACAAAACATATCGCCTGGTAGTTTGAGGGTAGTAGTATAAACTAGTTCTGCAGGTGTTGCGTTTATATCCGGTTTGAATGTAGAACGGAGTCCAAGAAGAATGATGGGTAGTTGTCGTGACCAATGCGATGAATTGATGCACATGATTGCTGTCTTCAAAGTTCGGTGGAATCTTTCAATGATCCCATTTGACTGTGGATGATAGGCGGTGGTACGGAGATGAGCGATGCCAAGTGTGCTGGACAGTTCGTTGAAGAGATGTGATTCGAACTGTCTGCCCTGATCGGTAGTGATGCGTAGCGGAATGCCGAAGTGTTTCATCCATCCTTCTATGAGGGCAAATGCAACAGTGTTGGCATTCATATCAGAGATAGGAATTGCTTCAGGCTATCTAGTGAATCTGTCTATGATGGTTAAGCAATATCTAAATCCGTTTGATGGTGGTAGTGGGCCAATCAGGTCGATGTTTATATGCTCGAATCTCTGGGACGATAAGGGATATTTTGTTAGTGGTGAACACATGTGCCTACTCACCTTTGAACGCTGGCAAGGGATGCAACTTTCGACAAATTTGCCTATGTCTTTGTCCATATTGCTCCAAACGAAACGTTGTTTCACCAAATGTGATGTGGCTTTCTTTCCGGGATGTGCAATATTGTGAAACTTGGCTATTACTTGTAGTCGCAAGCTTGTGGTACGAATGGGCGTGCAGTTAAAGTAGAAAAGTCACATACGATGGTTGAATTGCATTGCGGTAGTTGAATACTTTTGAGTTGAAGTGATGTGTTGGACTTGTGTAGCTGTTGCAAATCGGGACAAGAGGTTTGTTCTTGTGCGATTTTCTCGTAGTCTATTGCTGAGTTTGAATTGATGTGTAGAGCGCTGATTCGCGGGAGTGTATCTGCTGTAATATTGTCGCTGACAAGTTGAGGGATCGAATCTGCCGTGGTGATGCATTCTCGTATTTGCTGGTGAAAGCGAAGGTGAGCGGCTTGTGATCTGTGGCTATGTTGAAGTCACGTCCTTCTGAAGTGTTTGATGGATGTGTATATGGCAAGCAGTTCCCGATCATACGTGCTGTACTTCCGTTGAGCGTCGTTGAATTTTCTTGAGAAAAACGCGAGATGCTGTAGTGTGTTGTTGTGTACTTGATGCATTACAGCTCCCATTGCGGTATCACTTGCATCTGTGGAAAGGAGGATATTTGCGTTCAGTGCTGGATGAGCGAGCGAAGTAGCATTGATGATGTCATCTTTGCACTTATTGAAGGAGTTGATACCATCTTCTTACCAGATGATTGGTGTTCTATAGTTTTTCTTGTTGCCATTTATTAATGCAATGAGTGGTTGTTGGTGTTCAATTGCATGTGGAACGAAACGGCGATAAAAGTTAAGCATGGCCAGAAAACGTTTAAGTTCGCATGCTACCTTTGGCAAGGGAAATGTCTTTATTGCCTCGATTTTGTCTGGTTTGAGCTCGATGCCATGCGGGGTGATAAGATGTCCCAAAAACTCTATTTGAGACTGCCAAACACACATTTTGCTACGTTTATTGACAATTTGTATTGTCGAAGTCTTTCGAATACCAAACGGAGGTGCTGCTCATGTTCTTGTTGGTTGTTAGATGCTGTACAGATGTCGTCAATGTAGCAAAACACGAAGTCCAGATTTCGGAGAGTATACCATATACCTTTTAAATGTCTGTGCTGCGTTTCTTAGTCCGAATGGCATCCGTAAAAATTCGAAAAGGCCAAATGGTGTTCTGATAGCAGTTTTCTGTATATCAATATCTTCCATAGCTATTTGGTTGTATTCGCGGGTTAGGTCTTTCCATGTAAACCATTTGATAGATCCTGTAGGTGAGGTAGAGGGTATCTGTCCGGGACTGTTTGAGCGTTGAGTGCACGATAATCGCCGCAGGGCCTCCATGTATTGTCCGGTTTCCGTACTACATGCAAATGTGATGCATACGGGCTTTTCGATGGACGACAGACACCTATTCTCATCAAATACTCGAACTCATCTTTTGCGGTGTGGAACTTTTCAGGCGTCAATCGGCGGGGCTTAGCGAAACCTGGTTGACCTTGTGTTTCAATGCAATGTGTCACCCTATTTGCGACTGTAATATTTTTCGCTTAGTTAACCTGTGTGATGTCCTTGAATTCGTTCAGTATTTTTGAAAATTTGTCGCTTGTTTTGTACCCTTTTGGCGATGAAAGCGAAGAGGCGACGGCGCAGACGGCCTGACTTTTGATTTTGGTGTTGCTGTCAATGATTATTGCATTTTTCATGTCCACCAAGAGATTGAAATGGCCGAGAAAGTCTGCGCCAATAATGTTGTGCGCAGTATCTGCAACAATGAAAATCCATTCCAGCGGCCTTCGAAATCCAAAATCCAGAGTAAGTCTAACCTGCCCGAACGTGTCTATGGTAGAATTATTGACGGCGAACAGCTTTGTTGTTGCAACGTTCGAGTCTTTCGAGTCTTTGTTTTCTCAAAAATGTGCGCTTCGAACGACGATCTTTAATAAACAGACGATGTCCTGAATCCGATGTTTTAGAGGTGCTGTTGAGAGCCTTTGTACTTAAAGTTAATTGTGGTGTTACTGTTTGTATGTGTGGTTGTACGGCGGTGGATTGGTCGACAGCATTTTGTTTGGATGCTGTCGACTGTATTAGTTTTTTGAGTTGTTTTTGAAGCTGCATGGTGGATTACACTTTCTTGCTTTTGGACCGTATTTTGTATGAAACCAACATGTGCTGCGTTGACGAGTTTCGCCTCGCTGTGATGATGTTGGTCGGTATCCAGCACGAGAGTATGAGCGAGAGCGTTGGCTATCACTTTGGTCCAATTTGGTCTCGATGTGGGCAAGTGTTTTTTCCAGTTGAATTACGCGGTTCTGAAGGGAAATATTATTATTTGAATTCACTGAGCTTACTTTTGTATTGTTGTAGTGGGCTATTGCAGATGTGGAAGGATTTGTGCTGAATCTGTGATGTGCTGAATCGACGGAATTTATGCGGACGGCGTCGATGATCTCGTCAGCGATGGAAGCTAGCTGGTCCAAAGTGGTGTTCGGATTTCCTTTGGCTACACCAGCTATGACTGCTCGAACGGAAACTGGAAGGCGTTGAATTCAAAGCTCTTTGATCAATTGTTGATCGCTGGTGACGTCCGTGCGTTACAGTTGTGTCAGCATGTGGCTCGGTTTGTTGTCACCCAGTTGAATTCCGCTTGTGAGCTGATCAAGCCTGACCATCGGAGATGCGGAGAATTTGCTGATGATTGTGCGTCGCAATACCTCGTATCTGTCGTGTTTGGGAGGATTTCGCACTACCTCAAATGCCTGTTCATGAAGCCGTTCATCCATGTACATGACCGTTATGTTGAACTTAACTTGGTCACGTTGGTATTGATTCATTTTCCCGAATCCGTGAATTCGAAAATGCTTCAAGTCGCTTAAACCAAGACTATATTATTAATTGAGTAGCCTTGCAATTGGGGTACCTGGACGCGTGCTGTGAAGTTGCTGATTCCTGCTGCAGATGAATTGTGTGGCTTTTCTTGTTGTTCTGGAAGCTGGCTCTCTCCGGAAAATTCCCCGTTGTCTGCATCTTCAAAATCGCTGTTCGGCATTGTTGATTGATGATATATTTATATATTAAACTTTCAAGGATTTAATTTGCGTGATTCTTTGTTGGGGTCACCAATTGTGGATGTCTTGTCGACTACACATTTTATTCCAGAAGCATTTATTTTAAAGGTTAGTAATGCCAATTACAATTTTGAAATTTTTAACGAAAGCTTAATAACATACATTGCCATAGGGGCGCTGGTTACTGGTAGGTTGTGATATATGCTAGTGGTATATCAACGTCAGTAATGTTGTGTATGAGCTGCCACACGCTCATTTCTTAAGCGGCGATCGATATGATGAGTAACTTAAGCGCATATAGGACTTGTTGTTAGTGTATTTTACATGCAAATTGAAAATTAAGCGTATATACGCAGGTGTAATCATCATATATAACTTTTCGTATTTATATGATAGAAAGAGTTTATTTCTAAAAGTTCGCGTTCGCAGTTCGTTGTCCTCATATGTAAATCAAACGCGTTATGGTTCAGTTTGATTTCATATAATTATTATTTAATTAACTAAACGATAATTCATCCATATAATTCACAAAAAAAGCCGTAAACTCAAAACTAAGGTAAATACTACTGGTTATCAGAACTCCAGAGGAAGAACATTAGAGATGTGTTTTTGACGTTTCTTGTTGGAGTGACATTTCACGTTGGCGCTATTTGTGGACGTCATGTGAATGATACGATTGTATTATACTCGACGAACTTTCAGAAACAAACAATTTTCAAATATAAGCAAAAAGGAACCGTAGAACAAGGTATGCAAAAAGATAGAGATTGAATTATCGATTTGTTTCGTTTTATAGACTAACTACATTTCTTACGTCTGCTACTTACTGTGGTAGTTAATGTGTAGAAGCAAGAAAATGTATTGGAGGTAGAAACAATGTCAAAATGTAGTTAAGATGTCAATTTGAAGTCATTCTGAAAACATTCTAAAAAAACTGCAAAATACAAACCAAACAAATGTAGAGTGTGTAATCCTTATGGCCTATACATAATTGCATTGCTCATGCCTGGAAAAAATATTGTTTTGGCCTTCCACTGGAATATTGAATATTTCGAAATGATAGATTTTTTATATGGATGGCATTCTCAAAAATCAACTTGTATGGATTATCCAAGTGTCCATTGACGTTAAGTAATTTCAACAAATTAATATCCGCGGGTGTTTTCAGAAGTCTTAACAATTTAGAACTAATGATTTCTTCCGACGAATCATCTCTCGTCTTTTTCGATATACATAAATCTGTGATGAAATATGGAAATCGAGATAACTGGATACCAAGAATTGAATCAGACTTCGGTGATGGGGGGTCGTTTCCCGAGATACATGTTGCTCAGTACCCTTTAGGTTAGTTAATGTAAAATAAATCGTTTTGCGCTCCTCAAGTTAATTTCAAAATTTTTTAGGTATGGGAGCTGTTTCTTCTAAGGGAAGTGGAAAAACCATTGGTATCCAGTTAAACGAAAACGGAATGATTGTGTATGATGCCTTAGCTAGGCACAATCATGGTGCCAATAAAATTGTTTATACTAATATATCACAAATCTTAACCGAAGATGTTTCTGCGTTCAGTGATCTAAAAAAGCCAAATAATGAAACACTTCTGGAAACTACAGACACAACACGAAGAGCCTTAGAAAAAGTCACTAATCAAAAAATTAACTCTTCTATGCCAAGCAGGCAATATGGCAAAGCTGCCCCTAGCAAGTTTTTGAGGTATACTCCATTGCAGCAAGGTTATGAATTTAATTCTGGTGCAAAACAAAGGGTAATTAAAATGGTAGAAGCACAGATAGATCCCTTGGAACCACCTAAATTTAAAATTAATAAGAAAGTTCCCAGAGGACCACCGTCTCCTCCTGCACCCGTCTTGCATTCACCATCACGCAAAGTTAGTATGAAGGAGCAAAAAGAATGGAAAGTACCGCCGTGTATTTCGAATTGGAAAAATGCTAAGGGTTATACAATACCCTTAGATAAAAGACTAGCTGCCGACGGGCGAGGATTACAGCAACTTCATATCAATGAAAAATTTGCAAAAATGGCGGAAGCCCTTTATATTGCAGATCGAAAGGCTCGTGAAGCAGTTGAAGCCAGAGCACAGTTAGAAAAGAAATTAGCACAAAAAGAAAAAGAAAAAAAAGAAGATATGTTACGTATAATGGCTCAAAGAGCCCGAGAAGAAAGGGCTGGTTTACGATTTTCTGAAGATGTTGATAGCAATGAAATACGCGAACGAGACGAACTACGTGCAGAAAGGCATCGTGGTCGAATACGTGATAAGAATCTTTCGCGTGCTGCTCCAGATAAGCGCTGCAAGCTTCAGCGTGAAAGGGACCGTGATATAACAGAACAAATTGCCCTCGGTAAAGCGACAAAACCCTCTACAAACACCGAATCGCAGTTCGATCAACGTTTGTTCAATACATCGAAAGGAATGGATTCTGGATATGCAGACGACGAAGGGTACAATGTGTATGATAAACCATGGCGTGAATCAACATCCTTATCGCGTCTTCATCGTCCAAAAAAAGAATTAGATAATGAAATATATGGTATTGAAATTAATAAGCTTGCAATACCACACAAATTCGTTCCCGACAAAGAATTCATGGGGATTGAGCGTTCTGCAAACACATTTAGAAATGTTCCTGTTCAGTTCGAGAAAGAGGATGATCCTTTTGGGTTAGATCAGTTTTTGAATATGGCCAAGAAGGCCACTAAGAGGATTGATGGAGCAGACGAACAGGCTGAAAATAAGAAAAAGAAATTTCAAATCGAATAAACATTATATCAAAGTAAGAAATAAAATTCGACGATTACGGAGTTGAAGAGAAAAGAAAAGGTTATTTTTGCTTTTTATTCAATTATATTCACTAACGATTACCTACAAACGGAGCGTTTGAAGTGAATCGTTCGCATTTCGGTAATGTAAATTGGCATCCAGAACATTGTAAATCGTTGCGAATTCCTATGATTAGTTTGCTGGTAAAGCCGTGTATTGTGCAAGTGTATTATAACGCTCAAATTATAAATATACAAAAAACCATCATCGGCGCTTAGTAACTACCCTGATTCCCTATGGCGAGTGTCGACTATCGATTCTGAACTTTGGTATTGCGAATGTCGTTCGCGACAAATATCGACTAACAATTTTAGACTGAAAATGCAAATCTATTCCAGCAAATCGTTTGAATTTTTGTGTTGTTTTGGTGGAAAATCCAGACATCTTTGTGTCCTAGAATCATAAACAACCTATCTCATTATTTTTGTTTGCAGATTAAAGAAAGTTTTTAGAGATTATACTGGATTTTCTTTAAATACAGTTGATTCCACTAAAGCAAAATTCATCCCCGTCACTATTTTGGTAATAATCTTAAGCATATTACAGAGTTGTCGCGAATTTGAAGTGTTTGTCTTTATCAACAAAAATAACAATCGACTGATAATCAATAGATAGTTCTGTTAATTATTTTACAGTTTGAAGGTAAAACTCCAATTGTTTATACATTTTGCAAGGGATATTTTCTGTTTGCGTATATATTAATGATGAAATTTGAATAAATTATTGATAAGTGTGGAGTCATAAAACAAAACACTTACATCAGTATCTGTAACATCAGTTGTACTGTGAATCGGACGAAGAAATTTTAAGTGATTTGCATGAAGTTGCATGTGGGTGGCTGAGGGGTTTCCTTCCACCCTTTAGAAATAAATGACAAACTGTAAGTAGATTCATTAATAATTCTGTTCATTTACTAGTTATATGTTGGCTACAGTTTGCCGAATTACTTTCTTAATAAGCATTCAAAGACCTTCTCGATGAAAAAGAACCATTGATGAAATACATGAAGATCAACACATATGTACCTTATATCATCAAACTAATAACTCATGCTGTGCTAATGATTACTACCAAAAATGTGTCGGAAATGAATTTCGCGTTAGTTTAGTGCAACTGTATTTTCTGTATTAAAAGAAAATCTGGTATAAAAAGAAAATAAATCGTCTCTCAAAACGTTTGTTATCTGCAAACTAAAAAAAAGTGAGATACGTTGTGTCCGTGTTACATTCTAGGAGACACAGTCTAGATTTCTCTTCTAAAATGTCTGGATTTTCTACTAAAATCTTCAATTGTTTTCTTTATTTCTTACTTGCAGTGAACTAAAATCGCTTCACATTACAGAAACCCAAACGATTTGCCGGGATATACTTGCATTTTCAGTCTAAAATCCTTAGTCGACAACCAACGACCACAAATTTGCAATCGCTAAGAAACTGCTATCAAGTCCACAAATATCGACAGCGATAAGAATCGATAGTCGCCAGTCGACAACGAGCGATTATCAGTCGATAGTCGACACTCGCAATAGGGCCCTTTGAGTATTAGCGTTCCGATTCCAACCAATTCTTGGCAAATCCACCGTCATCGTCTAGCCATAAATCTTTTTAGTGCTAGAATACACGAGTCTACTGATAGGCTGTATGGGATCTTAATGTGGATTGCTCTTATGAACAGGCAGGTTATTAAAAATCCCCAATGCTTTTCTGTCCGGCGGATCAGTCACATTCACTGGTAAAAAAAAGCTTTCTGAGGAAAGTTTGCTCATAAGTAGACAATTAGGTGTCGTATTCGAATTTTCCAGATCTGGCAGTTCTTTTTAAATTTTTTCAGTGCCACTCAATGAAAGAATGTCGCAGCTCATTCAGAACTGTCTCATTATGGTACCTTTTATGACATTTCTTGACGCCAACTGTGTTATTTGATGTTCTTTTGGGAGTATTATCGGTCTTTTGGTATCCATAGCAACATTCTCCGCAGCATCAATACGCTTCTTTGTATGAATGAGTCCATCTTTATCGACATATGATAATAATTTATAGAAGAAACTATTTCTTGACTTGTTTACTTTCCAAAAAAAAGATAATTTTCTTTTTTTTAATTTTGTTTTTATTTTTTCACTTTAATTGTAATCGACTAAAGACATGCAAATATTATTTCCGATCTCGACAGACGTTCGGTAACAACTGTGCTATGAATATTGTCTTAAAGTCTTCCACAGGTATGATTATGTTATCGATTTGCTGACTGCGCAAGAAGCTGTTATCCGTGCGAATGGAATGCAGGTTGTTTATGCACGTGTCAGGTGAAATGTAGATTCGCGTGTAGCGATTTGTGTCTGTTGGCTTGGACATGTCGCATGTCCATGTAGGGAGATGGTGCGGGGGACATATGTATGTGCTCATTGCGAATGTAATTATGATTTTGGTCAGAGTGGGTGGGATCTTACAGTTCTTCAAAAAGGCAAGTTCCATGTGCGATGTAGCTGTTTAAATAAGAAATGTTCCCCTTTTATAAGCTCTGATGTATCGAGAATTGTGGCTTTACGCTTTACCGACGTCCAAGACAGCAATCTTACTCGCGGGTCGCTCCAACATTCCAGTTTGAGTTCTCACCATTGCTCGTCGTACTTGACCATTTTTCGCAATCACTGTGCTTTCTATAGGCGAGCAGTTTCGCGGCAAATTTTCGTCCATGACGGCAACCACGTCACCTGCGGAGGTTTTTTAACAAACCACTTATCTCGGCGTGCTAGAGTGGTCTTTACCAAAAACGATCGGCGAATGGCTATGTTTTTTTCGCCCACGTCGAAGATCAGAGTTGTCGCTACATATGGGCTTTTGTCCACTCAAAGATCCCAGCAATAAGTGATTTGGTGTGAAAACTTCGTCGTCGCCCGATTCCAGTGACACAAATGTAAGGGGATGAGAATTTATGATGAACTAAACTTCCCATAACGCGCACCTCAGGCTTTCGTCATTAAAGTTCATCCAAGTCATGCTATATAGGATGTTCTTGACGGATCGTACCAGTCTCTCCCAGGCCCCTTCCCATGTGTGGGGCTGCCGGTGGATTGAATTTCCATTTTAGTTCGTCATACGTTGAGGCAACAACTGTATGGGCGATATTTTGGGCTTTAAAATTAGCAACATTATCCATGCAGATTTCTTTGGGCATTCCACGACGTGATATAAAGTTGCTTATAACCATATCATACGAACTTGTGTCCAAGCTATGAACCACCTCAATGTGTACAGTACAGTGAGACACGTGAATATTAGTCCCTATCTCTTTTCACGCCTTCTCCCGACTATTGTTGACAGGGTTCCGAAGTAATCGATGCCAACGAACGTGAGATGGCGTTCGAAGACTGCTAATCTTGCAGCAGGTAAGGAAGCAATTTGTGGTACTGCACCGTTGACACTTTTTCCGAACTGTTTTATATAGAACTCGAAGGTGTGGAATATAAAACATTCCTTAATTGTTGTTAATCGTCGTTTCGAGTGAAAGGTGGTGGTGGTTCTTGTGATAGTAGCGAACGATCAGAAACGTGACGTGATGATTTCTTGGTATAGCATCTTTATTATTGTTGAGATATTCTGCTCTGCTCCTTGCCCTCAAAATGCCGCAATCGTCTAAGTAAATATTCAAAGATATTAGTTTTGAATTCTTTTCAATGCTCTTACCCCGTTCCAGGCTTTTAATTTCTCGATTGTATTCACTTATTTATGCATGTTTATACAGCATCTTTGCATCTTAAAGGATAATTTTTCTGGGCTTGAGCATTTTCTGACCACAGCTTTCAGTTTTTCGATTCAGTTTCATAGCATCTAACTTCTGTTTCATCTGTAGGTCCGACGTCATCGCACGTCGGCCATTTGTTCGGCTTGTCAATTAGGAAAGACGGTCCGGAGAACCAAGAATTACTATCCAGTTGGGATGTAACCTTTGTCGCGAGATCTGCTGTATTCAGCTTTGACCCACCTCCACTCCGTAATGTTTGAATTTTCTAACAGTCCACCTACCCGTTTGTTATGTACAATTTGTTGAAAATTCTTAGGGTCCATTCGTAGCCACTTCAAGACTGTTTTGGAATCCGACCACCAAAATCGAGAGTTTACGGGTATACGACGTAATTCCTGTACTTTGATTGACAGTCTCTTTCCCAATACGGCAGCCTGGAGTTCGAGTCTTGGGATTTAGATTTGCTTCAGTGGCGCTACTTTGGATTTGGAGGCATCCAGTGTTACAGTGACCTCATCCCCGCATTGTACACGAAGGTAGCAGACAGCAGCATAGGCGTGTTCACCAACATCCACAAATATATGTAATTGAATTTGTTCAGCAGAGTTCATAAGCCGACTGTAACAGCGAGGGTTTCGGTGGATGATATAAGCGGGATCATAGCTTTTCAATGACACCACTTCATGAAAAGATTTTCTGGATGGTCATCGTTGGTGTTACGTATTTAGAGTGCAATACATGGAGCGCAATTGATCCTAAAGGTTAAAGCACTCATCACATATTTACTTGGCAGGTGAGGCGAATCGTCCTTATCGCACCACAAGAAACGTTGCACGTGCATGTCTTCTTCTCGTACCTTAATTTGTTGAAACTTCTCTGCGATGTCGCCGCAAATTGCCACCTGACCTATCCGAAATGCTAGAAGAACATTAACAAGTGACGTCAGAAGATCTGGGCCGCATAGTATGAAGTCATTCAATGAAAGGCCGTCTGATTTTGCAGCGGCGTTCCACACAAGTCGGATTCTATTTGGCTTATTCGGGTGTATGGCAACAAAAATAGGCAAATACCACACTCGTTCCCTGCTTACTGCCACTTCTTCTGCTGTCAGCTTTTTGCCGTACATTTTCACCAAAAGATTGTCGATTTCAGCTTGCATCCTTTCCTTTAGGATTGCTTCTTTTCTGAACTTCTTCTGAAGACACCCCAATCGTCTGATCACTTCGCCAGAGCAGTCCGATTTCATAGCGTCTAGTCAACAGTCAGTCTCGTTTTTCTGGCGATTGGCTGCTGCCAAGAGCCTTCACGGATTTTAAGTGGCACTTCCAGCTTCCAGTTGTTCACTTCTATGAAAATTGTCGGCCGTGCGTTCTTATAAGACTGAATTGGTATGCCTGCCAAATACGGATACTGCAGAATGATTTTGCTCATGTCTAGTGATTGCCTCGGGAGTGAACGATTTTCCACTGTGTGAACCTCATTCAGGATGCATATGACCTGCTCTGCTGGTTTGAGATCTCAAATGATGTCTTCTGCGATGATCGTTCTGAGCGTGTTGTGTCGTCAGTCCAACGTAAGCATATAGGCTCGCTTACCCCCGACAAACCCAGACTATCGTAAATTTGTGTGTCGCTATGTGTGTTCAAATTTGCAGCAATTTCACTTCCACTTACTTGATTATTTTCGTGACTTACGGATGTAGGTTTGTGAAGCAGAAGGTGGTGTTTTGCTTTGCAACTATCCACTCCACATTCATTGGTGACGTAACATCTGCGGCGGTGAATATTGAGACACTGTCGACATAAATTGTTCGATTTAAGCATCTCCCATTTTCGGTCATACGACAGTTTCCCGAACGTTGCACATTGCGAAGTCATGTGATCCGATGAAACTGGTTACACAACTTGACTGGCACCCTCAGCAATTTGATGTAACGAGCTGCTGAATGCTTTTACTACTGGCACTTCCCCTTGCTTTGGATGCATAGCCCAGCTCAGCTTGTATGGTCCTGGTAGTTTGTCAACGAATTCCTTAACTAGCATCGGATTACTAAGGTGTGCTGACATATGGTATGCTTCCATGGTAGAGAAAATATTACCCACGCATAATGCAAATTCAATTACGCTTTCCTTTTAATCATGCATTCCAGAATATGTTCTGGACGACCGAAGCACATTTTAAGTGGCTGGATTATCTCTGGAACTAAGCTAGGTAGAAGCAGGTTGTTACAAACAGTTTTCCTGGCATTACCTTTTTGGCACGCCTGTAGCCGCATTAGATTTTCAGCATCGGAGTACCCAGCCAATGCAGTGCTGTTTCCGAAACTGCTTAAGAAAAGCGGTCACTCTTCAGGATCACCATGGAATTTTGGTAATTCTTTTGGAAGAACTTGTCTTGCTGCCAGTTGCCCAGTTGGTGGTCCAGGAGCAAACCTTGGGTCGATCATAGGCGGACTTATATGTAAATTATTTTGTTGTCACTTGTGTACAACTTACATTTTCCGAAGATGTTGCTCGGTTAGCTGTCATTATTGATGGTATACACGTAAATTGTACGATACCCAAGATGTCATTGCATGTGTATGGCTCTACCTAGTTGTACATGTACATGGGATCTGAGAGGGGTGCAAAGAACGGCAAACTATCGATCCTACTGATGATAATGATGATCTAGCTGCATCTCTTGGTTGTTGTTGGCTTCTCTGCATAACAGTGATCACGACGCACAGTGGTCCCGTTGTATGGATAGTTGGAAATAAATCTGTAACTTTTGAACCCGTGAACCGATCTTAATGAAACATAGTGCAAGTACTACGGGATCTTATGTTTCAAAAACGGTTGATGTATCTCATAAGCTAACGGGTTAAGTTAAAAAAATAAAAAAAAAACATTTTTTTTTGTTTAAATGCATAAAATAATTATTTATTATTGTCGATGACTTGAAATCGGGACTTAAAGCATATTTGTAATCACTATTTATATATATAAATTCAATTTTACAAGTTTTATCTACGTACACTTTATTTGGAATTAAAGAAGCTAAGCAATTCAGTGTAATAAGGCTTGCGCTTCAGTACTAAGTGCCAGCGAATCTTTTGTTTTTGGTTCAGGCTTTAAATACGCAATCCAGGGATCAGATGATACCAACATTTGATGAATAACATCTTCATTTGTTGCAGAACGAGCAAATTTTCTACTATTATTAATGCGATAGTACCTATAGTCTCGGCATCTCGCATAGCGTTTGCACAATACATGCATTGCAAGGGAAATCGTTTGAAAATGCCGAAAAATGCACGACATTGCTCCACTTAAATGCCTCGTACTCTCAAAGTGGTCAAAAGTGGTCTCTAGTTTTTTCAGCATCGATAGACAATACTTTTAGCTTTACAAAAAGTTGATCTCCCGTTGGAGACTCTTGGAGCATTTTTGTTATAGTCCATCAAACATTGAAATGCCCCTCTCAAAATGTGGCTTTTTTTAACAGCCTGGTTTAAGAAATTGGTAAGCAATATGAAAAAACTGAAAACGCAGTTTGAAAGCAAGATGTATGACCTTCTTAAAAAAAATTTACTTTAGGTTCCAATGTACATAATTTTAGGAAATATGGCACATCAAATTTGCTTAAAAAATACTTAAATTTTTGTAATTTTCAAAGTCCCAACTTCGAGCTAACGTGGGTCGCCGTGGCGTTGTGGGTAAGTGCGTCGACTCCTACGCAGAGGGTGTATTTACCACCTATCATAATTCACGGCTCCACCTCTTTCGAATCACTGACAATGCTCAAAGAGTATTCCTGTCTAGAAAAAGCTTCTCACCTTCGCCGTTCGGAGTCGGCTTTAAACTGTAGGTCTCTTTCACGCGTGAAAGAACAATAGCACGCACAACACGAGTGGTTGCTGAGAAGCTAGGACCAGGTCCGCCTCGGACTGTAGCCCCACCCATATTTATATTATTATATATTAATTTTGAGCTAACGGTACAGCATAGCGGATGATCCAAAGTCAAACAAATTTTGGCTTTCTAGGTTCTCATATTTGTAGAATCGAAAAACATAAACCATTTGGCCGGGAAAAATATGTCACTTCGGGTATTTATTTCCACTGCGCGACCACTGTGCGGCGTGGATGGCTGCCATATCGTTTCCTGCACATTTGGTGGTGGTTGTGGTGAGTTAAATGCTGGAGATGACGACGCTTGAGGTTGCGTTACTAATCCGAAAATTTGGCCGATATCATGCGTTTCGGTTGGAGGAGCAGCAGCACTCGTTGTGGTAGTAACTGATCGTGGATTGATGCAGGAATTGCAGCTCCAACTACTACAGCAACACCACTATTAACGCCGACGCATTCGTAGTGATACCATTGGTCACAATTATCACATTGTACCATATACTCGTTATCTTCTTCACTGCACAAATTGCAAACCGAAGCACTTTTTTGACTTTTCATTTCTCCCGAGCGATGATTACAGACTGGTAGAAATGGTAATAATTTTTAAAGAATTGGTAGAGTCGAAATTTCCGAATAATAAAAGAACTAACACACATTTTAATACGCGACCATTCAAGTTTTATTCCTACAATATTTCTTATTTAAATAAATACATATTTCTGTTAAGCACGCTTTAAAAATGATTGTAATGCCACCGCGCTGGTTTCCTTTCGACGTTACACACAAGTGATCTATAGGGTGATATTTTAAAAATAATTATAATAGAAATGTTTAAGAAATAACGGTCTACGGCGGTAACACATGTGTTCGAATAATGTTCATGCATAAAATTTAATTTTGCATGTGTTTGAAATTCAACTGCTTCAACAGGTGGCTTTCATTTTGGTCCAGCTTTAGAAGAGAAATCTGGGTTTGCTTTCCACTTGGTAGCGTCATCGGCTACATTTTGCTGCTTAGAAGCCATCTCCATTCTTCTGCCTTAGATCCTTCCAATATTTCGCTTACTCTTGCAACTACGTATTGCTTATACCTTCAGTGATACGAATTAATCTAAGATAACACGTTTGTGTAACATGGGTAAAATGGTTATTTAAAATGAAATGTCGGGAAGAGCCACCGCTCTTAATAGTGCCACTTTTACCTTGGATTCGACTAAATATATCTCAATGTTCAGTCACCTTCTGACTATCAAGCCGACAACTGGTTTCTCAGATTTGCTCCAATTTTCACATCCCCCCTCTTAATAGTGCCACTTTTACCTTGGATTCGACTAAATATATCTCAATGTTCAGTCACCTTCTGACTGTCAAGCCGACAACTGGTTTCTCAGATTTGCTCCAATTTTCTCATTCCACGGCCCCCGTTATTCGCTCAGCATTAGCGTCTCTTTCTTGCTATACGTGTCCGCAAAAAGTGATATATATATATAATTTGATCAATAAAGGGTTAAATAATGGCCCCGATAAAGAGCCTCTATCTATGTCTAAGCCCAACTCAAACATAAACAAAAAAAAACAAATAACAACCCCACCTACCTCGATCCCGCTAAAATTCAATCTAATAGTAACTAAATTCATAGCTATATCTTCAAGTGATGTAAAAACCCCTCTATTTGCCCATCAGTGTATTCCTACTTAAAAAAGCTATCGATGGCATCAGTACCGGCTACGACAGTATAACAATATTACAAGACGGCAGTCTCATGCTCCTGGTTAAATCTTCCGAATAGCTTCCCTTTTCCTTTCCAAAAAAAACACCTCGCCAACATTTGTCCAATTTCTGTTAAACTACACTGTAACTTCAACCCTTGCAAAGGCACAGCCTACGCCCCCAATTCTCGCGCAACTGGGCTAATCCTACTCACATTCCATCGCTTCCGTCCCTGTTCCATTGTTTGTTGATATTGTTTGGCATAAGGTTAAAATAGAGGAATGTTATCCTAATCCTATACGCTGTCGTAATTGCCAACTCCTTGGTCACACCACCAAGAGATGCACTTCTCCCGAAACATGTGAATCCTGCAACCTCCCGCCCTACAAGCCGTACATCTTACACCAACTGCTTCGATAATCACCCTTCATATTTAAAAAATTGCAAAGAGTACCTCAAAACAAAAAAAAAAGCTCTAAATAAAAACAATTTACAAATGCTTTATGGGCGACGCAAAAAAAAATGTACAAAGAAAAAAACCCAATACCTGTCCTTACTACCTCCTACTCCACTGCCCTTCAAAGCACATCAGGGGCAGCCTATCAATCAACTTCCACAGCTTCAACACTAATTAACACACATAAACAATGTCCACACAATCACTCTTCTACAAAAATTGCTTCCCCAACAAACAATAGTAAAAACCCAATTAAACTAAATGCAATGATCATCTCTCTCACACATCTTCATCAGCACCAACAATGCCTTCCACCCCACCCCCGCCCCCCCCCCCCCCCCGCCCACCAACAAAAATATTCAAATACCACACTCGTTCCCTGCTTACTGCCACTTCTTCTGCTGTCAGCTTTTTGCCGTACATTTTCACCAAAAGATTGTCGATTTCAGCTTGCATCCTTTCCTTCAGGATTGCTTCTTTTCTGAACTTCTTCTGAAGACACCCCAATCGTCTGATCACTTCGCCAGAGCAGTCCGATTTCATAGCGTCTAGTCAACAGTCAGTCTCGTTTTTCTGGCGATTGGCTGCTGCCAAGAGCCTTCACGGATTTTAAGTGGCACTTCCAGCTTCCAGTTGTTCACTTCTATGAAAATTGTCGGCCGTGCGTTCTTATAAGACTGAATTGGTATGCCTGCCAAATACGGATACTGCAGAATGATTTTGCTCATGTCTAGTGATTGCCTCGGGAGTGAACGATTTTCCACTGTGTGAACCTCATTCAGGATGCATATGACCTGCTCTGCTGGTTTGAGATCTCAAATGATGTCTTCTGCGATGATCGTTCTGAGCGTGTTGTGTCGTCAGTCCAACGTAAGCATATAGGCTCGCTTACCCCCGACAAACCCAGACTATCGTAAATTTGTGTGTCGCTATGTGTTTTCAAATTTGCAGCAATTTCACTTCCACTTACTTGATTATTTTCGTGACTTACGGATGTAGGTTTGTGAAGCAGAAGGTGGTGTTTTGCTTTGCAACTATCCACTCCACATTCATTGGTGACGTAACATCTGCGGCGGTGAATATTGAGACACTGTCGACATAAATTGTTCGATTTAAGCATCTCCCATTTTCGGTCATACGACAGTTTCCCGAACGTTGCACATTGCGAAGTCTTGTGATCCGTTGAAACTGGTTACACAACTTGACTGGCAGCCTCAGCAATTTGATGTAACGAGCTGCTGAATGCTTTTACTACTGGCACTTCCCCTTGCTTTGGATGCATAGCCCAGCTCAGCTTGTATGGTCCTGGTAGTTTGTCAACGAATTCCTTAACTAGCATCGGATTACTAAGGTGTGCTGACATATGGTATGCTTCCATGGTAGAGAAAATATTACCCACGCATAATGCAAATTCAATTACGCTTTCCAATTTATCCTTTGGTGGTGACATTTTTCTTGCTTTATCAATCATGCATTCCAGAATATGTTCTGGACGACCGAAGCACATTTTAAGTGGCTGGATTATCTCTGGAACTAAGCTAGGTAGAAGCAGGTTGTTACAAACAGTTTTCCTGGCATTACCTTTTTGGCACGCCTGTAGCCGCATTCGATTTTCAGCATCGGAGTACCCAGCCAATGCAGTGCTGTTTCCGAAACTGCTTAAGAAAAGCGGTCACTCTTCAGGATCACCATGGAATTTTGGTAATTCTTTTGGAAGAACTTGTCTTGCTGCCAGTTGCCCAGTTGGTGGTCCAGGAGCAAACCTTGGGTCGATCATAGGCGGACTTATATGTAAATTATTTTGTTGTCACTTGTGTACAACTTACTTTTTCCGAAGATGTTGCTGGGTTAGCTGTCATTATTGATGGTATACACGTAAATTGTACGATACCCAAGATGTCATTGCATGTGTATGGCTCTTTTTTTTTTTTTTTTTTTTTTTTTTTTTTTTTTTTTTTAATGCAATTTTATTTGATTAATTCTATATTTCTTACATGCTAGACAAAATTACTTAAAACTAGCTTAACTATCTTAAGAATTACAATTGTTCTTAATACTAACCTACTGACCCCATGCGGGTACTCTAAGCTAATCTAATCTATGTTATAAATGTGCCTTTCGGCTTAATCTACGCTTTTTTTTTTTTTTAGTCTTTAGTGACAATCTTTTATTTATTTATTGCTTTGCCAAGAAAACTTATAAAAAACTTGGCTAAACCTAACTACTTAACCTACCTTATACTAACTTACCCTAAAATAAAACTTAATACTATCTTAACTATGTCCGTAACAGTACGGACACGTGCACCAGGGCGTATATGTTGTGTATATGCATAACATATATAATTTATACGCCGTGATGCACCTTTTTTTTGTTTTTGTTTCATATGTATATTTTTTTTTTTTTTGGATTTAATTTTTATTTTTTTTTTTTTTGGGTTTTTTGTTTTATTAATTTTTTTTTTTTCTCTTAAAGCTACCTTAAAAACTATGTAAGCTGGCCACTATGGTCAACTACCTGATCCTGTGGAAAAGCTAGCGGTGGCGGAGGCTGGTTTTGGTGTAACCACCAGTAAAATTGCCGTTCTTTGGCAGACTCTTTCCTATCTCGAGCGGGGATCGCTCTACTGAACCGGAGGAGATCCTCGTGGGTGCGAACGACATCCGGTTCGTATTGAAGTCGCCTATCCACTGTTCGGCGTACGACATGGAAGATGATAGGACATCCTTGTGGATCCTGTATTAGGCCACTTGTGTCTAGATAGAGGAATGCTTCGGGAGGAATAAAGCCGTTAAGGCGCACCCTTTCATGGTACATACTATTGGGGTAGTAAGCCCCAAAGATCAGACTGTTGGACGAGGTCATAGCTCGTGCAGTGTGCCTTCTGATTAGTTTAATAATGAAATTATCTACCCTATTCACGTTTGCCTCGTTGTACAAGACCTCGTTAGGGTAGTACTTTTTGTACTCAGACTCGGGTGTGCGATACAGACGGAGACAGCTCCTAAGACACTGCCTCTCGAACACCCTCATCTTTTCCATCTGGGAAGGACTCACGTTGAACCACAATGGACAACCGTACACCATAATAGGCCGTACTAGGGCCATGTAGCAGATTACCTTCACTCTGGTATCAAGTTGGCTGCTGAAAAACAACCTTCTTGCCGCAGCAAAGGCTTTTCTGGCTTTCGTCAGAGCAATATCTATGTGTTTGTCAAAATACAGATATTGATCCAGCCAAATGCCTAGATATCTGACTACACTTTTTACAGCTAACGGCCGACCATGCGGGTCAACTATGCCGAACTTACGCCAGTTTTGGCGCGTATCCCGCGATGCCCTGTCCAACGGGGTCCGGAAAAGACTAGTTTCGCATTTCTGGAAGTTGATAAGCAACTTCCAGTCGTCGCAAAATCGCTGGATTTTCTCGAAGTCACGCTGCAACAAGATGTTTATTACCTCGACCTTCGGACCTGATCTGTACGCAACTAGGTCGTCGGCGTACGCAATTAAGTGCGGCATGGAACCTATAAGATCTGCAGTGAATATGGAAAACAGGATCGGGGAACCAATGGCCCCCTGTTGCAGACCGTTTTTAATGTTAAAGACCGTAGTGGAAGTTACGTCACCATTTTTCACAACGAACTTTCTACCTGTTATCATGTCATAGACCATGTATAGCAATGGTTTACTTATGCCAAGCCTGACCAACTTGAGGAAGAGGCCCTCTAACCAAACGGTGTCGAACGCCTTCTCCAAGTCAATCAGGCAGGCACCCGTGCACTGATTTTTGTTTTTATTCCATTGTATGTCGGACACCAGTTTTGACGCGGCATTAATGGTATCATGCCCCGCTCGGAATCCGAACTGGTTGTCCGGTATGATTTTATTTTCATCAACCCATTGCTTCAGAACTCGAATGACTATCTTTTCAAAAACCTTGCTTATGCAGGGAAGAAGACTGATCGACCGAAGATTTGTCGGAATGGACTTATCTATCGGTTGAACAACAGCTGTTTTCCAGTGCGTGGGGTAATGTGCATTACTCAACGCATTGTTGAACAGGGTTGTGTAAATTTGGACCGCTTCGGGGGGAAGATGGCGAAGCACAATGTTCGGTATTCCATCGATTCCCACTGACTTTTTCTTCTTCAGCGAGTGGAAGATACCCTGGAGATCTTCTTGAGAAATCAAGATGTGATTCCCATCATTGGCGACGGCACTATGTGCCATGTTCTCGTCATTGAACCTCGTGAAACCTGGATTCTCTGATCGCCATTGACTTATCTCATTGCGGAGATAGAAGTGGTTTAGCAGAGCTCTGTTCTCCAGATCGTGATTCGGCCTACTAACCTCGTTGACCGTATACACTCTCTGGAACACTGCACCAATAGCTGTAACCTTCTCCTGGGGATCTTCCACCGCAAAGAAGTCATTGTCTAGCACTGCCTCATCTGGATCGATGCCAACTGAAGTCAGTAAGTGTTCGTTGTCTGTCGTCCTGGGAAGTCTTACGATTTGAATGTCGTTTTGATCTTTCCTCCGAAATATTTTATTTACTTGCGGGAACATACCCGGGTTGTTGGATCGTACAGCCCGGATTTTGTTGCCCCAGTGCAAGCTTATAGCCAAGCTATAGTTTATTCGAATTAACTGTTGGAGGTTCTTGATCTCCGACTTCAATGCTCTGACTTCCGCGTTTTGCGGATCTGTAAAACGCCTGTGCAAGAGTTTGAGTCTTGACAGCAGCCTACTTTTGTGCACGTGAAGTGCGTCGATGGTAGCATTTCGATAAACATCGCTGTTGTCGATTTGAACTACCTTCGGAATTGTTTTGTCCATCGTACGTTTGACTACGTCGTCCATTTGTATGAGGTACCTGTCAACCTCTTCGTTCGTCAGGTTTCTGTTTGTCGGTGGGTTGATCCCACTCGAACGTAGTTCTGTGGATAAAGTCCTGGAGAAGCGTGGCCAGCGGGCCTTATTATAATTATAAGGGTGCCTCTGGACATACTCTTCCAGTCCTTCCACCTCGTTCGGGAGCTGAATAACTGCAAAGAGCCCGCAGTGATCACTCTCGTACTCAACAGCAGTTAGACAGTTCCGTGTGCGTCTTTCCACGTCTAGTATAGTCAGTCGTTTGTCTATCAGCATCAGATCCAGATAGGACCCGCTTCTAGGATACGATGGCCTATCGGTTGCTAGCAAATCTAGCTTGAACTCAACATTGTGTTCTACCAGCCAGTTATGCAATGAGGTCCCCCTGGTGTTATGCACCACGTTGCCCCACTCTATATGCCTCGAGTTCAAGTCCCCGGCTACGATATAGTAGTTCTCCTCCGAGCTCAGTCGAAGGCTAGTGAAAAGAGTATCGAGCTCTGAAATGAAATATTGGTTGATGCGTGACTTGTCAGTCGCATAGATAGCGATCACATATAGCCGCTTACCACCCCGAAGGGGGATGCGTGCAATACACGTTTCTATTGCCTGGAATCTGCGCACTTCACCGCTATACACGACCTTATGACAAAGGCCTTTTTTGATTAAGAGTGCGACTCCACCAGCTAGGTAGTTTCGATCTCTTCTAATGATATTGTAATTTTTGTACCTGAGTGGGTGCGTCTGGCTTAGCTTAGTTTCGCAAACCATCAACACATCAGGATTATGGGTCTGCAACAAGTTACCGAAATTTAATTTACGTTCAGGGCGGATCAGTGAATTCACATTCACTGCTAGAATTTTCAGGTTGCAGGCTGCCTGCGCAGCCATTATACCGATGTTGCGTTTGGCTCTCCAAACAGCGTCGAATAGATGAGGTCTATTCGCGCTGCTTGTTCTTGTAACTGGTTTTGGAATTGAGTTTGGAGTTGAGCGATCTGCCTCTGGATAGAGAGCAGGATCGTCTGCACATCCAAATTTGCTTCTGGTTGCCTGGCCACAGGGACCTGGGTAACTTTCGGCACTGTCTGTTGAACCGGTCGCCCCGCCGATGCCACTTGGGCATAGGAGACTGCCGGTGTAACAGTGGTAGCTGGAGCACGGGGCACTGGCCTCGCTTCTACCATTTTTCCATTACGTTTGGCCTGTATAATCTTTCTCATTTCTTGGACCTTAGGACATCCTCGATAGTTAGCAGGATGCCCGCTGGTCTTACAGAGCACGCACGTCAGCTTGCTCCTATCATCAACTTTATCGGTCCCTAATGGACATTCCCCGCGATTGTGGGTTCCTGCGCATTTGACACAGCGAGACTGCATATTGCAGTTCGCCGCGGCATGCCCAAACCTCTGACAACGAACACACTGGAGTGTGTTCTTTGTCTTTTTTATTGTTTCCCATGTAACAGACAGAGTGCCTAAATGGGTAATTTTTTTTAGGCTCTCTAGTTTGCTGTCTGGGGTGACCTGCACTAGGAAGAAAGGAAGTTTTCTATTCTCCCTTCTCGATGCCGCAGTGATGAAGGGCTTAACCCCTACGACCTGGACATCGTCGCTCTGCGCTTGGCGCAGAATAGCGAGGATCTCATCGGGATCAGTGTCGGGATCCACGTCCTTAAGGAGCATGGTCTGCACCTTTTCCCTTTTTGGGGTGTAGGAGAAAAACTCGGCCTCCGACACCGCTAGCCTTTCTTTCACTACGTAATAGTCTGCCATTGATAAGCAATGGACAGAAACTCTCAACGGACCCTTATATTTAATAAAGTAGGACTGCTTAGTGACCAACTTACATAATATATCGACGTCCTTCGTCTCCAGTCCGAAGACGTTGATTGGCGGGCATCTCTCCGTTTTGGCTGGCTGCTGCTGCTGCGGTTGCTTCTGCTGCTCCTTCTTCTGCTGATATTGTCCTTGTTGCTGCTGCTGCTTCTTTGGCTGCTGCTGTTGTTGTTGCTGCTGCTTCTTTGGCTGTTGCTGTTGTTGTTTCTGCTGCTTTGGCGGCTGCTGTTGTTGTTGCTGCAGCTGTATTGGCTGCTGCTGTTTTTGTTGCAGCTGCTGCTTTGTTTGCTGCTGTTGTTGTTGCTGCTGCTGTTTTTGTAGCTGCTGCTGTTGTTG
Source organism: Eristalis intricaria (assembly GCA_964034865.1). Lineage (NCBI taxonomy): Eukaryota > Metazoa > Arthropoda > Insecta > Diptera > Syrphidae > Eristalis > Eristalis intricaria. The sequence goes on along the minus strand of OZ035873.1, from coordinate 53,848,460 downwards.
GGCAGCCTCTTTAGCTGCTCTCCTGGCCCTTAGTTTAGTTTGGAGGGCTTGGATGTGGGCGTCAAGCTCCTCCCTCTCTCGCTGGCTCTTCTCCAGCTGCTCCCTGTCCTCTTCATCTTCATCCTCCGATTCAGAGTGTGGAAGGGGTTCTCTCTCCCGCTGTAGGAGAATCTCCCCTCCCCCTCTGTCGACTCGTACTCAACGTCGTCGACCATTCTGGATGTTGCTTCTGTTGTTGTCGCTGCAGTTGTTGTTGTTGTTATTGCTGCTGCTGTTTTGTTTGCGGCTTTAGCCGCAATTTTCCCGTCGCCTGATCCAAGGCTGGAACGGCGCTTTACGAGGTTGGGTTGAGGCTGTAGCTTCTTCCTCCTCTTCTTCCTCCCCTCTTCGTTTGTTGACTGGTGGTCCGATGTCGAAGCCACCGGTACAACATCACCCGATTTTTTGAGCTCGGGTCGCTCCACTGGTTCCATATCACTTGTTTTTCACACTTTGTGTCTTTATTTTGATTTAATTTAGAAAAAAAAGTTTTGAATTTTTCTTCGGGATTCGAACCCGGCACCGCGAAGTCACCGGCGAACACTCTACCGAGAAGCTACCGATTCTTGTTTTATTTCGGTGTGATTTTCCGTACTTCTTAAATTACTAATTTCGCACTAAGTCGCAACACGTCTGAACTGCATGGGGGTCTGTGAACGACTGATGTGTATGGCTCTACGTAGTTGTACATGTACATGGGATCTGGCTGCCATATCGTTTCCTGCACATTTGGTGGTGGTTGTGGTGAGTTAAATGCTGGAGATGACGACGCTTGTGGTTGCGTTACTAATCCGAAAATTTATCCGATATCATGCGTTTCGGTTGGAGGAGCAGCAGCACTCGTTGTGGTAGTAACTGATCGTGGATTGATGCAGGAATTGCAGCTCCAACTACTACAGCAACACCACTATTAACGCCGACGCATTCGTAGTGATACCATTGGTCACAATTATCACATTGTACCATATACTCGTTATCTTCTTCACTGCACAAATTGCAAACCGAAGCACTTTTTTGACTTTTCATTTCTCCCGAGCGATGATTACAGACTGGTAGAAATGGTAATAATTTTTAAAGAATTGGTAGAGTCGAAATATCCGAATAATAAAAGAACTAACACACATTTTAATACGCGACCATTCAAGTTTTATTCCTACAATATTTCTTATTGAAATAAATACATATTTCTGTTAAGCACGCTTTAAAAATTATTGTAATGCCACCGCGCTGGTTTCCTTTCGACGTTACACACAAGTGATCTATAGGGTGATATTTTAAAAATAATTATAATAGAAATGTTTAAGAAATAACGGTCTACGGCGGTAACACATGTGTTCGAATAATGTTCATGCATAAAATTTAATTTTGCATGTGTTTGAAATTCAACTGCTTCAACAGGTGGCTTTCATTTTGGTCCAGCTTTAGAAGAGAAATCTGGGTTTGCTTTCCACTTGGTAGCGTCATCGGCTACATTTTGCTGCTTAGAAGCCATCTCCATTCTTCTGCCTTAGATCCTTCCAATATTTCGCTTACTCTTGCAACTACGTATTGCTTATACCTTCAGTGATACGAATTAATCTAAGATAACACGTTTGTGTAACATGGGTAAAATGGTTATTTAAAATGAAATGTCGGGAAGAGCCACCGCTCTTAATAGTGCCACTTTTACCTTGGATTCGACTAAATATATCTCAATGTTCAGTCACCTTCTGACTATCAAGCCGACAACTGGTTTCTCAGATTTGCTCCAATTTTCACATCCCCCCTCTTAATAGTGCCACTTTTACCTTGGATTCGACTAAATATATCTCAATGTTCAGTCACCTTCTGACTGTCAAGCCGACAACTGGTTTCTCAGATTTGCTCCAATTTTCTCATTCCACGGCCCCCGTTATTCGCTCAGCATTAGCGTCTCTTTCTTGCTATACGTGTCCGCAAAAAGTGATATATATATATAATTTGATCAATAAAGGGTTAAATAATGGCCCCGATAAAGAGCCTCTATCTATGTCTAAGCCCAACTCAAACATAAACAAAAAAAACAAATAACAACCCCACCTACCTCGATCCCGCTAAAATTCAATCTAATAGTAACTAAATTCATAGCTATATCTTCAAGTGATGTAAAAACCCCTCTATTTGCCCATCAGTGTATTCCTACTTAAAAAAGCTATCGATGGCATCAGTACCGGCTACGACAGTATAACAATATTACAAGACGGCAGTCTCATGCTCCTGGTTAAATCTTCCGAATAGCTTCCCTTTTCCTTTCCAAAAAAAACACCTCGCCAACATTTGTCCAATTTCTGTTAAACTACACTGTAACTTCAACCCTTGCAAAGGCACAGCCTACGCCCCCAATTCTCGCGCAACTGGGCTAATCCTACTCACATTCCATCGCTTCCGTCCCTGTTCCATTGTTTGTTGATATTGTTTGGCATAAGGTTAAAATAGAGGAATGTTATCCTAATCCTATACGCTGTCGTAATTGCCAACTCCTTGGTCACACCACCAAGAGATGCACTTCTCCCGAAACATGTGAATCCTGCAACATGTACATCTTACACCAACTGCTTCGATAATCACCCTTCATATTTAAAAATTGCAAAGAGTACCTCAAAACAAAAAAAAAGCTCTAAATAAAAACAACTTACAAATGCTTTATGGGCGACGCAAAAAAAAATGTACAAAGAAAAAAACCCAATACCTGTCCTTACTACCTCCTACTCCACTGCCCTTCAAAGCACATCAGGGGCAGCCTATCAATCAACTTCCACAGCTTCAACACTAATTAACACACATAAACCATGTCCACACAATCACTCTTCTACAAAAATTGCTTCCCCAACAAACAATAGTAAAAACCCAATTAAACTAAATGCAATGATCATCTCTCTCACACATCTTCATCAGCACCAACAATGCCTTCCACCCCCCTCCCCCCCCCCCCCCCCCCCCCAACAACAAAAATATGCAAATACCACACTCGTTCCCTGCTTACTGCCACTTCTTCTGCTGTCAGCTTTTTGCCGTACATTTTCACCAAAAGATTGTCGATTTCAGCTTGCATCCTTTCCTTCAGGATTGCTTCTTTTCTGAACTTCTTCTGAAGACACCCCAATCGTCTGATCACTTCGCCAGAGCAGTCCGATTTCATAGCGTCTAGTCAACAGTCAGTCTCGTTTTTCTGGCGATTGGCTGCTGCCAAGAGCCTTCACGGATTTTAAGTGGCACTTCCAGCTTCCAGTTGTTCACTTCTATGAAAATTGTCGGCCGTGCGTTCTTATAAGACTGAATTGGTATGCCTGCCAAATACGGATACTGCAGAATGATTTTGCTCATGTCTAGTGATTGCCTCGGGAGTGAACGATTTTCCACTGTGTGAACCTCATTCAGGATGCATATGACCTGCTCTGCTGGTTTGAGATCTCAAATGATGTCTTCTGCGATGATCGTTCTGAGCGTGTTGTGTCGTCAGTCCAACGTAAGCATATAGGCTCGCTTACCCCCGACAAACCCAGACTATCGTAAATTTGTGTGTCGCTATGTGTTTTCAAATTTGCAGCAATTTCACTTCCACTTACTTGATTATTTTCGTGACTTACGGATGTAGGTTTGTGAAGCAGAAGGTGGTGTTTTGCTTTGCAACTATCCACTCCACATTCATTGGTGACGTAACATCTGCGGCGGTGAATATTGAGACACTGTCGACATAAATTGTTCGATTTAAGCATCTCCCATTTTCGGTCATACGACAGTTTCCCGAACGTTGCACATTGCGAAGTCTTGTGATCCGTTGAAACTGGTTACACAACTTGACTGGCAGCCTCAGCAATTTGATGTAACGAGCTGCTGAATGCTTTTACTACTGGCACTTCCCCTTGCTTTGGATGCATAGCCCAGCTCAGCTTGTATGGTCCTGGTAGTTTGTCAACGAATTCCTTAACTAGCATCGGATTACTAAGGTGTGCTGACATATGGTATGCTTCCATGGTAGAGAAAATATTACCCACGCATAATGCAAATTCAATTACGCTTTCCAATTTATCCTTTGGTGGTGACATTTTTCTTGCTTTATCAATCATGCATTCCAGAATATGTTCTGGACGACCGAAGCACATTTTAAGTGGCTGGATTATCTCTGGAACTAAGCTAGGTAGAAGCAGGTTGTTACAAACAGTTTTCCTGGCATTACCTTTTTGGCACGCCTGTAGCCGCATTCGATTTTCAGCATCGGAGTACCCAGCCAATGCAGTGCTGTTTCCGAAACTGCTTAAGAAAAGCGGTCACTCTTCAGGATCACCATGGAATTTTGGTAATTCTTTTGGAAGAACTTGTCTTGCTGCCAGTTGCCCAGTTGGTGGTCCAGGAGCAAACCTTGGGTCGATCATAGGCGGACTTATATGTAAATTATTTTGTTGTCACTTGTGTACAACTTACTTTTTCCGAAGATGTTGCTGGGTTAGCTGTCATTATTGATGGTATACACGTAAATTGTACGATACCCAAGATGTCATTGCATGTGTATGGCTCTACGTAGTTGTACATGTACATGGGATCTGAGAGGGGTGCCAAGAACGGCAAACTATCAATCCTACTGATGATAATGATGATCTAGCTGCATCTCTTGGTTGTTGTTGGCTTCTCTGCATAACAGTGATCACGACGCACAGTGGTCCCGTTGTATGGATAGTTGGAAATAAATCTGTAACTTTTGAACCCGTGAACCGATCTTAATGAAACATAGTGCAAGTACTACGGGATCTTATGTTTCAAAAATGGTTGATGTATCTCATAAGCTAACGGGTTAAGTTAAAAAAATAAAAAAAACACATTTTTTTTTGTTTAAATGCATAAAATAATTATTTATTATTGTCGATGACTTGAAATCGGGACTTAAAGCAAATTTGTAATCACTATTTATATATATAAATTCAATTTTACAAGTTTTGTCTACGTACACTTTATTTGGAATTAAAGAAGCTAAGCAATTCAGTGTAATAAGGCTTGCGCTTCAGTACTAAGTGCCAGCGAATCTTTTGTTTTTGATTCAGGCTTTAAATACGCAATCCAGGGATCAGATGATACCAACATTTGATGAATAACATCTTCATTTGTTGCAGAACGAGCAAATTTTCTACTATTATTAATGCGATAGTACCTATAGTCTCGGCATCTCGCATAGCGTTTGCACAATACATGCATTGCAAGGGAAATCGTTTGAAAATGCCGAAAAATGCACGACATTGCTCCACTTAAATGCCTCGTACTCTCAAAGTGGTCAAAAGTGGTCTCTAGTTTTTTCAGCATCGATAGACAATACTTTTAGCTTTACGAAAAGTTGGTCTCCCGTTGGAGACTCTTGGAGCATTTTTGTTATAGTCCATCAAACATTGAAATGCCCCTCTCAAAATGTGGCTTTTTTTAACAGCCTGGTTTAAGAAATTGGTAAGCAATATGAAAAAACTGAAAACGCAGTTTGAAAGCAAGATGTATGACCTTCTTAAAAAAAATTTACTTTAGGTTCCAATGTACACAATTTTAGGAAATATGGCACATCAAATTTGCTTAAAAAATACTTAAATTTTTGTAATTTTCAACTTCGAGCTAACGTGGGTCGCCGTGGCGTAGTGGGTAAGTGCGTCGACTCCTACGCAGAGGGTGTATTTAAAACCTATCATAATTCACGGCTCCACCTCTTTCGAATCACTGACAATGCTCAAAGAGTATTCCTGTCTAGAAAAAGCTTCTCACCTTCGCCGTTCGGAGTCGGCTTTAAACTGTAGGTCTCTTTCACGCGTGAAAGAACAATAGCACGCACAACACGAGTGGTTGCTGAGAAGCTAGGCCCAGGTCCGCCTCGGACTGTAGCGCCACCCATATTTATATTATTATATATTAACTTTGAGCTAACGGTACAGCATAACGGATGATCCAAAGTCAAACAAATTTTGGCTTTCTAGGTTCTCATATTTGTAGAATCGAAAAACATAAACCATTTGGCCGGGAAAAATATGTCACTTCGGGTATTTATTTCCACTGCGGGACCACTGTGCGGCGTGGATGGCTGCCATATCGTTTCCTGCACATTTGGTGGTGGTTGTGGTGAGTTAAATGCTGGAGATGACGACGCTTGTGGTTGCGTTACTAATCCGAAAATTTGGCCGATATCATGCGTTTCGGTTGGAGGAGCAGCAGCACTCGTTGTGGTAGTAACTGATCGTGGATTGATGCAGGAATTGCAGCTCCAACTGACATCAGCAACACCACTATTAACGCCGACGCATTCGTAGTGATACCATTGGTCACAATTATCACATTGTACCATATACTCGTTATCTTCTTCACTGCACAGATTGCAAACCGAAGCACTTTTTTGACTTTTCATTTCTCCCGAGCGATGATTACAGACTGGTAGAAATGGTAATAATTTTTAAAGAATTGGTAGAGTCGAAATTTCCGAATAATAAAAGAACTAACACACATTTTAATATGCGACCATTCAAGTTTTATTCCTACAATATTTCTTATTTAAATAAATACATATTTCTGTTAAGCACGCTTTAAAAATTATTGTAATGCCACCGCGCTGGTTTCCTTTCGACGTTACACACAAGTGATCTATAGGGTGATATTTTAAAAATAATTAGAATAGAAATGTTCTAGAAATAACGGTCTACGGCGGTAACACATGTGTTCGAATAATGTTCATGCATAAAATTTAATTTTGAATGTGTTTGAAATTCAACTGCTTCAACAGGTGGCTTTCATTTTGGTCCAGCTTTAGAAGAGAAATCTGGGTTTGCTTTCCACATGGTCGCGTCATCGGCTACATTTTGCTGCTTAGAAGCCATCTCCATTCTTCTGCCTTAGATCCTTCCAATATTTCGCTTACTCTTGCAACTACGTATTGCTTATACCTTCAGTGATACGAATTAATCTAAGATAACACGTTTGTGTAACATGGGTAAAATGGTTATTTAAAATGATATGTCGGGAAGAGCCACCGCTCTTAATAGTGCCACTTTTACCTTGGATTCGACTAAATATATCTCAATGTTCAGTCACCTTCTGACTATCAAGCCGACAACTGGTTTCTCAGATTTGCTCCAATTTTCTCATCCCCCCCTCTTAATAGTGCCACTTTTACCTTGGATTCGACTAAATACATCTCAATGTTCAGTCACCTTCTGACTGTCAAGCCGACAACTGGTTTCTCAGATTTGCTCCAATTTTCTCATTCCACGGCCCCCGTTATTCGCTCAGCATTAGCGTCTCTTTCTTGCTATACGTGTCCGCAAAAAGTGATATATATATATATATAATTTGATCAATAAAGGGTTAAATAATGGCCCCGATAAGAGCCTCTATCTATGTCTAAGCCCAACTCAAACATAAACAAAAAAAACAAATAACAACCCCACCTACCTCGATCCCGCTAAAATTAAATCTAACAGTAACTAAATTCATAGCTATATCTTCAAGTGATGTAAAAACCCCTCTATTTGCCCATCAGTGTATTCCTACTTAAAAAAGCTATCGATGGCATCAGTACCGGCTACGACAGTATAACAATATTACAAGACGGCAGTCTCATGCTCCTGGTTAAATCTTCCGAATAGCTTCCCTTTTCCTTTCCAAAAAAAAAACACCTCGCCAACATTTGTCCAATTTCTGTTAAACTACACTGTAACTTCAACCCTTGCAAAGGCACAGCCTACGCCCCCAATTCTCGCGCAACTGGGCTAATCCTACTCACATTCCATCGCTTCCGTCCCTGTTCCATTGTTTGTTGATATTGTTTGGCATAAGGTTAAAATAGAGGAATGTTATCCTAATCCTATACGCTGTCGTAATTGCCAACTCCTTGGTCACACCACCAAGAGATGCACTTCTCCCGGAACATGTGAATCCTGCAACCTCCCGCCCTACAAGCCGTACATCTTACACCAACTGCTTCGATAATCACCCTTCATATTTAAAAAATTGCAAAGAGTACCTCAAAACAAAAAAAAATGCTCTAAATAAAAACAATTTACAAATGCTTTATGGGCGACGCAAAAAATGTACAAAGAAAAAAACCCAATACCTGTCCTTACTACCTCCTACTCCACTGCCCTTCAAAGCACATCAGGGGCAGCCTATCAATCAACTTCCACAGCTTCAACACTAATTAACACACATAAACAATGTCCACACAATCACTCTTCTACAAAAATTGCTTCCCCAACAAACAATAGTAAAAACCCAATTAAACTAAATGCAATGATCATCTCTCTCACACATCTTCATCAGCACCAACAATGCCCCCCCCCCCCCCCCCCCAACAAAAATATTCAAATACCACACTCGTTCCCTGCTTACTGCCACTTCTTCTGTCAGCTTTTTGCCGTACATTTTCACCAAAAGATTGTCGATTTCAGCTTGCATCCTTTCCTTCAGGATTGCTTCTTTTCTGAACTTCTTCTGAAGACACCCCAATCGTCTGATCACTTCGCCAGAGCAGTCCAATTTCATAGCGTCTAGTCAACAGTCAGTCTCGTTTTTCTGGCGATTGGCTGCTGCCAAGAGCCTTCACGGATTTCAAGTGGCACTTCCAGCTTCCAGTTGTTCACTTCTATGAAAATTGTCGGCCGTGCGTTCTTATAAGACTGAATTGGTATGCCTGCCAAATACGGATACTGCAGAATGATTTTGCTCATGTCTAGTGATTGCCTCGGGAGTGAACGATTTTCCACTGTGTGAACCTCATTCAGGATGCATATGACCTGCTCTGCTGGTTTGAGATCTCAAATGATGTCTTCTGCGATGATCGTTCTGAGCGTGTTGTGTCGTCAGTCCAACGTAAGCATATAGGCTCGCTTACCCCCGACAAACCCAGACTATCGTAAATTTGTGTGTCGCTATGTGTGTTCAAATTTGCAGCAATTTCACTTCCACTTACTTGATTATTTTCGTGACTTACGGATGTAGGTTTGTGAAGCAGAAGGTGGTGTTTTGCTTTGCAACTATCCACTCCACATTCATTGGTGACGTAACATCTGCGGCGGTGAATATTGAGACACTGTCGACATAAATTGTTCGATTTAAGCATCTCCCATTTTCGGTCATACGACAGTTTCCCGAACGTTGCACATTGCGAAGTCTTGTGATCCGTTGAAACTGGTTACACAACTTGACTGGCAGCCTCAGCAATTTGATGTAACGAGCTGCTGAATGCTTTTACTACTGGCACTTCCCCTTGCTTTGGATGCATAGCCCAGCTCAGCTTGTATGGTCCTGGTAGTTTGTCAACGAATTCCTTAACTAGCATCGGATTACTAAGGTGTGCTGACATATGGTATGCTTCCATGGTAGAGAAAATATTACCCACGCATAATGCAAATTCAATTACGCTTTCCAATTTATCCTTTGGTGGTGACATTTTTCTTGCTTTATCAATCATGCATTCCAGAATATGTTCTGGACGACCGAAGCACATTTTAAGTGGCTGGATTATCTCTGGAACTAAGCTAGGTATAAGCAGGTTGTTACAAACAGTTTTCCTGGCATTACCTTTTTGGTACGCCTGTAGCCGCATAAGATTTTCAGCATCGGAGTACCCAGCCAATGCAGTGCTGTTTCCGAAACTGCTTAAGAAAAGCGGTCACTCTTCAGGATCACCATGGAATTTTGGTAAATCTTTTGGAAGAACTTGTCTTGCTGCCAGTTGCCCAGTTGGTGGTCCAGGAGCAAACCTTGGGTCGATCATAGGCGGACTTATATGTAAATTATTTTGTTGTCACTTGTGTACAACTTACATTTTGCGAAGATGTTGCGAAGATGGGTTAGCTGTCATTATTGATGGTATACACGTAAATTGTACGATACCCAAGATGTCATTGCATGTGTATGGCTCTACGTAGTTGTACATGTACATGGGATCTGAGAGGGGTGCCAAGAACGGCAAACTATCAATCCTACTGATGATAATGATGATCTAGCTGCATCTCTTGGTTGTTGTTGGCTTCTCTGCATAACAGTGATCACGACGCACAGTGGTCCCGTTGTATGGATAGTTGGAAATAAATCTGTAACTTTTGAACCCGTGAACCGATCTTAATGAAACATAGTGCAAGTACTACGGGATCTTATGTTTCAAAAACGGTTGATGTATCTCATAAGCTAACGGGTTAAGTTAAGAAAATAAAAAAAAAACATTTTTTTTGTTTAAATGCATAAAATAATTATTTATTATTGTCGATGACTTGAAATCGGGACTTAAAGCATATTTGTAATCACTATTTATATATATAAATTCAATTTTACAAGTTTTATCTACGTACACTTTATTTGGAATTAAAGAAGCTAAGCAATTCAGTGTAATAAGGCTTGCGCTTCAGTACTAAGTGCCAGCGAATCTTTTGTTTTTGGTTCAGGCTTTAAATACGCAATCCAGGGATCAGATGATACCAACATTTGATGAATAACATCTTCATTTGTTGCAGAACGAGCAAATTTTCTACTATTATTAATGCGATAGTACCTATAGTCTCGGCATCTCGCATAGCGTTTGCACAATACATGCATTGCAAGGGAAATCGTTTGAAAATGCCGAAAAATGCACGACATTGCTCCACTTAAATGCCTCGTACTCTCAAAGTGGTCAAAAGTGGTCTCTAGTTTTTTCAGCATCGATAGACAATACTTTTAGCTTTACAAAAAGTTGATCTCCCGTTGGAGACTCTTGGAGCATTTTTGTTATAGTCCATCAAACATTGAAATGCCCCTCTCAAAATGTGCCTTTTCTTAACAGCCTGGTTTAAGAAATTGGTAAGCAATATGAAAAAACTGAAAACGCAGTTTGAAAGCAAGATGTATGACCTTCTTAAAAAAAATTTACTTTAGGTTCCAATGTACATAATTTTAGGAAATATGGCACATAAAATTTGCTTAAAAAATACTTAAATTTTTGTAATTTTCAAAGTCCCAACTTCGAGCTAACGTGGGTCGCCGTGGCGTTGTGGGTAAGTGCGTCGACTCCTACGCAGAGGGTGTATTTACCACCTATCATAATTCACGGCTCCACCTCTTTCGAATCACTGACAATGCTCAAAGAGTATTCCTGTCTAGAAAAAGCTTCTCACCTTCGCCGTTCGGAGTCGGCTTTAAACTGTAGGTCTCTTTCACGCCTGAAAGAACAATAGCACGCACAACACGAGTGGTTGCTGAGAAGCTAGGCCCAGGTCCGCCTCGGACTGTAGCGCCACCCATATTTATATTATTATATATTAATTTTGAGCTAACGGTACAGCATAACGGATGATCCAATGTCAAACAAATTTTGGCTTTCTAGGTTTTCATATTTGTAGAATCGAAAAACATAAACCATTTGGCCGGGAAAAATATGTAACTTCGGGTATTTATTTCCACTGCGGGACCACTGTGCGGCGTGGATGGCTGCCATATCGTTTCCTGCACATTTGGTGGTGGTTGTGGTGAGTTAAATGCTGGAGATGACGACGCTTGTGGTTGCCTTACTAATCCGAAAATTTGGCCGATATCATGCGTTTCGGTCGGAGGAGCAGCAGCACTCGTTGTGGTAGTAACTGATCGTGGATTGATGCAGGAATTGCAGCTCCAACTGACATCAGCAACACCACTATTAACGCCGACGCATTCGTAGTGATACCATTGGTCACAATTATCACATTGTACCATATACTCGTTATCTTCTTCACTGCACAGATTGCAAACCGAAGCACTTTTTTGACTTTTCATTTCTCCCGAGCGATGATTACAGACTGGTAGAAATGGTAATAATTTTTAAAGAATTGGTAGAGTCGAAATTTCCGAATAATAAAAGAACTAACACACATTTTAATACGCGACCATTCAAGTTTTATTCCTAGAATATTTCTTATTTAAATAAATACATATTTCTTTTAAGCACGCTTTAAAAATTATTGTGATGCCACCGCGCTGGTTTCCTTTCGACGTTACACACAAGTGATCTATAGGGTGATATTTTAAAAATAATTAGAATAGAAATGTTTTAGAAATAACGGTCTACGGCGGTAACACATGTGTTCGAATAATGTTCATGCATAAAATTTAATTTTGCATGTGTTTGAAATTCAACTGCTTCAACAGGTGGCTTTCATTTTGGTCCAGCTTTAGAAGAGAAATCTGGGTTTGCTTTCCACTTGGTAGCGTCATCGGCTACATTTTGCTGCTTAGAAGCCATCTCCATTCTTCTGCCTTAGATCCTTCCAATATTTCGCTTACTCTTGCAACTACGTATTGCTTATACCTTCAGTGATACGAATTAATCTAAGATAACACGTTTGTGTAACATGGGTAAAATGGTTATTTAAAATGAAATGTCGGGAAGAGCCACCGCTCTTAATAATGCCACTTTTACCTTGGATTCGACTAAATATATCTCAATGTTCAGTCACCTTCTGACTAGCAAGCCGACAACTGGTTTCTCAGATTTGCTCCAATTTTCTCATCCCCCCTCTTAATAGTGCCACTTTTACCTTGGATTCGACTAAATATATCTCAATGTTCAGTCACCTTCTGACTGTCAAGCCGACAACTGGTTTCTCAGATTTGCTCCAATTTTCTCATTCCACGGCCCCCGTTATTCGTTCAGCATTAGCGTCTCTTTCTTGCTATACGTGTCCGCAAAAAGTGATATATATATATATATAATTTGATCAATAAAGGGTTAAATAATGGCCCCGATAAAGAGCCTCTATCTATGTCTAAGCCCAACTCAAACATAAACAAAAAAAACAAATAACAACCCCACCTACCTCGATCCCGCTAAAATTCAATCTAATAGTAACTAAATTATATATAAATAGCTATATCTTCAAGTGATGTAAAAACCCCTCTATTTGCCCATCAGTGTATTCCTACTTAAAAAAGCTATCGATGGCATCAGTACCGGCTACGACAGTATAACAATATTACAAGACGGCAGTCTCATGCTCCTGGTTAAATCTTCCGAATAGCTTCCCTTTTCCTTTCCAAAAAAAAAAACACCTCGCCAACATTTGTCCAATTTCTGTTAAACTACACTGTAACTTCAACCCTTGCAAAGGCACAGCCTACGCCCCCAATTCTCGCGCAACTGGGCTAATCCTACTCACATTCCATCGCTTCCGTCCCTGTTCCATTGTTTGTTGATATTGTTTGGCATAAGGTTAAAATAGAGGAATGTTATCCTAATCCTATACGCTGTCGTAATTGCCAACTCCTTGGTCACACCACCAAGAGATGCACTTCTCCCGGAACATGTGAATCCTGCAACCTCCCGCCCTACAAGCCGTACATCTTACACCAACTGCTTCGATAATCACCCTTCATATTTAAAAAATTGCAAAGAGTACCTCAAAACAAAAAAAAATGCTCTAAATAAAAACAATTTACAAATGCTTTATGGGCGACGCAAAAAATGTACAAAGAAAAAAACCCAATACCTGTCCTTACTACCTCCTACTCCACTGCCCTTCAAAGCACATCAGGGGCAGCCTATCAATCAACTTCCACAGCTTCAACACTAATTAACACACATAAACAATGTCCACACAATCACTCTTCTACAAAAATTGCTTCCCCAACAAACAATAGTAAAAACCCAATTAAACTAAATGCAATGATCATCTCTCTCACACATCTTCATCAGCACCAACAATGCCCCCCCCCCCCCCCCCCCCCGCCTCCCCCCCAACACAAATATTCAAATACCACACTCGTTCCCTGCTTACTGCCACTTCTTCTGCTGTCAGCTTTTTGCCGTACATTTTCACCAAAAGATTGTCGATTTCAGCTTGCATCCTTTCCTTCAGGATTGCTTCTTTTCTGAACTTCTTCTGAAGACACCCCAATCGTCTGATCACTTCGCCAGAGCAGTCCAATTTCATAGCGTCTAGTCAACAGTCAGTCTCGTTTTTCTGGCGATTGGCTGCTGCCAAGAGCCTTCACGGATTTCAAGTGGCACTTCCAGCTTCCAGTTGTTCACTTCTATGAAAATTGTCGGCCGTGCGTTCTTATAAGACTGAATTGGTATGCCTGCCAAATACGGATACTGCAAAATGATTTTGCTCATGTCTAGTGATTGCCTCGGGAGTGAACGATTTTCCACTGTGTGAACCTCATTCAGGATGCATATGACCTGCTCTGCTGGTTTGAGATCTCAAATGATGTCTTCTGCGATGATCGTTCTGAGCGTGTTGTGTCGTCAGTCCAACGTAAGCATATAGGCTCGCTTACCCCCGACAAACCCAGACTATCGTAAATTTGTGTGTCGCTATGTGTGTTCAAATTTGCAGCAATTTCACTTCCACTTACTTGATTATTTTCGTGACTTACGGATGTAGGTTTGTGAAGCAGAAGGTGGTGTTTTGCTTTGCAACTATCCACTCCACATTCATTGGTGACGTAACATCTGCGGCGGTGAATATTGAGACACTGTCGACATAAATTGTTCGATTTAAGCATCTCCCATTTTCGGTCATACGACAGTTTCCCGAACGTTGCACATTGCGAAGTCTTGTGATCCGTTGAAACTGGTTACACAACTTGACTGGCAGCCTCAGCAATTTGATGTAACGAGCTGCTGAATGCTTTTACTACTGGCACTTCCCCTTGCTTTGGATGCATAGCCCAGCTCAGCTTGTATGGTCCTGGTAGTTTGTCAACGAATTCCTTAACTAGCATCGGATTACTAAGGTGTGCTGACATATGGTATGCTTCCATGGTAGAGAAAATATTACCCACGCATAATGCAAATTCAATTACGCTTTCCAATTTATCCTTTGGTGGTGACATTTTTCTTGCTTTATCAATCATGCATTCCAGAATATGTTCTGGACGACCGAAGCACATTTTAAGTGGCTGGATTATCTCTGGAACTAAGCTAGGTAGAAGCAGGTTGTTACAAACAGTTTTCCTGGCATTACCTTTTTGGTACGCCTGTAGCCGCATTCGATTTTCAGCATCGGAGTACCCAGCCAATGCAGTGCTGTTTCCGAAACTGCTTAAGAAAAGCGGTCACTCTTCAGGATCACCATGGAATTTTGGTAATTCTTTTGGAAGAACTTGTCTTGCTGCCAGTTGCCCAGTTGGTGGTCCAGGAGCAAACCTTGGGTCGATCATAGGCGGACTTATATGTAAATTATTTTGTTGTCACTTGTGTACAACTTACATTTTGCGAAGATGTTGCGAAGATGGGTTAGCTGTCATTATTGATGGTATACACGTAAATTGTACGATACCCAAGATGTCATTGCATGTGTATGGCTCTACGTAGTTGTACATGTACATGGGATCTGAGAGGGGTGCCAAGAACGGCAAACTATCAATCCTACTGATGATAATGATGATCTAGCTGCATCTCTTGGTTGTTGTTGGCTTCTCTGCATAACAGTGATCACGACGCACAGTGGTCCCGTTGTATGGATAGTTGGAAATAAATCTGTAACTTTTGAACCCGTGAACCGATCTTAATGAAACATAGTGCAAGTACTACGGGATCTTATGTTTCAAAAACGGTTGATGTATCTCATAAGCTAACGGGTTAAGTTAAAAAAATAAATAAAAAACATTTTTTTTTGTTTAAATGCATAAAATAATTATTTATTATTGTCGATGACTTGAAATCGGGACTTAAAGCATATTTGTAATCACTATTTATATATATAAATTCAATTTTACAAGTTTTATCTACGTACACTTTATTTGGAATTAAAGAAGCTAAGCAATTCAGTGTAATAAGGCTTGCGCTTCAGTACTAAGTGCCAGCGAATCTTTTGTTTTTGGTTCAGGCTTTAAATACGCAATCCAGGGATCAGATGATACCAACATTTGATGAATAACATCTTCATTTGTTGCAGAACGAGCAAATTTTCTACTATTATTAATGCGATAGTACCTATAGTCTCGGCATCTCGCATAGCGTTTGCACAATACATGCATTGCAAGGGAAATCGTTTGAAAATGCCGAAAAATGCACGACATTGCTCCACTTAAATGCCTCGTACTCTCAAAGTGGTCAAAAGTGGTCTCTAGTTTTTTTCAGCATCGATAGACAATACTTTTAGCTTTACAAAAAGTTGATCTCCCGTTGGAGACTCTTGGAGCATTTTTGTTATAGTCCATCAAACATTGAAATGCCCCTCTCAAAATGTGCCTTTGCTTAACAGCCTGGTTTAAGAAATTGGTAAGCAATATGAAAAAACTGAAAACGCAGTTTGAAAGCAAGATGTATGACCTTCTTAAAAAAAATTTACTTTAGGTTCCAATGTACATAATTTTAGGAAATATGGCACATAAAATTTGCTTAAAAAATACTTAAATTTTTGTAATTTTCAAAGTCCCAACTTCGAGCTAACGTGGGTCGCCGTGGCGTTGTGGGTAAGTGCGTCGACTCCTACGCAGAGGGTGTATTTACCACCTATCATAATTCACGGCTCCACCTCTTTCGAATCACTGACAATGCTCAAAGAGTATTCCTGTCTAGAAAAAGCTTCTCACCTTCGCCGTTCGGAGTCGGCTTTAAACTGTAGGTCTCTTTCACGCCTGAAAGAACAATAGCACGCACAACACGAGTGGTTGCTGAGAAGCTAGGCCCAGGTCCGCCTCGGACTGTAGCGCCACCCATATTTATATTATTATATATTAATTTTGAGCTAACGGTACAGCATAACGGATGATCCAATGTCAAACAAATTTTGGCTTTCTAGGTTTTCATATTTGTAGAATCGAAAAACATAAACCATTTGGCCGGGAAAAATATGTAACTTCGGGTATTTATTTCCACTGCGGGACCACTGTGCGGCGTGGATGGCTGCCATATCGTTTCCTGCACATTTGGTGGTGGTTGTGGTGAGTTAAATGCTGGAGATGACGACGCTTGTGGTTGCCTTACTAATCCGAAAATTTGGCCGATATCATGCGTTTCGGTCGGAGGAGCAGCAGCACTCGTTGTGGTAGTAACTGATCGTGGATTGATGCAGGAATTGCAGCTCCAACTGACATCAGCAACACCACTATTAACGCCGACGCATTCGTAGTGATACCATTGGTCACAATTATCACATTGTACCATATACTCGTTATCTTCTTCACTGCACAAATTGCAAACCGAAGCACTTTTTTGACTTTTCATTTCTCCCGAGCGATGATTACAGACTGGTAGAAATGGTAATAATTTTTAAAGAATTGGTAGAGTCGAAATTTCCGAATAATAAAAGAACTAACACACATTTTAATACGCGACCATTCAAGTTTTATTCCTAGAATATTTCTTATTTAAATAAATACATATTTCTGTTAAGCACGCTTTAAAAATTATTGTGATGCCACCGCGCTGGTTTCCTTTCGACGTTACACACAAGTGATCTATAGGGTGATATTTTAAAAATAATTAGAATAGAAATGTTTTAGAAATAACGGTCTACGGCGGTAACACATGTGTTCGAATAATGTTCATGCATAAAATTTAATTTTGCATGTGTTTGAAATTCAACTGCTTCAACAGGTGGCTTTCATTTTGGTCCAGCTTTAGAAGAGAAATCTGGGTTTGCTTTCCACTTGGTAGCGTCATCGGCTACATTTTGCTGCTTAGAAGCCATCTCCATTCTTCTGCCTTAGATCCTTCCAATATTTCGCTTACTCTTGCAACTACGTATTGCTTATACCTTCAGTGATACGAATTAATCTAAGATAACACGTTTGTGTAACATGGGTAAAATGGTTATTTAAAATGAAATGTCGGGAAGAGCCACCGCTCTAAATAGTGCCACTTTTACCTTGGATTCGACTAAATATATCTCAATGTTCAGTCACCTTCTGACTAGCAAGCCGACAACTGGTTTCTCAGATTTGCTCCAATTTTCTCATCCCCCCTCTTAATAGTGCCACTTTTACCTTGGATTCGACTAAATATATCTCAATGTTCAGTCACCTTCTGACTGTCAAGCCGACAACTGGTTTCTCAGATTTGCTCCAATTTTCTCATTCCACGGCCCCCGTTATTCGTTCAGCATTAGCGTCTCTTTCTTGCTATACGTGTCCGCAAAAAGTGATATATATATATATATAATTTGATCAATAAAGGGTTAAATAATGGCCCCGATAAAGAGCCTCTATCTATGTCTAAGCCCAACTCAAACATAAACAAAAAAAACAAATAACAACCCCACCTACCTCGATCCCGCTAAAATTCAATCTAATAGTAACTAAATTATATATAAATAGCTATATCTACAAGTGATGTAAAAACCCCTCTATTTGCCCATCAGTGTATTCCTACTTAAAAAAGCTATCGATGGCATCAGTACCGGCTACGACAGTATAACAATATTACAAGACGGCAGTCTCATGCTCCTGGTTAAATCTTCCGAATAGCTTCCCTTTTCCTTTCCAAAAAAAAAACACCTCGCCAACATTTGTCCAATTTCTGTTAAACTACACTGTAACTTCAACCCTTGCAAAGGCACAGCCTACGCCCCCAATTCTCGCGCAACTGGGCTAATCCTACTCACATTCCATCGCTTCCGTCCCTGTTCCATTGTTTGTTGATATTGTTTGGCATAAGGTTAAAATAGAGGAATGTTATCCTAATCCTATACGCTGTCGTAATTGCCAACTCCTTGGTCACACCACCAAGAGATGCACTTCTCCCGAAACATGTGAATCCTGCAACCTCCCGCCCTACAAGCCGTACATCTTACACCAACTGCTTCGATAATCACCCTTCATATTTAAAAAATTGCAAAGAGTACCTCAAAACAAAAAAAAATGCTCTAAATAAAAACAATTTACAAATGCTTTATGGGCGACGCAAAAAAAAATGTACAATGAAAAAAACCCAATACCTGTCCTTACTACCTCCTACTCCACTGCCCTTCAAAGCACATCAGGGGCAGCCTATCAATCAACTTCCACAGCTTCAACACTAATTAACACACATAAACAATGTCCACACAATCACTCTTCTACAAAAATTGCTTCCCCAACAAACAATAGTAAAAACCCAATTAAACTAAATGCAATGATCATCTCTCTCACACATCTTCATCAGCACCAACAATGCCCCCCCCCCCCCCCCCCCCCCAACAAAAATATTCAAATACCACACTCGTTCCCTGCTTACTGCCACTTCTTCTGCTGTCAGCTTTTTGCCGTACATTTTCACCAAAAGATTGTCGATTTCAGCTTGCATCCTTTCCTTCAGGATTGCTTCTTTTCTGAACTTCTTCTGAAGACACCCCAATCGTCTGATCACTTCGCCAGAGCAGTCCGATTTCATAGCGTCTAGTCAACAGTCAGTCTCGTTTTTCTGGCGATTGGCTGCTGCCAAGAGCCTTCACGGATTTTAAGTGGCACTTCCAGCTTCCAGTTGTTCACTTCTATGAAAATTGTCGGCCGTGCGTTCTTATAAGACTGAATTGGTATGCCTGCCAAATACGGATACTGCAGAATGATTTTGCTCATGTCTAGTGATTGTCTCGGGAGTGAACGATTTTCCACTGTGTGAACCTCATTCAGGATGCATATGACCTGCTCTGCTGGTTTGAGATCTCAAATGATGTCTTCTGCGATGATCGTTCTGAGCGTGTTGTGTCGTCAGTCCAACGTAAGCATATAGACTCGCTTACCCCCGACAAACCCAGACTATCGTAAATTTGTGTGTCGCTATGTGTGTTCAAATTTGCAGCAATTTCACTTCCACTTACTTGATTATTTTCGTGACTTACGGATGTCGGTTTGTGAAGCAGAAGGTGGTGTTTTGCTTTGCAACTATCCACTCCACATTCATTGGTGACGTAACATCTGCGGCGGTGAATATTGAGACACTGTCGACATAAATTGTTCGATTTAAGCATCTCCCATTTTCGGTCATACGACAGTTTCCCGAACGTTGCACATTGCGAAGTCTTGTGATCCGTTGAAACTGGTTACACAACTTGACTGGCAGCCTCAGCAATTTGATGTAACGAGCTGCTGAATGCTTTTACTACTGGCACTTCCCCTTGCTTTGGATGCATAGCCCAGCTCAGCTTGTATGGTCCTGGTAGTTTGTCAACGAATTCCTTAACTAGCATCGGATTACTAAGGTGTGCTGACATATGGTATGCTTCCATGGTAGAGAAAATATTACCCACGCATAATGTAAATTCAATTACGCTTTCCAATTTATCCTTTGGTGGTGACATTTTTCTTGCTTTATCAATCATGCATTCCAGAATATGTTCTGGACGACCGAAGCACATTTTAAGTGGCTGGATTATCTCTGGAACTAAGCTAGGTAGAAGCAGGTTGTTACAAACATTTTTCCTGGCATTACCTTTTTGGTACGCCTGTAGCCGCATTCGATTTTCAGCATCGGAGTACCCAGCCAATGCAGTGCTGTTTCCGAAACTGCTTAAGAAAAGCGGTCACTCTTCAGGATCACCATGGAATTTTGGTAATTCTTTTGGAAGAACTTGTCTTGCTGCCAGTTGCCCAGTTGGTGGTCCAGGAGCAAACCTTGGGTCGATCATAGGCGGACTTATATGTAAATTATTTTGTTGTCACTTGTGTACAACTTACATTTTGCGAAGATGTTGCGAAGATGGGTTAGCTGTCATTATTGATGGTATACACGTAAATTGTACGATACCCAAGATGTCATTGCATGTGTATGGCTCTACGTAGTTGTACATGTACATGGGATCTGAGAGGGGTGCCAAGAACGGCAAACTATCAATCCTACTGATGATAATGATGATCTAGCTGCATCTCTTGGTTGTTGTTGGCTTCTCTGCATAACAGTGATCACGACGCACAGTGGTCCCGTTGTATGGATAGTTGGAAATAAATCTGTAACTTTTGAACCCGTGAACCGATCTTAATGAAACATAGTGCAAGTACTACGGGATCTTATGTTTCAAAAACGGTTGATGTATCTCATAAGCTAACGGGTTAAGTTACAAAAAAAAAAAAAACATTTTTTTTTGTTTAAATGCATAAAATAATTATTTATTATTGTCGATGACTTGAAATCGGGACTTAAAGCATATTTGTAATCACTATTTATATATATAAATTCAATTTTACAAGTTTTGTCTACGTACACTTCATTTGGAATTGAAGAAGCTAAGCAATTCAGTGTAATAAGGCTTGCGCTTCAGTACTAAGTGCCAGCGAATCTTTTGTTTTTGGTTCAGGCTTTAAATACGCAATCCAGGGATCAGATGATACCAACATTTGATGAATAACATCTTCATTTGTTGCAGAACGAGCAAATTTTCTACTATTATTAATGCGATAGTACCTATAGTCTCGGCATCTCGCATAGCGTTTGCACAATACATGCATTGCAAGGGAAATCGTTTGAAAATGCCGAAAAATGCACGACATTGCTCCACTTAAATGCCTCGTACTCTCAAAGTGGTCAAAAGTGGTCTCTAGTTTTTTCAGCATCGATAGACAATACTTTTCGCTTTACAAAAAGTTGGTCTCCCGTTGGAGACTCTTGGAGCATTTTTGTTATAGTCCATCAAACATTGAAATGCCCCTCTCAAAATGTGCCTTTTCTTAACAGCCTGGTTTAAGAAATTGGTAAGCAATATGAAAAAACTGAAAACGCAGTTTGAAAGCAAGATGTATGACCTTCTTAAAAAAAATTTACTTTAGGTTCCAATGTACATAATTTTAGGAAATATGGCACATCAAATTTGCTTAAAAAATACTTAAATTTTTGTAATTTTCAAAGTCACAACTTCGAGCTAACGTGGGTCGCCGTGGCGTAGTGGGTAAGTGCGTCGACTCCTACGCAGAGGGTGTATTTACCACCTATCATAATTCACGGCTCCACCTCTTTCGAATCACTGACAATGCTCAAAGAGTATTCCTGTCTAGAAAAAGCTTCTCACCTTCGCCGTTCGGAGTCGGCTTTAAACTGTAGGTCTCTTTCACGCCTGAAAGAACAATAGCACGCACAACACGAGTGGTTGCTGAGAAGCTAGGCCCAGGTCCGCCTCGGACTGTAGCGCCACCCATATTTATATTATTATATATTAATTTTGAGCTAACGGTACAGCATAACGGATAATCCAATGTCAAACAAATTTTGGCTTTCTAGGTTTTCATATTTGTAGAATCGAAAAACATAAACCATTTGGCCGGGAAAAATATGTAACTTCGGGTATTTATTTCCACTGCGGGACCACTGTGCGGCGTGGATGGCTGCCATATCGTTTCCTGCACATTTGGTGGTGGTTGTGGTGAGTTAAATGCTGGAGATGACGACGCTTGTGGTTGCCTTACTAACCCGAAAATTTGGCCGATATCATGCGTTTCGGTCGGAGGAGCAGCAGCACTCGTTGTGGTAGTAACTGATCGTGGATTGATGCAGGAATTGCAGCTCCAACTGACATCAGCAACACCACTATTAACGCCGACGCATTCGTAGTGATACCATTGGTCACAATTATCACATTGTACCATATACTCGTTATCTTCTTCACTGCACAAATTGCAAACCGAAGCACTTTTTTGACTTTTCATTTCTCCCGAGCGATGATTACAGACTGGTAGAAATGGTAATAATTTTTAAAGAATTGGTAGAGTCGAAATTTCCGAATAATAAAAGAACTAACACACATTTTAATACGCGACCATTCAAGTTTTATTCCTAGAATATTTTTTATTTAAATAAATACATATTTCTGTTAAGCACGCTTTAAAAATTATTGTGATGCCACCGCGCTGGTTTCCTTTCGACGTTACACACAAGTGATCTATAGGGTGATATTTTAAAAATAATTAGAATAGAAATGTTTTAGAAATAACGGTCTACGGCGGTAACACATGTGTTCGAATAATGTTCATGCATAAAATTTAATTTTGCATGTGTTTGAAATTCAACTGCTTCAACAGGTGGCTTTCATTTTGGTCCAGCTTTAGAAGAGAAATCTGGGTTTGCTTTCCACTTGGTAGCGTCATCGGCTACATTTTGCTGCTTAGAAGCCATCTCCATTCTTCTGCCTTAGATCCTTCCAATATTTCGCTTACTCTTGCAACTACGTATTGCTTATACCTTCAGTGATACGAATTAATCTAAGATAACACGTTTGTGTAACATGGGTAAAATGGTTATTTAAAATGAAATGTCGGGAAGAGCCACCGCTCTTAATAGTGCCACTTTTACCTTGGATTCGACTAAATGTATCTCAATGTTCAGTCACCTTCTGACTAGCAAGCCGACAACTGGTTTCTCAGATTTGCTCCAATTTTCTCATCCCCCCTCTTAATAGTGCCACTTTTACCTTGGATTCGACTAAATATATCTCAATGTTCAGTCACCTTCTGACTGTCAAGCCGACAACTGGTTTCTCAGATTTGCTCCAATTTTCTCATTCCACGGCCCCCGTTATTCGTTCAGCATTAGCGTCTCTTTCTTGCTATACGTGTCCGCAAAAAGTGATATATATATATATATAATTTGATCAATAAAGGGTTAAATAATGGCCCCGATAAAGAGCCTCTATCTATGTCTAAGCCCAACTCAAACATAAACAAAAAAAACAAATAACAACCCCACCTACCTCGATCCCGCTAAAATTCAATCTAATAGTAACTAAATTATATATAAATAGCTATATCTTCAAGTGATGTAAAAACCCCTCTATTTGCCCATCAGTGTATTCCTACTTAAAAAAGCTATCGATGGCATCAGTACCGGCTACGACAGTATAACAATATTACAAGACGGCAGTCTCATGCTCCTGGTTAAATCTTCCGAATAGCTTCCCTTTTCCTTTCCAAAAAAAAAACACCTCGCCAACATTTGTCCAATTTCTGTTAAACTACACTGTAACTTCAACCCTTGCAAAGGCACAGCCTACGCCCCCAATTCTCGCGCAACTGGGCTAATCCTACTCACATTCCATCGCTTCCGTCCCTGTTCCATTGTTTGTTGATATTGTTTGGCATAAGGTTAAAATAGAGGAATGTTATCCTAATCCTATACGCTGTCGTAATTGCCAACTCCTTGGTCACACCACCAAGATATGCACTTCTCCCGAAACATGTGAATCCTGCAACCTCCCGCCCTACAAGCCGTACATCTTACACCAACTGCTTCGATAATCACCCTTCATATTTAAAAAATTGCAAAGAGTACCTCAAAACAAAAAAAAATGCTCTAAATAAAAACAATTTACAAATGCTTTATGGGCGACGCAAAAAAAAATGTACAATGAAAAAAACCCAATACCTGTCCTTACTACCTCCTACTCCACTGCCCTTCAAAGCACATCAGGGGCAGCCTATCAATCAACTTCCACAGCTTCAACACTAATTAACACACATAAACAATCTCCACACAATCACTCTTCTACAAAAATTGCTTCCCCAACAAACAATAGTAAAAACCCAATTAAACTAAATGCAATGATCATCTCTCTCACACATCTTCATCAGCACCAACAATGCCCCCCCCCCCCCCCCCCCCCCCCCAACAAAAATATTCAAATACCACACTCGTTCCCTGCTTACTGCCACTTCTTCTGCTGTCAGCTTTTTGCCGTACATTTTCACCAAAAGATTGTCGATTTCAGCTTGCATCCTTTCCTTCAGGATTGCTTCTTTTCTGAACTTCTTCTGAAGACACCCCAATCGTCTGATCACTTCGCCAGAGCAGTCCGATTTCATAGCGTCTAGTCAACAGTCAGTCTCGTTTTTCTGGCGATTGGCTGCTGCCAAGAGCCTTCACGGATTTTAAGTGGCACTTCCAGCTTCCAGTTGTTCACTTCTATGAAAATTGTCGGCCGTGCGTTCTTATAAGACTGAATTGGTATGCCTGCCAAATACGGATACTGCAGAATGATTTTGCTCATGTCTAGTGATTGCCTCGGGAGTGAACGATTTTCCACTGTGTGAACCTCATTCAGGATGCATATGACCTGCTCTGCTGGTTTGAGATCTCAAATGATGTCTTCTGCGATGATCGTTCTGAGCGTGTTGTGTCGTCAGTCCAACGTAAGCATATAGGCTCGCTTACCCCCGACAAACCCAGACTATCGTAAATTTGTGTGTCGCTATGTGTGTTCAAATTTGCAGCAATTTCACTTCCACTTACTTGATTATTTTCGTGACTTACGGATGTCGGTTTGTGAAGCAGAAGGTGGTGTTTTGCTTTGCAACTATCCACTCCACATTCATTGGTGACGTAACATCTGCGGCGGTGAATATTGAGACACTGTCGACATAAATTGTTCGATTTAAGCATCTCCCATTTTCGGTCATACGACAGTTTCCCGAACGTTGCACATTGCGAAGTCTTGTGATCCGTTGAAACTGGTTACACAACTTGACTGGCAGCCTCAGCAATTTGATGTAACGAGCTGCTGAATGCTTTTACTACTGGCACTTCCCCTTGCTTTGGATGCATAGCCCAGCTCAGCTTGTATGGTCCTGGTAGTTTGTCAACGAATTCCTTAACTAGCATCGGATTACTAAGGTGTGCTGACATATGGTATGCTTCCATGGTAGAGAAAATATTACCCACGCATAATGCAAATTCAATTACGCTTTCCAATTTATCCTTTGGTGGTGACATTTTTCTTGCTTTATCAATCATGCATTCCAGAATATGTTCTGGACGACCGAAGCACATTTTAAGTGGCTGGATTATCTCTGGAACTAAGCTAGGTAGAAGCAGGTTGTTACAAACAGTTTTCCTGGCATTACCTTTTTGGTACGCCTGTAGCCGCATTCGATTTTCAGCATCGGAGTACCCAGCCAATGCAGTGCTGTTTCCGAAACTGCTTAAGAAAAGCGGTCACTCTTCAGGATCACCATGGAATTTTGGTAATTCTTTTGGAAGAACTTGTCTTGCTGCCAGTTGCCCAGTTGGTGGTCCAGGAGCAAACCTTGGGTCGATCATAGGCGGACTTATATGTAAATTATTTTGTTGTCACTTGTGTACAACTTACATTTTGCGAAGATGTTGCGAAGATGGGTTAGCTGTCATTATTGATGGTATACACGTAAATTGTACGATACCCAAGATGTCATTGCATGTGTATGGCTCTACGTAGTTGTACATGTACATGGGATCTGAGAGGGGTGCCAAGAACGGCAAACTATCAATCCTACTGATGATAATGATGATCTAGCTGCATCTCTTGGTTGTTGTTGGCTTCTCTGCATAACAGTGATCACGACGCACAGTGGTCCCGTTGTATGGATAGTTGGAAATAAATCTGTAACTTTTGAACCCGTGAACCGATCTTAATGAAACATAGTGCAAGTACTACGGGATCTTATGTTTCAAAAACGGTTGATGTATCTCATAAGCTAACGGGTTAAGTTACAAAAAAAAAAAAAACATTTTTTTTTGTTTAAATGCATAAAATAATTATTTATTATTGTCGATGACTTGAAATCGGGACTTAAAGCATATTTGTAATCACTATTTATATATATAAATTCAATTTTACAAGTTTTGTCTACGTACACTTCATTTGGAATTGAAGAAGCTAAGCAATTCAGTGTAATAAGCTTTGCGCTTCAGTACTAAGTGCCAGCGAATCTTTTGTTTTTGGTTCAGGCTTTAAATACGCAATCCAGGGATCAGATGATACCAACATTTGATGAATAACATCTTCATTTGTTGCAGAACGAGCAAATTTTCTACTATTATTAATGCGATAGTACCTATAGTCTCGGCATCTCGCATAGCGTTTGCACAATACATGCATTGCAAGGGAAATCGTTTGAAAATGCCGAAAAATGCACGACATTGCTCCACTTAAATGCCTCGTACTCTCAAAGTGGTCAAAAGTGGTCTCTAGTTTTTTCAGCATCGATAGACAATACTTTTCGCTTTACAAAAAGTTGGTCTCCCGTTGGAGACTCTTGGAGCATTTTTGTTATAGTCCATCAAACATTGAAATGCCCCTCTCAAAATGTGCCTTTTCTTAACAGCCTGGTTTAAGAAATTGGTAAGCAATATGAAAAAACTGAAAACGCAGTTTGAAAGCAAGATGTATGACCTTCTTAAAAAAAATTTACTTTAGGTTCCAATGTACATAATTTTAGGAAATATGGCACATCAAATTTGCTTAAAAAATACTTAAATTTTTGTAATTTTCAAAGTCACAACTTCGAGCTAACGTGGGTCGCCGTGGCGTAGTGGGTAAGTGCGTCGACTCCTACGCAGAGGGTGTATTTACCGCCTATCATAATTCACGGCTCCACCTCTTTCGAATCACTGACAATGCTCAAAGAGTATTCCTGTCTAGAAAAAGCTTCTCACCTTCGCCGTTCGGAGTCGGCTTTAAACTGTAGGTCTCTTTCACGCCTGAAAGAACAATAGCACGCACAACACGAGTGGTTGCTGAGAAGCTAGGCCCAGGTCCGCCTCGGACTGTAGCGCCACCCATATTTATATTATTATATATTAATTTTGAGCTAACGGTACAGCATAACGGATAATCCAATGTCAAACAAATTTTGGCTTTCTAGGTTTTCATATTTGTAGAATCGAAAAACATAAACCATTTGGCCGGGAAAAATATGTAACTTCGGGTATTTATTTCCACTGCGGGACCACTGTGCGGCGTGGATGGCTGCCATATCGTTTCCTGCACATTTGGTGGTGGTTGTGGTGAGTTAAATGCTGGAGATGACGACGCTTGTGGTTGCCTTACTAACCCGAAAATTTGGCCGATATCATGCGTTTCGGTCGGAGGAGCAGCAGCACTCGTTGTGGTAGTAACTGATCGTGGATTGATGCAGGAATTGCAGCTCCAACTGACATCAGCAACACCACTATTAACGCCGACGCATTCGTAGTGATACCATTGGTCACAATTATCACATTGTACCATATACTCGTTATCTTCTTCACTGCACAAATTGCAAACCGAAGCACTTTTTTGACTTTTCATTTCTCCCGAGCGATGATTACAGACTGGTAGAAATGGTAATAATTTTTAAAGAATTGGTAGAGTCGAAATTTCCGAATAATAAAAGAACTAACACACATTTTAATACGCGACCATTCAAGTTTTATTCCTAGAATATTTTTTATTTAAATAAATACATATTTCTGTTAAGCACGCTTTAAAAATTATTGTGATGCCACCGCGCTGGTTTCCTTTCGACGTTACACACAAGTGATCTATAGGGTGATATTTTAAAAATAATTAGAATAGAAATGTTTTAGAAATAACGGTCTACGGCGGTAACACATGTGTTCGAATAATGTTCATGCATAAAATTTAATTTTGCATGTGTTTGAAATTCAACTGCTTCAACAGGTGGCTTTCATTTTGGTCCAGCTTTAGAAGAGAAATCTGGGTTTGCTTTCCACTTGGTAGCGTCATCGGCTACATTTTGCTGCTTAGAAGCCATCTCCATTCTTCTGCCTTAGATCCTTCCAATATTTCGCTTACTCTTGCAACTACGTATTGCTTATACCTTCAGTGATACGAATTAATCTAAGATAACACGTTTGTGTAACATGGGTAAAATGGTTATTTAAAATGAAATGTCGGGAAGAGCCACCGCTCTTAATAGTGCCACTTTTACCTTGGATTCGACTAAATGTATCTCAATGTTCAGTCACCTTCTGACTAGCAAGCCGACAACTGGTTTCTCAGATTTGCTCCAATTTTCTCATCCCCCCCTCTTAATAGTGCCACTTTTACCTTGGATTCGACTAAATATATCTCAATGTTCAGTCACCTTCTGACTAGCAAGCCGACAACTGGTTTCTCAGATTTGCTCCAATTTTCTCATCCCCCCTCTTAATAGTGCCACTTTTACCTTGGATTCGACTAAATATATCTCAATGTTCAGTCACCTTCTGACTGTCAAGCCGACAACTGGTTTCTCAGATTTGCTCCAATTTTCTCATTCCACGGCCCCCGTTATTCGCTCAGCATTAGCGTCTCTTTCTTGCTATACGTGTCCGCAAAAAGTGATATATATATATAATTTGATCAATAAAGGGTTAAATAATGGCCCCGATATCTATGTCTAAGCCCAACTCAAACATAAACAAAAAAAACAAATAACAACCCCACCTACCTCGATCCCGCTAAAATTCAATCTAATAGTAACTAAATTCATAGCTATATCTTCAAGTGATGTAAAAACCCCTCTATTTGCCCATCAGTGTATTCCTACTTAAAAAAGCTATCGATGGCATCAGTACCGGCTACGACAGTATAACAATATTACAAGACGGCAGTCTCATGCTCCTGGTTAAATCTTCCGAATAGCTTCCCTTTTCCTTTCCAAAAAAAAAAATACCTCGCCAACATTTGTCCAATTTCTGTTAAACTACACTGTAACTTCAACCCTTGCAAAGGCACAGGCTATGCCCCCAATTCTCGCGCAACTGGGCTAATCCTACTCACATTCCATCGCTTCCGTCCCTGTTCCATTGTTTGTTGATATTGTTTGGCATAAGGTTAAAATAGAGGAATGTTATCCTAATCCTATACGCTGTCGTAATTGCCAACTCCTTGGTCACACCACCAAGAGATGCACTTCTCCCGAAACATGTTAATCCTGCAACCTCCCGCCCTACAAGCCGTTCATCTTACACCAACTGCTTCGATAATCACCCTTCATATTTAAAAAATTGCAAAGAGTACCTCAAGATAAAAAAAAAAAACATGCATCGATAGACAATACTTTTAGCTTTACAAAAAGTTGGTCTCCCGTTGGAGACTCTTGGAGCATTTTTGTTATAGTCCATCAAACATTGAAATGCCCCTCTCAAAATGTGCCTTTTCTTAACAGCCTGGTTTAAGAAATTGGTATGCAATATAAAAAAACTGAAAACGCAGTTTGAAAGCAAGATTTATGACCTTCTTAAAAAAATTTACTTTAGGTTCCAATGTACATAATTTTAGGAAATATGGCACATCAAATTTGCTTAAAAAATACTTAAATTTTTGTAATTTTCAAAGTCCCAACTTCGAGCTAACGTGGGTCGCCGTGGCGTAGTGGGTAAGTGCGTCGACTCCTACGCAGAGGGTGTATTTACCACCTATCATAATTCACGGCTCCACCTCTTTCGAATCACTGACAATGCTCAAAGAGTATTCCTGTCTAGAAAAAGCTTCTCACCTTCGCCGTTCGGAGTCGGCTATAAACTGTAGGTCTCTTTCACGCGTGAAAGAACAATAGCACGCACAACACGAGTGGTTGCTGAGAAGCTAGGCCCAGGTGCGCCTCGGACTGTAGCGCCACCCATATTTATATTATTATATATTAATTTTGAGCTAACGGTACAGCATAACGGATGATCCAAAGTCAAACAAATTTTGGCTTTCTAGGTTCTCATATTTGTAGAATCGAAAAACATAAACCATTTGGCCGGGAAACATATGTCACGGGTATTTATTTCCACTGCGGGACCACTGTGCGGCGTGGATGGCTGCCATATCGTTTCCTGCACATTTGGTGGTGGTTGTGGTGAGTTAAATGCTGGAGATGACGCCGCTTGTGGTTGCGTTACTAATCCGAAAATTTGGCCGATATCATGCGTTTCGGTCGGAGGAGCAGCAGCACTCGTTGTGGTAGTAACTGATCGTGGATTGATGCAGGAATTGCAGCTCCAACTGACATCAGCAACACCACTATTAACGCCGACGCATTCGTAGTGATACCATTGGTCACAATTATCACATTGTACCATATACTCGTTATCTTCTTCACTGCACAAATTGCAAACCGAAGCACTTTTTTGACTTTTCATTTCTCCCGAGCGATGATTACAGACTGGTAGAAATGGTAATAATTTTTAAAGAATTGGTAGAGTCGAAATTTCCGAATAATAAAAGAACTAACACACATTTTAATACGCGACCATTCAAGTTTTATTCCTAGAATATTTCTTATTTAAATAAATACATATTTCTGTTAAGCACGCTTTAAAAATTATTGTGATGCCACCGCGCTGGTTTCCTTTCGACGTTACACACAAGTGATCTATAGGGTGATATTTTAAAAATAATTAGAATAGAAATGTTTTAGAAATAACGGTCTACGGCGGTAACACATGTGTTCGAATAATGTTCATGCATAAAATTTAATTTTGCATGTGTTTGAAATTCAACTGCTTCAACAGGTGGCTTTCATTTTGGTCCAGCTTTAGAAGAGAAATCTGGGTTTGCTTTCCACTTGGTAGCGTCATCGGCTACATTTTGCTGCTTAGAAGCCATCTCCATTCTTCTGCCTTAGATCCTTCCAATATTTCGCTTACTCTTGCAACTACGTATTGCTTATACCTTCAGTGATACGAATTAATCTAAGATAACACGTTTGTGTAACATGGGTAAAATGGTTATTTAAAATGAAATGTCGGGAAGAGCCACCGCTCTTAATAGTGCCACTTTTACCTTGGATTCGACTAAATGTATCTCAATGTTCAGTCACCTTCTGACTAGCAAGCCGACAACTGGTTTCTCAGATTTGCTCCAATTTTCTCATCCCCCCCTCTTAATAGTGCCACTTTTACCTTGGATTCGACTAAATATATCTCAATGTTCAGTCACCTTCTGACTGTCAAGCCGACAACTGGTTTCTCAGATTTGCTCCAATTTTCTCATTCCACGGCCCCCGTTATTCGCTCAGCATTAGCGTCTCTTTCTTGCTATACGTGTCCGCAAAAAGTGATATATATATAATTTGATCAATAAAGGGTTAAATAATGGCCCCGATAAAGAGCCTCTATCTATGTCTAAGCCCAACTCAAACATAAACAAAAAAACAAATAACAACCCCACCTACCTCGATCCCGCTAAAATTCAATCTAATAGTAACTAAATTCATAGCTATATCTTCAAGTGATGTAAAAACCCCTCTATTTGCCCATCAGTGTATTCCTACTTAAAAAAGCTATCGATGGCATCAGTACCGGCTACGACAGTATAACAATATTACAAGACGGCAGTCTCATGCTCCTGGTTAAATCTTCCGAATAGCTTCCCTTTTCCTTTCCAAAAAAAACACCTCGCCAACATTTGTCCAATTTCTGTTAAACTACACTGTAACTTCAACCCTTGCAAAGGCACAGCCTACGCCCCCAATTCTCGCGCAACTGGGCTAATCCTACTCACATTCCATCGCTTCCGTCCCTGTTCCATTGTTTGTTGATATTGTTTGGCATAAGGTTAAAATAGAGGAATGTTATCCTAATCCTATACGCTGTCGTAATTGCCAACTCCTTGGTCACACCACCAAGAGATGCACTTCTCCCGAAACATGTGAATCCTGCAACCTCCCGCCCTACAAGCCGTACATCTTACACCAACTGCTTCGAGAATCACCCTTCATATTTAAAAAATTGCAAAGAGTACCTCAAAACAAAAAAAAATGCTCTAAATAAAAACAATTTACAAATGCTTTATGGGCGACGCAAAAAAAAATGTACAAAGAAAAAAACCCAATACCTGTCCTTACTACCTCCTACTCCACTACCCTTCAAAGCACATCAGGGGCAGCCTATCAATCAACTTCCACAGCTTCAACACTAATTAACACACATAAACAATCTCCACACAATCACTCTTCTACAAAAATTGCTTCCCCAACAAACAATAGTAAAAACCCAATTCAACTAAATGCAATGATCATCTCTCTCACACATCTTCATCAGCACCAACAATGCCTTCTACCCACCTGTCTCCGGTTGTATCGGACACCTGAATCCGAGTACAAGAAGTACTATCGCAACGAGGTCTTGTACAACAGGGCTAACGTGAAAAGAGTAGACAGTTTTATAATTTCACTAACGCGACGACACATTGCAAGGAGTATGTTGTCTACCAACAGTCTGATCTTTGGGGCTTATTAACCGAACTTTGTGTATCATGAGAAGGCGCGCTACACCGGCTTCATTCCACCTGAGGCTTTCCTCTATTTAAATTCGTTAAATCTGATTCAGTACATGAGCGGATGCCATATAATCTCCCACGCTGTATTCACTGCCCTTCAAAGCACATCAGGGGCAGCCCATCAATCAACTTCCACGGCTTCAACACTAATTAACACACATAAACGTTCTCCACACAATCACTCTTATACAAAAATTGCTGCCCCAACAAACAATAGTTAAAGCTCAACTAAACTAAAATGCAATGATCACTCTCTCACACATCTTCATCAGCAGCAACAATGCCTTCTACCTCTAACAACTGCAATGACACTCATACCAAATCTCCCACAATCGCAGCCCCTTGGAACCAACCTATCGCACAAAATAAGAAAACCGTCATATTTTCTGACAGCCTTTCCACTTTAAGAGCCATAAAAAACATATCCAAACATATCGAAGTAATAGAGACAACCTCATTTGTAACTCTAAGACTTTAAAAATAGTTTGGGTTCCCGGACACGCCGAAATTAGTGGCAACGAGGCTGCGGACACGGAAGCCAAATTGCCATAAAAGAGCCTTTAAAAACATTCTTCCAATACAGTAAATGATATATTGTGAACAACCTGGATGTATATAAGAAAAAACGTTTGGGCAAATTACAACCACACATACAAAGTCTACCCCGACAATGTATCTATGAAAAAGCTTCTGATATACACAAGACTCAAGCTAGGCCACGCATACATCACACACAAACACATGTTTAATAAGGAACCACCTCCTCTTTGCCAGCTATGTGAAGACAGCAACACTACACACACACCATGACTCATCTTCTTGCCTGCCCTTAAATTGCCTCAACCTGCACTAAACTATCCACCCGTAGCTTGCAACAACTCTAAAATATTAAAAATCTTTAGATCTTTTTAACTTTAGATTAATTTCTATTTATTATTCTAGTAGACGGCCCTGGCAGATAATTCTAGTTCTAGTTATTAAATTTGTAATTTATTTACTGTTTTATAAAATGAATAATAATAATATCTCAATGTTATCTTTATGTTTTGTCCGGTAGTATGCAACAGCAGCATAAGCATCTCTTCCATTAAATAACACCTTGGTATAGCAATTGTTCTGATATCCTGAAGAAGACTTACCCACTTTCTCCCTTTTATTGAAATGTTCATGTTTACTTTCCTGATCCCAATCAATTGAAGAACGCCCTGCAATAACATCTTAAGCAGGGAAGTCAAATGTCCATATCATACATCACATACATTGTATGATTCTGGCACTTCTACTGTATGATTTCTGCTTCTCTGATTTGCTGTAATACAACATGTATTACCTAAAATATGGGAAATTTGTATCATTCTCTTTCACAGAAAATTATCATACACATTATACAGCAGTTTTACTGCAAATTTATCATACATTTCACACAGCACATGTTATATTCACTGAGAATGAGCTTCCATAAGAGAAAATATACAAAAATTAAAAAAGGTTCATAATTTTTTTGAATTTTAAATTTTCGTTAATCGTTTTTTTTTTAATTGGACAGTAGCACACAATTCGTAATATAATATTATACGAATTGTTTGATGTATGACAGTTTTGTATGTTGTATGAAATGTTTGTGATGTATGATTTGTGAAATGGGCCCCAGGATCGGATTGTAATGCCTTCATAACTACTTCGGTGTTACTTAAGAATAAATAACAAATAACAATTTGGAAACCACCTTTATTGTGTGTATATTTGATTTTTTCTATTAGCTGAAGTGCCTCTTCTATAGTGTCTGCGCTATCTAAAAGGTCGTCCACATAATGATTTTCGGTAACTTCCGTCACAGCGCGAGTTACGTATTTTAAAAGGAAACACGTTTGTTGTTGGTCGTTTTAAGACTAAACATTATGTTGCAGAAATGAATTTAATTTTTATTTTCCGAAAAGAAAGACTTACATTGATTGTAAAAGAAAAATTATGGCGTACGAAAAATTCAACCGTTTCTTCTCATCGGGAAACGCGCGAGAAGTCCAAAAGCAAGGAAAGGAAAAGAAACCGAAACTCGAACAATATGACCTATATATATACATGGAAAACATTGGATATATATACATTGCTGAGGGAATGATTTGAGAAGATGTAATAGATCATTCTCAACTCATTCCCCACCTTAGGTCGTATTTACATTGATATGATATTCAAATTAACTGAGATTACATTTTTCGAATTAAATAAACAAATATAAATGAAAATTGAATCTCAAACATCCTTCCCGGTTGGACCATCAGGTTCAAAAGCCTCCACTAGTCGACACAGCTTCTGCACTGCCCAAGTGCAAACTCCATTGGCCGTCTTCACTGTTGCGTTGCGAATTAGTCCATCGCTGCCCGGATGAAGGCTCGTGATTCGGCCCAGTCGCCAGTGGATTGGTGGAAGATTTTCATGCCGGATTATTACGATATCACCCACTCTGATGTCCTCTGAGCGCCGCTGCCATTTGCTTCGTGTCTGCAAGGTTGACAAATACTCCTCACTCCAACGATTCCAAAAGTGTTGATGAACCTGGCGCAGCCACTGCCAGTGCTTGAGACGATTAAGGGGTACCTCGGCAAGGCATGGCTCTGGAATTGCGACGAGTGGAGCACCGATAAGAAAGTCTCCTGGTGTTAAGGCGATTTATCCTCCGGGTCATCGTGCAGCGGTATGAGTGGGCGGGAGTTAAGGCACGCCTCGATGCGTACCGCCAAAGTTTGCAGTTGAATATACCACAGGGGTTGTCCGCCAACTAACCGAACCAAATGTCGCTTTGCAGACTTAACCGCAGCCTCCCATAGTCCGCCCTGATGGGGAGCGCTGGGAGTTATGAAATGCCACCTCGTACCATTGTTCGCCAGGGCCTGTTGGTTCTGCTCGCCAGTCCAAGCTGCCAGATCTTCTTGAAGCATTCGATTGGCACCCACAAAAGCTGTACCGTTGTCGCTGTACAGGTCTTGACATGGTCCCCGTCGGCCAGTAAATCGAGTAAAGGCATCCAAAAAGGCCTGCGATGAGAGATCGTCCACCACCTCAATGTGTACGGCCTTCGTGACCATACATACGAAGATTGCCATATACGTTTTCACGGTCGCACGGGATCGCTTCGCTCCAATGCGAAGGGTGAAAGGACCGCAGTAATCAACTCCTGAGGCCGAGAACGGTCGAGCAGCAACAACCCTGTGCCTAGGCAGCGAAGCCATCTGCTGCGTAAGAGTAGCTCCTCGGTGACGCCGACAAATGACACAGTTGTGTGTATACCTTCGAACAGCTTGTCGCCCATGTAAAATCCAGAAACGTCTGCGGAGAGTATGGAGCATGAGCTGCGTACCGCCATGGAGGGTGCGATCATGATCATCCTTGATGAGCAGCCAAGTGAGGGCACCAGCTTTCGGTAGAATGACGGGAAAGCGGTAGTTGTAGTGTACCGATGCTTTGTCAATACGACCACCAACGCGCAAGAGACCATCTTCATCCAAGTATGGGTTAAGTGGTAACAATCTGCTAGAACTCGGCAAACTTGATTTGTTGCGTAGTTGATGCACCTCAGTCGAAAATGCTTTATGTTGCTCGATGCGCAGAAGGACCCGCAATGCGTTGTTCAATTCATCAGCATTGACCAAAGTCGCACGTAGGTAGCGACGGCTCGGCAACCAACGTAATATGAAAGCCACTGTGTGCAGCAGGCGCTGGATAGAGCTGAACCGCTCGTTGAGTGAAATGACCTGACCATCTCGCCTTGTCGTGGTGAGGCCCAGGGTCACCGTGGAGACCATTATTCGCAAAGACATCTTCTCTTCGCCCAACAAAGTATGTTCTTCTTCTAGCGTGAGTTTGTCGCCAGCTTCGGTAGTGAATGAGTCATCTGCCAACCAAGTCGGTCCATGTAGCCACAAACGATGATTCAAGAACTCTTCCGCTCCGATGCCGCGACTGGCGCAATCAGCTGGATTCTGTGCCGACGAAACATGATACCATCGATCGGGTGATGTAAGATCTTGTATTTGTCGAACTCTATTTGCTACGTATGGCTTTAGTGTGGTGGGGTGTTTACATAGCCAGCACAGTACGATGTTGGAGTCCGACCAAAGATAATACTCCGCGTTCTGTAGTCCCAGTGCAACACGGACGTTCTTGAGTGTTGATGCCAGAAGTTGCGCCGCGCACAGCTCAAGTCGAGGTATGGTAGCGCCCTGGAGCGGAACTACCTTTGTGCGAGCAGTCAGTAGCGAAATATGTGCAGGTTCATTTGGACGAGTCGTCTTCAGATAGATGACAGCAGCGTACGCTCGTGCACTGGCATCACAAAAGCCGTGGATTGATGTCACGTCCCTGCTGGACATACCCAGCCATCTACGCACCCGGAATCGGTTGAGCGCCTGCAATCCGTTGCGGAACGTAAGCCAAGTTCCTAGTAGTTCTGGTGGCAGAGGGGCATCCCAAGTGACGCCCGCTGACCAAAGCGACTGTATAAAAATCTTGCCTGTTATGATGACCGGTGCGAGGAGTCCGGTTGGATCGAACAGCTGTGCCACCTCGCTGAGTACACGTCTCTTCGTAGGGGATCTACCTGGTTGGTCGATATCCACGCAGAAGAACAATTCGTCGCTTGCTGGATCCCATCTTAGTCCAAGCACCGAAGATGTGGAGTGGATGATGTGCTCAGAAACCAAAGCTGTATCATTCGTGATGTCGGAAATTACTTGCAGACTGTTCGAATTCCATTTACGAAGCTTAAAATGGCCAGCCGAAAGAATCTTGTCCACATTGGTAGCCAGCAACACTGCATCTTGAACGGAGTTGCAACTTGTCAAAAAGTCGTCGACATAGAACGATGTTAATATGGAGTCCCGCGCTGCCAGAGCCTGAACCGAATCCACCACCTCGCCACAATTGTCGTAAGCGCACTGGTTTAGAGTTCGCACTGCATTGAATGGGCTACAGGCCATCCCATAAGTGACTGTATTCAGCTGGTAAACGCCCAAGTCCTTTTTCGGCGAGTCCCTCCAAAGAATGCGCTGGAATTGCCGATGTTCTGGAGCCACCAGGATCTGGCGGAACATTTTCTCAACGTCTGCAGTGAGAGCGATGAGAAAGCGACGAAAGCGGAAGATAATGTTCAGCAAAGAGTCTTGTATTGTAGGGCCAACCAATTGCGTGTCGTTTAACGAAATACCACTACTGGTGCGAGCTGATGCGTTGAACACAACTCTAAACTTCGATGTTACTGCGTGGTGTGGAATAA
This sequence comes from Eristalis intricaria, assembly GCA_964034865.1. NCBI lineage: Eukaryota > Metazoa > Arthropoda > Insecta > Diptera > Syrphidae > Eristalis > Eristalis intricaria. The sequence goes on along the minus strand of OZ035873.1, from coordinate 53,810,252 downwards.
AGTAACCACCTGCATGGTCGCCAGGTTGACCAACATATTCCATATGTCCAAGGTCCGCATATTCACGCATAAACGCAGTGTATTTCTCCTTTAGCTCCGCGTTCCCAGCCAATCGACGTTCTAGTGAGTGAAACTGTCGCATTGCACATCGAAATGAGTCTCCTAACTGCGGTACCGTACTGGAAAATGGGATGCAAACGACGTATCGGCCCTCGCTGGTTCGAGAGTGAGTCGTTGCATAGAACCGTTCACATTCTTCATCTCTGGCGCCATCCTCGGGCACCTCCTCCAGTTTCCAAAATTTGCGGACGAGCTCCTCCAAGTTGAGATCATCCTCAGACACTTGAGCACGGAAAGTGCGGATAGCTGGCGCTGATCCAGGTGATGTTGAAGCTGGACCAAAAACCACCCATCCAAATTGAGTACGTTGTGCGTGGGGTTCATCTGACTTGCCGTAAATAATGTCGCCTTTGACAACCAATCCCCACACATCAGATCCGATGAGAACGTCTATCCCACCAGGTGTACCAAAGTTCGGGTCAGCTAAATCCAGACTCGACAAATGTTGCCACTGAGTGATGTCGACCTGCACCGCTGGGGTCATCGACGTAATGGATGGAATTACAAAGGCGTTGATGTCCAACGAGAATGCACTGTACGTTGATGTAAGTCTGAGCGAAGCGCTGCCTCTAGTGCGCGTATGAGCGAATGCACCAATACCCTCTACAGCTACTTCACATTTGCTTCTGCGAAGACCTAAACAATTAGCAAAGCGGTCTGTTATAAAACTTACCTGCGATCCAGGATCGCAGAGGATACGAGCTAGGCGCTGTTGTTGTAAAACATCTCCACTTGCATAAGTGCGCGCTGTTGCAAGCAATATCGTCTGATCGCCTCGAGTTATATAGGTGGTCACAAAGTCGGTTGGTCACAAAGGATGATGTGTAACTGCTGGCGCAGGTGTTGAGACTTTGGATTGCGCTGCTGAAATTGATGGAACCAAGGGTTGAGCACTGCTGTTACGGCAAAACATGGTGTGGTGTTGACGACCACACTGACGGCATCCACCTGAAGAGCACTGCTTCGAAGTATGCCCGCTCTTCAGACAATTGAAGCATAAACCAAAGTTCTTCAATGCCTCGAAGCGCTGTTCTGGTTTCAATGACATTAGAGTTTGGCATCGGGAGATCCTATGTGGGCCTTGGCAGTAGCCACAACCCGTGCTTTCCGTGGCAGTAACACAGGATTTGATAGCACGTTGAGTTATCGGACGCTGTCTAGTCGATGTAGTCGATGGGAGGTTAATACCTTGAAAACTGCGAATGACCTCTGTAGAAAGACTATGAGCTCTTTTCTCCACAAAAGCAAGAAGATCCTTCAACGTTGGAATCTGGTTGGAGTCACAATTCATGGTCCACTCTCGTCGCGTGGTGCCAGGTAGCTTGGAAATAACGATTGGCACCGCTAAGGCATCCCACTGGTCGACAGGAAGCTTCATGACCCTGAGTGCACGTAGCGACTCTTGCACTGTGTCCACGACTGACAGCAACGTCTTCGCAGTCTCCTCTGTAGCCGCCTTCATGTTAAGGAACCGGGAGACATGTATTTCGGCCAACAGTTTCTTGTTGTCGAAGCGGGTTTTTAGTGCTGTCCACACTTCCTCATATCCACCGGAGTATAGCCCACCAATTAACGGAACTACGCTTGCACTGACGGCTTGCCGGAGTTTGCTAAGTTTGTAGGCTTCTGGAAAATCAGCATCGTGCACAAGCGTCTCGAAAAGGTCCTTAAATGCGAGCCAATTAGCGTAGGATCCATCAAACTCTGGAATCGATACTGGATCTAACTTGATGTCGAAAGTAGACCCCGCGTTTGTATCCGAAGGTTTTGTCGACTCAACCGTTCTAGGGGGGAGTGAAGAGGCTTTGCACTGCAACAACATTCGATTGAGAGCGACACACGTCTGGTTGTACGTAGTTTCCACCTGCTCCCACAACAGATCATGAGTAGGCAGCGCATCACTTTCAGCCGCACCAACTAAGACCTCATGATATTGCACGAACCGAGTGTAGTGCCTCTCTACCGATTTTAATTCCTGCTCGATTTGAGGAATATCACACTTCTCCGATAGCGCACCACGCACTCGTTCACTAATCCTGTTAATTGCTGTTACTGCAGACAATCTCTGATTTAATTCCGCCATAGTTCGAAACGGAATATTTAAGGGGATCACGACAATTAAAACGGCGCGGTTCACAGCACGATGTTTGAACGCGAAAATGTGATCTGGCCGCAGATGCGAGATCCTCAAGCAAAAGGGCAATTCCTCACAGGAGGCACCAAAAAATATGTTGCAGAAATGAATTTAATTTTTATTTTCCGAAAAGAAAGACTTACATTGATTGTAAAAGAAAAATTATGGCGTACGAAAAATTCAACCGTTTCTTCTCATCGGGAAACGCGCGAGAAGTCCAAAAGCAAGGAAAGGAAAAGAAACCGAAACTCGAACAATATGACCTATATATATACATGGAAAACATTGGAAGTGACACATAACGCTGAGGGAATGATTTGAGAAGATGTAATAGATCATTCTCAACTCATTCCCCACCTTAGGTCGTATTTACATTGATATGATATTCAAATTAACTGAGATTACATTTTTCGAATTAAATGAACAAATATAAATGAAAATTGAATCTCAAACACATTATTATCTGAAAGTATTCTTAACCTATGCTACAAAATGTCTTATAACCTTCTTAATTGCACTTATGTGTCTACCGATTCAGCTCAATGGGTTCCTTACCTTCTTTGTTGGATTAGCAATGAAGTTCATAACACTTCGACAATGTGATCGTCGCTGCATAAGCATAACTAGGTTCACGACACTCCGGTAGTTTGATCACTGCTGCATTAGCACAATGAAGTTGAATTTCCCATTAATCCTGACATCGTAATAATGTGATCTGGAGTGAGTGTACTAACATATAACCTCCCCCGGTAGCTTTAGATACTCCTGAATCTCATTCCATAAGTTATATTAATTCTATATATTTATTTTTTTTCTTTATTTATTAACAATCTTACAAGCCATATTTTTCTTTTAGTTCATCAATATTAGCAAGTTCTCAAATACTTTGATTTGCATTAACAGTTGAATTCATATTTTTTAAGACATTAATTTTAAATTTGTGTTGTTTATGAATAATTATTAACAATACAGCAATTACAACTAAAAGGAATAACAGACTGGTAGTTAGAAAACTATAATGTATGGTTTTATGGAACTTTAACTCGTCAATAGGCTTGCTATTAGATTCTTGTTTGAATATAATATCTTCAAGGGTTATCTTATTAACAGTTTGAAAGGTATCGTTAATCTTAGGAACTATGAAACTGTCCCTATATTCAGAAGGCTCGTTTGGAAATTGAAGATTATCTATAGAAATGGAGTTGCCAGGTTCGAATCCCCAATCTATCAACTTTCATAATTCACGGCGTCCACCTCTTTCGAGTCACTGAGAATGCTCAATGAGTATTCCTGCCTAGAAAAAGCTTCTCTAAATTTGCCGTTCGGAGTCAGCATAAAACAGTAGGTCCCTTCCACTCGTGAAAGAACAATAGCACGTACAACACGAGTGGTTGCTGAGAAGCTAGGCCCAGGTCCGCCCGGATTGTCGCGCCACCAATATTATTATTATATTATATTATTATTATTACCATTCTCGAACTATTAACTTCGAATATATGTTCAAACTGATTTTTCTTCTGAAAATAATTTTTCTTGAATACGCAATTTTTACTTCTTTTCAATTCTTGAACGAATTTGTTTTCTTCAAATGTGAAAGAGATATTGTTTATTTCGACTGTATATTCGGGATCGAATTCAAGTTCAAAGTGGTCATTACTTGCAATTGGAATCAACAATTTTTTGCTAATGTTTAGAATATCGGCAGGTAGCTTAATGGCTAACGCGATTTTGCCTCCGTTAAAAGAAGCGTCACCAAGACGAATGCTTAAGAGTTTCTTAAGGTCAATGTTGTAGCCAATTATTTCCACATTTGTTAACAAGTTTGGTTGCAAAATACCTGTCCTCACCGAGTCTAAATTCTGCTGAATATTCCCAACTTTTTTCTTTAAGGAGCTGCTGGAACATTTGTTCAATAAAAAATGTTTCAATTTGAAGTTACATAGCTAGTCCCTCGATTTGATTAAATTTCTCTAGGATACGTTTTTGATCTGATTCGATAACCTGTTTTAGAAGTATTATGCTTTCGTTAGAATTAGTGTCTATCTTGATTTGTTGGTTCACGGTCTTTATTACTTTATGGTTATTGCTGTCTACAATTGAGAAATGCACTTGGATATCTTGCATATCATCGTCATCCACTGTGGCAAGGAGCGACTTGAAAGATTTACCTATAAGATTAATGATTTATACCTGTGAGGTATCATGGTATATATTCATGGACCATTTTTCGTATATAGGCTATTTAATTATTTAAGAGGTTCTTGTGCTCACTTCGGATATTGACATGATTGGCAATTATGCTAAATGGATTAAGGCTGTTTAGGATTTCTTGTGGAACTATTATATGTAAGATTATATCGTACTTATGAATTATGTTCGAATCGATTTACTAAATTCTCAGAATTCGGGACGACATTAAAACTAGTAAGCAGGACGAGATATAACAGAATTACCTGCAAATTGCAATGGGCGTTTAATATTATATTCATGTACATTACATAAGGAGTATTTCCTAAACTTTGGTCTATTTCGGTTACAATGAATTAAGGTTTTTTTATTAATGCTTTGCTGATTATTCCTAAGCGATTTTTGGTTTGGGTTATTTTGAGAAGTGGCGTCTTGTGAGTTAGGCAAGAAATTGGAGTTAAAGTTCCATTTCTTTCAATTTTGAATGTCAATTTTTCTATTGTCATCTAATAATTTAAATTTTGAGAACTTACTATATAAGTTAACCGAGGTCAACATACACCCAATTCATTCACCCTGTATTTCCGTCACACGTTCCCAGCACATTCACCTCTATTCACTTTGCACTTCCATCACGCGCTACACTTTTCCTTAGCAGCATTTCCCAACATTAGCGCGATCACCCTAAAATGCACAGATAAGATTCAGCACTTTCCGCACATATCCCAGCACCAGTAAATAGTTACGATAGGTTAAGAAAAAGAAATAAAAATTAGTCAGTCTGATTTGTAGCACATAACGAAGTGTTTTAACTAATATATCTACTAAACGAATATTCACATCGAGGTGCACCCTAACACAACAGTCTATTTTTTCTAGTAGTTCTCTTAAATCAGAATCTACTTTGTCTGGCTTATACATATTGGAATTCTTCAAGAACCTTATACGAAGGCATGGAAAATATTGAACAATGTTGTACAAGTTCTTTTGTTGTCGCTCCGGTTGTTGTTACTGCTGATGGTTTAACTGCTGCAGTTGCTGTTGTTTTGATGATTTCTCTGCTAGAGTTGCTGTTATTGATGATACTGAATTTGTTCTTCTTACCATTGAATGATCAATTGTAGGACTTAAATTTTTTGCTTAAGTTCTTCAATTGTTGCCAATTTTGCTTTATTTTGAGTACTTTTGGTTTTTTTTTTTTAGAATTCGTTCTGCTATTGTAGCACAACAAACATATAAATTAAAAATATTTAGATTCTCTTTTAATTAATGATATTTTTGTGGCTTGGGTTGGTCAAAATCTTGAACAGATTTTATCTTCTTCAGATTTTTTTCCTGGCTAAAAACACATTTCCCTTTTGGTTTTTTTGTACTTCAACTAAGTTTCCTTATATATTAGTTTGCTCTTAAAGATTTATTCGCGTGTTGCAGGTTGACCTGTAAAATTACCTGTCATAACCATCGTTGGGATGGTTTATTACTATTGCACCAAATCGATCGGTCTCGTACGTTGGAGTCGGCTTGATGATTCAATGACCATAAAGTCTTATTCTTAGCTTTCGATCGGAGTTTGCTATTTTTTCCATGACGGTAGTTATCCCCAGGTCCCTTCACAATTCCTGGGATGCCGGAGAGCTTTCACAATAACCCGTATAATTTTATTTTTAAGGGACTGAATAAATGCTATGTTATTTGGTTTGGTACAACGTCATAGTTGTAAATTGTTTAATGTCCGTTTGTAAGTCAATATAGGGTTCAGTATATGCTTGTATAACAGCAGTTTGTTGTACATGCTTAACTTGGAGTGCCTTCCAAGTAATCAGTACATTTCTTTATACCGGTGTTCGAGATCATCCCGTTTCTTTTTCACGTGAGCCTTCCACTTGAGTTTCGCATCGAGAGTCATACCAAGCATTCTTTTTGAATCAGTGAAAACTGGTAGATTTTCAATATTTCTGTAGGTGAAATTTATATGAGTTGATTTAGTTTCATTATTATTAATTATTAGCGCATTGACCATTCGCAAGTGTACCCTCAGCTTGAGGTATGTCTCTCGTTTACAACAGGTATAATGTAGGGCCAAGGACACTCCCTTCAGGGACTTCTGCTCGGATCTCTTTAAAATCGGAGTATTCGGTTCCGTGTTAAACTCTAAATATCCTGTTAACGAGATAAGATTCTAGTATCTTATACAAGCTTTTCGACAGAAGCCTGCTTAGTTTGTATTTAAGGCCTTCATGCCAGACTTTGTCGAAGGTCTGGAAAACGTCAAGTAGGGCGGTGGAGCAGATCTTTTTCCCGTCTAATGCTCTAACTGAGTCAGGTATTAGTTGCTTCTCTTCGATACATTTTTGAATGCGCTTTAATAAAAGTTTTTCGAAAATTTGGGATATTATTGCAAAAAGCGATATGGGTCTGTACGAATTTTTGTTGCTTAACGATTTGCCCGGTTTTGGAACCATAATCACTTCTGCAACCTTCCATGAGTCTATAACAGCGATACTTTTTCTATACTAGCGCTGTCAGATATAGACGTTATACTTAGTTCATCTACCAATATTTGTCCATCAAAAGGGTGAAATGTTTCCTCCAAATGTTCGGCAAAGAGATCCGCCTTTTTTCTATCACTTTTTGCACCAAAGAAGTCCATATCTCGTGGTTTAAAAAAACTTGTAAAGCTTTTTTTAATTGGTTGCACAGGCGATTTAGGAATGTTTTATGTTGTGGGCGCGAGACTGCTGCCATTTCTTGGACGCTTTTATTTTTTCGAGGATTCGTTCTTTTCTTTTGGCGGATGATTTGTTTCATTGAATATGGATATATTTGGAGTATTTTATCCAGGCTGCTTTCGCTGCTTTCTGGATGTTACTAATAAACTTTTCAAGTTCGAGTTCCAACTCTAGGCTTGTTTTTAATGACCAAGTTAGACTGAAATTTTCCTCACAGTCATGTCTAAAACTTTCCCAGTGAGTTTTATTATCTGTTAATCTCTGCGCACCTTTCACTTTTCTTAATTTATCGCTTATGGTCAAGATTACAGGTGAGTGATCGGAAGAGAGGTCAAAGCTTTCTTCTACTTTCACGAAGCTTGTAGGTACCCCTTAATAATAAAAAAGTCTACTAAGTCGTGTACTTTTGCTGTATCGGCGGGCCAATTTGTCGGTTTTCCAGATGAGTGGAAGTCAAGAGTGAGTTCCATACAGTCTATCCGTGCGCTGTCAAGTGAATAGTTCAAGTTTCATATCGCGCTTGAATTTTCATTTTTAAATATTTTTAACGTACATAAACAGTTCGATCACTTAACCTTTTTCTGAAGTACAAACATACCAATTGGATTTTTAAAAGATCATAGGCATCATAGATAGTTCCCTTTATGTTGCCACGTCCAATTTAGCATCGGAAGATGATCTGAATAAAATTAACAAAGAAATCAATCGACTGCGTCAACAAAACTTAGAATTATCCAAACAAATTCAGGAGTTTGAAAATCGTTGCCATATACTTGAGGAAGAGCTCGAACTGCAAAGTCAAGAAATACAGAAAAAATTTAATTTGTTCAATCCCAAAAAAAAAACCGCCAATCCGCAAGAGAAGATAGAGGGCATAACCCAACTTTTGCTCTCAGCTTGTTAATCTCAGCGAAAACAGCAATATTATTATATATAAACTCGACACAAGATCTAATGAAACTGCAGCAAAAATGTTGAAAAATGGTCATAAATTTAAAGGCACAGGTATTTTTATTAAACGCGACCGAAGTAAACCATCACAGTAGAAACACCGCATCCTGATCGCTCATAGAAAAGCGATACCAATTTGCAACCCGGCTGAGCCCATTACAATTAAAAACAAAAACTCTTTGCTGGTTCGTAACAAGATCTTTTATGTAGCCAAAAATAACACCCTAAAATACAAAAATGAATCTGGAGAAACAACACTGCAGAACATGTTTGTAAATATCAACTTTGGCTTTGTCACTACTGTCAGAGAAAACTTACTGTCAAACAGATGTCATTATGAACCGAGGGTACCAGATGAGCTAGGGATGGGGCAACTAAACGATATATGTAATAGATTAACTAATAATTGAATTTTAGATGCCGTCAGCCAAATTAATAGTAATAGTCATTTTAAAATTGTATCTTATTATATTTCTGGATTAAATAATAACCTGTTATTAGCAATTTTTTTTAATTATGTGGAGCAAGTGGAGATAGTTTGTACGGCATAAAAACATCGATGCTAAAAACGTTTACCTCGTCTATATATCGTTCCTTATTATATTAATTGCAATAAATGGGCAAATGAATTTGAAAAGCTGTATAATAAAATGCAAGATCTAGCTGACAAGAGTATTTTATTGATCGGTGATTTGAATGCAAGAGTTAGCAAAGTACAAATCATAACTGCATAAACTGTTACAAACCCAGCTATATCTCTTTGTGTCCGGAAATCCAACCACATGTTTTGCAATAAGAATGGTAAAGATAGACTTTAGTTGCTACAGATGCACGATTGCATTATTTTGAACGGCTGCACTGATGATGGCGGAAATGGAAAATCTGTTAACGACTATTGTGCTGTAAGCAACGAATGGATAAAAAAAAATCAAACAATATATAGTTGATTGCAAAACCTTTTCAGATCTCATGCCGATTGTGGTGGAAGCCTCATGTGAATAATGAGGCCAATATGAAAATAAATATCAACTTACTTCCTCGACTCTGCTGTAAAAATTAACAAAAAGCTTCATATCAACGTAAAAAAGACGCTCTTTTTATAAGCAATGACTCGAATACCAGCTCTACAGAACTACTTTCAAAACAGCTTACAGGGTATATTTGGTGTTCAAAACATATTAAAAGTATAAGTCTGAACTCAGCAAAGTCAAAGTGGCAAAGGTGGTTTGATAACGTATGTTTGAAAGCACTTTTAAAATCATTTGCTCTTCTACGAACGAAACCATAAGATACAAAATTGGTATATTGAAGGTAATACCTATTATGAAAACCTATGCCTCCAGAATAAAACGGAATTTGTAATGTCAGCAAGCATTAGCATTAGGAGAAACTCGAAGCTCAAAGGATTTTTGGAAGATCGCTAGAGAAATAAATATATCAAGCTATTAAATCGGTGTAGTTTCTTTTGACTAGTGCTTCGGACTTAATAGTCTCCTACGCTGAGCCACTAACTGTTGATGAAACACTGGACGTTGATGTATCTATTGAAGAAATAAAGGATGTGATCTTCAGTGCTAAAAATGGGAAGGCCCCAAGTGAAGACGGAATCTCATACGAATTTTTTAAAATATGCAACACCTTCATTCTGGAACAGTCTTCAAATTCTATACAACAAAGTCCTTACTCGAGCGGAAATTCCATCCCCTTTTAAAAAGTCTGTGTTTTTTCCAATTCATAAAAAAGGACCCCACAACATAGCAGAAAATTACAGAGAAATTTCCTTTATGAATACGATTGTCAAAATATTCTGCAGCATTTTGGTAAAAATGCTGGAAAGATGTGTCGAGCAGACATGCTTTCAAAGCTCCATTGTCAAAGCGTATCATGCTCGAGGTAAAAAAGTGTACCCTTTTTTTGTGGACTTTAAAGCGGCCTTTGGCCTTGTTAATAGAAATGCCCTTTTCTATAAGCTATCCCAACTCGGCATATCATCAAAAAAAAAAGAATATACAATAAAGAAATGTACATGTAATCCAATCCAGCAGTTTCGGATGGCACTACTTATTTAGAGTGGTTTGAAACGAATAGAGGTGTGAAATAAGGATGCCTTCTCAGTGCACTGCTGTTTTCTCTGTATTTAAACGACATAGTAGATGCTCTGCCAGGAGGTGTTAGAATTGCTAATTCCGCAATCAATGTATTACTATATGCAGATGACCTAGTCGTACTTGCAGAATCCCCGGAACATATGCAACTGATGACCAACCACTAGTCATGGTACTGTAAGAAATGGGGATTAAAAATCAATATGGAAAATGACATTGACAATAAAAGACAATGGAACTACGATGGTCAACCACTTGAAACCGTTAAAGAGGTGAAATACTTGGGAGTCATACTGAATCCAGCTCTAAATTTCAAAAGCTCTTCAATCTCCCATTAAATACACTTAAATACGCTATACACTTAGAAACAGGTCTACCAAAACTGTCAACAGACACACTCAAGTTACAGGCTGACTTCATACTTAAGATATGCAGATACGATGTTTCAAGAATAGCAAAGAAACTGTTTTTGTACGAGTTAATGAATGCAGATTAGTGGTGGCAAACTATTTGCAACGACTTTAGCGAGTCCTTACATATTGACACATACTGACATTGACATATTGACAATCTACGTGCTCTGAAAAATCAACTATACCGCATTATTCAAGCAAACGAAAACAACACCCGAAATAAGTTGAAAATAAATTCTCGAGAGTCAGAAAGCTGGATACTATTCAGTCAACTAAATTATGTTCTGAACCAAAGGAACTATTTTCATGACTCGTTTAGTTATGATGAAATATATCTGATATTCAAAGCTAAAGATGTGAAGTTCTCTCACTAAATCCTAACCCTGTACGCTTTGTAAGCTGAAATCGAAGGAAGACTGCTTGTATATTATAAGTATATGCCTAATATTAAGACCACAAAGGATAGCCTGTTTTGGAAAACAGACATTGATAATGCTAGAAACCCTACAACTTTTAATGGCAGAATATGCTTGAATTGTAACTTAAGATATACAATTGTAATTAAAGATATAAAATACTCATTTAGAACTGTGCTAATCAGGCTGACGGCTTAGCCATAGCTCTTGAGATTCATATTATATAAATTTCTTTTTTTTGTTATGAATTGAAATAAATATTTTCCCGGAAGACAAAGAACACGATTTTAATTCAATTTTAATAAGTTTTATTTTATAATCCAAAAAAATAACCGAATTATCGGGTCAAAGCAAAACGTAAACTTTCTTAATGTCATCAAACGCACAAAGGCTTGCTCAATACAGAATAACATAGAAATACTAATTTAATTTTTGACATGTGTTCTTAAAAATTACTTACTTACTTACTTATCATTCCGACATTGTACAACAGTCTGCCTTTTGTTGAATTTTTACGCGAGCCCCAAAAGGTGTGTTTGGCGATAAAATCACCATCAACGATGAAACTCGTTCCAAATTTCCCGCGGGGGAAAATATATAGGTGCTATGGTCAGATTGAAAATTTCCACGCGTGAGAGAACAATAGCACGCATAACACGAGTGGTTGCTGAGAAATATATTAACAGAATTAATGCATTAATGACACTTCGATTGTATGTGTATTGCGTATTTTCCAAACTTCCTTCCAAAGTCTTATAACCTACTTAATTCTACTTAGATATCTACCGAGTAAATCAATTGGTTCCTTCCCTTCATTGTTGCATCAGCACAACGAAGTTCATAACACTCCGGAAGTGTGATCGTCGCTGCATAAGCATAACGAGGTTCACGACACTCCGGCAGTTTGATTATTGCTGCATTAGCACAATGAAGTTTAATTGCCCATTAATGCTGACTTCGTAGATAATGTTTTTTGGGGTAAGTGTACCAACATAACATGCGCGGATATTAATCAATAAAACGTCAAGCCTTTTTTTCCTTAATGTATTGTGGGGGCATGGGCCTGTGCATCCAGGTCAAAGTTGTTGATTTGCTCTCAAGTTGGCGATATGCCAGCAACGATCTCTGTTATGTTATCTCTGTTAATGCACAGGTCTCGTTGACATAAGGCCTCCTAGTGACGCCTTCTGGACAGCCATTACAGCAAACGCTGGGAGGTGAACCAATGTATGCAGCGGTCCCATGTCTAGGGGTTCAAACCAGGAGCAGGTCCTCCAGGTTCGGGGTTTACGCGTGAGGGTCGCAAATTAATTCAAGTTTTTCTGTAATCACCAGAATTGAGCAGTTGCACCGGAAACATTATTCCCTCTGGGCAGAAGAACTGGGTAGATGTAAGGATTGTATGGCACTTAAAGACGATGATATACCGAAGTTTTGTTCGTCATCGATCCCTGCCATATGCGCAGCTGAATGAGACAAAGAAGGAAATTTATCGGTTATTTAGCAGAGACGTTTTGATGTATGTATCAATGTCTACTTATTGGCATCAGCAGTGCTGCAGGGGAATTCCAAAACGTTATGGAGTATATGTAAAAGTATTTTGAAAGCTGTGCAACTAAGCACATTTCTATGATACATTTCCATTAGTCTTAGCCACGGATGCATCAAATTATAGCATTGGAGCAGTTATATTACACCATTATACTGATGACTCTGAGAGGCCAATTGCTTTTGCCTCAAAGATTTTGGATCAACATCAAAGGCAATATAGCCAGATTAATAATTAGGCACAATGTATTATATACGGAGGTAAGAAGTTCCATTGTTGCATTGCAGCAACTGCAGACGGATCATAAGACTGCATAACCCCTCCAAGCCGATGCCGGAGGTGACCATGCGGTGCCTTCGTAATTGAACCGTAACTCTCATGGCCTATAACTATTAAACTAAATATCGTCCCACTGCGAGACATGGGAATGCGGATCCATTGTTCCGTCTACCTGGCCTACATGATACTGATATCGATAAGGGAGAGGAGAGTGCTCACGGCATCAACCAGGTGGTTTTGAAGGATATGGATACTATACGTCCTAAAGCTAAGGCGATTGCCAAGTATATAGCGTTGGACCGTACACTAAAGAAAGTTTTAGAACGCATGAGAGACGGTTGGCCGAATAACCTCATGGATAACGACTCAGCGTTGGAGCGTATTTTGCTCGTAAGTGTGCTCTATCTGTTCTCGATAGTGTCATTATTTTAAGCTCTGACCATGACCGAGCCGTGATATCAGAGGTTTTACGATCACGAGTGTTAAAGCTGATTCGTGAAGGGAACTGGGGCTGTTCAAGGATGAAGCAGCTGTCTATGCCATACGTTTGGTTTCCAGGTATAGATGATGAAATTGTGCGTCTGGCGGCAGGTTGCAGTATTTATCGGGAAGTCGCATCGAATCCTAGGAACGAATTCGTTAATTGGACTATAGCTGAAGAAGCTTGGGAGAAAATTCACATGGTCTTCGCCGGACCTTTTTTGAACAAGATGTGGCTAATATGTGTGGTTACATATTCTAAGTTTCCGTCAGAATCGACAATTAAAGCTGTGCAGACCATTTTTAACATTGACGACCTTCCGAAAACTATACTCACAGATAACACAAACCAGTTCAAATCTCAAATCTTCCAGGAGTTTTGTAAGTTCCATGCTTGCAACGCCCTAAGCCTTGCAACGCCCCCAGCCCCTAGCGGATAGGCGGAAAGGTTTGTTCGCACATTAAAGCAATCCTTTAAAAAAATTATAGAGGAGAATAAAGATACCGATTCCGCCATTGATTTATTTTTATCAACATACCGATTCTCGCCTAATCAAATTTAACAAAAGTCTCCAGCGGAGTTAATACATCCGGAGGAGAAAAGGAGTATGTAAAGGCATACTACTAAATTTCGAGAAGTCTTATAACGGCAATACCTGAAGTCAAAAACATGGTTAAGGGGCATCATTAAGGACAACAATAAGTGTGGAGTAGAGACCAGTGAAATAAAAACCAAATACGTGCGTTAATCTTTTGGGCTGGTGGAAAAGACTGCGGCTGAAAGCACCACCCACGTCATGGAAGAGCTAACCACTGAAAAAAATTCAAGTCCAGCAAATGCCATTTTCACCGCACATTAGGTGATAGCAACTTCACCACTAGTTAGGTGGCCCGAACGTATTAGGAAAAGAGAAGTACGATTCCAACGGTTGCCGAAGGCTAGTTACGGTATCTAATAAGGGCCGACTAGATGTGGAAGTTGCAACTTAACCATGTTTATTTAAGTACGTTGTGTACAACGGTTTGACAGGTGAAGTCTTTTGTTGGTCGTTTTTAAATAAAATTCTTCTTGGATTCAGCAAGCATGGTGTTTGGTTTACAAAAACCGCGATCCAAGAATTGCGGCTGCGTGGGTAGGGCAAAAGAAGGATGAAAAACTGTTATATTTACTTCGGTGACTGTTACAAAGAATGAGGTCAGCGTACATTTGGATGCGGGTTTGTCATTAACGGCAGGCTTAGGCAAGAAGTATTGGGCTTTAAGTGTATAAGCGAACGCTTGGTAATGATCACATATTACCATAATTCGCCAACATAAGGCTCGCATGTGCCCACGCCCCCACAGAGGAGAAAGATTCGGCAACCAAAGACTGCTTCTACGAGCTCCTTGACAAAACCTACCAGCAATGTCCTAGTTTGACGTGAAGATCGTTCTTGCAAGGAGGACATCTTTAGTTGTGTCGTCGGAGAATATAGAATATATGAATATATGAAGACCAGTGGCAATATTGCCGAGATACCATCAGATAAGCCGCAACTGATTTCCTAGGTTTCACAAAGTGGCGCTGCAAAGAAGAACGAGGGCTGCTCGTGAGCCCTATGAGCAGAAAAGGAGGGAAGAGCACTGTCTTCTCCGGAAGAAAAAGATGGAGCATGAGAAGGGCTCGAACTGCAAAGTCAAGAAATACAGAAAAATTTAAATTTGTTCAATCCCAAAAAAAAACCGCCAATCCGCAAGAGAAGATAGAGGGCATAACCCAACTTTTGCTCTCAGCTTGTTAATCTCAGCGAAAACAGCAATATTATTATATATAAACTCGACACAAGATCTAATGAAACTGCAGCAAAAATGTTGAAAAATGGTCATAAATTTATAGGCACAGGTATTTTTATTAAACGCAACCGAAGTAAACCATCACAGTAGAAACACCACATCCTGATCGCTCATAGAAAAGCGATACCAATTTGCAACCCGGCTGAGCCCATTACAATTAAAAACAAAAACTCTTTGCTGGTTCGTGATAAGATCTTTTATGTAGCCAAAAATAACACCCTAAAATACAAAAATGAATCTGGAGAAACAACACTGCAGAACATGTTTGTAAATATCAACTTTGGCTTTGTCACTACTGTCAGAGAAAACTTACTGTCAAACAGATGTCATTATGAACCGAGGGTACCAGATGAGCTAGGGATGGGGCAACTAAACGATATATGTAATAGATTAACTAATAATTGAATTTTAGATGCCGTCAGCCAAATTAATAGTAATCGTCATTTTAAAATTGTATCTTATTATATTTCTGGATTAAATAATAACCTGTTATTAGCAATTTTTTTTTAATTATGTGGAGCAAGTGGAGATAGTTTGTACGGCATAAAAACATCGATGCTAAAAACGTTTACCTCGTCTATGTATCGTTCCTTATTATATTAATTGCAATAAATGGGCAAATGAATTTGAAAAGCTGTATAATACAATGCAAGATCTAGCTGACAAGAGTATTTTATTGATCGGTGATTTGAATGCAAGAGTTAGCAAAGTACAAATCATAACTGCATAAACTGTTACAAACCCAGCTATATCTCTTTGTGTCCGGAAATCCAACCACATGTTTTGCAATAAGAATGGTAAAGATAGACTTTAGTTGCTACAGATGCACGATTGCATTATTTTGAACGGCTGCACTGATGATGGCGAAAATGGAAAATCTGTTAACGACTATTGTGCTGTAAGCAACGAATGGATAAAAAAAATCAAACAATATATAGTTGATTGCGAAACCTTTTCAGATCTCATGCCGATTGTGGTGGAAGCCTCATGTGAATAATGAGGAAAATATGAAAATAAATATCAACTTACTTCCTCGACTCTGCTGTAAAAATTAACAAAAAGCTTCATATCAACGTAAAAAAGACGCTCTTTTTATAAGCAATGACTCGAATACCAGCTCTACAGAACTACTTTCAAAACAGCTTACAGGGTATATTTGGTGTTCAAAACATATTAAAAGTATAAGTCTGAACTCAGCAAAGTCAAAGTGGCAAAGGTGGTTTGATAACGTATGTTTGAAAGCACTTTTAAAATCATTTGCTCTTCTACGAACGAAACCATAAGATACAAAATTGGTATATTGAAGGTAATACCTATTATGAAAACCTATGCCTCCAGAATAAAACGGAATTTGTAATGTCAGCAAGCATTAGCATTAGGAGAAACTCGAAGCTCAAAGGATTTTTGGAAGATCGCTAGAGAAATAAATATATCAAGCTATTAAATCGGTGTAGTTTCTTTTGACTAGTGCTTCGGACTTAATAGTCTCCTACGCTGAGCCACTAACTGTTGATGAAACACTGGACGTTGATGTATCTATTGAAGAAATAAAGGATGTGATCTTCAGTGCTAAAAATGGGAAGGCCCCAAGTGAAGACGGAATCTCATACGAATTTTTTAAAATATGCAACACCTTCATTCTGGAACAGTCTTCAAATTCTATACAACAAAGTCCTTACTCGAGCGGAAATTCCATCCTCTTTTAAAAAGTCTGTGTTTTTTCCAATTCATAAAAAAGGACCCCACAACATAGCAGAAAATTACAGAGAAATTTCCTTTATGAATACGATTGTCAAAATATTCTGCAGCATTTTGGTAAAAATGCTGGAAAGATGTGTCGAGCAGACATGCTTTCAAAGCTCCATTGTCAAAGCGTATCATGCTCGAGGTAAAAAAGTGTACCCTTTTTTTGTGGACTTTAAAGCGGCCTTTGGCCTTGTTAATAGAAATGCCCTTTTCTATAAGCTATCCCAACTCGGCATATCATCAACATTTTCAAAAGTAAATATAGAAATGTACATGTAATTTAGTGCAGCAGTTTCGGATGGCACTACTTATTTAGAGTGGTTTGAAACGAATAGAGGTGTGAAATAAGGATGCCTTCTCAGTGCACTGCTGTTTTCTCTGTATTTAAACGACATAGTAGATGCTCTGCCAGGAGGTGTTAGAATTGCTAATTCCGCAATCAATGTATTACTATATGCAGATGACCTAGTCGTACTTGCAGAATCCCCGGAACATATGCAACTGATGACCAACCACTAGTCATGGTACTGTAAGAAATGGGGATTAAAAATCAATACGGAAAATGACATTGACAATAAAATACAATGGAACTACGATGGTCAACCACTTGAAACCGTTAAAGAGGTGAAATACTTGGGAGTCAAACTGAATCCAGCTCTAAATTTCAAAAGCTCTTCAATCTCCCATTAAATACACTTAAATACGCTATACACTTAGAAACAGGTCTACCAAAACTGTCAACAGACACACTCAAGTTACAGTTACATACTTAAAGATATGCAGATACGATGTTTCAAGAATAGCAAAGAAACTGTTTTTGTACGAGTTAATGAATGCAGATTAGTGGTGGCAAACTATTTGCAACGACTTTAGCGAGTCCTTACATATTGACACATACTGACATTGACATATTGACAATCTACGTGCTCTGAAAAATCAACTATACCGCATTATTCAAGCAAACGAAAACAACACCCGAAATAAGTTGAAAATAAATTCTCGAGAGTCAGAAAGCTGGATACTATTCAGTCAACTAAATTATGTTCTGAACCAAAGGAACTATTTTCATGACTCGTTTAGTTATGATGAAATATATCTGATATTCAAAGCTAAAGATGTGAAGTTCTCTCACTAAATCCTAACCCTGTACGCTTTGTAAGCTGAAATTGAAGGAAGACTGCTTGTATATTATAAGTATATGCCTAATATTAAGACCACAAAGGATAGCCCGTTTTGGAAAACAGACATTGATAATGCTAGAAACCCTACAACTTTTAATGGCAGAATATGCTTGAATTGTAACTTAAGATATACAATTGTAATTAAAGATATAAAATACTCATTTAGAACTGTGCTAATCAGGCTGACGGCTTAGCCATAGCTCTTGAGATTCATATTATATAAATTTCTTTTTTTTTGTTATGAATTGAAATAAATATTTTCCCGGAAGACAAAGAACACGATTTTAATTCAATTTTAATAAGTTTTATTTTATAATCCAAAAAAATAACCGAATTATCGGGTCAAAGCAAAACGTAAACTTTCTTAATGTCATCAAACGCACAAAGGCTTATTTAGGAAAAATTAATTACAGACCTTATGTACATAATGAAAAAATGAAAAGAGATGAGGGTAAAACATTCGATTAAGATGTAGATTTAGTAAGAAATGATACGTAAGTGATGCCAAATTGCTCAATACAGAATAACATAGAAATACTAATTTAATTTTTGACATGTGTTCTTAAAAATTACTTACGTACTTACTTATCATTCCGACATTGTACAACAGTCTGCCTTTTGTTGAATTTTTACGCGAGCCCCAAAAGGTGTGTTTGGCGATAAAATCACCACCAACGATGAAACTCGTTCCAAATTTCCCGCGGGGGAAAATATATAGGTGCTATGGTCAGATTGAAAATTTCCACGCGTGAGAGAACAATAGCACGCATAACACGAGTGGTTGCTGAGAAATATATTAACAGAATTAATGCATTAATGACACTTCGATTGTATGTGTATTGCGTATTTTCCAAACTTCCTTCCAAAGTCTTATAACCTACTTAATTCTACTTAGATATCTACCGAATAAATCAATGGGTTCCTTGCCTTCATTGTTGCATCAGCACGACGAAGTTCATAACACTCCGGAAGTGTGATCGTCGCTGCATAAGCATAACGAGGTTCACGACACTCCGGCAGTTTGATTATTGCTGCATTAGCACAATGAAGTTTAATTGCCCATTAATGCTGACTTCGTAGATAATGTTTTTTGGGGTAAGTGTACCAACATAACATGCGCGGATAGTAATCAATAAAACGTCAAGCCTTTTTTTCCTTAATGTATTGTGGGGGCATGGGCCTGTGCATCCAGGTCAAAGTTGTTGATTTGCTCTCAAGTTGGCGATATGCCAGCAACGATCTCTGTTATGTTATCTCTGTTAATGCACAGGTCTCGTTGACATAAGGCCTCCTAGTGACGCCTTCTGGACAGCCATTACAGCAAACGCTGGGAGGTGAACCAATGTATGCAGCGGTCCCTTGTCTAGGGGTTCAAACCAGGAGCAGGTCCTCCAGGTTCGGGGTTTACGCGTGAGGGTCGCAAATTAATTCAAGTTTTTCTGTAATCACCAGAATTGAGCAGTTGCACCGGAAACATTATTCCCTCTGGGCAGAAGAACTGGGTAGATGTAAGGATTGTATGGCACTTAAAGACGATGATATACCGAAGTTTTGTTCGTCAACGATCCCTGCCATATGCGCAGCTGAATGAGACAAAGAAGGAAATTGATCGGTTATTTAGCAGAGACGTTTTGATGTATGTATCAATGTCTACTTATTGGCATCAGCAGTGCTGCAGGGGAATTCCAAAACGTTATGGAGTATATGTAAAAGTATTTTGAAAGCTGTGCAACTAAGCACATTTCTATGATACATTTCCATTAGTCTTAGCCACGGATGCATCAAATTATAGCATTGGAGCAGTTATATTACATCATTATACTGATGACTCTGAGAGGCCAATTGCTTTTGCCTCAAAGATTTTGGATCAACATCAAAGGCAATATAGCCAGATTAATAATTAGGCACAATGTATTATATACGGAGATAAGAAGTTCCATTGTTGCATTGCAGCAACTGCAGACGGATCATAAGACTGCATAACCCCTCCAAGCCGATGCCGGAGGTGACCATGCGGTGCCTTCGTAATTGAACCGTAACTCTCATGGCCTATAACTATTAAACTAAATATCGTCCCACTGCGAGACATGGGAATGCGGATCCATTGTTCCGTCTACCTGGCCTACATGATACTGATATCGATAAGGGAGAGGAGAGTGCTCACGGCATCAACCAGGTGGTTTTGAAGGATATGGATACTATACGTCCTAAAGCTAAGGCGATTGCCAAGTATATAGCGTTGGACCGTACACTAAAGAAAGTTTTAGAACGCATGAGAGACGGTTGGCCGAATAACCTCATGGATAACGACTCAGCGTTGGAGCGTATTTTGCTCGTAAGTGTGCTCTATCTGTTCTCGATAGTGTCATTATTTTAAGCTCTGACCATGACCGAGCCGTGATATCAGAGGTTTTACGATCACGAGTGTTAAAGCTGATTCGTGAAGGGAACTGGGGCTGTTCAAGGATGAAGCAGCTGTCTATGCCATACGTTTGGTTTCCAGGTATAGATGATGAAATTGTGCGTCTGGCGGCAGGTTGCAGTATTTATCGGGAAGTCGCATCGAATCCTAGGAACGAATTCGTTAATTGGACTATAGCGGAAGAATCTTGGGAGAAAATTCACATGGTCTTCGCCGGACCTTTTTTGAACAAGATGTGGCTAATATGTGTGGTTACATATTCTAAGTTTCCGTCAGAATCGACAATTAAAGCTGTGCAGACCATTTTTAACATTGACGACCTTCCGAAAACTATACTCACAGATAACACAAACCAGTTCAAATCTCAAATCTTCCAGGAGTTTTGTAAGTTCCATGCTTGCAACGGCCTAAGCCTTGCAACGCCCCCAGCCCCTAGCGGATAGGCGGAAAGGTTTGTTCGCACATTAAAGCAATCCTTTAAAAAAATTATAGAGGAGAATAAAGATACCGATTCCGCCATTGATTTATTTTTATCAACATACCGATTCTCGCCTAATCAAATTTAACAAAAGTCTCCAGCGGAGTTAATATATCCGGAGGAGAAAAGGAGTATGTAAAGGCATACTACTAAATTTCGAGAAGTCTTATAACGGCAATACCTGAAGTCAAAAACATGGTTAAGGGGCATCATTAAGGACAACAATAAGTGTGGAGTAGAGACCAGTGAAATAAAAACCAAATACGTGCGTTAATCTTTTGGGCTGGTGGAAAAGACTGCGGCTGAAAGCACCACCCACGTCATGGAAGAGCTAACCACTGAAAAAATTCAAGTCCAGCAAATGCCATTTTCACCGCACATTAGGTGATAGCAACTTCACCACTAGTTAGGTGGCCCGAACGTATTAGGAAAAGAGAAGTACGATTCCAACGGTTGCCGAAGGCTAGTTACGGTATCTAATAAGGGCCGACTAGATGTGGAAGTTGCAACTTAACCATGTTTATTTAAGTACGTTGTGTACAACGGTTTGACAGGTGAAGTCTTTTGTTGGTCGTTTTTAAATAAAATTCTTCTTGGATTCAGCAAGCATGGTGTTTGGTTTACAAAAACCGCGATCCAAGAACTGCGGCTGCATGGGTAGGGCAAAAGAAGGATGAAAAACTGTTATATTTACTTCGGTGACTGTTACAAAGAATGAGGTCAGCGTACATTTGGATGCGGGTTTGTCATTAACGGCAGGCTTAGGCAAGAAGTATTGGGCTTTAAGTGTATAAGCGAACGCTTGGTAATGATCACATATTACCATAATTCGCCAACATAAGGCTCGCATGTGCCCACTCCCCCACAGAGGAGAAAGATTCGGCAACCAAAGACTGCTTCTACGAGCTCCTTGACAAAACCTACCAGCAATGTCCTAGTTTGACGTGAAGATCGTTCTTGCTGAATTTTACGCAAAGCTGGGCAAGGAGGACATCTTTAGTTGTGTCGTCGGAGAATATAGAATATATGAATATATGAAGACCAGTGGCAATATTGCCGAGATACCATCAGATAAGCCGCAACTGATTTCCTGGGTTTCACAAAGTGGCGCTGCAAAGAAGAACGAGGGCTGCTCGTGAGCCCTATGAGCAGAAAAGGAGGCAAGAGCACTGTCTTCTCCGGAAGAAAAAGATGGAGCATGAGAAGGGCGCGATCGAGGAGGTTGAGGAATGTTACTGCGGGAATGTCATACGGACACTATACCAACAGGTAAGACAAACATGTCAAGTTTACACAACCCGAACAAAAGCCTGCAGGGACAAGAATGGAAACCTAGTGGCGGAATTACAGTCGGCGCTGGGAATACGGAAATAATACTTCTGCAGACAGTATAACGGCGATGACGACCAAAATACCGCTGTCAGGTAGAATAATCCATCCAATATAGGCGATGATGGGCAAGAATTCCGCCCTCCCGGCCTCAGTGATGGACTGCCTGCCGAACTTATTTAAGCAGCTGGCGATGATTTGATAACGTGCATACACCAACTCATCTGTAAAATCTGGTCGGATTAAAGTATGCATCGTTTGCCCGATTCAAACAAATTGAGAACCTCTTAACTGTGCCAATTACAGAGGGATAAGTCTCCTGAATATACCATATAAGCTCTTTTCTCCCGTCTTGTGTAAGTGCCTGAAACTCTACGTCAATAATCTGATAGTTCAATATTAGTGCGCGTAGAGGTCAGCGAAATCCACTATTGACCATACATTCACATTACGGCAGATCTTGGAAAATACCCAGGAGTTTCAAGTCGATACTCACCATCTATCCATAGACCTTAAGGTCGCTTATGACAGTATTTATAGAGACCAGCTGTATTGTTCAGTTTTATAAGTCCTTTGACGTCAAAACATGATTAAGACAAGGCAACGCACTGTCCTGCGATTTCATTAACAGTATTCTCGAGAAGATCGTACGTAACTCAAAAGTCAACACCAGAGGCACGGTCTTCCACAAATTTATGTAACTGCACGCACATACCGATGACGTTGACCTACAGTACAGCTACATCGATCAGGTCAAATGAGTTCGAGTCTCTCGTCTCAGATGGCTAGGCCATATAGAGCGAATGGACCTCCACCCAAATTTAAACTAGACTGCTGAACAATGCGCTTAGTAATGCACATTACTCGGCACATTGGAAGACAGCTGTAGTGCAACCAATCCTTAAACGGGATAAAGACAAAAGCATGCCGCCTAATCTTCGGTCGATAAGTCTACTTCCTTGCATCAGCAAGGCATTTAAAAAGATTGTCATTCGAGCTCTGCATGCATGAGCTCTTATGGGTCGAAGACAATAATATTCTACCAGACAAACAATTTGGATTAAGGACAGGGCATTCTACAATGCATGCTGCTGCAAAGTTGGTTGCCGACATACAGTGGAATATGGATAAAAAGCAGTGTACGGGTGCCTGTCTGTTCGACTTGGAAAAGGCATTTGATACCGTCTGGTTAGAAGTACTTTTCCTTAAGTTGGTCAGACTTACGCTAAAAAAACCATTGCTATACATGATGTATGATATGATAACAGGTAGGAAGTTCGTCGTGAAATGTGGCGGCGTAACGTCAAGTAGAGTATTTAGTATAGAAAACGGTCTACAACAGGGGGCTGTAGGATCCCCATTATTGTTTTCTATATTTACTACAGATATTCTATGGTCTTTGCCGCAACTTATCGCGTATGCCGATGGCTTACAGATAAGCAGCGAAGGTAGTAGTCATAAACACCCTGTTGCAACGGGATGCAAATGAAATAACTGGATTTTGTAATGACTGGAAGCTGCTTATCAACTTCCTAAAATGTGAAACTTTACTTTTCCGTGCCCCGGTGCACAGGGCTTCAAGTGATACGCGTTTGAACTGGAAAGATTTTTGAATTGTTGACCCTCAGGGCCAGCCGCTAATCGTGAAAAGTGTAGTCAGATATCTCGGCATTTGGTTGGATAATTTTCTGTATTTTAACAAACATATAGAGAAGGCTTTGACCAATGCTAGAAAAGACTTTTCTGTGGCAAGTAAGCTGTTTTACAGTAGCCAACTTGATACCAGGGTGAAGGTAATCTGCTACATGGCCCTCATAAGGTCAGCCATGGTTTATTGTTTTTCCCATTTGGTTCAACGTGAGCCCTTCCCAGATGGAAATGAGAGGGTGTGACGGTGTCTTAGGACCTGTCCCCGGTTGTATCGGACACCTGAATCCGAGTACAAGAAGTACTATCGCAACGAGGTCTTGTACAATAGGGCTAACGTGAAAAGAGTAGACAATTTTATAATTTCATTAACGCGACGACACATTGCAAGGAGTATGCTGTCTACCAACAGTCTGATCTTTGGGGCTTATTAACCGAACTTTATGTATCATGAGAAGGCGCGCTACCCCGGCTTTATTCCACCTGAGGCTTTCCTCTATTTAGATTCGTTAAATCTGATTCAGGATATGAGCGGATGCCATATAATCTTCCACGATGTATTCACTGCCCTTCAAAGCACATCAGGGGCAGCCCATCAATCAACTTCCACGGCTTCAACACTAATTAACACACATAAACAATCTCCACACAATCACTCTTATACAAAAATTGCTGCCCCAACAAACAATAGTTAAAGCCCAACTAAACTAAAATGCAATGATCACTCTCTCACACATCTTCATCAGCACCAACAATGCCTTCTACCTCTAACAACTCCAACGACATTCCTACCAAATCTCCCACAATCGCAGCCACTTGGAACTAATATATCGCATCAAAATACTAACGCCACCTTCATATGCAACAAAAAAATCCTGTTACCTCTCACAAAAATAAAACCTCACTCTCAATTCACAAAAATTTCACTGTACTTCAATGGAACATGAAGGACTACTTTTAATAATCTGAAAGAATTGCAAATATTATTAAAAGACATACAACTTAAGGTTATTTGCTTACAAGAAACTCATCTCACAGCTGATCGGCACCCAACAATATTCATCTTATTTTCACAATTTTGAGTCTGTGTCGTATTCCATGCAAGGGATCGGCATCTTTATCCATAACTCGATCCCGCATTCAATTATGACGATTAACTCTCATAATATGTTTGCAATAGGTGTGAACTTTAATCTTGGCATCCAATTTACAATTATGACTCTTTTTAAATCTACCCCGAGCAAAATTTCTCAACAAAAGACCTTGAGGATGTTACCAACGGAATAAGCAACCCAGTCCTAATATCAGGTGATTTTAATGCATGGAGCCCATCTTGGCGATCTGAGAACCTAAACAGACGTGGCAAAATAGTCGATACCGTCAATACTTAATGACGGTCGACCAACTCTCTTCTCTACCCACAAAACGTTTACCCTCGTTGATCTTTCACTCATAACCCCCTCTCTCCTCAACAAAACCACCTCGGACATTTCCAATCACCTCTCAAGCAGTGACCATTTCCCAATTCTGATTAGCCTTTACACTGGTCAATTTTATCAGAAAAAAAAACCAAAAAATTCCTCCACGACAGTGCTAACTGGAATCTATTCCAATCTTTTGTCTCTAGAGAGTTGCGAGACAGAGATGTTTCTTGTAAGATCAATAGAGAATCCACCTTAATTCAGATATCAATTCGCTTAGCAGCAAATATCTCCATCCCACAATCTATCTCGAAAATCCACAAAAAAACAACCCCCTGCTGGAATAAAGAAATAAGTTATATGCGAACGCAAAAACAAAAAGCTTGGTATAACTTCAAAAAATCTCCCACTCATTCCAACCTCATTCTTTATTGAAAGCTAAACGCCAAATTTGGCAAAACAGTAAAAATTTAAGAAAGGGTCTTGTATTGAGAAATTAATATTTAATATAAACTCAAATTCGTTGCCCCAAAAACTCTGAGTGACATAAAATCGCTTAAGGGCACTTATTCTCCCTACAATATTCGAACAATAAAAATAGATACTACGACTTTTATATTTCCAAAGAAGATTGTTGAAAACTTCGCCCAGATATGGGAACAATTTTCCAATGACTCAAATTTCGAACCCACTTTCATCAACGAAAAATTAACCCTCAACAAGTTCGTCAGCCATCTCTATTGAATCGGAAATTACCATGTCTGAACTCATCTTTTGGCCTCAAACTGTTAAGGGTAACACTCCGGGTGTTGACCGTATTTCCTAAGGCATGATAAATTACTCTCTCAGGATTTAAGCAGACGTGTTGCTTAGACTCTACAACAATATCTTTGACAGTGGTATAATACCACATGTTTGGAAATTTGCAAGTATCATTCCTTTACCTAAGGGACCGCACAGTACCCTCTGATTATCGTCATTTATCACTCCTTCCATGTACAGGAAACATTTTGGAAAAGAATCGTTTATTCTGGCTTCTGTAAAAAGACAAATTAGTCGACAACCGTCAGGTCGCGTTTAAAAGAGGCAAATCTACACTTGATACCCTCCTTCATAATTACGCGACCACCCTCAGCCTTGACTTTCAGCCTTTTTCTGTCGAACCGATATTTTTGTATCAAATACCACAACATCTATTCAAGTATGCACAAACTAAAGAACGCAACATAACAGACAGATTCCTCAAAGTTGAATACTCTTTGCAGCCGATTTGACAAACTTTTCCAAAAAAAAGGATCTCCACCAATTGGGCAATATTTTTTCATCAATTATAGCTCCTTCTCCAATGCGGTAATTACTAGGGCTCATTAATTTCATGCTCCAAATCAAAATTATTCCATATTTGTAAAAAACGCAACTGTACAAAATATGTTCAAGTTAACTTTAGCGGCTGTACTATAAAAAAATGTTAATTCATTTGAATTTCTCGGCATCATATTTGACATTAAATTCACATTTAAGAATCATTGTATTTACATTAGCGAAAAAATTAACTACCAGGGTCAATATCATTAAGTATTTATTTCCTATAAATATCAGTGCCAACATAAATATAAATATAATATAATAATAAATCCACTATACTATCAATAATCGACTATGGTCTACCAATTTAAGGGAAATGCTCAAAATCTTCGTTCGGACCTATCACAACACCTTACCATGCTGCCATCAGATGCTGTTTGAAAGCATTACGTTCAACACCCATTACCAACATCGTAACTGAAACCGCACTTCCACATTTACCAGACAGAATCGATTTTCTCACGGCCAAAATAATTGTGAAAATTAACTGCTCAAACAAAACACACATTCATCCATCAGTAAAGAAAATTCTGAATGCTAAGAGACATCCAAAAATGCAATCAAACCGACACTCCGGTAGTTTGATCACTGCTGCCTTAGCACAATGAGCAAGTTCTCAAATACTTTGATTTGTATTGACAGTAGAAATCATATTTTTTAAGACATTAATTTTAAATTTGTGTTGTTTATGAATAATTATTAATAATATAGCAAATACAACTAAAAGGAATAACAGACTGGTAGTTAGAAAACTATAATGTATGGTTTTATGGAAGTTTAACTCGTCAATAGGCTTGCTATTAGATTTTTGTTTGGATATAATATCTTCAAGGGTTATCTTATTATCAGTTTGAAAGGTATCGTTAATCTTAGGAATTATGAAACTGTCCCTATATTCAGAAGGCTCGTTTGAAAATTGAAGATTATCTATAGAAATGGTACAGTTGTTAAAAGAAAACAAGTATTTCCCATCTGCAAGTACTGTTAATTCTTTTATTTTTTATGTTTTTTATTACCATTATCGAGTAGTCCCCGTGGCGTAGTGGATTAGTGCGTCGACTCCTACGCAGAAGGTGTCATGTTCTAATCCCCAATCTATCAACTTTCATAATTCACGGCGTCCACCTCTTTCGAGTGACTGAGTATGCTCAATGAGTATTCCTGCCTAGAAAAAGCTTCTCAAACTTTGCCGTTCGGAGTCGGCATAAAACAGTAGGTCCCTTCCACTCGTGAAAGAACAATAGCACGTACAAAAGGAGTGGTTGCTGAGAAGCTAGGCCCAGGTCCGCCCCGGATTGTCGCGCCACCAATATTATTATTATATTATATTATTATTACTACCATTCTCGAACTATTAACTTCGAATATATGTTCAAACTGATTTTTCTTCTGAAAATAATTTTTCTTGAATACGCAATTTTTACTTTTTTTCAATTCTTGAATGTATTTGTTTTCTTCAAATGTGTAAGAGATATTGTTTATTTCGACTGTATATTCGGGATCGAATTCAAGTTCAAAGTGGTCCTTACTTGCAATTGGAATCAACAATTTTTTGCTAATGTTTAGAATATCGGCAGGTAGCTTATTGGCTAAAACGATTTTGCCTCCGTTAAAAGAAGCGACACCAAGACGAATGCTTAAGAGTTTCTTAAGGTCAATGTTGTAGCCAATTATTTCCACATTTGTTAACAAGTTTGGTTGCAAAATACCTGTCCTCACCGAGTCTAAATTCTGCTGAATATTCCCAACTTTTTTCTTTAAGGAGCTGCTGGAACATTTGTTCAATAAAAAATGTTTCAATTTGAAGTTACATAGCTAGTCCCTCGATTTGATTAAATTTCACTAGGATACGTTTTTGATCTGATTCGATAACCTGTTTTAGAAGTATTATGCTTTCGTTAGAATTAGTGTTTATCTTGATTTGTTGGTTCACGGTCTTTATTACTTTATGGTTATTGCTGTCTACAATTGAGAAATGCACTTGGATATCTTGCATATCATCGTCATCCACTGTGGCAAGGAGCCACTTGAAAGATTTACCTATAAGATTAACGATTTATACCTGTGAGGTATCATGGTATATATTCATGGACCATTTTTCGTATATAGGCTATTTAATTATTTAAGAGCTTTTTGTGCTCACTTCGGATATTGACATGATTGGCAATTATGCTAAATGGATTAAGGATGTTTAGGATTTCTTGTGGAACTATTATATGTAAGATTATATCGTACTTATGAATTATGTTCGAATCGATTTACTCAATTCTCAGAATTCGGGACGACATTGAAACTAGTAATAGCAGGACGAGGTATAACAGAATTACCTGCAAATTGCAATGGGCGTTTAATATTATATTCATGTACATTACTTGAAGGAGTATTTCCTAAAATTTGGCTCGAATTTGGTCCTGGTCTATTTGGGTTACAATGACTTAAGGTTTTTTTTATTAATGCTTTGCTGAAGTGGCGTCTTGTGAGTTAGGCAAGAAATAGGAGTTAAAGTTCCATTTCTTTCTATGCGAATGTCAATTTTTCAATTGTCATCTAATAATTTTAATTTTGAGCACTTTTAATTCATGCACCCTGTATTTCCGTCACACGTTCCCAGCACATTCACCTCCATTCACTTTGCACTTCCCTCACGCGCTACACTTTTCCTTAGCAGCATTTCCCAACATTAGCGCGATCACCCTAAAATGCACAGACAAGACTCAGCACTTTCCGCACATATCCCAGCACCAGTAAATAGTTAAGATAGGTTAAGAAAAAGAAATAAAAATTAGTCAGTCTTAATGTGTAGCACATAACTTAGTGTTTTAACTAATATATCTACTAAACGAATATTCATATCGAGGTGCACCCTAACACAACAGTCTATTTTTTCTAGTAGTTCTCTTAAATCAGAATCTACTTTGTCTGGCTTATACATATTGGAATTGTTCAAGAACCTTATCGGAAGGCATGGAAAATATTGAACAATGTTGTACAAGTTCTTTTGTTGTCGCTCCGGTTGTTGTTACTGCTGATGGATTCCCTGCTGCAGTTGCTGTTGTTTTGATGATTTCTCTGCTGGAGTTGCTGTTTGTTGATGATACTGAATTTGTTCTTCTTGCCATTGAATTATTAATTGTAGGACCTTAAATTTGTTGCTTAATTTCTTCAATTGTCGCCATTTTTGCTTTATTTTGAGTACTTTTGTTCTTTTTTTTTTTTCAGAATTCGTTCTGCTATTGTAGCACAAGAAACATATAAATTAAAAATATTTAGATTCTCTTTTATTTAATGATTTTTTTTTGGCTTGGGTTCGGAAAATCTTGAACAGATTTCATCTTCTTCAGATTTTTCCTGGCTAAAAACACATTTCCCCTTTGGTTTTTTTGTACTACAACTAAGTTTCCTTATATATTAGTTTGCCTTTAAAGATTTATTCGCGTGTTGCAAGTAGACCTGTAAAATTACCTGTTGTTGTACCTGTTGATGGTTTATTGCTATTGCACCAAATCCAGCGGTCTCGTACGTTGGAGTCGGCTTGATGATTCAATGACCATGAAGCCTTATTCTTAGCTTTCGATCGGAGTTTGCTATTTCTTAAAAGACGGCAGTTATTCCCAGGTCCCTTCACAATTCCTGGGATGCCGGAGAGCTTTCACTATAACCCGTATAATTTTATTTTTAAGGGACTGAATAAATGCTATGTTATTTGGTTTGGTACAACGTCATAGTTGTAAATTGTAAGTCAATATAGGGTTCAGTATATGCTTGTATAACAGCAGTTTGTTGTGCATGCTTAACTTGGAGTGCCTTCCAAGTAATCAGTACATTTCCCTATACCGGTGTTCGAGATCATCCCGTTTCTTTTTCACGTGAGCCTTCCACTTGAGTTTCGCATCGAGAGTCATACCAAGCATTCTTTTTGAATCAGTGAAAACTGGTAGATTTTCAATATTTCTGTAGGTTAAATTTATATGAGTTGATTTAGTTTCATTATTATTAATTATTAGCGCATTGACCATTCGCAAGTGTACCCTCAGCTTGAGGTATGTCTCTCGTTTACAACAGGTATAATGTAGGGCCAAGGACACTCCCTTCAGGGACTTCTGCTCGGATCTCTTTAAAATCGGAGTATTCAGTTCCGTGTTGAACTCTAAATATCCTGTTATCGAGATAAGATTCTAGTATCTTATACAAGCTTGTCGACAGAAGCCTGCTTAGTTTGTATTTTAGGCCTTCATGCCACTTTGTCGAAGGTCTGGGAAACGTCAAGTAGGGCGGTGGAGCAGATCTTTTTCCCGTCTAATGCTCTAACTGATGGTCAGGTATTAGTTGCTTCTCTTCGATGCATTTTTGAATGCGCTTTAATAATAGTTTTTCGAAAATTTTGGATATTATTGCAAAAAGCGATATGGGTCTGTACGAATTTTTGTTGCTTAACGATTTGCCCGGTTTTGGAACCATAATCACTTCTGCAACCTTCCATGAGTCTATAAGAGCAATACTTTTTTAATTGGTTGCACAGGCAGCGCGAGACTGCTGCCATTTCTTGGACGCTTTTATTTTTTCGAGGATTCATTCTTTTCTTTTGGCGGATAATTTGTTTCATTGAATATGGATATATTTGGAGTATTTTATCCAGGCTGCTTTCTGGATGTTACTAATAAACTTTTTTTTTTCTAAGCTTGTTTTTAATGACACAATTAGACTAAAATTTTCCTCACAGTCATGTCTAGAACTTTCCCAGTCAGCTTTATTATCTGTTAATCTGTGCACACCTTTCACTTTTCTTTTTTTTTTTTTTTTAGTTCATTTTTATTTTAAATTCATATTCATAACAGACTTACGTACTAGACAAAAATGCTTAAAACTAGTTGGACGAACAGTGTTACTATTTCTAACTTACTGGCCCTAAGCGGGCACTCGAAGCTAAACTTAATCTTAGCATGTCTTTCGACTTAAAGTAACATTCTATTTGTATGTGAACAAAAACGAGTTCAATACTGAACAACTTAATATTAAGAACAAAATTTGTTTATAAAAACTTAATGCCTGTACTGTTATCTTAAAACTTATAACTACCTTACAAACTAACTTAAAATAACCTAAACTAACTTAAACTAAACAACATACATATATACATATGTATATACGAGTGTATAGACTTATATATATATGCATGTACTTACTATGTACAGTGTGTATACACGGGTACACCCTTTGTGTACGTTTGTGTATACAATTCTTTTTTTTTTTATTTTTATTTTTATTATTTTTTTTTTTTATTATTTATATGTACAACTTAAAATTACCTTAATACTACCCTAAGCTATGTAAGTCGGCCGTAGGTTACAGCTCATGGGTATGCACCAATCCACTGCAAGACAGGCCGACTACTCCCCATAAGGGGATCTGTACTACCCGTTTTACCCCGGGTCTAAAGGGTTCGACGAGGGAGTTCCCTCGCTCCCCAGCCACCAGAATTTTCGATGTTGCATTGCAACATCCCGAACATCTCTCCTTGATACCGCCGTACTGAACCGGAGGAGACCCTCCTCAGCTCGTTGTGCGACGGAACGGTCGTGGTTGAGTCGCCCATCCACAGTTGATCTGGCGATGTGGAATACGAGCGGTACCGCATTTATATTTTGTAACAGTCCGTTCTTGTCTAAATGGAGAAAGGCTTCTGGGGGAATGAAGCCACTGTGGCGTACCTTTTCGTGGTATTCTGGATTGGGGTAGTAAGCCCCCGAGATCAAGTTATTGACCGAGTTCATCGCTCTAGCAGTATGACTTCGAATCAACTTCAATAGAAAATTGTCCACTCTTATCAGGTTAGCCCTGTTGTATAAGACCTCATTGGAATAGTATTTTATGTACTGGGACTCTGGAGTTCGATAAAGGCGAAGGCAAGCCCTAAGACAAGCCCTCTCGAACAACCGAATCTTTTCCATTAAGCTTGCACTCACGTTGAACCACACGGGACAGCCATAGGTGAGCATTGGCCGAATGAGGGCCATGTAGCAGATAACCTTCACCCTCGCATCGAGTTGGCTGTTGTAAAACAGTCTCTTTGTAAGGGCAAAAGCGCCTCGGGCCCTGGCCAGAGCAGCATCTACATGTTTGTTAAAATATAGATACTGATCTAGCCAGATCCCCAGGTATCTGACTACAGTCTTTTGCGCCAGTGGCTCCCCGTGTCTTCCAACGATTGAGAATTTTCGCCAATTCTTTTTCGTATCTGCCGAGGCCTTATACAACGGCGTTCTGAACAGAATGGTTTCCGATTTCCGGAAGTTGATACTCAACTTCCAGTCATCGCAACTTCTCATGAATGAATCGAAGTCACCCTGCGCGAGAGTAGTGATTTCCTCGATCTTTTTGCCTGATCTGTACACGATCAAGTCATCGGCGTACGCAATTACGTGAGGAAGAGAACTTATTAGATCGCTCAAGTAAATGTTGAACAGGATCGGAGAATTAACGGCACCCTGTTGGAGACCATTTTTAACTTGAAATATGCCTGTGGAGGTCACGTTGCCATTCTTGACTACGAACCGTCTACCGGTAAGCATGTTACAAAGTAGGTACAGCAGTGGTTTGCTAATGCCTAGCCGATTGAGCTTGTAGAAAAGTCCTTCTAACCATACGGTGTCAAAGGCCTTCTCCAGGTCAATCAAGCAGGCACCCGTACATTGTTTCTGGCTCTTGTTCCATTGGATATCCGACACCAGTTTCGACGCAGCATGAATAGTGTCATGCCTCGCTTTGAAACCGAATTGGTTATCCGGAATTATATTTTTGTCCTTAGTCCAGTTGATCAGAGTTCTATTGATCACCTTCTCGAATACCTTGCTGATGCTCGGAAGGAGACTATTTGACCGGAGGTTGCAAGGATTCGAAGAATCTTTTCCTCTCTTGGATCTCTCCCTCTCTGGCTTCTCTTCAGTGTCGAATAAATCTTTCGCCTTTTCACTTTTCTTAATTTATCGCTTATGGTCAAGATTACAGGTGAGTGATCGGAAGAGAGGTCAAAGCTTTCTTCTACTTTCATGAAGTTTGTAGGTACCCCTTAATAATAAAAAAGTCTACTAAGTCGTGTACTTTTGCTGTATCGGGGGACCAATTTGTCGGTTTTCCAGATGAGTGGAAGTCAAGAGTGAGTTCCATACAGTCTGTCAGTGAGCTGTCAAGTGAATAGTTCAAGTTTCATATCGCGCGTGAATTTTAATTCTTAAATAGTTTTATCGTATAAAAGTACACAAAAAGTTCGATCACTTAATCTTTTTCTTAATTGCAAACATACCAATTGGAAAAAAAGGTAACGATAGTGCTCGAACCCCATTATCATCATCTACTCCTATTACCTGTGTCATATGACCGACCACAAAAGAATCTTCACCTAAATAAATACCAGTCTCACCATTATCTAAAAACAGAACAACAATAATCTTTAAATCATGTCAAAAAATGGCTATGACACAAGCGGATTTTTAAAAGATCAAAGGCATCATGATAGATCTCTTCAAGTTGCCACGTCCAATTTAGCAACGAAAGATGACCTGAATAAAATTAACAAAGAAATCAATTTACTGCGTCAACAAAACTTAGAATTATCCAAACAAATTCAGGAGTTTGAAAATCGTTGCCATATACTTGAGGAAGAGCTCGAACTGCAAAGTCAAGAAATACAGAAAAAATTTAATTTTTTCAATCCCAAAAAAAACCACCAATCCGCAAGAGAAGATAGAGGGCATAACCCAACTTTTGCTCTCAGCTTGTTAATCTCAGCGAAAACAGCAATATTATTATATAAAAACTCGACACAAGATCTAATGAAACTGCAGCAAAAATGTTGAAAAATGGTCATAAATTTAAAGGCACAGGTATTTTTATTAAACGCGACCGAAGTAAACCATCACAGTAGAAACACCGCATCCTGATCGCTCATAGAAAAGCGATACCAATTTGCAACCCGGCTGAGCCCATTACAATTAAAAACAAAAACTCTTTGCTGGTTCGTGACAAGATCTTTTATGTAGCCAAAAATAACACCCTAAAATACAAAAATGAATCTGGAGAAACAACACTGCAGAACATGTTTGTAAATATCAACTTTGGCTTTGTCACTACTGTCAGAGAAAACTTACTGTCAAACAGACGTCATTATGAACCGAGGGTACCAGATGAGCTAGGGATGGGGCAACTAAACGATATATGTAATAGATTAACTAATAATTGAATTTTATATGCCGTCAGCCAAATTAATAGTAATCGTCATTTTAAAATTGTATCTTATAATATTTCTGGATTAAATAATAACCTGTTATTAGCAAGTTTTTTTTAATTATGTGGAACAAGTGGAGATAGTTTGTACGGTATAAAAACATCGATGCTAAAAACGTTTACCTTGTCTATGTATCGTTCCTTATTACATTAATTGCAATAAATGGGCAAATGAATTTGAAACGCTGTATAATACAATGCAAGATCTAGCTGACAAGAGTATTTTATTGATCGGTGATTTGAATGCAAGAGTTGGCAAATTCCAAACCATAACTGCAGAAACTGTTCAAAACAAACCCAGCTATATCTCTTTGTGTCCGAAAATCCAACCACATGTTTTGCAATAAGAATGGTAAAGATACACTTTAGTTGCTACAGATGCACGATTACATTATTTTGAACGGCTGCACTGATGATGGCGGAAATGGAAAATCTGTTAACGACTATTGTGCTGTAAGCAACGAATGGATAAAAAAATCAAACAATATATAGTTGATTGCAAAACCTTTTCAGATCACATGCCGATTGTGATGGAAGCCTCATGTGAATATTCGCCCAGAGAAATAAATAAAAACAAAAATGTAACAATGAACAAAAAATGAAAATGAAAACAAAAATGTAAAAATGAACAAAAAGCTTCATATCAACGTAATAAAGACGCTCTTATAAGCAATGACTCGAATACCAGCACTACAGAACTACTTTCATAACAGCTGCCAGGGTATATTTGGTGCTCAACACAGCAGGGTATATTTGAACTCAGCAAAGGCAAAGTGGCAAAGGTGGTTTGATAACGAATGTTTGAAAGCACTTTTAAAATCATTTGCTCTTCTACGAGCGAAACCATAAGATACAAATTTGGTATATTGAAGCTAATACCTATTATAAAAACCTATGCCTCCAGAAGAAAAGGGAATTTGTAATGTCAGCAAGCATTGGCATTAGGAGAAACTCGAAGCTCAAGGGATTTTTGGAAGATCTCTAGAGAAATAAATAGATCAAGCTATAAAATCGGTGTAGTTTCTTTTGACTAGTGCTTCGGACTTAACAATCTCCTGCGCTGGACCACTAACTGTTGATGAAACCCTGGACGTTGATGTATCTATTGAAGAAATAAAGGATGTAATCTTCAGTGCAAAAAATGGGAAGGCCCCAAGTAAAGACGGAATCTTATACGCATTTTTCTAAATATGCAACACCTTCATTCTGGAACAGTCTTCAAATTCTATACAACAAAGTCCTTACTGGAGCGGAAATTCCATCCTCTTTTAAAAAGTCTGTGTTTTTTCCAATTCATAAAAAAGGACCCCACAACATAGCAGAAAATTACAGAGGAATTTCCTTTATGAATACGATTGTCAAAATATTCTGCAGCATTTTGGTAAAAATGCTGGAAAGATGTGTCGAGCAGACATCCTTTCAAAGCTCCATTGTCAAAGCGTATCATGCTCGAGGTAAAAAAGTGTACACTTTTTTGTGGACTTTAAAGCGGCCTTTGGCCTTGTTAATAGAAATGCCCTTTTCTATAAGCTATCCCAACTCGGCATATCATCAACATTTTCAAAAGTAAATATAGAAATGTACATGTAATCCAATGCAGCAGTTTCGGATGGCACTACTTATTTAGAGTGGTTGGAAACGAATAGAGGTGTGAAATAAGGATGCCTTCTCAGTGTACTGCTGTTTTCTCTGAATCAATGTATTACTATATGCAGATGACCTAGTCGTACTTGCAGAATCCCCGGAACATATGCAACTGATGACCAACCACTAGTCATAGAACTGTAAGAAATGGGGATTAAAAATCAATACAGAAAAGTCGAAAATGACATAGACAATAAAAGACAATGGAACTATGGCCAACCACTTGAAACCGTTAAAGAGGTGAAATACTTGGGAGTCAAACTGAATCCAGCTCTAAATTTCAAAAGCTCTTCAATCTCCCATTAAATACACTTAATTACGCTATACACTAAGAAACAGGTCTACCAAAACTGCCAACAGACACACTCAAGTTACAGGCCGACTTCATACTTAAGATATGCAGATACGATGATTAAAGAATAGCAAAGAAACTGTTTCTGTACGAGTTAAGGAATGCAGATTAGTGGTGGTAAATTATTTGCAACGACTGTAGCGAGTCCTTACATATTGACACTCTGAAAAATTGACTATACCGCATTAGTCAAGCAAATGAAAACAACACCCGAAATACGTTGAAAATAAATTGTCGAGAGTCAGAAAGCTGGATGCTATTCAGTCAACTAAATTATGATCTGAACCAAAGGAACTATTTTCATGACTCGTTTAGTTATAATGAAATATCTCTGATATTCAAAGCTAAATATGTGAAGTTCTCTCACTAAATGGTAACCCCTATATTGAAAAGTTCAACCAATTCTGTACGCTTTGTAATCTGAAATCGAAGGAAGACTGCTTGTATATTTTATGCCTAATATTCAGACCACAAAGGGTGGCCTTCTTTGGAAAACAGACATTGATAATGCTAGAAACCCTACAACTATTAAACGAATGTGGCTGGAACATTCTTGTCAGTTTTTTAAATAAGTAGACATTGATACCTACATCAAAATGTCTCTGCTAACTAACCGATCAATTTCCTTCTTTGTCTCATTCAGCAGCGCATATGGCAAGGATCGTTGACGAACAAAACTTCGGTATAGCATCGTCTTTAAGTGCCATACAATCCTTACATTATTCCCATGAGGGAATAATCTGAAATCGAAGGAAGACTTTTTAAAACTGGCGGCTTAGCCGTAGCTCTTAAGATTCATATTATATAAATATCTTTTTTTTGTTATGAATTGAAATAAATATTTTCAAGAAAGCAAAGAACATGATTTTATTTATGATGATTAAATTTTTAATAAGTTTTATTTTATAATCCAAAAAAACAACCGAATTATCGGGTCACGGCAAAACGTTAACTTTCTTAATGTCATCAAACGCACAAAGGTTTACATAGGAAAAATTAATTACAGATCTTATGTACATAATGAAAAGATGAAAAGAGATGAGGGTAAAACATTAGAGTAAGATGTAGATTTAGTAAGAAATGAGACGTAAGTGATGCCAAATTGCTCAATACAGAATAACATAGAAATACTAATTTAATTTTTGACATGTGTTCTTAAAAATGACTTACTTACTTACTTATCATTCCGACATTGTACAACAGTCTGCCTTTTGTTGAATTTTTACGCGAGCCCCAAAAGGTGTGTTTGGCGATAAAATCACCACCAACGATGAAACTCGTTCCAAATTTCCCGCGGGGGAAAATATATAGGTGCTATGGTCAGATTGAAAATTCCACGCGTGAGAGAACAATAGCACGCATAACACGAGTGGTTGCTGAGAAATACATTAACAGAATTAATGAATTAATGACACTTCGATTGTATGTGTATTGCGTATTTCCCAAACTTCCTTCACAATACCCTTTATATTGGGAAATTAAAAACTTAGGTTCAATTTCATTCTTTAGAATTATACTCCGTCGACTGCGCCAGTTACGCAACTGGTCGACACGTTTGTTGATGGTGGTGGTGATCTTACGACTTAACTTTATTTTCTGTAAATATTCTTAACCTATGCTACACAATGTTTTATAACCTACTTAATTCTACTTAGGTATCTACCGAGTAAATCAATGGGTTCCTTGCCCTCATTGTTGCATCAGCACAACGAAGTTCATAACACTCCGGCAGTGTGATCGTCGCTGCATAGGCATAACGAGGTTCACGACACTCCGGTAGTTGCTGCATTAGCACAATGAAGTTTAATTGCCCATTAATGCTGACTTCGTAGATAATGTGTTTTGGGGTGAGTGTATCAACATAACATGCGCGGATATAAATCAATAAAACGTCAGGTATTTTTGTTCTTAATGTATTGTGGGGGGCATGGGCCTGTGCATCCAGGGCAAAGTTGTTGATTTGCTCTCAAGTTGGAAAGATGCCAGCAACGATCCCTGTTAATGCACAGGTCACGTTGACATAAGGCCTACTATTGACGCCTTCTGGACAGCCATTACAGCAAACGCTGGGAGGTGAACCAATGTATGCAGCGGCCCCTTGTCTAGGGGTTCAAACCAGGAGCAGGTCCTCCAGGTTCGGGGTTTACGCGTGAGGGTTGCAATAGTTACGAAGCAGCAACGAGCCTCGGATATGAATGATTTTACCGCTGACGAAATTCGGCCTCAAGCGCTGCAGTTGTTCAACCCTTTTAAGCGGACATGCAGTAAGACAATTGCTAAAATTAGCTTAAACAGTTGGAGAACCTTGAGACATGTCGCATTACGGAGGATTGGCGCATATAATTTTGAAATTCTCTAAAAACTATACCGCACGGATAGAATTGAAAACTTTCAAAGAGTTGACGGGTAAGTTGAGTGAACATTTCGTTTCTAAAATAGATGTGCTTGCAGCGAGATATCAATTCCATAAGACGGTTATGCAACCTTGGGTACCGCTATAGCAATTAAACAACACAGAGAACTTTCTATACTATTAAGAGTTAAACCAAGTACCAGTGACCATCGGTCATCATATCCGTGCTTCATCAACACAATCCCTTGGGAAGTCCTGCCCTAGCTGTTTCATTCATCGTAGTAGGATCGCAAATGCAAGAATTTAGGTCATGTGGAAGGAGTATGTATGTCAGATAGTCAAAATTGTGTCAGCACGTCACAAGAACAAATTGAAAAAAGCTGGAATCGCAGCTTTCAGCGCGGAAATGAGGGTAAATACCACAGGAGACATTTATAACCACATAAGTAGTATGCAGCCAGCAGTTACGAGCAACTTAATTTCAACGCTATATTGCAGTCCTTGAATGTGTGCAAACAGTAAGAGATCGAAATCTTAGAACAACATAGACGTGGATGTAAATGGACGTGTGATGTCATTTCAAGTAGATACGGGGGTGGTTGGTGGGCCTTGTAGGCTACCAGAGACTCATTCAACCGAAGGAACAAACAAACGGCTTCAAGCTTATGGTGGAACACTACTAACAGTCAAAGGGGAATTGAAGGTAGAGGACAGATGTGGGGTCACGATTCGTAAGCTCAATTTACTGGTTCACAGTTCTGGAGCTAACATATAGGGATTGGATTGGTTTGCTGTTTTAAATAAGAAAATTAAGCATGCTGTTTTTCAAATTAATTCAAGTGCTTCTGTAATCACCAGAATTGAGCAGTTGCACCGGAAACATTATTCCCTCATGGGAATAATGTAAGGATTGTATGGCACTTAAAGACGATGCTATACCGAAGTTTTGTTCGTCAACGATCCTTGCCATATGCGCTGCTGAATGAGACAAAGAAGGAAATTGATCGGTTAGTTAGCAGAGACATTTTGATGTAGGTATCAATGTCTACTTATTGGCATCAGCAGTGCTCCAGGGGAATTCCAAAACGTTATGGAGCAACTATTCAGCGATTTACCTGTTACAGTGTATCTGGATGACATGTCGTAACCGGAAAAGGTGATAGTGAGCATTTCCGAAATCTGGAAGAGGTACTGCATCTGCAAGCAAATAGATTAACCTAATTATTACAATCACTTTATACACAATTTTTCACAGGTAGCCAATCCGTTGGATGCACTGGCAGTAAAATAAGCTAAATTTATTTGGTCTTCCAAACAGCAATCTGCGTTCGACATTTTTAAGAAAAGTATTTTTAAAGCTGTGCAACTAAGCACATTTCCATCTTAACCACGGATGCATCAAATTATAGCATTGGAGCAGTAATAGTACACCATTATACTGATGACTCTAAGAAGCCAATTGCTTTTGCCTCAAAGATTTTGGATCAACATCAAAGGCAATATAGCCAGATTAATAATTAGGGGCTATCTATTATATACGGAGATAAGAAGTTCCATTGTTGCATTGCAGCAACTGCAGGCGGATCATAAGCCTTTGACTGCGATATTTAACCCCTCCAAGACGATGCCGGAGGTGACCATGCGGTGCCTTCGTAATTGAACCGTAACTCCCATGGCCTATAACTATAAAACTAAATATCGTCCTACTGCGAGACATGGGAATGCGGATCCATTGTCCCGACTACCTGGCCTACATGATACTGATATCGATAAGGGAGAGGAGAGTGCTCAAGGCATCAACCAGGTGGTTTTGAAGGATATGGATACTATACATCCTAAAGCTAAGGCAATTGCCAAGTATATAGCGTTGGACCGTACACTAAAGAAAGTTTTAGAACGCATGAGAGACGGTTGGCCAAAAAACCTCATGGATAACGACTCAGCGTTGAAGCGTATTTTGTCCGTAAGTGTGTTCTATCTGTTCTCGATAGTAACATTTTTTTAAGCTCTGACCATGACCGAGCCGTGATATCAGAGGTTTTACGATTACTAGTGTTAAAGCTGATTCATGAAGGGAACTGGGGCTGTTCAAGGATGAAGCAGCTGTCTATGCCATACGTTTGGTTTCCAGGTATAGATAATGAAATTGTGCGTCTGGCGGCAGGTTGCAGTATTTATCGGGAAGTCGCATCGAATCCAAGGAACAAATTCGTTAATTGGACTATAGGACACATGGTCCGCCGGACCGTTTTTCAACAAGATGTGGCTAATATGTGTGGGTAAATATTCTAAGTTTCCGTCAGAATCGACAATTAAGGCTGTTCAGACCTATACTCACAGCTATACTCACAGATAACACGAACCAGTCCAAATCTTAAATCTTCCAGGAGTTTTGCAAGTTCCGTGCTTGCAAAACTTGTGATAATGTGATAACAGCGCCGTTTCACCCAGCCCCTAACGGATAGGCGGAAAGTTTTGTTCGCACATTAAAGCAATCCTATAAATAAACTATAGAGGAGAATAAAGATACCGATTCCGCCATTGATTTATTTTTATCAACATACCGATTCTCGCCTAATCAATTTCACAAAACGAGTTAATACATCCGGAGGAGAAAAGGAGTATGTTAAGGCATACTACTAAATTTCGAGAAGTCTTATAACGGCAATACCTGAAGTCAAAAACATGCTTAAGGGGCATCATAAAGGACAACAATAGGTGTGGAGTAGAGACCAGTGAAATAAAAAATACGTGCGTTAAGAGAAAAGGGGGTTATCGGAAATGCACTACCAAATACGTCTGCTTCCGAGTCATGTCAAATAAATGGTAAGGTTGATCTTACTCACGTAGACTTATCTTTTGGGCTGGTGGAAAAGACTGCGGCTGAAAGCACCACCCACGTCATGGAAGAGCTAACCACTGAAAAAAATTCAAGTCCAGCAAATGCCATCTTCACCGCACATTAGGTGATAGCAACTTCACCACTAGTTAGGTGGCCCGAACGTATTAGGAAAAGAGAAGTACGATTCCAACGGTTGCCGAAGGCTAGTTACGGTATCTAATAAGGGCCGACTAGATGTGGAAGTTGCAACTTAACCATGTTTATTTAAGTACGTTGTGTACAACGGTTTGACAGGTGAAGTCTTTTGTTGGTCGTTTTTAAATAAAATTCTTCTTGGATTCAGCAAGCATGGTGTTTGGTTTACAAAAACCGCGATCCAAGAATTGCGGCTGCGTGGGTAGGGCAAAAGAAGGATGAAAAACTGTTATATTTACTTCGGTGACTGTTACAAAGAATGAGGTCAGCGTACATTTGGATGCGGGTTTGTCATTAACGGCAGGCTTAGGCAAGAAGTATTGGGCTTTAAGTGTATAAGCGAACGCTTGGTAATGATCACATATTACCATAATTCGCCAACATAAGGCTCGCATGTGCCCACGCCCCCACAGAGGAGAAAGATTCGGCAACCAAAGACTGCTTCTACGAGCTCCTTGACAAAACCTACCAGCAATGTCCTAGTTTGACGTGAAGATCGTTCTTGCAAGGAGGACATCTTTAGTTGTGTCGTCGGAGAATATAGAATATATGAATATATGAAGACCAGTGGCAATATTGCCGAGATAGCATCAGATAAGCCGCAACTGATTTCCTGGGTTTCACAAAGTGGCGCTGCAAAGAAGAACGAGGGCTGCTCATGAGCCCTATGAGCAGAAAAGGAGGCAAGAGCACTGTCTTCTCCGGAAGAAAAAGATGGAGCATGAGAAGGGCGCGATCGAGGAGGTTGCGGAATGTTACTGCAGGAATGTCATACGGACACTCTACCAACAGGTAAGACAAACATGTCAAGTTTACACAACCCGAACAAAAGCCTGCAGGGACAAGAATGGAAACCTAGTGGCGGAATTACAGTCGGCGCTGGGAATACGGATATAATACTTCTGCAGACAGTATAACGGCGATGACGACCAAAATACCGCTGTCAGGTAGAATAATCCATCCAATATAGGCGATGATGGGCAAGAATTCCGCCCTCCCGGCCTCAGTGATGGACTGCCTGCCGAACTTATTTAAGCAGCTGTCGATGATTTGAT
Source organism: Eristalis intricaria (assembly GCA_964034865.1). NCBI lineage: Eukaryota > Metazoa > Arthropoda > Insecta > Diptera > Syrphidae > Eristalis > Eristalis intricaria. Next base: position 53,766,746 of record OZ035873.1, on the reverse strand, counting down.
AACGTGCATACACCAACTCATCTGCAAAATCTGGTCGGATTAAAGTATGCATCGTTTGCCCAATTCAAACAAATTGAGAACCTCTAAACTGTGCCAATTACAGAGGGATAAGTCTCCTGAATATACCGTATAAGCTCTTTTCTCCCGTCTTGTGTAATTGCCTGAAACCCTACGTCAATAATCTGATAGTTCAATATTAGTGCGCGTAGAGGCCAGCGAAATCCACTATTGACCAAACATTCACATTACGGCTGATCTTGGAAAATACCCAGGAGTTTCAAGTCGATACTCACCATCTATCCATAGACCTTACGGCCGCGTATGACAGTATTTGTAGAGACAAGCTATATTGTTTAGTTTTATAAGTCCTTTGACGTCAAAACATGAATAAGACAAGGCACCGCATTGTCAACACCAGAGGCACGGTCTCCACAAATTTATGCAACTACCGATGACAAAAGCATGCCGCCTAATCTTCGGCCGATAAGTCTACTTCCTTGCATCAGCAAGGCATTTGGTTAGAAGGCCTTTTCCTTAAGTTGGTCAGACTTACGCTAAAAAAACTATTGCTATACATGATGTATGATATGATAACAGGTAGGAAGTTCGTCGTGAAATGTGGCGGCGTAACGTCAAGTAGAGTATTTAGTATAGAAAACGGTCTACAACAGGGGACTCTAGGATCCCCATTATTGTTTTTTGTATTTACTGCAGATCTTCTATGGTCTTTGCCGCAACTTATCGCGTATGCCGATGACCTAGTGGCTTACAGATCAGCACCGAAGGTAGTAGTCATAAACACCCTGTTGCAACGGGATGCAAGTAAAATAACTGAATTTTTTAACGACTGGAAGCTGCTTATCAACTTCCTAAAATGTGAAACTGTTCTTTTCCGTGCCCCGGTGCACAGGGCCTCAAGTGATACGCGTTTGAACTGGAAAGATTTCTGCATTGACTGGAAAGATTTTCTGTTGTTGTTGAGGGCCAGCCGATAATCGTGAAAAGTGTAGTCAGATATCTCGGCATTTGGTTGGATCATTTTCTGTATTTTAACAAACATATAGAGATGGCTTTGACCAATGCTAGAAAAGCCTTTGCTGTGGCAAGAAAGCTGTTTTACAGATGGAAATGAGAGCGGATGCCATTTACATTAAATGGACAGTAACATACAATTCGTAATATAATATTATATGAATTGTTGGATGTATGACAGTCTTGTATGTTGTGTGAAATGTTTGTGATGTATGATCTGTGAAATGGGCCCCAGGATCGGATTGTAATGCCTTCATAACTACTTCGGTGTTACTTAAGAATTTTGTTATTTGGAAACCACGTTTATTGTGTATATATTTGATTTTTTCTATTAGCTGAAGTGCCTCTTCTATAGTGTCTGCGCTATCTAAAAGGTGGTCCACATAATGATTTTCGGTAACTTCCGTCACAGCACGAGTTACGTATTTTAAAAGGACACACGTTTGTTGTTGGTCGTTTTAAGACTAAACATTATTATCTGAAAGTATTCTTAACCTTTGCTACAAAATGTCTTATAACCTACTTAATTCTACTTAGGTGTCTACCGATTCAGCTCAATGGGTTCCTTACCTTCTTTGTTGGATTAGCACAATGAAGTTCATAACACATGGGCAGTGTGATCGTCGCTGCATAAGCATAACTAGGTTCACGACACTCCGGTAGTTTGATCACTGCTGCATTAGCACAATGAAGTTGAATTTCCCATTAATTCTGACTTCGTAGATAATGTGATCTGGAGTGAGTGGACCAACATAACACCTCCCCCGGTAGCTTTAGATACTCCTGAATCTCATTACATAAGTTATATTAATTTTATATATTTATTTTTTATTTCTTTATTTATTAAGAATCTTACAAGCCATATTTTTCTTTTAGCTCATCAATATTAGCAAGTTCTCAAATACTTTACATAGCTAGTCCTTCGATTTTATTAAATTTCACTAGGATACGTTTTTGATCTGATTCGATAACCTGTTTTAGAAGTATTATGCTTTCGTTAGAATTAGTGTTTATCTTGATTTGTTGGTTCACGGTCTTTATTACTTTATGGTTATTGCTGTCTACAATTGAGAAATGCACTTGGATATCTTGCATATCATCGTCATCTACTGTGGCAAGGAGCCACTTGAAAGATTTACCTATAAGATTAACGATTTATACCTGTGAGGTATCATGGTATATATTCATGGACCATTTTTCGTATATAGGCTATTTAATTATTTAAGAGCTTTTTGTGCTCACTTCGGATATTGACATGATTGGCAATTATGCTAAATGGATTAAGGCTGTTTAGGATTTCTTGTGGAACTATTATATGTAAGATTATATCGTACTTATGAATTATGTTCGAATCGATTTACTAAATTCTCAGAATTCGGGACGACATTGAAACTAGTAATAGCAGGACGAGATATAACAAAATTACCTGCAAATTGCAATGGGCGTTTAATATTATATTCATGTACATTACATAAGGAGTATTTCCTAAAATTTGGTCTATTTCGGTTGCAATGACTTAAGGTTTTTTTATTAATGCTTTGCTGATTATTCCTAAGCGATTTTTGGTTTGGGTTATTTTGAGAAGTGGCGTCTTGTGAGTTAGGCAAGAAATTGGAGTTAAAGTTCCATTTCTTTCAGTTTTGAATGTCAATTTTTCTATTGTCATCTAATAATTTAAATTTTGAGAACTTACTATATAAGTTAACCGAGGTCAACATACACCCAATTCATTCACCCTGTATTTCCGTCACACGTTCCCAGCACATTCACCTCTATTCACTTTGCACTTCCATCACGCGCTACACTTTTCCTTAGTAGCATTTCCCAACATTAGCGCGATCACCCTAAAATGCACAGATAAGATTCAGCACTTTCCGCACATATCCCAGCACCAGTAAATAGTTACGATAGGTTAAGAAAAAGAAATAAAAATTAGTCAGTCTGATTTGTAGCACATAACGAAGTGTTTTAACTAATATATCTACTAAACGAATATTCACATCGAGGTGCACCCTCACACAACAGTCTATTTTTTCTAGTAGTTCTCTTAAATCAGAATCTACTTTGTCTGGCTTATACATATTGGAATTCTTCAAGAACCTTATAGGAAGGCATGGAAAATATTGAACAATGTTGTACAAGTTCTTTTGTTGTCGCTCCGGTTGTTGTTACTGCTGATGGTTTAACTGCTGCAGTTGCTGTTGTTTTGATGATTTCTCTGCTGGAGTTGCTGTTTGTTGATGATACTGAATTTGTTCTTCTTGCCATTGAATTATTAATTGTAGGACCTTAAATTTGTTGCTTAATTTCTTCAATTGTCGCCATTTTTGCTTTATTTTGAGTACTTTTGTTCTTTTTTTTTCAGAATTCGTTCTGCTATTGTAGCACAAGAAACATATAAATTAAAAATATTTAGATTCTCTTTTATTTAATGATTTTTTTGGCTTGGGTTCGGAAAATCTTGAACAGATTTCATCTTCTTCAGATTTTTCCTGGCTAAAAACACATTTCCCTTTTGGTTTTTTTGTACTACAACTAATTTTCCTTATATATTAGTTTGCCTTTAAAGATTTATTCGCGTGTTGCAAGTAGACCTGTAAAATTACCTGTCATAACCATCGTTGGGATGGTTTATTACTATTGCACCAAATCCAGCGGTCTCGTACGTTGGAGTCGGCTTGATGATTCAATGACCATGAAGCCTTACTCTTAGCTTTCGATCGGAGTTTGCTATTTCTTAAAAGACGGCAGTTATTCCCAGGTCCCTTCACAATTCCTGGGATGCCGGAGAGCTTTCACTATAACCCGTACAATTTTATTTTTAAGGGACTGAATAAATGCTATGTTATTTGGTTTGGTACAACGTCATAGTTGTAAATTGTAAGTCAATATAGGGTTCAGTATATGCTTGTATAACAGCAGTTTGTTGTGCATGCTTAACTTGGAGTGCCTTCCAAGTAATCAGTACATTTCTTTACACCGGTGTTCGAGATCATCCCGTTTCTTTTTCACGTGAGCCTTCCACTTGAGTTTCGCATCGAGAGTCATACCAAGCATTCTTTTTGAATCAGTGAAAACTGGTAGATTTTCAATATTTCTGTAGGTGAAATTTATATGAGTTGATTTAGTTTCATTATTATTAATTATTAGCGCATTGACCATTCGCAAGTGTACCCTCAGCTTGAGGTATGTCTCTCGTTTACAACAGGTATAATGTAGGGCCAAGGACACTCCCTTCAGGGACTTCTGCTCGGATCTCTTTAAAATCGGAGTATTCGGTTCCGTGTTAAACTCTAAATATCCTGTTAACGAGATAAGATTCTAGTATCTTATACAAGCTTGTCGACAGAAGCCTGCTTAGTTTGTATGGCCTTAAATACAAACTAAGCAGGCTTCTATCGACATGCCAGACTTTGTCGAAGGTCTGGAAAACGTCAAGTAGGGCGGTGGAGCAGATCTTTTTCCCGTCTAATGCTCTAACTGATAGTCAGGTATTAGTTGCTTCTCTTCGATACATTTTTGAATGCGCTTTAATAAAAGTTTTTCGAAAATTTTGGATATTATTGCAAAAAGCGATATGGGTCTGTACGAATTTTTGTTGCTTAACGATTTGCCCGGTTTTGGAACCATAATCACTTCTGCAACCTTCCATGAGTCTATAACAGCGATACTTTTTCTATACTAGCGCTGTCAGATATAGACGTTATACTTAGTTCATCTACCAATATTTGTCCATCAAAAGGCTGAAATGTTTCCTCCAAATGTTCGGCAAAGAGATCCGCCTATTTTCTATCACTTTTTGCACCAAAGAAGTCCATATCTCGTGGTTTTAAAAAACTTGTAAAGCTTTTTTTAATTGGTTGCACAGGCGATTTAGGTATGTTTTATGTTGTGGGCGTGAGACTGCTGCCATTTCTTGGACGCTTTTATTTTTTCGAGGATTCGATCTTTTCTTTTGGCGGATGATTTGTTGCATTGAATATGGATATATTTGGAGTATTTTATCCAGGCTGCTTTCGCTGCTTTCTGGATGTGACTAATAAACTTTTCAAGTTCGTGTTCTAACTCTAAGCTTGTTTTAATGACCCAGTTAGACTGAAATTTTCCTCACAGTCATGTCTAAAACTTTCCCAGTGAGTTTTATTATCTGTTAATCTCTGCGCACCTTTCACTTTTCTTAATTAATCGCTTATGGTCAAGATTACAGGTGAGTGATCGGAAGAGAGGTCAAAGCTTTCTTCTACTTTCACGAAGTTTGTAGGTACCCCTTAATAATAAGAAAAGTCTACTAAGTCGTGTACTTTTGCTGTATCGGCGGGCCAATTTGTCGGTTTTCCAGATGAGTGGAAGTCAAGATTGAGTTCCATACAGTCTATCCGTGAGCTGTCAAGTGAATAGTTCAAGTTTCATATCGCTTGAATTTTCATTTATAAATATTTTTAACGTATAAAAGTACTCAAAAAGTTCGATCACTTAACCTTTTTCTTAAGTATAAACATACCAATTGGAAAAAAGGTAACGATAGTGCTCCAACCCCATTATCATCATCTACTCATATCCCTACAACAAAAGAAAAATTCACGAATCTTCACCTAGAAAGAAAAGAAATACCAGTCTCACCATTATCAACAACAAAAATCTTTAAACCTTGTCAAAAAATGGCTATGACACAAGCGGATTTTTAAAAGATCATAGGCATCATAGATAGTTCCCTTCATGTTGCCACGTCCAATTTAGCAACGGAAGATGACCTGAATAAAATTAACAAAGAAATCAATCCACTGCGTCAACAAAACTAAGAATTATCCAAACAAATTCAGGAGTTTGAAAATCGTTGCCATATACTTGAAGAGAAGCTTGAACTGCAAAGTCAAGAAATACATGGGAAAAATTTAATTTTTTCAATCCCAAAAAAAAAACCACCAATCCGCAAGAGAAGATAGAGGGCATAACCCAACTTTTGCTCTCAGCTTGTTAAGCTCAGCGAAAACAGCAATATTATTATATAAACTCGACACGAGATCTAACGAAACTGCAGCAAAAATGTTGAAAAATGGTCATAAATTTAAATGCACAGGTATTTTTATTAAACGCGACCGAAGTAAACTATCACAGTAGAAACACCGCATCCTGATCGCTTATAGAAAAGCGATACCAATTTGCAACCCGGCTGAGCCCATTACAATTAAAAACAAAAACTCTTTGCTGGTTCGTAACAAGATCTTTTATGTAGCCAAAAATAACACCCTAAAATACAAAAATGAATCTGGAGAAACAACACTGCAGAACATGTTTGTAAATATCAACTTTGGCTTTGTCACTACTGTCAGAGAAAACCTACTGTCAAACAGACGTCATTATGAACCGAGGGTACCAGATAAGCTAGGGATGGGGCAACTAAACGATATATGTAATAGATTAACTAATAATTGAATTTTAGATGCCGTCAGCCAAATTAATAGTAATAGTCTGTTTAAAATAGTATCTTATAATATTTCTGGATTAAATAACCTGTTATTAGCAAATTTTTTTTAATTATGTGGAGCAAGTGGAGATAGTTTGTACGGTATAAAAACATCGATGCTAAAAACGTTTACCTCGTCTATGTATCGTTCCGTATTACATTAATAGCAATAAGTGGCAAGATGAATTTGAAAAGCTGTATAATAGAGTCCAACATCTAGCTGACAAGAGTATTTTATTGATCGGTGATTTGAATGCAAGAGTTGGCAAAGTACAAACCATAACTGCAGAAACTGTTCCAAACCCAGCTATATCTCTTTGTTTCCGAAAATCCAACGACATGTTTTGCAATAAGAATGGTAAAGATAGACTTTAGTTGCTACAGATGCACGATTGCATTATTTTGAACGGCTGCATTGATGATGGCGGAAATGGAAAATCTGTTAACGACTATTGTGCTGTAAGCAACGAATGGATAAAAAAATCAAACAATATATAGTTGATTGCAAAAACCTTTTCAGATCACATGCCGATTGTGGTGGAAGCCTCATGTGATTATTCGCCCAGAGAAATAAATATCAACTAACTTCCTCGACTCTGCTGTAAAAATTAACAAAAAGCTTCATATCAACGTAATTTAGACGCTCTTCTTATAAGCAATGACTCGAATACTAGCTCTACAGAACTGCTTTCAAAACAGCTTACAGGGTATATTTGGTGTTCAACACAGTATAGATTTGAACTCAGCAAAAGCTAAGGTGGTTTGATAACGAATGTTTGAAAGCACTTTTAAAATAATTTACTCTTCTACGAACGAAGCTATAAGATACAAAATTGGTATATTGAAGCTAATACCTATTAGGAAAACCTATGCCTCCAGAAGAAAAAGGAATTTTTAATGTCAGCAAGCATTAGCATTAGGTTAAACTCGAAGCTCAAAGGATTTTTGGAAGATCGCTAGAGAAATAAATATATCAAGCTATAAAATCGGTGTAGTTTCTTTTGACTAGTGCTTCGGACTTAACAATCTCCTACGCTGAGCCACTAACTGTTGATGAAACACTGGACGTTGATGTATCTATTGAAGAAATAAAGGATGTGATCTTCAGTGCTAAAAATGGGAAAGCCCCAAGTGAAGACGGAATATCATACGCATTTTTTTAAATATGCAACACCTTCATTCTGGAACAGTCTTCAAATTCTATACAACAAAGTCCTTACTGGAGCGGAAATTCCATCCTCTTTTAAAAAGTCTGTGTTTTTTCCAATTCATAAAAAAGGACCCCACAACATGGCAGAAAATTACAGAGAAATTTCCTTTATGAATACGATTGTCAAAATATTTTGCAGCATTTTGGTAAAAATGCTGGAAAGATGTGTTGAGCAGACATGCTTTCAAAGCTCCATTGTCAAAGCGTATCATGCTCGAGGTAAAAAAGTGTACCCTTTTTTTGTGGACTTTAAAACGGCCTTTGGCCTTGTTAATAGAAATGCCCTTTTCTATAAGCTATCCCAACTCGGCATATCATCAACATTTTCAAAAGTAAATATAGAAATGTACATGTAATTTAGTGCAGCAGTTTCGGATGGCACTACTTATTTAGAGTGGTTTGAAACAAATAGAGGTGTGAAATAAGGATGCCTTCTCAGTGCACTGCTGTTTTCTCTGCATTTAAACGACATAGTAAATGCTCTACCAGGGGGTGTTAGAATTGCTAATTCCGCAATCAATGTGTTACTATATGCAGATGACCTAGTGGTACCTGCAGAATTCCCGGAACATATGCAACTGATGACCAACCACTAGTCATGGTACTGTAAGAAATGGGGATTAAAAATCAATACAGAAAAGTCGAAAATGACATTGACAATAAAAGACAATGGAACTACGATGGTCAACCACTTGAAACCGTTAAAGAGGTGAAATACTTGGGAGTCAAACTGAATCCAGCTCTAAATTTCAAAAGCTCTTCAATCTCCCATTAAATACACTTAATTACGCAATCCACTTAGAAACAGGTCTACCAAAACTGTCAACAGACACACTCAAGTTACAGGCTGACTTCATACTTAAGATATGCAGATACGATGATTAAAGAATAGCAAAGAAACTGTTTTTGTACGAGTTAAGGAATGCAGATTAGTGGTGGCAAACTATTTGCAACGACTGTAGCGAGTCCTTACATATTGACACATACTGACATTGACATACTGACAATCTACGTGCTCTGAAAAATCAACTATACCGCATTATTCAAGCAAACGAAAACAACACCCGAAATACGTTGAAAGTAAATTCTCGAGAGTCAGAAAGCTGGATACTATTCAGTCAACTAAATTATGATCTGAACCAAAGGAACAATTTTCATGACTCGTTTAGTTATAATGAAATATCTCTGATATTCAAAGCTAAATATGTGAAGTTCTCTCACTAAATGGTAACCCCTATATTGAAAAGTTCAACCAATTCTGTACGCTTTGTAATCTGAAATCGAAGGAAGACTGCTTGTATATTTTATGCCTAATATTCAGACCACAAAGGGTGGCCTTCTTTGGAAAACAGACATTGATAATGCTAGAAACCCTACAACTATTAAACGAATGTGGCTGGAACATTCTTGTCAGTTTCTTAAAATCAATTTATAAATATAGAATGCTGTTAATGGCAGAATATGCTTGAATTGTAACTTAAGATATACAATTGTAATTAAAGATATAAAATACTCATTTAGAATTCTGCTAACCAGGCTGACGGCTTAGCCATAGCTCTTAAGATTCATAATGTATAAATATATTTTTTTTTATGAATTGAAATAAATATTTCCCCGGAAGACAAAGAACACGATTTTAATTCAATTTTAATAAGTTTTATTTTATAAACCAAAAAAATAACCGAATTATAGCAAAACGTGAACTTTCTTAATTTCATCAAACGCACAAAGGCTTATATAGGAAAAATGAATAACAAATCTTATGTACATAATGAAAAGATGAAAAGAGATGAGGGTAGAACACTAGATTAAGATGTAGATGTAACATTAGTTAAGATTTAGTAAGAAATTAGATGTAAGTGATGCCAAATCGCTCAATACACAATAAACTCGAAATATTTATTTAATTCTTAACATACTTTTTTAAAAATGAATTACTTACTTACTTAGCATTCCGACATTGTACAACAGTCTGCCTTTTGTTGAATTTTTACGCGAGCCCCAAAAGGTGTGTTTGGCGATAAAATCACAAGGCAAGAATTTAGGTCATGTGGAAGCAGTATGTATGTCAGATAGTCAAAATTGTGTCAGCACGTCACAAGAACAAATTGCAAAAAGCTGGAATCGCAGCTTTCAGCGCGGAAATAAGAGTACATACCGCAGGAGACATTTACAACCACATAAGTTGTATGCAGCCAGCAGTTACGAGAAACTTAATTTCAACGCTATATTGCAGTCTTTGAATGTGTGCAACTCAGCAAGAGATCGAAATCTTAGAACAACATAGACGTGGATGTAAATGGACGTGTGATGCCATTTCAAGTAGATACGGGGGCGGTTGGTGGGCCTTGTAGACTACCAGAGACTCATTCAAACGAAGTATTCAGGAACAAACAAATGGCTTCAAGCTTATGGTGGAACACTACTAACAGTCAAAGGGGAATTGAAGGTAGAGGACAGATGTGGGGTCACGATTCGTAAGCTCAATTTACTGGTTCACAGTTCTGGAGCTAACATATTGGGATTGGATTGGTTTTCTGTTTTAAATAAGAAAATTAAGCATTCTGTTTTTCAAATTAATTCAAGTGCTTCTGTAATCACCAGAATTGAGCAGTTGCACCGGAAACATTATTCCCTCTTGGCAGAAGAACTGGGTAGATGTAAGGATTGTATGGCACTTAAAGACGATGCTATACCGAAGTTTTGTTCGTCAACGATCCCTGCCATATGCGCAACTGAATGAGACAAAGAAGGAAATTGATCGGTTATTTAGCAGAGACGTTTTGATGTAGGTATCAATGTCTACTTATTGGCATCAGCAGTGCTCCAGGGGAATTCCAAAACGTTATGGAGTATACGTAAAAGTATTTTGAAAGCTGTGCAACTATGCACATTTCCATTAGTCTTAGCCACGGATGCATCAAATTATAGCATTGGAGCAGTTATATTACACCATTATACTGATGACACCATTATACTGATGACTCTGAGAGTTCCATTGTTGCATTGCAGCAACTGCAGACGGATCATAAGACTGCATAACCACTCCAAGCCGATGCCGGAGGTGACAATGACACTTCGATTGTATGTGTATTGCGTATTTTCCTCACTTCCTTCACAATACCCTTTATATTGGGAAATTAAAAACATAGGTTCAATTTCATTCTTTAGAGTTATACTCCGTCGACTGCGTTTGTTGATGGTGGTGGTGATCGTAAGACTTAACTTTATTTTCTGTTAATATTCTTAACCTATGCTACACAATGTCTTATAACCTACTTAATTCTACTTAGGTATCTACCCAGTAAATCAATTGGTTCCTTGCCTTAATTGTTGCATCAGCACAACGAAGTTCATAACACTCCGGCAGTGTGATCGTCGCTGCATAAGCATAACGAGGTTCACGACACTCCGGCAGTTTGATTATTGCTGCATTAGCAATGAAGTTTAACTGCCCATTAATGCTGACTTCGTAGATAATGTGTTTTGAGGTAATTGTACCAACATAACATGCGCGGATATTAATCAATAAAAAGTCAAGTCGTTTTTTTCCGTAATGTATTGTGGGGGCATGGGCCTGTGCATCCAGGGAAAAGTTTTTGATTTGCTCTCAAGTTGGCGAGGTGCCAGCAACGATCCCTGTTAATGCAAAGGTCACGTTGACATAAGGCCTACTATTGACGCCTTCTGGACAGCCATTACAGCAAACGCTGAGAGGTGAACCAATGTATGCAGCGGCCCCTTGTCTAGGGGTTCAAACCAGGACCAGGTCCTCCAGGTTCGGGGTTTACGCGTGAGGGTCGCAATAGTTACGAAGCAGCAACGAGCCTCGGATATGAATGATTTTACCGCTGACGAAATTCGGCCTCAAGCGCTGCAGTTGTTCAACCCTTTTAAGCGGACATGCAGTAAGACAATTGCTAAAATTAGCTTAAACAGTTGGAGAACCTTGAGACATGTCGCATTACGGAGGATTGGCGCATATAATTTTGAAATTCTCTAAAAACTATACCGCACGGATAGCATTGAAAACTTTCAAAGAGTTGACGGGTAAGTTGAGTGAACATTTCGTTTCTAAAATAGATGTGCTTGCAGCGAGATATCAATTCCATAAGACGGTTATGCAACCTTGGGTACCGCTATAGCAATTAAACAACACAGAGAACTTTCTATACTATTAAGAGTTAAACCAAGTACCAGTGACCATCGGTCATCATATCCGTGCTTCATCAACACAATCCCTTGGGAAGTCCTGCCCTAGCTGTTTCATTCATCGTAGTAGGATCGCAAATGCAAGAATTTAGGTCATGTGGAAGGAGTATGTATGTCAGATAGTCAAAATTGTGTCAGCACGTCACAAGAACAAATTGAAAAAAAGCTGGAATCGCAGCTTTCAGCGCGGAAATGAGGGTAAATACCACAGGAGACATTTATAACCACATAAGTAGTATGCAGCCAGCAGTTACGAGCAACTTAATTTCAACGCTATATTGCAGTCCTTGAATGTGTGCAAACAGTAAGAGATCGAAATCTTAGAACAACATAGACGTGGATGTAAATGGACGTGTGATGTCATTTCAAGTAGATACGGGGGTGGTTGGTGGGCCTTGTAGGCTACCAGAGACTCATTCAACCGAAGGAACAAACAAACGGCTTCAAGCTTATGGTGGAACACTACTAACAGTCAAAGGGGAATTGAAGGTAGAGGACAGATGTGGGGTCACGATTCGTAAGCTCAATTTACTGGTTCACAGTTCTGGAGCTAACATATAGGGATTGGATTGGTTTGCTGTTTTAAATAAGAAAATTAAGCATTCTGTTTTTCAAATTAATTCAAGTGCTTCTGTAATCACCAGAATTGAGCAGTTGCACCGGAAACATTATTCCCTCTTGGGAATAATGTAAGGATTGTATGGCACTTAAAGACGATGCTATACCGAAGTTTTGTTCGTCAACGATCCCTGACATATGCGCTGCTGAATGAGACAAAGAAGGAAATTGATCGGTTAGTTAGCAGAGACATTTTGATGTAGGTATCAATGTCTACTTATTGGCATCAGCAGTGCTCCAGGGGAATTCCAAAACGTTATGGAGCAACTATTCAGCGATTTACCTGTTAAAGTGTATCTGGATGACATGTCGTAACCGGAAAAGGTGATAGTGAGCATTTTCGAAATCTGGAAGAGGTACTGCATCTGCAAGCAAATAGGTAAACCTAATTATTACAATCACCTTATACACAATTTTTCACAGGTAGCCAATCCATCGGATGCACTGCCAGTAAAATACACTAAATTCATTTGGTCTTCCAAACAGCAATCTGCGTTCGACATTTTTAAGAAAAGTATTTTTAAAGCTGTGCAACTAAGCACATTTCCATCTTAACCACGGATGCATCAAATTATAGCATTGGAGCAGTGATAGTACACCATTATACTGATGACTCTAAGAAGCCAATTGCTTTTGCCTCAAAGATTTTGGATCAACATCAAAGGCAATATAGCCAGATTAATAATTAGGGGCTATCTATTATATACGGAGATAAGAAGTTCCATTGTTGCATTGCAGCAACTGCAGGCGGATCATCAGCCTTTGACTGCGATATTTAACCGCTCCAAGACGATGCCGGAGGTGACCATGCGGTGCCTTCGTAATTGAATCGTAACTCCCATGGCCTATAACTATAAAACTAAATATCGTCCCACTGCGAGACATGGGAATGCGGATCCATTGTCCCGACTACCTGGCCTACATGATACTGATATCGATAAGGGAGAGGAGAGTGCTCACGGCATCAACCAGGTGGTTTTGAAGGATATGGATACTATACATCCTAAAGCTAAGGCGATTGCCAAGTATATAGCGTTGGACCGTACACTAAAGAAAGTTTTAGAACGCATGAGAGACGGTTGGCCGAAAAACCTCATGGATAACGACTCAGCGTTGAAGCGTATTTTGTCCGTAAGTGTGGTCTATTTGTTCTCGATAGTATCATTTTTTTAAGCTCTGACCATGACCGAGCCGTGATATCAGAGGTTTTACGATCACTAGTGTTAAAGCTGATTCATGAAGGGAACTGGGGCTGTTCAAGGATGAAGCAGCTGTCTATGCCATACGTTTGGTTTCCAGGTATAGATGATGAAATTGTGCGTCTGGCGGCAGGTTGCAGTATTTATCGGGAAGTCGCATCTAATCCAAGGAACAAATTCGTTAATTGGACTATAGCGGAAGAAGCTTGGGAGAAAATTCACATGGTCTTCGCCGGGCCGTTTTTCAACAAGATGTGGCTAATATGTGTGGATAAATATTCTAAGTTTCCGTCAGAATCGACAATTAAGGCTGTTCAGACCATTTTTAACATCGACGACCTTCCGAAAACTATACTCACAGATAACACAAACCAGTTCAAATCTCAAATCGTCCAGGAGTTTTGCAAGTTCCGTGCTTGCAAAACTTGTGATAATGTGATAACAGCGCCGTTTCACCCAGCCCCTAACGGATAGGCGGAAAGTTTTGTTCGCACATTAAAGCAATCCTTTAAAAAAATTATAGAGGAAAATAAAGATACCGATTCCGGAGGAGAAAAGGAGTATGTTAAGGCATACTACTAAATTTCGAGAAGTCTTATAACGGCAATACCTGAAGTCAAAAACATGGTTAAGGGGCATCATAAAGGACAACAATAGGTGTGGAGTAGAGACCAGTGAAATAAAAAAATACGTGCGTTAAGAGAAAAGGGGGTTATCGGAAATGCACTACCAAATACGTCTGCTTCCGAGTCATGTCAAATAAATGGTAAGGTTGATCTTATTCACGAAGACTTATCTTTTGGGCTGGTGGAAAAGACTGCGGCTGAAAGCACCACCCACGTCATGGAAGAGCTAACCACTGAAAAAAATTCAAGTCCAGCAAATGCCATCTTCACCGCACATTAGGTGATAGCAACTTCACCACTAGTTAGGTGGCCCGAACGTATTAGGAAAAGAGAAGTACGATTCCAACGGTTGCCGAAGGCTAGTTACGGTATATAATAAGGGCCGACTAGATGTGGAAGTTGCAACTTAACCATGTTTATTTAAGTACGTTGTGTACAACGGTTTGACAGGTGAAGTCTTTTGTTGGTCGTTTTTAAATAAAATTCTTCTTGGATTCAGCAAGCATGGTGTTTGGTTTACAAAAACCGCGATCCAAGAATTGCGGCTGCATGGGTAGGGCAAAAGAAGGATGAAAAACTGTTATATTTACTTCGGTGACTGTTACAAAGAATGAGGTCAGCGCACATTTGCATGCGGGTTTGTCATTAACGGCAGGCTTAGGCAAGAAGTATTGGGCTTTAGGTGTATAAGCGAACGCTTGGTAATGATCAGGATCAAGACTTAATTCGCCAACATAAGGCTCGCATGTGCCCACGCCCCCACAGAGGAGAAAGATTCGGCAACAAAAGACAGCTTCTACGAGTCCTTGACAAAACCTACCAGCAATGTCCTTGATTTGACGTGAAGATCGTTCTTGCTGAATTTTACGCAACGCTGGGCAAGGAGGACATCTTTGGTTGTGTCGTCGGAGAATATAGAATATATGAATATATGAAGACCAGTGGCAATATTGCCGAGATACCATCAGATAAGCCGCAACTGATTTCCTGGGTTTTACAAAGTGGCGCTGCAAAGAAGAACGAGGGCTGCTCGTGAGCTCTATGAGCAGAAAAGGAGGCAAGAGCACTGTCTTCTCCGGAAGAAAAAGATGAAGCATGAGAAGGGCGCGATCGAGGAGGTTGAGGAATGTTACTGCAGGAATGTCATACGGACACTCTACCAACAGGTAAGACAAACATGTCAAGTTTACACAACCCGAACAAAAGCCTGCAGGGACAAGAATGGAAACCTAGTGGCGGAATTACAGTCGGCGCTGGGAATACGGAAATAATACTTCTGCAGACAGTATAACGGCGATGACGACCAAAATACCGCTGTCAGGTAGAATAATCCATCCAATATAGGCGATGATGGGCAAGAATTCCGCCCTCCCGGCCTCAGTGATGGACTGCCTGCCGAACTTATTTAAGCAGCTGGCGATGATTTGATAACGTGCATACACCAACTCATCTGAAAAATCTGGTCGGATTAAAGTATGCATCGTTTGCCCGATTCAAACAAATTGAGAACCTCTAAACTGTGCCAATTACAGAGGGATAAGTCTCCTGAATATCCCATATAAGCTCTTTTCTCCCGTCTTGTGTAAGTGCCTGAAACCCTACGTCAATAATCTGATAGTTCAATATTAGTGCGCGTAGAGGTCAGCGAAATCCACTATTGACCATACATTCACATTACGGCAGATCTTGGAAAATACCCAGGAGTTTCAAGTCGATACTCACCATCTATCCATAGACCTTAAGGCCGCGTATGACAGTATTTATAGAGACAAGCTGTATTGTTCAGTTTTATAAGTCCTTTGACGTCAAAACATGATTAACACAAGGCAACGCACTGTCCTGCGATTTCATTAACAGTATTCTCGAGAAGATCGTACGTAACTCAAAAGTCAACACCAGAGGCACGGTCTTCCACAAATTTATGTAACTGCGCGCACATACCGATGACTTTGACCTACAGTACAGCTACATCGATCAGGTCAAATGAGTTCGAGTCTCTCGTCTCAGATAGCTAGGCCATATAGAGCGAATGGACCTCCACCCAAATTTACACTACACTGCTGAACAATGCGCTTAGTAATGCACATTACTCGGCACATTGGAAGACAGCTGTAGTGCAACCAATGCTTAAACGGGATAGAGACAAAAGCATGCCGCCTAATCTTCGGTCGATAAGTCTACTTCCTTGCATCAGCAAGGCATTTGAAAAGATTGTCATTCGAGCTCTGCAGACATGGGTCGAGGACAATAATATTCTACCGGACAAACAATTTGAATTTAGGGCAGGGCATTCTACAATGCATGCTGCTGCAAAGTTGGTTGCCGACATACAGTGGAATATGGATAAAAAGCAGTGTACGGGTGCCTGTCTGTTCGACTTGGAAAAGGCATTTGATACCGTCTGGTTGGAAGTCCTTTTCCTTAAGTTGGTCTGACTTAGGCTAAAAAAGCTATACATGATGTATGATATGATAACAGGTAGGAAGTTCGTCGTGAAATGTGGCGGCGTAACGTCAAGTAGAGTATTTAGTATAGAAAACGGTCTACAACAGGGGGCTCTAGGATCCCCATTATTGTTTTCTATATTTACTGCAGATCTTCTATTGTCTATGCCGCAACTTACCGCGTATGCCGATGACCCAGTGGCTTACAGATCAGCACCGAAGGTAGTAGTCATAAACGCCCTGTTTCAACGGGATGCAAATAAAATAACTGGATTTTGTAATGACCGGAAGCTGCTTATCAACTTCCTAAAATGTGAAACTTTCAAGTGATACGCGTTTGAACTGGAAAGATTTCTGAATTGTTGACCCTCAGGGATAGCCGCTAATCGTGAAAAGTTTAGTCATATATCTCGGCATTTGGTTGGATCATTTTCTGTATTTTAACAAACATATAGAGATGGCTTTGACCAATGCTAGAAAAGCCTTTGCTGTGGCAAGAAAGCTGTTTTACAGTAGCCAACTTGATACCAGGGTGAAGGTAATCTGCTACATGGCCCTCATAAGGCCAGTCACGGTTAATTGTTTTTCCTATTTGGTTCAACGTGAGCCCTTCCCAGATGGAAATGAGAGGGTGTGACGGTGTCTTAGGACCTGTCCCCGGTTGTATCGGACACCTGAATCCGAGTACAAGAAGTACTATCGCAACGAGGTCTTGTACAATAGGGCTAACGTGAAAAGAGTAGACAATTTTATAATTTCACTAACGCGACGACACATTGCAAGGAGTATGATGTCTACCAACACTCTGATCTTTGGGGCTTATTGCCCGAACTTTATGTATCATGAGAGGGCGCGCTACAACGGCTTTATTCCACCTGAGGCTTTCCTCTATTTAGATACGTTAAATCTGATTCAGGACATGAGCGGATGCCATATAATCAACGCTGTATTCACTGCCCTTCAAAGCACATCAGGGGCAGCCCATCAGTCAACTTCCACGGCTTCAACACTAATTAACACACATAAGCAATCGCCACACAATGACTCTTCTACAAAAATTGCTTCCCCAACAAACAATACTAAAAACCCAATTAACCTAAAATGCAATGATCATCTCTCTCACACATCTTCATCAGCACCAACAATGCCTTCTACCTAGTACCTATTCTACCTAGTAAGTATCACATACTAGACAACCATATGGAACCGCATGACGATGAATCAATCTAATAATGATCTTTCCTACCAAAATCACGACTCCGAAGAGGGTGTACCGGAAAGGGCGGGCACTACACAGTTCCCCCACGGTCCGGTATCCTGGGTTCAGAGTCACGCTCAACACCAAAATACTAACGATACCTTCATACGCAACAAACAAAATCCTGTTACCTCTAACAAAAATAACACCTCACCCTCAATTCACAAAAATTTCACTGTACTTCAATGGAACATGAAGGACTACTTTTAATAATCTGAAAGAATTGCAAATATTATTAAAAGACATACAACTTAAGGTTATTTGCTTACAAGAAACTAATCTCACAGCTGATCGGCACCCAACAATATTCATCTTATTTTCACAATTTTGAGTCTGTGTCGTATTCCAAGCAAGGGATCGGCATCTTTATCCATAACTCGATACCGCATTCAATTATGACGATTAACTCTCATAATATGTTTGCAATAGGTGTGAACTTTAATCTTGGCATCCAATTTACAATTATGTCTCTCTTTAAAATTACCCCGAGCAAAATTTCTCAACAAAAGACCTTGAGGATGTTACCAGTGGAATAAACAACCCAGTCCTAATATCAGGTGATTTTAATGCATGGAGCCCATCTTGGGGATCTGAGAACCTAAACAGACGTGGCAAAATAGTCGATACCGTCAATACTTAATGACGGTCGACCAACTCTCTTCTCCACCCACAAAACGTTTACCCTCGTTGATCTTTCACTCATAACCCCCTCTCTCCTCAACAAAACCACCTGCGACATTTCCAATCACCTCTCAAGCAGTGACCATTTCCCAATTCTGATTAGACTTTACACCGGTCAATTTGATCAGAAAAAAAACAATTTTCAATATTTCAATCTTTTGTCTCTAGAGAGTTGCGAGACAGAGATGTTTCTTGTAAGATCAATAGATAATCCACCTTAATTCAGATATCAATTCGCTTAGCAGCAAATATCTCCATCCCACAATCTATCTCAAAAATCCACAAAAAAAACAACCCCCTGCTGGAATAAAGAAATAAGTTATATGCGAACGCAAAAACAAAAAGCTTGGTATAACTTCAAAAAATCTCCCACTGATTCCAACCTCATTCTTTATTGAAAGCTAAACGCCAAATTTGGCAAAACAGTAAAAATTGAAGAAAGGGTCTTGTATTGAGAAATTTACATTTAATATAAACTCAAATTCATTGCCCCAAAAACTCTGGGTGACATAAAATCGCTTAAAGGCACTTATTCTCCCTACAATATTCGAACAATAAAAATAGATACTACGACTTTGATATGTTTAAACAAGATTGTTGAAAACTTCGCCCAGATATGGGAACAATTTTCCGATGACTCAAATTTCGAACCCACTTTCTTCAACGAAAAATTAACCCTCAACAAGTTCGTCAGCCATCTCTATTGAATCGGAAATTACCATGTCTGAACTCATCTTTTGGCTTCAAACTGTTAAGGGTAACACTCCGGGTGTTGACCGTATTTCCTAAGGCATGATAAATTACTCTCTCAGGATTTAAAAACACGTCTGCTTAGACTCTACAACAATATCTTTGACAGTGGTATAATACCACATGTTTGGAAATTTTCAAGTATCATTCCTTTACCTAAGGGACCGCACAGTACCCTCTGATTATCGTCATTTATCACTCCTTCCATGTACAGGAAACATTTTGGAAAAGAATCGTTTATTCTGGCTTCTGTAAAAAGACAAATTAGTTGAAAACCGTCAAGTCGCGTTTAAAAGAGGCAAATCTACACTTGATACCCTCCTTCATAATTACGCGACAATCCTCAGAATTGGCCCGAAGGTTGTTCTGAAACTGCTAAAATGGAAGATTGGACTATACCTGAAATCATTTCTGTCGAACCGACATTTTTGTATCAATAACAGACAGATTCCTCAAAGTTGAATACTCTATGAAGCCGATTTGACAATCTGTTTCAAAAAAAGGATCTCCACCAATTGGGCAATATTTTTTCATCAATAATAGCTCCTTCTCCAATGGGGTAATTACTAGGGCTCATTAATTTCATGCTCCAAATCAGAATTGCTCCTTATTTGTAAGAAACACAACTGTACAAAATATTTTAAGTTGATTTTAGCGGCAGTACTATACAAAATGTTTATTCCTTGGAACTTTTCGGCACCATATTTGACACTAAATTCACATTTAAGAATCATTGTATTTACATTAGCGAAAAAATTAACTACCAGGGTCAATATCATTAAGTATTTATTTCCTATAAATATCAGTGCCAACATAAATACCCTTATAAATACAGCTAAATCCACTATACTTTCAATAATCGACTATGGTCTTCCAATTTACGGGAAATGCTCAAAATCTTCGTTCGGACCTATCACAACCCCTTACCATGCTGCTATCGGATGCTTTTTGAAAGCATTACGCTTAGCACCCATTACCAACATCGTAACTGAAACCGGACTTCCACCTTTACCAGACAGAATCGATATTCTCACGGCCAAAATAATTGTGAAAATTAAATCCTCAAACAAAACACCCATTCATCCATCAGTTAAGAATATTCTGAATGCTAAGAGACATCCAAAAATGCAATCAACCCTACACCGTGCACTCACTCTCGGCAAGAATCTTAACATAACAATCTTTACGCAAAATCATACATCGAATAGTCAACCACCCTGGAACCTTCCAAATGATGTCATTAACGCCGACCATTGCTGCCAGCAAAAAAATTAACTCCAAGACTCTTTTTCTTGTTATCGCAGATAAACACAAATCCCTTGGTTGGAGACTATTGTTTATAGATGCTTCTAAAACATACGATTTTACATCTTTTTACTGCAGAAACATTCGCTGTTTACAAAGCTATGTCATACTTACAAAATAAGAAAACCGTCATATTTTCTGACAGCCTTTCCACTTTAAGAGCCATAAAAAACATAACCAAACATATCGAAATAATAGAGACAACCTCATTTGTAACTCTAAGACTTTAAAAATAGATTGGGTTCCCGGACACGCCGAAATTAGTGGCAACGAGGCTGCGGACACGGAAGCCAAGTTGCCATGAAAGAGCCTTTAAAAACATTCTTCCAATTCAATAAAAGAGATATTGTGAACAACCTACTTGCTCACTGGATGAATATAAGAAAAATCGTTTGGGAAAATTACAACCACATATACAAAGTCTACCCCGACAATATATCTAGGAAAAAGCTTCAGATATACACAAGACTCAGGCTAGGCCACGCATACAAAAACACATGTTTAATAAGGAACCACCTCCTCCTTGCCAGCTATGTGAAGACAGCAACACTACACACACCATGACCCATCTTCTTGCCTGCCCTTAAATTGCCTCAACCTGCACTAAACTATCCACCCGTAGCTTGCAACAACTCTAAAATATTAAAAATCCTTTTTAAATTTAGATCAATTTCTATTTATTATTCTATTCTAGTTATTAAATTTGTAATTTATTTACTGTATTATAAAATGAATAATAATAAAATCTCAATGTTATCTTTATGTCTTGTCCGATAGTATGCAACAGCAGCATATGCATCTCTTCCATTAAATAACACCTTGGTATAGCAATTGTTCTGATATCCTGAAGAAGGCTTACCCACTTTCTCCCTTTTATTGAAATGTTCATGTTTACTTTCCTGATCCCAATCAATTGAAGAATGCCAAACGTCCTGCAATAACATCTTAAGCAGGAAAGTCAAATGTCCATATCATACATCACATACATTGTATGATTCTGGCACTTCTACTGTATGATTTCTGCTTCTCTGATTTGCTGTAATATAACATGTATTACCTGAAATATGGGAAATTTGTATCATTCTCTTTCAACAGAAAGAGATCGGCCCCAGGATTGGATTGTAATGCCTTCATAACTACTTCGGTGTTACTTAAGAATTTTGTTATTTGGAAACCACCTTTATTGTGTATATATTTGATTTTTTCTATTAGCTGAAGTGCCTCTTCTATAGTGTCTGCGCTATCTAAAAGGTGGTCCACATAATGATTTTCGGTAACTTCCGTCACAGCACGAGTTACGTATTTTAAAAGGAAACACGTTTGTTGTTGGTCGTTTTAAGACTAAACATTATTATCTGAAAGTATTCTTAACCTATGCTACAAAATGTCTTATAACCTACTTAATTCTACGTAGGTGTCTACCGATTCAGCTCAATGGGTTCCTTACCTTCTTTGTTGGATTAGCACAATGAAGTTCATAACACATGGGCAGTGTGATCGTCGCTGCATAAGCATAACTAGGTTCACGACACTCCGGTAGTTTGATCACTGCTGCATTAGCACAATGAAGTTGAATTTCCCATCAATTCTGACTTCGTAGATAATTTGATCTGGAGTGAGTGTACTAACATAACACCTCCCCCGGTAGCTTTAGATACTCCTGAATCTCATTACATAAGTTATATTAATTCTATATATTTATTTTTTATTTCTTTCTTTATTAACAATCTTACAAGTCATATTATTATTTTAGTTCATCAATATTAGCAAGTTCTCAAATACTTTGATTTGTATTGACAGTTGAATTCATATTCTTTAAGACATTAATTTTAAATTTGTGTTGTTTATGAATAATTATTAACAATACAGCAATTACAACTAAAAGGAATAACAGACTGGTAGTTAGAAAACTATAATGTATGGTTTTATGGAACTTTAACTCGTTAATAGCCTTGATATTATATTCTTGTTTGAATATAATATCTTCAAGGGTTATCTTATTAACAGTTTGAAAGGTATCGTTAATCTTAGGAATTATGAAACTGTCCCTATATTCAGAAAGCTTGTTTGAAAATTGAAGATTATCTATAGAAATGGTACAGTTGTTAAAAGAAAACAAGTATTTCCCATCTGCAGGTACTGTCACAAGTACTGTTAATTCTTTTATTTTTTATGTTTTTTATTACCATTATCGACTAGTCGCCGTTGCGTAGTGGATTAGTGCGTCGACTTCTACGCAGAGGGTGCCAGGTTTGAATCCCCAATCTCTCCATCTCCCGAGTCACTGAGAATGCTCAAAGAGTATACCTGTCTAGAAAAAGCTTCGCTTCTCAAACTTTGCCGTTCGGAGTCGGCATAGAACAGTAGGTCCCTTCCACTCGTCAAAGAACAATAGCACGTACAACACGAGTGGCTGCTGAGAAGCTAGGCCTAGGTCCGCCCGGACTGTCGCGGCAACAATATTATTATTATATTATGCTATTATTATTACCATTCTCGAGCTATTAACTTCGAATATATGTTCAAATTGATTTTTCTTGAATACGCAATTTTTACTTCTTTTCAATTCTTGAAAGTATTTGTTTTCTTCAGATGTGTAAGAGGTGGTTATTTCGAGTATATATTGGGCATCGAATTCAAGTTCAAAGTGGTCCTTACTTGCAATTGGAATCAACGATTTTTTGCTAACGTTTAGAATATCGGCAGGTAGCTTAATGGCTAAAACGATTTTGCCTCCGTTAAATGAAGCGACACCAAGACGAATGCTTACGAGTTTTTTAAGGTCAATGTTGTAGCCAATTATTTCCTTAATTGTTAACAAGTTTGGTTGCAAAATACCTGTCCTTACCGAGGCTAAATTCTGTTGAATATTCCCAACTTTTTCCTTTAAGGAGTTGCTGGAACATTTGTTCAATAAAAAATGTATCAATTTGAAGTTACATAGCTATTGCCTCGATTTGATTAAATTTCTCTAGGATACGTTTTTGATCTGATTCGATAACCTGTTTTAAAAGTGTTATGCATTCGTTATAATTTGTGTTTATCTTGATTTGTTGGTTCACGGTCTTTATTACTTTATGGTTATTGCTATCTATAATTGAGAAATGCACTTGGATATCTTGCATATCATATGTTATGCTTTCGTTATAATTAGTGTTTATCTTGATTTGTTGGTTCACGGTCTTTATTACTTAATGGTTATTGCTATCCACAATTGAGAAATGCACTTGGATATCTTGCATATCATCGTTATCCACTGTGGCAAGGAGCCATTTGAAAGATTCACCTATAAGATTCATGGACCATTTTTCGTGTATAGGCTATTTCATTATTTAAGAGGTTTTTGTGCTCACTTTCGATATTGACATGATTAGCAATTATGCTAAATGGATTTATAACGTTTAGGATTTCTTGTGGATCTATTATATGTAAGATTATATCGTACTTATGAACTATGTTTGAATCGGTTTACTCAATTCTCAGAATTTGGGACGACATTGAAACTAGTAATAGCAGGACGAGGTATAACAGAATAACCCGCAAATTTTAATGGGCTTTTAATATTATATTCATGTACATTACTTAAGGAGTATTTCCTAAACTTTGGCTCGAATTTGGTCCTGGTCTATTTGGGTTCCAATGACTTAAGGTTTTTTTATTAATGCCTTGCTGATTATTCCTAAGCGATTTTTGGTTTGGGTTATTTTGAGAAGTGGCGTCTTGTGAGTTAGGCAAGAAATTGGAGTTAAAGTTCCATTTCTTTCTATGTTGAATGTAAATTTTTCTATTGCCGTCTAATAATTTTAATTTTGAGCACTTACTATATAAGTTAACCGAGGTCAACATACACCCAATTCATTCACTCTGCATTTCCGTCACACGTTCCCAGCACATTCAACTCTATTTACCTTACACTTCCCTCACGCGCTACACTTTTCCTTAGCTGCATTTCCCAACAGTAGCGTGATCACCCCTCTGGATAGCATTTAAAGGCGCCCTCTGGATAGCCTTAAAGCAACCGCTAGAGGTGAACAAATGTATGCAGCGGCACCCTTGTCCAAGGGTTTAAGCCAGGACACGGTCCTCCAGGTTCGGCGGTTGCGCGTGGGGTTAAATTTCCCCACGTGTAAAAAAAGAATAGTTTAGAAACGACGAGAAGCCTCGGATACGGATGACCCTACTGCTGACGACCATGGACAACGTACGAAGTGTACGGACTGTACAGCGGCATGAGCCTAGTCAGGCGTCTACGGATTCAATGTCGGACAACACTGCTCTAGCCCGAAGAGTCTTCGACTCCGAACCAGTGGGACAACACAATGGAGGACGCCCACGGAACCATCAATAAGCTTGGTGTGCGCAATTGGAGACAGCTGGCTAAAGATCGCGCCGGCTGGAGAGGCTTACTGGTTGAGGCCCAGGTCCACCCCGGACTGTAGCGCCACCAGAAGAAGAAGAAGGAGAAGCGCGATCACCCTTAAATACATAGACAAAATTCATATGTGCATTTTCCGCACATATCCCAGCACCAGTAAATAGTTAAGATAGGTTAAGAACAAGAAATAAAAATTAGTCAGTCTTGATTTGTAGCACATAACGAAGTGTTTTAACTAATATATCTACTAAACTAATATTCACATCGAGGTGCACCCTAACACAACAATCTATTTATTCTAGTAGTTCTTTTAAATCAGAATCTACTTTGTCTGGCTTATACATATTGGGTTTCATTTCTGATAGTGAAACTGGCTGATATGATTCCCCTTAAATTAGAAACTACTACATTTCTGCAATAATTGAAGACTTCAGAGTATGTCCTCGAAGGTCTGAAATATTATCTCAGCTTGTTTTTTATGTCTTCCCAATTGATGTTGTCTCCAGTCAATTGCCGTATGCACCTCGCTTCTTCTCCTTGGATTTTTTTACCACAATCTCCAGAGCGTATTGGTACAGATATTGATCATCTCCACAGAGCTTTTTTGCTGACTCCACAGAACGAATAAACGACGGTAAACTGTAGTTTCCATTACCTTCAAGATGCTTAAGTAAACGGAATTGTTCAAGAACCTTATCGGCAGGCATAGAAAATATTGAACAATGTTGTACAAGTTCTTCTTGTTGTTGATGATTTCTCTGCTGGAGTTGCTGTTGTTGATGATACTGAATTTCTTCTTCTTGCCATTGAATGATTAATTGTAGGACTTACGTTTTTTGCTTAAATTCTTCAATTGTCACCATTGTAGCACAATAAACATATAAATTAAAAATATTTAGATTCTCTTTTAATTAATGATTTTTTTTTGGCTTTGGTTGTTGAAAATCTTGAACAGATTTCATCTTCTTCAGATTTTTCTTGGCTAAAAACACCCTTCCCTTTTGTTTTTTTTTGTACTACAACTAAGTTTCCTTATATATTAGTTTGCTTTTAAAGATTTATTCGCGCGATGCAGGTAGACCTGTAAACTCACCTGTCATAACGTTATCGTTAGGATGCTTAATTACTATTACACCAAATCCAGCGGTCTCGTACGTTGGAGTCGGCTTGATGATTCAATGACCATAAAGTCTTATTCTTAGCTTTCGATCGGAGTTCGCTATTTCTTCCTCGACGGTAGTTATCACCAGGTCCGTTTGTCTTTCACAATTCCTGAGATGCCAGAGAGCTTTCACAATAACCCGAATAATTTTATTTTTAAAGGACTGAATAAATGCTCTGTTATTTGGTTTGGTACAACGCCATAGTAGTATGTCGTAAGTCAATATAGGGTTCAGTAAATGCTTGTATAACAGCAGTTTGTTGTACATGCTTAACTTGGAGCGCATTCCTAGTAACCAGTACATTTTTCTCTACCGGTTTTCGAGATCATCCCGTTTCTTTTTCACGTGAGCCTTCCATTTGAGTTTCGCATCGAGAGTCATACCAAGCATTCATTTTGAATCAGTGAGAACTGGTAGATTTTCAATATTTCTGTAGGTGAAATTTATATGAGTTGATTTAGTTTCATTATTATTAATTATTAGCGCTTTGACCATTCGCAAGCTTCCTCAGCTTGAGGTATGTCTCTCGTTTACAACAGGTATAATGTAGGGCCAAGGACACTCCCTTCAGGGACTTCTGCTCGGATCTCTTTAAAATCGGAGTATTCGGTTCCGTGTTGAACTCTAAATATCCTGTTATCGAGATAAGATTCTAGTATCTTATACAAGCTTGTCGACAGAAGCCTGCTTAGTTTGTATTTTAGGCCTTCATGCCAGACTTTGTCGAAGGTCTGGGAAACGTCAAGTAGGGCGGTGGAGCAGATCTTTTTTCCCGTCTAATGCTCTAACTGATGGTCAGGTATTAGTTGCTTCTCTTCGATACATTTTTGAATGCGCTTTAATAAAAGTTTTTCGAATATTTTGAGTATTATTGCAAAAAGCGATATGGGTCTGTTCGAATTTTTGTTGCTTAACGATTTGCCCGGGTTTTGAACCATAATCACTTCTGCAACCTTCCATGAGTCTATAACAGCGATACTTTTTCTATACTAGAGCTGTCAGATATAGACATTATACTTAGATCATCTACCAATATTTGTCCTTTTGATGGGTGAAATGTTTCCTCCAAATGTTCGGCAAAGAGATTCGCCTTTTTTCTATCACTTTTTGCACCCAAGAAGTCGATATCTCGTGGTTTTAAAAAACTTGTAAAGCTTTTTTTAATTGGTTGCACAGGCGATTTAGGTATGTTTTATGTTATGGGCGCGAGACTGCTGCCATTTCTTGGACGCTTTTATTTTTTCGAGGATTCGATCTTTTCTTTTGGCGGATGATTTGTTTCATTGAATATGGATATATTTGGAGTATTTTATCCAGGCTGCTTTCGCTGCTTTCTGGATGTTACTAATAAACTTTTCAAGTTCGAGTTCTAACTCTAGGCTTGTTTTTAATGACCCAGTTAGACTGAAATTTTCCTCACAGTCATGTCTAAAACTTTCCCAGTGAGTTTTATTATCTGTTAATCTCTGCGCACCTTTCACTTTTCTTAATTTATCGCTTATGGTCAAGATTACAGGTGAGTGATCGGAAGAGAGGTCAAAGCTTTCTTCTACTTTCACGAAATTTGAAGGTACCCCTTAATAACAAAAAAGTCTACTAAGTCGTGTACTTTTGCTGCATCGGCGGGCCAATTGGTCGTTTTTACAGATGAGTGGAAGTCAAGATTGAGTTCCATACAGTCTGTCAGTGAGCTGTCAAGTGAATAGTTCAAGGTTCATATCGCGCTTGAATTTTAATTTTTAAATATTTTTAACGTATAAAAGTACTCAAAAAGTTCGATCACTTAACCTTTTTCTTAAGTACAAACATACCAATTGGAAAAAAAGGTAACGATAGTGCTCCAACCCCATTATCATCATCTATTCCTATCCCTACAACAAAAGAAAAATTCACGAATCTTCACCTAGAAAGAAAAGAAATACCAGTCTCACCATTATCAACAACAAAAATCCTTAAACCTTGTCAAAAAATGGCTATGACACAAGCGGATTTTTAAAAGATCATAGGCATCATAGATAGTTCCCTTCATGTTGCCACGTCCAATTTAGCAACGGAAGATGACCTGAGTAAAATTAACAAAGAAATCAATCCACTGCGTCAACAAAACTAAGAATTATCCAAACAAATTCAGGAGTTTGAAAATCGTTGCCATATACTTGAGGAGAAGCTTGAACTGCAAAGTCAAGAAATACATGGAAAAAATTTAATTTTTTCAATCCCAAAAAAAAAACCACCAATCCGCAAGAGAAGATAGAGGGCATAACCCAACTTTTGCTCTCAGCTTGTTAAGCTCAGCGAAAACAGCAATATTATTATATAAACTCGACACGAGATCTAATGAAACTGCAGCAAAAATGTTGAAAAATGGTCATAAATTTAAATGCACAGGTATTTTTATTAAACGCGACCGAAGTAAACCATCACAGTAAAAACACCGCATCCTGATCGCTTATAGAAAAGCGATACCAATTTGCAACCCGGCTGAGCCCATTACAATTAAAAACAAAAACTCTTTGCTGGTTCGTGACAAGATTTTTTATTTAGCCAAAAATAAAACCCTAATGAATGAATCTGGAGAAACAACACTGCAGAACATGTTTGTAAATATCAACTTTGGCTTTGTCACTACTGTCAGAGAAAGCTTACTGTCAAACAGATGTCATTATGAACCGAGGGTACGAGATGAGCTAGGGATGGGGAAACTAAACGATTTATGTAATAGATTAACTAATAATTGAATTTTAGATGCCGACAGCCAAATTAATAGTAATAGCTATTTTAAAATTATATCTTATAATATTTCTGGATTATGTAATAAGCTGTTATTAGCAAGTTCTTTTAATTATGTGGAGCAAGTGGAGATAGTTTGTACGGCATAAATTGTTTGCAATAAGAATGGTAAAGATACACTTTAATTGCTACAGATGCACGATTGCATTATTTTGAACGGCTGCACTGATGATGGCGGAAATGGAAAATCTGTTAACGATTATTGTGCTGTAAACAACGAATGGATAAAAAAATCAAACAATATAATATAATATAAATATTGAACGGCTGCACTGATGATGGCGGAAATGGAAAATCTGTAAACGATTATTGTGCTGTAAACAACGAATGGATAAAAAAATCAAACAATATATAGTTGATTGCAAAACCTTTTCAGATCACATGCCGATTGTGGTGGAAGCCTCATGTGAATATTCGCCCCGAGAAATAAATATCAACTTACTCCCTCGACTCTACTGTAAAAATGAAAAAAAAGCTTCATATCAACGTAATTCAGACGCTCTTCTTATAAGCAATGACTCGAATACCAGCTCTACAGAACTACTTTCAAAACAGCTTACAGGGTATATATGGTGTTCAACACATATTAAAAGTATTAGTTTGAACTCAGCAAAGGCAAATTGGCAAAGGTGGTTTGATAACGAATGTTTGAAAGCACTTTTAAAATCATTTGCTCTTCTACGAGCGAAACCATACGATACAAAATCGGTATATTGAAGCTAATACCTATTATAAAAACCTATGCCTCCAGAAGAAAACGGAATTTGTAATGTCAGCAAGCATTAGCATTAGGTGAAACTCGAAGCTCAAAGGATTTTTGGAAGACCGCTAGAGAAATAAATATATCAAGCTATAAAATCGGTGTAGTTTCTTTTGACTAGTGCTTCGGGTTTAACAATCTCCTACGCTGAGCCACTAACTGTTGATGAAACACTAGACGTTGGTGTATCTATTGAAGAAATAAAGGATGTGATCTTCAGTGGGAAGGCCCCAGGTGAAGATGGAATCTTATACGCATTTTTCTAAATATGCAACACCTTCATTCTGGAACAGTCTTCAAATTCTATACAACAAAGTCCTTACTGGAGCGGAAATTCCATCCTCTTTTAAAAAGTCTGTGTTTTTTCCAATTCATAAAAAAGGACCCCACAACATAGCAGAAAATTACAGAGGAATTTCCTTTATGAATACGATTGTCAAAATATTCTGCAGCATTTTGGTAAAAATGCTGGAAAGATGTGTCGAGCAGACATCCTTTCAAAGCTCCATTGTCAAAGCGTATCATGCTCGAGGTAAAAAAGTGTACACTTTTTTTGTGGACTTTAAAACGGCCTTTGGCCTTGTTAATAGAAATGCCCTTTTCTATAAGCTATCCCAACTCGGCATATCATCAACATTTTCAAAAGTAAATATAGAAATGTACATGTAATCCAATGCAGCAGTTTCGGATGGCACTACTTATTTAGAGTGGTTGGAAACGAATAGAGGTGTGAAATAAGGATGCCTTCTCAGTGTACTGCTGTTTTCTCTGAATCAATGTATTACTATATGCAGATGACCTAGTCGTACTTGCAGAATCCCCGGAACATATGCAACTGATGACCAACCACTAGTCATGGTACTGTAAGAAATGGGGATTAAAAATCAATACAGAAAAGTCGAAAATGACATAGACAATAAAAGACAATGGAACTATGACCAACCACTTGAAACCGTTAAAGAGGTGAAATACTTGGGAGTCAAACTGAATCCAGCTCTAAATTTCAAAAGCTCTTCAATCTCCCATTAAATACACTTAATTACGCTATACACTAAGAAACAGGTCTACCAAAACTGTCAACAGACACACTTAAGTTACAGGCCGACTTCATACTTAAGATATGCAGATACGATGATTAAAGAATAGCAAAGAAACTGTTTCTGTACGAGTTAAGGAATGCAGATTAGTGGTGGCAAATTATTTGCAACGACTGTAGCGAGTCCTTACATATTGACACTCTGAAAAATCGACTATACCGCATTAGTCAAGCAAATGAAAACAACACCCGAAATACGTTGAAAATAAATTGTCGAGAGTCAGAAAGCTGGATGCTATTCAGTCAACTAAATTATGATCTGAACCAAAGGAACAATTTTCATCACTCGTTTAGTTATAATGAAATATCTCTGATATTCAAAGCTAAAGATGTGAAGTTGTCTCACTAAATGGTAACCCCTATATTGGAAAGTTCAACCAATTCTGTACGCTTTGTAATCTGAAATCGAAGGAAGACTGCTTGTATATTATAAGTATATGCCTAATATTCAGACCAAAAAGGATAGCCTTCTTTGGAAAACAGACAGTGATAATGCTAGAAAGCCTACAACTTTTATACGAATGTGGCTGGAAAATTCTTCTCAGTTTTTTAAAATCAATTTATAAATATAGAATGCTGTTAATGGCAGAATATGCTTGAATTGTAACTTAAGATATACAATTGTAATTAAAGATATAAAATACTCATTTAGAATTCTGCTAACCAGGCTGACGGCTTAGCCATAGCTCTTAAGATTCATATAATATAAATATCTTTTTTTTGTTATGAATTGAAATAAATATTTTCCCGGAAGACAAAGAACTCGATTTTAATTCAATTTTAATAAGTTTTATTTTATAAACCAAAAAAATAACCGAATTACCGGGTCACAGCATAACGTTAACTTTCTTAATTTCATCAAACGCACAAAGGCTTATATAGGACAAATTAATAACAGATCTTATGTACATAATGAAAAGATGAAAAGAGATGAGGGTAGAACACTAGATTAAGATGTAGATGCAACATTAGATGTTAAGATTTAGTAAGAAATGAGATGTAAGTGATGCCAAATTGCTCAATACAAAATAGCATAGAAATATTTATTTAATTTTTAACATGCATTTTTAAAAATAAATTACTTACTTACTTACTTACTTATCATTCCGACATTGTACAACAGTCTGCCTTTATAGCACGCGCAAGACGAGTGGTTGCTGAGAAGCTAGGCCCAGGTCCGCCTCGCACTGTAGCCCTACCCATATATTATATAAATATATTCAGGAACAAACACATGGCTTCAAGCTTTTGGTGAAGCACTACTAACAGTCAAGGGGGAATTGAAGGTAGAGGACACGTGGGGTCACGATTCGTGAGCTCAATTTATTGGTAAACAGTTCTGGAGCTAACATATTGGGATTGGATTTGTTTGCTGTTTTAAATTAGAAAATTAAGCATTTTGTTTTTCAAATTAATTCAAGTGCTTCTGTAATCACCAGAATTGAGCAGTTGCACCGGAAACATTATTCCCTCTTTACAGAAGAACTGGGTAGATGTCTAGATTGTAAAGCACATTTGGCACTTACGGACGATGTAATACCGAAGTTTCAGTCAAGTCAAGTTGTGTTATTGTATTCATAAAATGCTCTATATGAATACATTAACAGAATTAATGAATTAATGACACTTCGATTGTATGTGTATTGCGTATTTTCCTCACTTCCTTCACAATACCCTTTATATTGGGAAAGTAAAAACTTAGGTTCAATTTCATTCTTTAGAGTTATACTCCGTCGACTGCGTTTGTTGATGGTGGTGGTGATCTTAAGACTTAACTTTATTTTCTGTTAATATTCTTAACCTATGCTACACAATGTCTTATAACCTACTTAATTCTACTTAGGTATCTACCGAGTAAATCAATGGGTTCCTTGTCTTCATTGTTGCATCATCATTATTCATTTTAATTCATTTTTATTTTTTACTTCATGACAACTTATATACTAGACAAAAATGCTTAAAACTAGCTGGTCGAACAGTGTTAGTTACTTATTCTAACTTACTGACCCTGAGCGGGTACTCTAAGCTAAACTTAAACTTATTCTATGTCTTTCGACTTATTTTAACATTATTTTGTAAAAAGAAAATTTTAACATGACTAATAAATAATAAGAAAAAAATTTAAAAACTTAATGACCGAACATATTTTTTTTTTTTTAAAGAAACTACAAGCTAACTTACATTCTACCTTAAAATAAAACTTACAAACTATCTTAAGCTAATCTACGTATATATACATATACACATTTGTATAGCTATATACACAGGCGTATATGAACATATCCTTATATACATAATGCATATATATATCGTTATGCATATATATATATACATTCTTCCTTTATATTTTTTTTTAATTTTTTTTTTTTTTTATTTTTTTTTTTTTTTACTTTTTTATAATAATTCACATAAACAGCTTACCAACTACCTTACAACTACGCTAAAATATGAAAGTCGGCCATAGGTTACAGCTGATATAAAATCCGCTGCAAGACGTGGACCGACTACTCCCAATGAGGGGGTCTGAATTACCTTTCTAGCCGGGGTCTAAAGGGTTCGAAGTTGGAGTTCTCTCGCTCCCCAGCCACCAGAACTTTCGGTGTTGCAAAGCAACATCCAGCACATCCCGCCTAGATACCGCCCTACTGAAACGGAGGAGACCCTCCTCAGCTCGTTGTGCGACGGAGCGGTCGTGGTTGAGTCGCCCATCCACAGTTGATCTGGCGATGTGATAGATGAGCGGAACCGCATTTAAATTTTGTATCAGACCGTGCTTATCCAAATGGAGGAATGCTTCTGGGGGGACGAAGCCGTTGTCACGTACCCTTTCATGATATAGTGGGTTGGGGTAGTAAGCCCCAGAGATCAGATTGTTGACCGAGTTCATCGCTCTAGCAGTGTGACCTCGAACCAACTTCAACAGGAAATTGTCCACTCTTATCAGGTTTGCCCTGTTGTATAAGACCTCATTGGAATAGTATTTTATGTACTGGGACTCTGGAGTTCGATAAAGACGAAGGCAAGCCCTAAGACAAGCCCTCTCGAACAACCGAATCTTTTCCATTAAGCTTGCACTCACGTTGAACCACACGGGACAGCCATAGGTGGGCATTGGCCGGATGAGCGCCATGTAGCAGATGACCTTCACCCTTGCATCGAGTTGGCTGTTGTAAAACAGTCTCTTTGTAAGGGCAAAAGCGCCTCGGGCTCTGGCCAGAGCAGCATCTACATGTTTGTTAAAATATAGATACTGATCTAGCCAGATCCCCAGGTATCTGCCTACAGTCTTTTGCGCCAGTGGTTCCCCGTGTCTTCCAACGATTGAGAACTTTCGCCAATTCTTTTTCGTATCCGACGAGGCCTTATACAACGGCGTCCTGAACATAATGGTTTCCGACTTCTGGAAGTTGATACTCAAGCCGATTGAGCTTGTAGAAAAGTCCTTCTAACCATACGGTGTCAAAGGCCTTCTCCAGGTCAATCAAGCAGGCACCCGTACATTGTTTCTGGCTTTTGTTCCATTGGATATCCGACACCAGTTTCGACGCGGCATGAATAGTGTCATGCCCCGCTTTGAAACCGAATTGGTTATCCGGAATAATATGTTTGTCTTCAGTCCACTTGATCAAGGCTCTATTGATCACCTTCTCGAATACCTTGCTGATGTTCGGAAGGAGACTAATTGACCGGAGGTTGCACGGATTCGAAGAATCTTTTCCTCGCTTGGATATGGGTTGCACAATCGCAGTTTTCCAATGCTCCGGATAATATGCATTATTCAGCGCATTGTTAAACAGGATTGTGTACATATTAACCACACCTAGAGGGAGATGCCTTAACACAATGTTCGAGATCTCGTCGATTCCAACAGACTTTTTCTTCTTAAGTGATTCGAAGACCGCTTAGAGCTCTGTCTTCGATATGAACGGGGGATGAACCCCTTCGTCGGCGATGGCATTATCTGCCATGTTATCGTCATTGAACACGACAAAGCCAGTGTTCTCAGATCGCCATTGTTGCATGTCTTCTCGAAGTTGAGAGTTGCTAGCCATTAGGCGGTTCTCCAGGTCGTGATTCGAGCGCCCACTCTCGTTCACCTTGTACACTTCCTGAAAGACCGCGCCAAGTACCTCCATTTTTTCTTGCGGATCTTCGACCACAAAGAAATTATCATCGAGTACAGCGTTATCTGGATCTATACCTGCTGTAGTCAGTATGCGTTCATTGTCCGTCGTTCTGGGGAGCTTAAGACACGGAAGATCGCTATTCTTACTTCTAAAGAATTTGTTTATCTGTGGAAACATGCTCGGGTTGTTAGATCTAACAGCCCGAATCTTACTGTCCCAGTGCAAGTTAACCGAAATTCTATAATTTTGAGCAATCAACGTTTGTACATTCTTGATGAGCGATTTCAGGGTCCTAATTTCCTCGTCTCGTCTGTCAGTAAACCGTCTGTACAAGGTTTTTAATCTTGACAGGAGTCGACTTTTTTTTTTTTTCATTGTTGCATCAGCACAACGAAGTTCATAACACACCGGCAGTGTGATCGTCGCTGCATAAGCATAACGAGGTTCACGACACTCCGGTAGTTTGATCACTGCTGCATTAGCACAATGAAGTTTAATTGCCCATTAATGCTGACTTCGTAGATAATGTGTTTTGGGGTGAGTGTATCAACATAACATGCGCGGATATAAATCAATAAAACGTCAGGTATTTTTGTTCTTAATGTATTGTGGGGGGCATGGGCCTGTGCATCTAGGGCAAAGTTGTTGATTTGCTCTTAAGTTGGCGAGATGCCAGCAACGATCCCTGTTAATGCACAGGTCACGTTGACATAAGGCCTACTATTGACGCCTTCTGGACAGCCATTACAGCAATCGCTGGGGGTGAACCAATGTATGCAGCGGTCCCTTGTCAAGGGGTTCAAACCAGGAGCAGGTCCTCCAGGTTCGGGGTTTACGCGTGAGGGTCGCAATAGTTACGAAGCAGCAACGAGCCTCGGATATGAATGATTTTATCGCTGACGAAATTCGGCCTCAAGCGCTGCAGTTGTTCAACCCTTTTAAGCGGACATGCAGTAAGACAATTGCTAAAATTAGCTTAAACAGTTGGAGAACCTTGAGGCATGTCGCATTACGGAGGATTGGCGCATAGAATTTTGAAATTCTCTAACAACTATGCCGCACGGATAGCATTGAAAACTTTCAAAGAGTTGACGGATAAGTTGAGTGAACATTTCGTTTCTAAAATAGATGTGCTTGCAGCGAGATATCAATACCATAAGACGGTTATGCAACCTTGGGTACCGCTATAGCAATTAAACAACACAGAGAACTTTCTATAATATTAAGAGTTAAACCAAGTACCAGTGACCATCGGTCATCATATCCGTGCTTCATCGCCACAATCCCTTGGGAAGTCCTGCCCT
Organism: Eristalis intricaria; assembly: GCA_964034865.1. NCBI lineage: Eukaryota > Metazoa > Arthropoda > Insecta > Diptera > Syrphidae > Eristalis > Eristalis intricaria. The sequence continues at coordinate 53,730,332 of OZ035873.1, read as the reverse complement.
AGCTGTTTCATTCATCGTAGTAGGATCGCAAATGCAAGAATTTAGGTCATGTGGAAGCAGTATGTATTTCAGATAGCCAAAATTGTGTCAGCATGTCACAAGAACAAATTGCAAAAAGCTGGAATCGCAGATTTCAGCGCGGAAATACTTCAACTTAATTTCAACAATTTAGTGCAGTCCAGTGAATGTGTGCAAATCAGTAAGAGATCGAAATCATAGAACAACATAGACGTGGATGTAAATGGACGTGTGATGTCATTTCAAGTAGATACGGGGCTGTTGGTGGGCCTTGTAGGCTACCAGAGACTCTGTCAACCGAAGTATTCAGGAACAAACACATGGCTTGCTACGGACGATGCTATGATGTTGCTACGCTATGCTGCTGAATGAGACAAAGAACGAAATTGATCGGTTAGTTAGCAGGGACATTTTGATGTAGGTGCACCGTACACAATGTACATCACCTATTGTAATTGTGCAAAAATTTGGTGGAAAAATACGAAAATGTGGGGATTTTAAGGCGGGAGTAAGTCCGCAATAAGTGACTAATCACCATCATATCCCTCGGGTTCGAGATAAATTCCATAAGCTTCGTGGAATCGATTTCAAAAATCGATATTTCGGATACGTTCTTGTAGATTGAATTAGACGATGTGTTAAAGGAAATTTTTGTGATCAACACGCCCCTTGGATAACACCAATATCAATGTCTACTTATTGGCATCAGCAGTGCTCCAGGGGAATTCCAAAACGTTATGGAGCAACTATTCACCGATCTACCTGTTACAGTGTATCTGGATGACATGTTGTAACCGGAAAAGGTCATAGTGAGCATTTCCGAAATCTGGAAGAGGTACTGCATCTGCAAGCAAATAGGTAAACCTAATTATTACAATCACTTTATACACAATTTTTCACAGGTAGCCAATCCGTCGGATGCACTGCCAGTAAAATACACTAAATTCATTTGGTCTTCCAAACAGGAATCTGCGTTCGACATTTTTAAGAAAAGTATTTTGAAAGCTGTGCAACTAAGCACATTTCCATGATACATTTCCATTAGTCTTAGCCACGGATGCATCAAATTATAGCATTGGAGCAGTGATATTACACCATTATACTGATGACTCTGAGAGGCCAATTGCTTTTGCCTCAAGGATTTTGGATCAACATCAAAGGCAATATAGCCAGATTAATAATTAGGCGCTATCTATTATACACGGAGATAAGAAGTTCCATTGTTGCATTGCAGCAACTGCAGACGGATCATAAGACTGCATAACCCCTCCAAGCCGATGCCGGAGGTGACCATGCGGTGCCTTCGTAATTGAACATTAACTTTCATGGCCTATAACTTTAAAAATAAATATCGTCCCACTGCGAGACATGGGAATGCGGATCCATTGTCCCGACTACCTGGCCTACATGATACTGATATCGATAAGGGAGAGGAGAGTGCTCACGGCATCAACCAGGTGGTTTTGAAGGATATGGATACTATACATCCTAAAGCTAAGGCAATTGCCAAGTATATAGCGTTGGACCGTACACTAAAGAAAGTTTTAGAACGCATGAGAGACGGTTGGCCAAAAAACCTCATGGATAACGACTCAGCGTTGAAGCGTATTTTGTCCGTAAGTGTGTTCTATCTGTTCTCGATAGTAACATTTTTTTAAGCTCTGACCATGACCGAGCCGTGATATCAGAGGTTTTACGATTACTAGTGTTAAAGCTGATTCATGAAGGGAACTGGGGCTGTTCAAGGATGAAGCAGCTGTCTATGCCATACGTTTGGTTTCCAGGTATAGATGATGAAATTGTGCGTCTGGCGGCAGGTTGCAGTATTTATCGGGAAGTCGCATCGAATCCAAGGAACAAATTCGTTAATTGGACTATAGGACACATGGTCCGCCGGACCGTTTTTCAACAAGATGTGGCTAATATGTGTGGATAAATATTCTAAGTTTCCGTCAGAATCGACAATTAAGGCTGTTCAGACCTATACTCACAGCTATACTCACAGATAACACGAACCAGTCCAAATCTCAAATCTTCCAGGAGTTTTGCAAGTTCCGTGCTTGCAAAACTTGTGATAATGTGATAACAGCGCCGTTTCACCCAGCCCCTAACGGATAGGCGGAAAGTTTTGTTCGCACATTAAAGCAATCCTATAAATAAACTATAGAGGAGAATAAAGATACCGATTCCGCCATTGATTTATTTTTATCAACATACCGATTCTCGCCTAATCAATTTCACAAAACGAGTTAATACATCCGGAGGAGAAAAGGAGTATGTTAAGGCATACTACTAAATTCCGAGAAGTCTTATAACGGCAATACCTGAAGTCAAAAACATGGTTAAGGGGCATCATAAAGGACAACAATAGGTGTGGAGTAGAGACCAGTGAAATAAAAAATACGTGCGTTAAGAGAAAAGGGGGTTATCGGAAATGCACTACCAAATACGTCTGCTTCCGAGTCATGTCAAATAAATGGTAAGGTTGATCTTATTCACGAAGACTTATCTTTTGGGCTGGTGGAAAAGACTGCGGCTGAAAGCACCACCCACGTCATGGAAGAGCTAACCACTGAAAAAAATTCAAGTCCAGCAAATGCCATCTTCACCGCACATTAGGTGATAGCAACTTCACCATTAGTTAGGTGGCCCGAACGTATTAGGAAAAGAGAAGTACGATTCCAACGGTTGCCGAAGGCTAGTTACGGTATATAATAAGGGCCGACTAGATGTGGAAGTTGCAACTTAACCATGTTTATTTAAGTACGTTGTGTACAACGGTTTGACAGGTGAAGTCTTTTGTTGGTCGTTTTTAAATAAAATTCTTCTTGGATTCAGCAAGCATGGTGTTTGGTTTACAAAAACCGCGATCCAAGAATTGCGGCTGCATGGGTAGGGCAAAAGAAGGATGAAATACTGTTATATTTACTTCGGTGACTGTTACAAAGAATGAGGTCAGCGCACATTTGAATGCGGGTTTGTCATTAACGGCAGTCTTAGGCAAGAAGTATTGGGCGAACGCTTGGTAATGATCAGGATCAAGACTTAATTCGCCAACATAAGGCTCGCATGTGCCCACGCCCCCACAGAGGAGAAAGATTCGGCAACAAAAGACAGCTTCTACGAGTCCTTGACAAAACCTACCAGCAATGTCCTAGTTTTGACGTGAAGATCATTCTTTATGAATTTTACGCAACGCTGGGCAAGGAGGACATCTTTAGTTGTGTCGTCGGAGAATATAGAATATATGAATATATGAAGACCAGTGGCAATATTGCCGAGATACCATCAGATAAGCCGCAACTGATTTCCTGGGTTTCACAAAGTGGCGCTGCAAAGAAGGACGAGGGCTGCTCGTGAGCCCTATGAGCAGAAAAAGAGGCAAGGGCACTGTCTTCTCCGGAAGAAAAAGATGGAGCATGAGAAGGGCGCGATGGAGGAGATTGAGGAATGTTACTGCAGGAATGTCATACGGACACTCTACCAACAGGCAAGACAAACATGTCAAGTTTACACAACCCGAACAAAAGCATGCAGGGACAAGAATGGAAACCTAGTGGCGGAATTGCAGTCGGCGCTGGGAATACGGAAATAATACTTCTGAAGACAGTATAAAGGCGATGACGACCAACGTACCGCTGTCAGGTAAAATAATCCATCTAATATAGGCGATGATGGGCAAGAATTCCGCCCCTCCGGCCTCAGTGATGGACTGCCTGTCGAACTTATTTAAGCAGCTGGCGATGATTTCATAACGTGCATACACCAACTCATCTGCAAAATCTGGTCGGATTAAAGTATGCATCGTTTGCCCGATTCTAAGAAATTGAGAACTTCTAAACTGTTTCAATTACGGAGGGATAAGTCTCCTGAATATACCGTATAAGATCTTTTCTCCCGTCTTGTGTAAGTGCCTGAAACCCTACGTCAGTGATCTGATAGGTGAATATTAGTGCGCGTAGAGGCCAGCGAAATCCACTATTGACCAAACATTCACATTACGGCAGATCTTGGAAAATACCCAGGAGTTTCAAGTCGATACTCACCATCCATCCATAGACCTTAAGGCCGCGTATGACAGTATTTATAGAGACAAGCTGTATTATTCAGTATTATAAGTCCTTTGACGTCAAAAAAAGATTCAGACAAGGCAATGCACTGTCCTGCGATTTCATTAACAGTATTCTCGAGAAGATCGTACGTAACTCAAAAGTCAACACCAGAGGCACGGTCTTCCACAAATTTATGTAACTGCGCGCATATACCGATGACGTTGACATAATCGGAAGAACACAACGGGCTGTCAGTGGGGCGTTTGTGAGTATCGAGAAGGAAGCGGCAAAGATGGGTCTAGCGGTCAACGAAGGAGAGACTAAGTATATACTGTCTATGGAAAAGGTTCACCAACACCCACGTCTTGGACAAAACATTACCACGTTTGTACTGATGGTGTTTGGAGGAGGAGACTGAAATCGACGGGCTATACAGCGACATCGATCAGGTCAAACGAGTTCGAGTCTCTCGTCTTAGATGGCTAGGCCATAAAGAACGCATGGACCTCCACCCAGTGCAGACGTGTCTGACCTAGTGCAGATATACGGAAATATTAAGTACGAAAAATATCGCCGAAACGTTATAAAAATAGGTAGCGTCGCTGTAGAGTGATCGCCGGTGACCACAAGTACCGTGCGCTAACCAATTGCGCCACTGGAGCTCCCAAATCAGGCGTTCACAGACCTCCACCCAGTGCAGACGTGTTTCGACTTGCGGTGCGGAGTTAGTAAATCAAGTGCGTTGGTATCAAGTGCGGAAAATAACACCGAAATAATATAAGAATCGGTAGCTTCTCAGTAGAGTACTCGCCGGTGGTACAACAAACAAATGAACGACGCCACAGTGCGTACAATAGGCAGAACGATACCGAAGGAAGTGCTGACTGATCACTGCGATGTCTATCGGAATGCCACCATCGACGCACTTCACGTGCAGAAAAGTAGACTGCTGTCAAGACTCAAACTCTTGCACAGACGGTTTACAGATCCGATAAGTCCGGATGTTAGATCCCTGAAGTCAGAGATCAAAAACCTCCAACAGCTAATAAAAATAAATTATAATCTTGCCATAAGCTTGCATTGGGGCAATAAAATCCGGGCTGTACGATCCCCCAACCCTTGTATGTTCCCGCAAGTAAATAGATTATTCAGGAGGAAAGATCAAAATGACATTCAGATCGTCCGACTTCCGAGAACAAACGACAACGCACAGCTACTGACATCAGTTGATATAGATCCAGATGAGTCCATGCTAGATGACGAATTCTTCGTGGTCGAAGATCCCCAAGAGAAGGTCAAGACCATAGGCGCTGTTTTCGAGAAAGTGTATAAGGTCAACAAGGTCAGACGACCAAATCACGATCCAGAGAACAGAGCCTTGGTAAATCACTTCTATCTCCGTGAGGAGATCTTTCGATGGCGATCTGAGAATCCTGGTGTTACCAGATTCGATGACGTAAATATGGCAAATGATGCCATCGCCAACGATGTAAATCACATCGTGATCACACAAGAAGATCTCCAGGGGGTCTTTAAATCCATTAAGAACAAGAAATCGGCTGGGATAGATGGTATCCCGAACATCGTGCGCAACCATCTCCCTCCGGCTGCAGTTGAAATTTACACTACACTGTTTAACAATGCGCTTAGTAATGCACAATTCCCGGCACATTGGAAGACAGTCGTAGTGCAACCAATCCCTAAATGGGGTAAAGACAAAAGCATTCCGGCTAATCTTCGGTCGATAAGTCTACTTCCTTGCATCAGCAAGGCATTTGAAAATATTGTCATTCGAGCTCTGCAGACATGGGTCGAGGACAATAATATACTACCGGACAACCAATTTGGATTAAGGGCATGGCATTCGACAATGCATGCAGCTGCAAAGTTGGTTTCCGACATACAGTGGAATATGGATAAAAAGCAGTGTACCGGTGCCTGTCTGTTCGACTTGGAAAAGGCATTTGATACCGTCTGGTTAGAAGGCCTTTTCCTTAAGTTGGGCAGACTTAGGCTAAGAAAACCATTGCTATACATGATGTATGATATGATAACAGGGTCAGGGTTCAACGTAGATTTAGTTAGTTTTAAGAAAATTTAAAAAAATATTTAGAGCTCCAAGTTGTTCCTAAGATTTCTTGGCCAGTAAGCAAAAACAATAACGATTGTCCATATTAATTGCAAAAAAACAATATTAGTAGTAGACGCCGAAAGGCAAATAGATAAATAAGTTTAGATTATTTTAGAGCACCTGCGAAGGGTCAGTAAGACAGATTTTAAGAACCTGAATTGTTTAGATATTAAGATGGACTTAATCATTTTTGTCTAGTTCTAAGAATCATGAATTAAAAAAATAAAAAATGAAAAATGAATTAAAGTTAAAGTTAAAAAAAGAGCTCGCCGGTGTCTTCGTGGTGCGGGTTCAAATCTCGCAGAAAACAGTGAGATCTTTTCTTTTTATTAAATCAAGTAAAAACACTAAGTAAGAAGAAATAAGTGAAATGGAGCCAGTTGACCGACTCGAGCTCAAAAAATCGGGTGATGGTGTGCCGGTGACTGGGACATCAGACCACCAGCCAACAAACGATGAGAGGAGAAAGAGGAGGAAACAGCTCCAACCACACGCCAACCTTGAGAACCGCCGTTCCAGCCTGGGATCAGAAAACACAAAAATTGCGGCAATAGCCGCTACCACAATATAGACAGGGAGCAGCAGGAGAAAAGCCAGAGAGAGAGAGGGAGGAGCTGGACGCCCACATTCAAGCCATCCAAATTAAACTAAGGGCCAGGAGAGCAGCCAAAGAGGCTGCACAACAACAACAGCAGCTACAAAAACAGCAGCAGCAACAACAACAGCAGCAGCCAAAGAAGCAGCAGCAACAACAGCAGCAGCCAAAGAAGCAACAGCAACAACAACAGCAGCAGCCAAAGAAGCAGCAACAACAACAAGAACATCAGCAGATTAAGGCACAGTAGAACCAACCGCGGCAGCAGCAGCCAGCCAACAAGGAGAGATGCTCTCCGATCAACGTCTTCGGACTGGAGACGAAGGACGTTGACATAATATGTCAGTTGGCCACAAAACAGTCTTATTTTATTAAGTATAAGGGTCCACTACGTGTCTGCCCATTGCTTATCAATGGCAGACTATCATGAAGTCAAAGAAAGGCTAGCGGAGTCGGGGCCGAGTTTTTCTCGTACACTTCAAAAGGGGAAAAGGTGCAGACTACGCTCCTTAAGGACGTGGATACCGACACTGATCCCGATTAGAGTCCCGCTATGCTGCGCCAAGCGCAGAGCGACGATGTCCAGGTCGTAGGGGTTAAGCCCTTCATCACTACGGCATCGAGAAAGGAGATTAGGAAACTTCAGTTTTTTCTAGTTCAGGTCACCCCAGACAGCAAACAAGAGGGCCTACAGAAAATTACCAATTTAGGCACTCTGTCTGTTAAATGGGAAATAGTAAAAAAGACAAAGAACACACTCCAGTGTGCTCGTTGTCAGAGGTTTGGGCATGCCGCGGCGAACTGCAACATGCAGTCTCGCAAATGCGCAGAAACCCACAAACGTGGAGAATGCCTTTAGGGACGGATAAAGTAGAGGACAGGAGCAAGCTGACGTGTGTTCTCTGTAAGACCAGCGGGCACCCTGCTAACTATTGGGGATGTCCTGAGGTCAAAGAAATCAGAAAATTAATAGAGGTCAAACGTAAAGGAAAAATGGTAGAAGGTACTACTGTTTCACCGGCAGTCTCCAATGCCCAAATGGCATCGGGTGGGCAACCGGTTCATCAGGCCGAAAGTTACCCAGGTCCCTGTGGCCAGGCAACCTGATGCGAATTTGGGTGTGCAGACAATCCTGCTCTCTATCCAGAGGCAGATCGCTCAACTCTAAAACAAATTCCAGAACCAGTTACAAGAACACGCAGCGCGAATAGACCTCATCTGTTCGACGCTGTTTGGTTTTGGAACGCAACATCGGTATAATGGCTGCGCAGGTAGCCTGCAACCTTAAAATTCTAGCAGTAAATGTGAATTCACTGATCCGCCCTGAACGTCAATTAAATTTCGGTAACTTATTGCAGATCCATAATCCTGATGTGTTGATGGTTTGCGAAACTAAGCCTAGCCAGACGCACACACTCAGGTACAAAAATTATAACATCTCATCATCAAAAAAGGCCTTTGTCATAAGGTCGTGTATAGCGGTGAAGTGCGGAGATTCCAGGCCATAGAAATGTTTATCGCATGCATTCCCCTGCGGGGTGGTAAGCGGTTGTATGTGATCGCTATCTATGCGTCTGACAAGGCACGCATCGATCAATATTTCATTTCAGAGCTCGATACTCTTTTCACTAGCCTTCGACCGACCTCGGAAGATAACTACTATATCGTAGCCGGGGACTTGAACTCGAGGCAAATAGAGTGGGGCAACGTGGTGCATAACACCAGGGGGACCTCATTGTATAACTGGTTGGTAGAGCACAATGCTGAGTTCAAGCTAGATTTGCTTGCAACCGATAGGCCATCGTATCCTGAAAGCGGGTCCCATCTGCATCTGATGCTGATAGACAAATGACTGACCATACTAGACGTGGAAAGACGCACACGGAACTGTATAACTGCTGTTGAGTATGAGAGTGACCACTGCGGGCTCTTCGCAGCTATTCAGCTCCCGAACGAGGTGGAAGTACTGGAGGAGTATGTCCAAAAGCACCCTTATAATTATAATAAAGTCCGCTGGCCACGCTTCTCCAGGATTTTATCCACAGAACTACGTTCGAGTGGGATCAATCCGCCGATAAACAGAAACCTGACGAACGAAGAGGTTGACAGGTACCTCATACAAATGGACGACGTAATCAAACGTACGATGGACAAAACAATCCCGAAAGTAGTTCAAATCGACAACAGCAATATTTATGGAAATGCTACCATCGACGCACTTTACGTGCACAAAAGTAGGCTGCTGTCAAGACTCAAACTCTTCCACAGGCGTTTTACAGATCCGCAAAACGCGGAAGTCAGAGCATTGAAGTCGGAGATCAAGAACCTCCAACAATTAATTCGCATTTGACTGTAGATTGGCTATAAACTGGGGCAGCAAAATCCGGGCTGTACGATCCAACAACCCGGGTATATTCCCGCGATTAAATAAAATATTTCGGAGGAAAGATCAAAATAACATTTAAATCGTTAGATTTCCCAGCACAGACAACGAACACTTACTGACTTCAGTTGCCATCGATACGGATGATCCAGTGCTAGACAATGACTTCTTTGCGGTCGAAGATCCCCAAGAGAAGGTTACAACTGTTGGTGCAGTGTTCCAGAGAGTTGTCGCGTGCAAAATTGCACGCTACAAAAAAAAATAATTGGTTTCGTCTTCCCTGCACCTCTATCCCAGAGCGAGGTAAAGAGGAAGCTCGAATACTTCGCCACAGCACGCTGCTCTTGTCGATCATATCTACACGGGAGCTTACGCGACTGTAGGGATCGCGGGACCCAAAGAGATACCTATCCGTTCCACAAAACAAAAGCAATAAAAAAAATACAAAAGAAATCCGCGGGCGAACATTTATTTGGGGGAATAACTCCGGGATCTGCATAATTCTCCGGAGCCGCCGTCCGCAACTCCTAAAAGTGTGACACAAACGGTGGGCTAAAAATGACCTACAGATATACTCGGGAATTTTATACGAACCCAAAAACCAATAACCCAAATCGACATACATACATAACACGACGAAATTGGCAAACATATATAACATACATAACGTAAACTATATCACCAAATACAAAATGATATATAACAGAAATCAACCAAATCAGAAAAAAAACCATAAGAAACGGGCTACAAACATACAAAGAAAACTAGCCGAACTACATGAGGACCGCAGACGCATCGAACCTATTATGTGTGTGCAGTACATGTACAACGTCACTAGTGAATGTCGATGAATGGGAGAGAGAGAGTTAGGCACCGAAGAAGGCTGCCAGTGCATTGGATGTGATTCCCTTACCACTGTTAGCCGAACAGCGGATCAGCTGATCGACGGAGCCGGCACAGGCAGACAGCAGGCGCACACACACATACACTCGATCCACGAGAGACTGGCCAGCGAGTAGTCATAGCGTACGATCTACACAGAAAAAAATTTAAAAGTACAAAATCAAATGCGAGAGAACTTGCCATATGCGTGCTGATGCTGGGTCCGTAAGATCACATGTGTGAGAGGGGGACACACGATCCAGTGGTGGATCGAGGTGTGTCATGTATGGGAGATGTGTGAGATGTGGAATCATGTATGGGAGATGAGGAATCATGTATGGGAGATGTGTATTAGGGAGCGTGTGTGAGAGGGGATATGTGTTGCATGCGTGCAATATTGGAAATGTTGGAATGAGGGTTAGGTCCATATGGTATGTAGGGAATGCGTGTGCGTAGGATGAGGAGAGCAAAGAAAATAATATCGTTCTTAGCTTAACCGAGTAAGGGATACCACGTCCCAGCAGTAGTCGGGAGTGAGGTGGTGAAGAAAAAATAAAACGAAGAACAAACCGGTCGAAGGAATAACATACAAATACCCCTTTGTGGGAGAATTGGTTTTTTTGTTCGTGCATATTGCGGTGTGCATATATATATTGAGACATATATATATGTACGTAGTACGTTGCATATAAGACTCCGTGGGAGCCCCAATTAAAAGTTTGGATAGTGCCCAGAAGAGAATATATGAAAGGCCATAACACAGGGAATTCGAATATTAATATTTTAATTTTCACTAAAAGAAAAGAAAGACGTCCGCTCTGGACCGTGGACTGTAATGAAGTACTGCCCAAATAAGCTCCGCTCTGCTCGTTTGACTCTCGAGAAGACATGAAAAAAGAATTCCTTTTTCGTCGTTGTTGCACTCCAGTCTCCTATGCTCATCGATGCGACATCTCCGTTGTAGGCACCGCAATTCCTTCGCACCAAGAAATGGGGTGACGGCTGCATGTGCTCACGCGATCATTTCTCATGGTTCTCGGTCGCTCACCGCTACCCAGCGCACAAAAAAGTGCGTGCTTTGCTCTGTCCTTCACCGTACCACCGCTATCCTTCCGGGAATTCCTCGCGCTGGCTGCTGTGCACGTCGTCTAGCTGTCGCTGCTGGGGTTGATGATAATTATTTTCCATGAACAGACATGATGATGATGATCATGTCCGTTCATGACTGCGATTCTTAACAGGAGAACAGAGCCCTGCTAAACCACTTCTATCTCCGCAATGAGATAAGTCAATGGCGATCAGAGAATTCAGGTTTCACCAGGTTCAATGACGAGAACATGGCACATAGCACATAGATGGGAATCACATCTTGATTTCTCAAGAAGATCTCCAGGGTATCTTCCACTCGCTGAAGAAGAAAAAGTTAGTGGGAATCGGTCCAAATTTACACAACCTTGTTCAACAATGCGCTGAGCAAAGCACATTACCCGGTGCACTGGAAAACAGCTGTTGTTCAAACGATCCGCACTTAATTGCATACGCCGACGACCTAGTTGCGTACAGATCAGGTCCGAAGCTCGAGGTTATAAACACCTTGTTGCAGCGTGACTTCGAGAACATTCAGCGATTTGCGACGGCTGGAAGTTGCTTATCAATTTGCAGAAGTGCGAAACTAGTCTACGATGAGAGTGTTCGGGAGGCAGTGTCTGAGGAGGTGTCTCCCTCTGTATCGTACACCTCAGTCAGAGTACTAGAAGTACTATCCTAACGAGGCCCTGTTCAACTAGGCAAACGTGAACAGGGTAAATAATTTTATTATTAAGCTGATCAGAACTTCCAACAGTATGATTTTTGGGGCTTACTACCCCAATATTATGTATCACGAAATGGTGCACCTTGACGGCTTTATTCTTCCCGAAGCTTTATAGACACAATTGGCCTTATACAGGATCCACAAGGATATCCTATCATCTTCCATGCCGTACGCCGAACAGTGGACAGGCGACTCCAATACGTTCGCCCCCACGAGGATCTCCTCCGGTTCAGTAGAGCGATCCCCGCTCGAGGTAGAAAAGAGTCTGCCAAAGAACGGAGTTTTAATGGTGGTTACATCAAAACCAGCCTCCGCCACCACTAGCTCTTCCACAGGATCAGATAGTTGACCATAGTGGCCAGCTAACATAGGTAGTTTTTAAGGAAAAAAAATATGAAACAAAGATAAAATCCAAAAAAAAATTTAAAACAAAAGAATCAAACCAAAAATTAATAAAACAAAAAATTAAGAAAAAATATATATATGAAACAAAAACAAAAAAGGTGTATCACGGCGTATAGACGTATATGTTATGCATATACATAAGATATGCGCTCTGGTGCACACGTCTGGCTGTTACGGACATATTTAAGGTAGTTTTAAGGTTTTGTTAGGTTAAGGTTTATTTTAGATTAAGTTAGTTTTTTCATAGGTTAGCTAGGTTAATCCAAGTTTTTCAAGTTTTCTTGGTAATTCAAATTAATAAAATACTGCCTCTAAAGACTAAAAAAAAAACGTCGTTTAAGCCGAAAGGCACAGATATGTATAAATTAGAATAGCTTAGAGTACTCGCATAGAGTCAGTAAGTTAGCATTAAATAGGATAAGTTATGTAAGATATTTAAGCTAGTTTCAAGTATATTTTGTCTAAGTAAGCTTAGTTCATTGCAATAAAAACAAAATTACAATGAAAAAAAAAACAAAGGTGCACAGCCGGGAACCAAAAGGGCTGGGTTCGAAACCCAGCGGGAGCAAATCTCCTTTTTTAATTTTTTTTCCTCCCACTGTAAAATTACACTGTACATGTGAGTCAGTAAAAATCATGGAGGAGACCGGTCAGTCCGCTCGCCTAGAAGCGGACGGCGGGAACCAGCAACAGGTGGCAGAAGAGTCACGCCATCAAGCAACGGTTGCCAACGATGGAGGTACGAAGAGGAGGAGGAGAAAGCAGACCTCCTCCAGTTCGAAACGACGCAACACAAACGCGTCACCCAAAAAAGCCCAAGAGGAAGAATGTGTAGCGTCTACGTCATCGGACGAGACTTCCCACGAGGGCGATGCAGAAGATGACGCATATTCATATGTGTCTGATGGGAGAGAGGGGCGATTTGCCGTAAGCAGCATAAGCTTCGAATCGGTGCCCTCCGACACCGAAGAAGAAGTAGAGGCTATCATTCGGTCCAAGGAAACGAAAGTTTCGAATCTGAGGGAGGACTCTGACAAACTCCTTCAAGAGAGGAGAATGAACGAGGAGAAGCAAGCAGTTTTACAAAGGGGGCAACAACGACAACGAACGTTGCCCGAACAGAGTCAGCTGCAAAAGCTGGCACAGCAACCAACAACGGCAAAACAAAAGAAACCGATTCAACAGCCAGCATCTCAGCAACAACAGAAAAAGCAGCAGCAACAGAAATCAGCCCAGCAACCACAGCAAGCAACATCGCAACAACAGAAGAAGCAGAAACATGCAGTACACCGGCAGCAACCAGAGACAAAGAAGACAGAAAAAGTGCCACCAATTAATTTGTACAAGCCGGATGTTATATACACTGCACAGGTATGTAGGACGCCCGTAGGTAGTAGGTATTTCTTTATTAAAAAAAATAAAGGCTTTGAGAAATGCTCAATCTGCTGCAAGACAGTAGACCAATACAATATAATTAAGAAGGTACTAAAGCGTTCGACGATGGAGTTCTTCTCCTTTATGCCAAATGGAGAAAAACTCCAGTCAAAATTGTTAAAGATCTCCGCACCGCTCGAAGCGGTATACTTCATAGTACAGCTGTCACCCAATAGTAAGGTATATAAGGTAAACGATATAGATCATTTGGCTGACTATCATTCCGCCTGGGATAGCATTAGAAGGCGCGATGGCATTCTCCAATGCGCTCGCTGCCAAAGGTTTGGACACGCCGCGTCGAACTGCCAAATGCAGCCTCGATACGGTGCTGCGTGGTCTTACAAGAAGGTACCAGCGTGGTCTTACAAGAAGTGTATAAGGTGAATGAGAGCGTTCGCCCGAACCAATGCCATCGCCGTCGAAGGCGTTCATCAACCGTTCATATCGAACACAGAACTCCAAGCAGTCTTCGAATCATTAAAGAAGAAAAAGTCTGTTGGAATCGACGGGATCTCCAACATTGTGCTAAGACACTTCCCCCTGGAAGTGGTCAATATGTACACAATCCTGTTTAACAATGCCCTGAATAATACACATTATCCGGAGCATTGGAAAACTGCGATTGTGCAACCCATATCCAAGCGAGGAAAAAATTCTTCGAATCCGTGCAACCTCCGGTCAATTAGTCTCCTTCCGAACATCAGCAAGGTATTCGAGAAGGTGATCAATAGAGCCTTGATCAAGTGGACTGAAGACAAACATATTATTCCGGATAACCAATTCGGTTTCAAAGCGGGGCATGACACTATTCATGCCGCGTCGAAACTGGTGTCGGATATCCAATGGAACAAGAGCCAGAAACAATGTACCGGGTGCCTGCTTGATTGACCTGGAGAAGGCCTCAATCGGCTAGGCATTAGCAAACCACTGCTGTACCTACTGTGTAACATGCTTACCGGTAGACGGTTCGTAGTCAAGAATGGCAACGTGACCTCGACAGGTGTATTCCAAGTTAAAAATGGTCTCCAACAGGGTGCCGTTAACTCGCCGATCCTGTTCAACATTTACTTGAGCGATCTGATAAGTTCCCTTCCTCACGTAATTGCGTATGCCGATGACTTGATCGTGTACAGATCAGGCAAAAAGATCGAGGAAATCACTACTCTCACGCAGGGTGACTTCGATTCATTCATGAGAAGTTGCGATGACTGGAAGTTGAGTATCAACTTCCGGAAGTCGGAAGCCATTCTATTCAGATCGCCGTTGTATGAGGCCTTGACGGATACGAAAAAGAATTGGCGAAAATTCTCAATCGTTGGAAGACACGGGGAACCACTGGCGCAAAAGACTGTAGTCAGATACCTGGGGATCTGGCTAGATCAGTATCCATTTTTAACAAACATGTAGATGCTGCTCTGGCCAGGACCCGAGGCGCTTTTGCCCTAACATCGATGCGAGGGTGAAGGTTATCTGCTACATAGCCCTCATCCGGCCAATGCTAACCTTTGGCTGTCCCGTGTGGTTCAACGTGAGTGCAAGCTTGATGGAAAAGATTCGGTTGTTTTGCGAGGGCTTGTCCTAGGGCTTGCCTTCGTCTTTATGGAACTCCAGAGTCCCAATACATAAAATTCTATCCCAATGAGGTATTATACAACAGAGCAAACCTGATAAGAGTGGACAATTTCCTGTTGAAGTTGGTTCGAGGTCACACTGCTAGAGCGATGAACTCGTCAAATAACTTGATCTCAGGGGCTTACTACCCCAATCCAGAATACGAGGAAAGGGTACGGCACAATGGCTTCGTCCCCCAGAAGCCTTTCTCCATTTAGACAAGAACGGACGGTTACAGAATATAAAGGCCCGTTCAACTGTGGATAGGCGACTCAACCACGACCGTTCCGTTGCAGAACGAGCTGATGAGGCTCTCCTCCGGTTCAGTACGGCGGTATCAAGGAGAGATGTTCGTGATGTTGCAATGCAACATCGAAAATTCTGGTGGTTGGGGAGTGGCGGAACTCAATCGTCGAACCCTTTAGACACGGGGTAGAAAGGGTAGTACATTTCCCCGAATGGGGGACCAGTTTGTCACTGTCTTGCAGCAATTAGATGCAAATCTATAAGCTGCAACCTATGGCCGACCTACATAGCCTAGGGTAGTTTTGAAGGTAGATGTAAGCTGTAAATAATGAAAAAAAAATAAATGCGTATTCACATACGTGCACCACTGTGTACCTATGTGTATACATTGTATGTATCAAATACATATGCATATGCATAAGTCTATATATTCATATATACATATGTATATGCATGTAGTTTAGCTTTAGTTAGTTTAAGTTATTTTTAAGGTAGTTTGTAATTTAGTATATAAGTTTTAAGTAAAGCCAGTTCTGTAATTAAGTTTTTTTCAAATTTTTCTTAATATTAAGTTGTACAGTTAAAGCAAGTTTTCTTTAAATGCAGAGATTTTTAGTTTAAGTCGAAAGACAGACGATAAGATTAAGTTTAGCTTAGAGTGCCCGCCGAGGGCACTAGTTCGTCCAACTAGTTATAAGCATTTTTGTCTAGTATGTAAGTCATCATGAATTCCGAAAATAAAAATGAATTAAAAAAAAATTGATGTAGGGGAGTGGATGAATTCCATTCAGTTAGTTATTATGGTGACGTGTAATGAATCAGACGAATCTTGTTTTAAAATAAAGTTATTTTTTTTTACCAACGTTTCGGAACGTCGTTTGTAAGTGGAGCACTCGGTAGGATCTATATTACTATATTTGAAGGATCCATATGAGCAGGGAGCAATAAATCACGTGTGAAAAAGTGACAGTTATACAACAAGGGAAATCAACTAGTACCGAGTGAAATATTTTAACTACAAATCAGTGAAAATTCAATGTCGGACCCAATATCGTAGATATTACCTTATCACATATCTTCCAAGGAAAAGAAGAAAATCTAAAAAAAAAACAAGAATTAATAAATTTCACCTCAGCGGAATAACTCAAAACAATTTTTTTTCTTTTTTTTCCTCTCTCTCTTTCGTATCCGCCTACAAAAGAAAAAAAAAAAAATAAAATCTCGTAAAGATAAAATTTCGAAAATTTGGCTTAACATCCTAGAAATGGAGCAACAAAATCTAGATCAGTTAATTCAGGCTATCAAAACTTTAGCAAAGCAGAACCAAGAACGGCGCGAATTCTCAAAGAAATTTCTTACATCCGTGAATTCAGTGGTGATAGTGCAGCATTAACACAATTCGTAAACGTAGTGGGAAACCACATCAATGCAGTAAACGAGGCAGAATAACTCTGGCGGGCAATCTACAACACCAAAATAACAGCACCAGCAAACGGCACGGGAAAACAAAAATTCCGACTATGCTTAGATTATAGAAAACTATATTACTGTAGGCAACAAGTACCCGCTACCGAATATTGATGCTATACTCTATAAATTTGGAAGAGCCCAATATTTCTCGATTCTAGATCTCGCGAAAGGGTATCACCAAATCAAAATGAACCCAAGGGATATCCGAGAAACGGCATTCGTAAACCCCAAACGTGTTGTACGAATACGTAAGAATGCCATTCGGTCTCAAGAATGCGCCAGCAACCTTTCAAAGGCTGACGACCGACATTCTAAGAGACCACATCAATCAAATATTTGTTTTTTCAAAGAGCATATACAATCTTTAAAGATTATACTTGCGAAACTTGTAGAGCATAACTTAAAAATTCAATTTAGTAAATGCTCCTTCCTTAAAAAAAAATACTGAAGTTCTGGGGCATATCCTAACAAATGAGGGGATGAAACCAAACCTCAAGAAAATCAAATGCATCCAAGATTTCTCATGCCTAAAAGAGATAAACAATCGAAGGGCTTTCTAGGGGTAACAGGGTTTTATTGGAAATTTGTGACGGATTACGCAAAAACTGCTAACCGAAACAGACAAAGAGTTCTTGGCAGTTTTTTGGGTAGTCACCTACTTACGACCATATTTGTGTGGCAAAATGTTCAAAATAATTACAGACCACCTACCAATCAAATATTTGAACAAGAGATACACGGGCAAGGCATTTAGCGAAAGAAACCAAAGATATATTGAGTATATGAAAGGAAAAGAAAACAAGATAGCGGACTCCCTTAGTAGGATCCCGGAAGACATCGAGAACGCAATTAATACTAGTTAACAATACTGCAAAAGCAGCTAAACACTTGGATAGAAACCCACCACTTAGTAAAGGAGTTTCAAGCAGAATTCAGATCCGGCTATTCAACTACCGACCACATCATTGTGTTGAACAGCATAGTCAGTTGATACATAAATCGGAATAAGAAGCTGTATGCATTCTTCGTAGATTTTCAAGCAGCGTTCGAATCAGTCAAGCACCAAATTAGCTGTGTGGAATGGGGAGGAACTATCAGCATGGTTCCGTACTTATTCGGGGTTAAGACAAAGATGTTCGCTAAGCCCTAGTATGTTTGCCCTCTTCATAGATGATATTGTGGAACTGCTTCCTGGTGGGGTGGAATATGCGGGAATTCTCTTCAAAGCGCTTCTATTTGCAGACGACATTGTGCTGTTGGCAAAATCACCAGAGTCTCTTCAATTGATGATTAATAAACTATATGAGAACTGCAAACTATGGAGCCTATACGTGAACTCACAAAAATCAAAGATAATAAGCGAGTAATGAGAAATGGCATCATAATAGAATAAATATAGAAGTTGTCAAAGAGTATAAATATCTAGGAATTTTATTAACTAGTAATCTTAATATGAAACATCTCCAGGAAAAGGTCAACAAATCAAGGACTGTTGTAAATATGGCGTGGAAGAGGTGCTTC
Source organism: Eristalis intricaria (assembly GCA_964034865.1). Classification (NCBI taxonomy): domain Eukaryota; kingdom Metazoa; phylum Arthropoda; class Insecta; order Diptera; family Syrphidae; genus Eristalis; species Eristalis intricaria. The sequence goes on along the minus strand of OZ035873.1, from coordinate 53,711,771 downwards.
AATAATCCCAACATCAACCATAGCAGTAAATACAAGGTATTTGAAGCGGTTTCGGAGGCGGTAATGTTATACGCGGCGCAAGTGTGGGGACATAAAGCCTATGAGGAAGTGGAGAGGTTGCAACGTTTTTTTATTAAAAGGATTTTCCATTTGCCTACAATGACGCCAAACTACATGCTTATGCTAGAAACAGGATTATCTCCTCTATTTGTAAAAACACTCAAGATACAAGTCAATTACATACTACGGGTAATGAAAATACCAGATAACCGACTTCCGAAAATAGTGGCTTTGCAAACAATTCGGAGAAAAACAGCGTGGTACCAAGAATGGTTGGAATTAGAGCATACATGTGGTATACAGTTGAACGTGGAAAGCCTGGACTGGGAAGATTCACTGCACCCATTAATAAAACAAGTTGATGAGGAGGCGAGAAAAAAGTTTCTGGAGAAAGCAGCATCTTCAACGCATCGCAGTACGTACAACCGGCTCAATTACAACCTGGGGAGTAGAAATTTTTTCAAAGATTCGAATAGTATCCGCGAAATATCAACAATGTTCAAGCTGCGGAACTGGAGAATTACTAAAACTTAATTTTATTCCCCACAGGGAGGACCTCCCGATACTATGCGGCATGTGTAATCTAAATGAAAGAGAAGATGTTATGCACTTCATAGGCAGGTGTCCAATTTTGAATGAGACTAGAAGTGTTTTTGAGAAAGACTACTTATCTGAAATGGAAATAGTTTCACTGCTCAATGAAATGAATGTAGTAAAGCTATTTAAATACTGTGAAATTGCTTTATAATATAGGGTATATTAACAGAATCTTTTTAAAATTGCTAAATTGATAGATATATACACTTAAATTATATATACCTTGAAAGAAATTAAATGCAATGTTTAGTAACATAATAATTCTCAATCTGGCAGACGGCACAGCCATGCTAATTGATTTTATATAGTAATTTTTATTAATAAAATTACTTACTTACTTACTAGTTAACGATGCGGACAAAGAGATAGAAATTCTCCACAATAGAAGAATATTTGTCAATATGTCTAAAAACGAAGAATACTGGACGGATTTGCTAAGGAGATACATAAAACCAGGTTTGATCGCTATATACACCGAATTATCATATCAGGAGTTCAATAAAATTCAACAGCTGCTGATAGAATTGTTGCATCATGACAGTAAAATAAGATTTATAAAAGCAACTGAAAGAGCCACAGAAAATAAAACTCTGGAAGAAGCCCATAAACAAATCTCGCTATATCACACAAAGGAAAGCTCACACAGCGGGATAATAGAAACATATCATAGCATCAAGAACATAATTTACTACTCGATGCCTAGAAACAAAATACGAACGGAGTCCAATCAAACTCAAGTACGAATTAAACGAGACACCGTGTAGACCTAGATTTATCCTTAGTTCAGAAAGTTCACAGGGCAGTTAATAATTATATCAGTAGGTATCATTCCACTTTAAAAATGTCTCCAGAAGAAGCAATGTATGCAGACGTAGCTACATTAGTAAAGCAGGTACAGCTAGAAAAGAGAAAAGAACACAAAAACTAAATCAGAATGGAGAGGAATATAAAGAAATAAGAGAGGTAATACCAGTCAAAAACTACAAAAGGAACTACTATTAGAACGAACCTAGATATAGGATTAAGAAAAGGAACAAAGAATATCCCATGAACATTAAAAGATCGCGTTTAGTTGCCGATGATGATATGTGTATCTAATACTCACGGCAAGGACAGCACTAACAACAGCGACATTGACAATTAACCAACTTACTACAAGTAATGGATATACCATCCTTAACATGGGACAGACTGAGATAATTCAAGACACCAAAACTATATTACACATTATTAACACCAAAGAAATAAGACAGACTATTAACACATTCATAGAAAACATTAGGAAACTTAAAATAGATAACGATCCAGTTATAAGACGCCAAATAGGAACACTTTACGCTAAAGTAACAGCCATAGATCCAGGAAAAAGACAAAAGAGAGGACTAATCGAGATTATAGGGATGGATCAAAAATGGTTATTTGAGACTATGGACGATAGCGACAGGCAGGAATAGCGGATCGTCTCAACATACTAGGAAAAAATCAGGAAAGTATAGCAACTCATCTTAACCAACAGATAGAAACCAATGTACATCTGAATGAAAGCACATCTAATCTTAAATCTGCAATAGAATCAGACAGGAAAGAATTAAACAAATCCTACGCAGAACTAACAGAAAACGAAAGTAAATGTATCCTACAGCAGCTAAAATTAGAACAGCTAGTAAAATTGAGAATGTTAGAAGAGTATTTGAGTCAAATAGTCGATAATATAGCCTTAGTTAAACACGGACTAATACAGAGCCTTTTGACGACAAAAAAAATAAATTCGACGGCACTTGAATTCTACAAACTAAAAACACAAAAGCAGGACTACTAAAATACAGTGTAGATACCTTAGTATTAGCAATTCCAAATAGATAGCAGGTAGTTGACTTAAAATTAATAACAGCAATACAATACAGAAATAGAAGAAGATGACCATTATTTTTTAGAAGTAAATAATACAAAGTATGAATTTTTGAATAATGTCCAATACGTGAAAGATCTTAAGCGTCTTAAAAGCTGTATTGTCAACAATAATTGTTAAGCAAATTAAAGGAAATAAATGAAATCGATAATAGTACTATAATTTGCAAAAACCTACAAGATCAAGAGATAATAAACAATTGTGACGATATAAAAAATAAAACTAAGCGGAAACTATCTATTCTTTGTTAACAATTGTATAAACAAAATAAATGCAGCAAAAGCAGCATCAAGAAGGAACGTCCCAACAGCTGCCAAAAGGACAACGTCCGACAGCTACCAAACAGCGAAAGCAACAACAACAATTGCAGCAAAAGCAGACTCAGCAGAAGAAACCTCAGAAGGAGCAACAACAACATCAGCAGCCAGCCAATAAGGAGAGATGCCCTCCAATCAACGTCTTCGGGCTGGAGACGAAGGCCGTTGACATACTATGTAAGTTGGTCACTAAAAACTCTTATTTTATTAAATATATGGGTCCATTAAGAGTTTCTGTCCAAAGAAAAGCTAGCGGTGTCGGAGGCCGAGTTTTTCTCTTACACCCCAAAAAGGGAAAAGGTGCAGACCATGCTCCTTAAGGACGTGGAGCCCGACACTCATCCCGATGAGATCCTCGTTATGCTGCGCCAAGCGCAGAGCGACGATGTCCAGGTCGTAGGGGTTAAGAGTTGTATACCGCGTGATTGAAAAGTGAAAAGTCAAAGTTAAGTTATTAATGTTTATTTTACTTTACTTTTTACTATAAGGAAGAAGTTCGGGAGCATAATGACACAACATGAGGAGTTCCGCATTGGTTTATATAGAGACCGATTCACTGTGTGTTGCGACAGTGTTATGATGTGTAGTATTTTTGTGCTTAGGTGTTATAGTGTGTGTTCTGTGTCCTCATATATTGTACGTTCTGTGGCCTCAATAGCGTGCATCGTTTTGTTTATTTACAATGTCAGCTTTTAGGCGGGCGTTGTAACAATTCTGTAGCTTTGTGTGAACATTGTAATAATTTTGTGTATGTCGCAACAGTTGCAGTGAATGAGCCATCTAAATTATATTATGTTAGACTTTGATATAACTCCCCTCTCGTTAGTGTGAGGCACTGACGAACTTTTTACATTTTCTGAATTTTTTACATTTTGGGTTTTTTGAATTTTTTACAATATTAATTACGTGCACTTTTCTTTTTTTCAAAAAATGTAATATGAAATATATAATAAAGATACTAATTACAATGACGAACTTTTTACATTTTCTGAATTTTTTACATTTTGGGTTTTTGAATTATTTATATTATTAATTACGTTCACTTTTCCTTTTTAAAAAAATTTTATTTTGAAATATATAAGAAAGATACTAATTACAATGATTATTAGTGCATCGGTACTCTAACTAAATATATCAATTTTTTTATTTTGAATCGAATCGAATTTCTTCCATGGTTCGTCTGTTTTCAATTTGGTTTAGGTGCAGGTCTTCTAGTTTTAGTGTACTGATTACTTTATTAACTTGAATTTTTGTTGATAGTTTAGGGAATACAAAGTATTCGTATATTCTGATTTTTTCATTGTTAAACATGCTTTCATGAATTTTTATTCTACAATTTTCATATTTGATTAAAGTATTTCCTATAATGCTTTCATTTAATTTGTTACAATTTTGATATAGTTTACTGTGTCTATTATTTGTGACAACCATACCGGTGGTAATTTCTTCTATCTCTTCTTGATTATGGAAGGACATATTATATATTGCTTCCTTAGATTTTACAATGTTATATGTAATTTCTAGTAAATTTCTTTTTAAATTGTCTTTTTTACTTTTGGATAGAAGATTGCATTATTTTGAACTGTTAAAATTATATTAGTTTCTAATTGTATTGTCATATTTTGGGCATTGGGAATTGGTTCTATTATTATTCTGGAGTATTTAGTTTCTGTATACTGAGGTATACTGAGGTAATATGATAACTATTTGTTCCTGATATATTGATACAACCGTTTTGATGTGTTTTAGGTTTTGAAAATCTGGTAATAGATCTATTTCTTCAGAGTTTACATATTTCTAGTAAGTATAACTAGTTTACTAGTTACTATTATTTGTTCTATATTATCTACCTGATCTTTTATATGGTTTGTATCGTGATCTATTTGGTAAATAGTTTGCATGAATCTTATGCTATCTTCTAATCTTTTGATTTTTCATCTTTCACCTTGTTATCGTAAGCAGTTATGTATGTATTGCCCTATGTTTTCTTGTTGTTTCGTTATGTGTATCGTAATATTTTTGATTTGGTTCAATACGTTGCTATTGATTGATACTTGTTTGTTGTTTTCGTGGATTAGCTGTTGGTTATTTGCTGTGAGAGAGTCGAATTTTCTTTTAATTTCTTTTTCATCAGTGCTGTCCATGGTTCCTGCGATGAATTTTTATCCGGATCCTAACATGTTGACCAAACCTCTTATCGTTCTGTGGTGTAGTCTCAAACTCTCTGTCTTGGTTTCCATTAAATTAAAGTTGTGATTTATAGTGTTATACATTGGGCCTATGGTTTCTGATTTTGGTTCTAAGTCTTGAATATTACTTTTTATGGAGTCTTTGGCGACTTCGAATTCGGTTACGTTGATCATGTGGATCAAATTCCGGTAGGTTTTTATTACGCGGATATCCTCCAGTTTTACCAGTAAGTGTCCATCGTCTTATTCAGCTTCCGAACGAGGGGGAAGGGCTGGAGGAGTATGTCCAGAGGCACCCTTATAATTATAATAAGGCCCGCTGGCCACGCTTCTCCAGGACTTTATCCGCAGAACTACGTTCGAGTGAGATCAATCCGCCGACAAACAGAAACCTGACGAACGAAGAGGTTGACAGATACCTTATACAAATGGACGACGTAGTCAAACGTACGATGGACAAATCAATTCCGAAGGTAGTTCAAATCGATAACAGCGATGTTTATCGAAATGTCACCATCGATGCACTTCACGTGCACAAAAGTAGGCTGCTGTCAAGACTCAAACTCTTGCATAGGCGGTGTACAGATCCGCAAAGCGCGAAAGTCAGAGCATTGAAGGCGGAACTAAGAACCTCCAACAGTTAATACGTATAAACTATAGCTTGGCTATAAGCTTGCTGTACGATCTAACAACCCGGGTGTTCCCGCAAGTATATAAAATATTTCGGAGGTAAGATCAAACCGACATTCAAATCGTAAGACTTCCCAGGACGACAGACAACGAACACTTGCTGACTTCAATTGGCATCGATCCAGAGGAGGTAGTGCTAGACAGTGACTTCTTTGCGGGCGAGGATCCCCAGGAGGTTAGTAGGCCGAATCACGATCTGGAGAACAGAGCCCTGCTAAGCCACTTCTATCTCCGCAATGATATACGTCACTGGCGATCAGGGAATCCAGGTTTCACCAGGTTCAATAACGAGAACATGGCACATAGTGCCTTCGTCAATGATGGGAATCACATCTTGATTTCTCAAGAAGATCTTCCCCTCGCTGAAGAAGAAAAAGTCAGTGGGAATCGATGGAATACCGAACATTGTGCTTCGCCATCTTCCCCCCGAAGTGGTCCAAATTTACACAACCTTGTTCAAAAATGCGCTTAGTAATGCGCATTACCCCATGCACTGGAAAACAGCTGTTGTTCAACCGATCCCTAAACGTTACAAAGATAAGTCCATTCCGAAAATCTTCGTTCGATCAGTCTTCTTCCCTGCATAAGCAATGTTTTTGAAAAGATAGTCATTCGAGTTCTGAAGCAATGAGTTGATGAAAAGAAAATCATACCGGACAACCAGTTCGGATTCCGAGCGGGGCATGATACCATTAATGCCGCGTCAAAACTGGTGTCCGACATACAATGGAATAAAAACAAAAATCAGTGCACTGGTGCCTGCCTGATTGACTTGGAGAAGGCGTTCGACACCGTTTGGTTGGAAGACCTCTTCCTCAAGTTGGTCAGACTTGACATAAGTAAACCAATGCTACACATGGTCTATATTTGGTCTATATTCACTGCAGATCTTATAGGTTCCATGCCGCACTTAATTGCGTACGCCAACGACGAGTTGCGTACAGATCTGGTCCGAAGGTCGAGATTATAAACATCTTGTTGCATCGTGACTTCGAGAAAATTCAGCGATTTTGTGACGACTGGAAATTGATTATCAACTTCCAGAAGTGCAAATCTAGTCTTTTCCAGACCCCGTTGGACAGGGCAACGCGGGATACGCGCCAAAACTGGCGTAAGTCGGCTTAGTTGACCCGCATGGTCGGCCGTTAGCTGTAAAAAGTGTAGTTACATATTTAGGCATTTGGCTGGATCAAAATCTGTATTTTGACAAAAATATAGATATTGCTCTGACGAAAGCCAGAAAAGAATTTGCTGCGGCAAGAAGGTTGTTTTTCAGCAGCCAACTTGATACCAGAGTGAAGTTAATCTGCTACATGGCCCTAGTACGGCCCATTATGGTGTGCGGTTGTCCATTTTGGTTCAACGTGAGTCCTTCCCAGATTGAAAAGATAAGGGTGTTCGAGAGGCAGTGACTTAGGAGCTGCCTCCATCTGTATCGCACAAACGAGTCTGACTACAAGAAGTACTATCCTAACGAGGCCCTGAGAATGAGGCAAGCGTGAATAGGGTAGATAATTTTATTATTAAAATGATCAGAAGGCATACTCCACGAGCTATGTCGTCTTCCAAAAGTCTGATCTTTGGGGCTTACTACTCCAAAAGTATGTACTATGAAAGGGTGCGCCTTAACGGCTTTATTCTTCCCGAAGCATTCCTCTATCTAGACACAATTGGCCTTATACAGGATCCACAAGGATGTCCTATCATCTTCCATGTCGTACGCCGAACAGTGGTTAGGCGACTTCAATACGAACCGGATATCGTTCGCACCCACGAGGATCTCCTCCGTTTCAGTAGAGCGATCCCCGCTCGAGATAGAATAAAAAAAAACGTAGATTAAGCCGAAAGGCACATTTAGAAAATAGATCAGATTAGCTTAGAGTACCCGCATAGGGTCAGTAGGTTAGTATTAAGAACATTTGTAAATTCTTAAGTTAGTTAAGCTAGTTTTAAGTACTTTTGTCTAGCATGTAAGTAAAATTATTCAGAATAAAATAAAATTACTTTAAAAAAAAGCCGCAGCCGGGAACCAATAGGGCTGGGTTCGAAACCCAGCGGGAGCAATCCCGGTAGCAAGAGAGCCACGCCACCAAGCAGCGGTTCCTAACGATGGAACGACGAAGAGAAGGAGGAAAAAGCAGACCTCCTCCAGTTCAAAACGACGCAATACAAACGCGTCACCTAATAAGCCCCAAATGGAGGAATCTGCAGCGTCAACGTCATCGAACGAGACTTCCCACGAGGCCGATGCAGAAGATGACGCAATTTGCATGTGTTTGATATGGGGCGATTCGCCGTAAGCAGTATTAGCTCGAATCGGTGCCCTCCGACACTGCAGAAGAAGTGGAGGCTATTATCCGCTCCAAAGAAACCAAAGTCTCAAATCTGAGGGAGGAGACGGACAAACTCCTTCAAGAAATCAGAGAGCTCCGCCGAAGAACTCTTTAAAGGCGGAGGAAGGATGCGGAAGCCCTACAACGCGGGCAGCAACAACAACGAACTTTTCCTCAATCAAGTCAGCTGGCGAAGCAGGTGCAGCAACAACAACAGCAAGCAGCGCCAAAACCGAAGAAGCTGCTTCAACATCCATCAGCGCAGCAACAACAACAAAAGCAGCAACAAAAGAAAGCAGCCCAGCAACAACATCAAGCAACATCGCAACAAGACAAGTGGCAGAAACATGCAGTACACCAGCAACAACCGCAGCAAAAGAAGAAAGAAAAAGTGCCACCGATCAATTTGTACAAGCCGGATGTGATTTACACTGCACAGGTATGTAGGACGGTCGTAGGTAGTGGTAACTTCCTCATTAAAAAAATAAAAGGTTCGAGAAATATTCAATCTGCTGCAAGACAGTAGAGCAGTATAATAAAATTAAGAAGTGTCTAAAGCGTTCGACGATGGAGTTCTCCTCCTTTACGCCAAAAGGAGAATAACTCGAGTCAAGACTGTTAAAGATTTCCGCACCGCTTGAAGCGGAAGAAATCCTCCAACTGCTCAAAGAGCAGGTGTGTGACGGTCTCGAAATCGTTTGGGTCAAGCCCTTCACCACAGCTAAGGCAAAAAAGCAGGGGCGGCAATTACCGTATTTCAACGTACAGGTGTCACCCAACAGCAAAGTAGATAAGCTAAACGATATTGTTCGTTTGGCTGACTATTATTGCGCCTGGGATAGCATTAGAAGGCGCGATTGCATTTTCCAATGCGCTCGCTACCACAGGTTTGTGCACGCCGCGTCGAACTGCCAAATGCAGCCTCACACACACAAGGCGGAGGATTGCCCGCTGGGGAAAGAGGGAGCAGCGGACAAAAGTCAGCTCAAGTGCGTACTCTGCGGGAACGTGGGGCACACCGCCAACTATCGGGGTTGCCCTAAATTCCAGGAGCGGAAAGCAAAAATGGTTCTGCAGAAGCAGCCCCCAGTGAAAAATCCACTTGGGGCAGCCATACCCGTAACTTCTCAAATAACCTATGCCCAAATGGCGTCTGTTCAGAGCAGCACGGAAAAGCAGCAACTACCAAAAGCAGTGCCACAAGTCTCAGTGCCAAAAGCGCACGAACCAGCGCCTGAACGGAAAGCTTCCATTTAAGGGCGTATGGCTCGGTTAGAGGAGCAGGTCAAATTCTGGCGCTCCTGCAGAACCAACCACGTCAAAAGCTCTAATAGCTGCGTAGACGGAGAGCATTTTTAAGATCCTTGCAGTGAATGCAAATGCATTGATAGGGCTCCCACCCAGATTGTTGTACGATCAAACCACAGAACTGATGCATACTGGAGCACAGTAATTATAATGTTGTTAGAAGAGACCGGCCCAATTCCTGTGGTGGAGGTTGTGTTGCGATCCTCATAAAAAATAACAGTAAACACAAGGTGGTGTATAGTAGTGAAGTACGAAGGTTTTAGGAGTTGGAGGCCTGCACCGTGTGCATTTCGCACCGCAGTGGAAGGAGGTTGTATGCGGTGTCGGTCTACTCCTCTGGCAACCCTAGTTCCAGAACAACTATATCAGAGCTCGATTCACTCTTTCGATGTCTGAGGCTGGACTCGGAGGAGAACTATTTTAAGGCCGGGACTTAAATGCTCGACATGGATATTGGGGGAACATGGTTTCCAATCCCAGAGAGGATCAACTATATAGCTGGTTTTGTTTGCACAATGTCGAGTATAGACTCGATTTGAATACACACACACTCGATTGACATAAACGTGCAAACGATAAACTGTTTGAACACATTCGTGTATCTCAGTGTCCATTGCGGACTCAGTGCCGAAATCAAGATACCCAACGACATTGCGGATTTTAAGAGAGTTTGTTCAAACATACACGTACAACTACAGTAGGGCTCGATGGACACGCTCCTCCAGACAAATGACGCGAGCACTCTCTTCGAACGCTCTCCACATACCGTCCAATAGAAACTTGTCAAACGAAGAGATTGACATGTATCTAATTCAATTGGACGAGACAATTAAACGAACAATGGACTATTACTATAATATATCGGTATACACGCACAAACAATAAAACCTGTACCGCAATGCCACTATCGACGCACTCCACCAACGAAAAAGTAGATTCCAGTCAAGATTAAAAAACCTTGTACAGACGGTTTACTGGGAGGGCATGGTCCTGTGCATCTTGGGCATAGTTGTTGACTGTTCTCAACTTGGCGAGATTCCAGCAACGATCCCTGTTAAATGCACAGGACAAGTTGACATACAGCCTCCTCGCGGCGCCCTCTGGGTAGCCTTTAAAGCAACCGCTTAGAGGTGAACTAATGTATGCAGCGGCCCCCTTGTCCAGGGGTTTAAACCAGGACCCGGCCCTCCAGTTTTGTGGTTTGCGCGTGGGGTTAACTTCCCCACCGTGAAAGAAAACTTAGTTCAGAAACGACGAGAAGCCTCGGATACGTATGGCCCTACTGCTGACGACCATGGACAACGAAATAAGCACAACGATTCTCGGTTCTGGACGTGGAATGTGAGGTCCCTGAACAGACCACGTGCAGCCGATGAACTTGCGGAAGCCCTCGAAGCTTATAAGGCAGATATCACCGCCATTCAGGAGGTGCGGTGGGATGGGCCGGACAAAAAGAGGATGAAAAACTGCGATATTTACTTCGGCCATTGCTACAAAGAGCGAAGGCAGCGCTTATTCGGATGCGGGTTTGTTGTTCGAAGCAGACTTAGGAAAGAAGTCTTAAGCCTTAAATACATAAGCGAGCGCCCCATAACAATCCGCATTAAGGCTACATTCGGCAACATCAGCTTGATATGCGCCTACGCCCCAACGGAGGATAAAGATGACGACAGCAAAGATGACTTTTACGATCTCCTAGAAAGAACATACGATCAATGCCCCAGCTTCGACACCAAGATCGTTCTAGGAGATTTCAACGGAAAGCTGGGCAAGGAAGACATCTTTACTAGAGTCATCGGGATGCACAGCCTGCAGGACAACACGTCCGAGAACGGACTCAGGCTTTTGGACTTCGTAACGGGGCGAAACTTCTTTGTAGCCAGCACGCGGTTCCCTCACCTCAACATCCACAAAGGGACCTGGCGGTCTCCTGATCAATCAACCGTCTACCAGATTGATCACATTGCGATCGACGTCAGACACTCCTCCAGCATTCTCGATGTCCGAACATTCCGAGGAGCCAACATCGACTCGGATCATTTCCTTGTTGTAGCCAAGGTAAGGACACGGATATCGATAGTACAACGGAGTAGAGCAAGACCAAAACAGTTTGACGTCGGAAAGCTACAATCGCAATTGACCGCTAGCAACTTTGCCGATCGAGTCTCCCTAAAGCTCTCAGAGAGTCCAACCTTACCAGGCGAAACAATCGACCAACAATGGAACCGTTGTCAAAAAGCCATCAGAGAAGCTGCATCTGATGTGCTGGGTTTGAAAACGCCACCCCAAAAAAACCCCTGGTTTGACAACGAGTGCAGGCAGACACATTCAGCGAAGCAAGCAGCATACAAGGCGACGCTGGACAGAAGGACGAGAGCGGTTCGTGAGCTCTAAGAACTTAAAAGAAGGGAAGAGCACCGGCTTCTCAAAAGGAAAGGAGAGGAGAGGTGTTACGGCAGAAATGACGTCCGAAAGTTCTACCAACGGGTAAAACAACTATCCAATGGATACAAAATTCGGACAGAAGCCTGTCGTAACACAGAGGGACAACTCGTAGTAGATTCGCAGTCGATACTGAGAATATGGAAGGATCATTTCTGTAGACTGTTAAACGGCGAGGAAGATTCCAATACCGCTGTCAGGCAGAATGTTCCACTCAATTGACGATGATCGACGAGAATTCCGTCCCCCCGACCTAGACGAAGTCAAGATAGCGATATCGAGACTAAAGTCGAATAAAGCTTCTAGTGCAGACGGACTGTCTGCGGAACTCTTTAAGGCAGCTGGAGATGAGCTGGTAAGGTACATGCACCAACTCATCTGTAAGATATGGTCGGAGGAAAGCATTCCCGACGAGTGGAAACTCAGTATCGTTTGCCCGATCCACAAGAAAGGAGACCCCTTCAACTGCGCCAACTACCGACGGATAAGTCTCCTTAACATCGCCTATAAGATCCTCTCTGCCGTTTTGTGTGAGCGCCTAAAACCATTCGTCAACAACCTAATATGTCCTTATCAGTGCGCTCTCAGGCCGGGGAAGTCCACCATCGAAAGTTCTACCAACGGGTAAAACAACTATCCAATGGATACAAAATTCGGACAGAAGCCTGTCGTGACGCAGAGGGACAACTCGTAGTAGATTCGCAGTCGATACTGAGAATCTGGAAGGCTCATTTCTGTAGAGTGTTAAACGGCGAGGAAGACTCCAATACCGCTGTCAGGCAGAATGTTCCACTCAACGCAATTGACGATGATCGACGAGAATTCCGTCCCCCCGACCTAGACGAAGTCAAGATAGCGATATCGAAACTAAAGTCGAGAAAGCTGCTAGTGCAGACGGACTGTCTGCGGAAGTGTTTAAGGCAGCTGGAGATGAGCTGGTAAGGTACATGCACCAACTCATCTGTAAGATATGGTCGGAGGAAAGCATGCCCGAAGAGTGGAATCTCAGTATCGTTTGCCCGATCCACAAGAAAGGAGGCCCCTTCAATTGCGCCAACTACCGAGGGATAAGTCTCCTTAACATCGCCTATAAGATCCTCTCTGCCGTTTTGTGTGAGCACCTAAAACCATTCGTCAACAACCTGATACGTTCTTTTCAGTGCGGTCTCAGGCCGGGGTCCACCATCGACCAAATTTTCACACTATGGCAGATCCTGGATAAAACCCAAGAAATGCAGATCGACACCCACCACCTATTCGTCGATTTCAAGGCCGCATATGACAGCGTACATAGGGACGAGCTATACAACGCCATGTCTAGTTTTGACATTCCTGCCAAACTCAGCAGGTTGTGCAGGATGACGATGGAGAACTCTCGCTGCTCCATCAAGTTCGGTACCGAACTCATCGAGACCTTCAATGTCAAAAAAGGTTTTAGACAAGGCGACGCGCTGTCATGTGATTACTTTAACATCATCCTGGAAAAGATCATGCAAGACTCACACGCCAACACTAGAGGCACGATCTTCCAGAAGTCCGTACAACTGCTAGCATACGCGGATGACATTGACGTGATTGGCAGAACACAGCGAGCCGTCAACGAAGCGTTTGAGATTAAACGCAGAATTGCTCTTGCCAATCGCTGTTTCTTTGGGCTCAAGAGGCAATTGAGTAGTAGAGTCCTCTCTCGAAAGACCAAGCTAAATTTACATAACACCTTGATCATTCCTGTCCTGCTCTATGGTGCGGAGGCATGGCCAACCTCAAAGGCGGATGAAGAAGCACTTGGTCTTTTCGACACAAAAGTTCTGCGTTCAATCTTTGGTCCTGTCTGCGTTGATGGTTATTGGAGAAGAAGATTCAACCACGAACTGTAGGGCTGTACAGCGGCATGAGCCTACTCTGGCGCCTACGGATTCAACGTCTAAGATGGCTGGGCCATGTAGATCGCATGGACAACACTGCTCTAGCCCGAAGAGTTTTCGACTCCGAACCAGTGGGACAACATAATGGAGGACGCCCACGGAACCATCAATCAGCTTGGTGTGCGCAGTTGGAGACAGCTGGCAAAAGATCGTGCCGGCTGGAGAGGCTTACTGGTTGAGGTCCAGGTCCACCCCGGACTGTAGCGCCACCAGAAGAAGAAGAAGAAGAAGACGGTTTACTGACAGACGAGATGCGGAAGTTAGGACACTGAAATCGCTAGTATAAATATTCAAACTTTAATTGTTCAGAATTACAGGCTTTCTGTTAATTCGTACTGGTATGATAAGATTCGGGCTGTAAAATCTAACTATCCGAGGATGTTCCCGCAAATTTACAAATTCTTTCGAAGTAAATATAGCGATCTTCCGTGTCTTAAGCTTTCCAGAACGCCGGACAACGAACAAGAACTGAGTACAGCAGGTATTGATCCGGATAACGCTGTACACGACGATAACTTCTTTGTGGTCGAAAATCCGCAAGAAAAAATGGAGGTACTAGGCGCGGTCTTCCAAGAAGTGTGCAAGGTGAATGAGAGCGTTCACCCGAACCACGACTTGGACAACCGCGTAATGGCTAGCAACTCTCAACTTCGAGAAGACAGCAACAATGGCGACCTGGCTTTGTCGTGTTCAATTATGATAACATGGCAGATAATGCCATCGCCGACGAAGGGGTTCACCCCCCGTTCATATCGAAGACAGAACTAAAAGCGATCTTCGAATCATTAAAGAAGAAAAAGTCTGTTAGAATCGACGGGATCTCCAACATTGTGCTAAGACACCTTCCCCTGGATGTGGTTAATATGAACACAATCCTGTTTAACAATGCTCTGAATAATGCACATTATCCGGAGTCGTCAAGTATGGCAACGTGACCTCGACTGGTATATTCCAAGTTAATGGTCTCCAACAGGGTGCCGTTAATTCGCCGATCCTGAAGAACATTGAAAATTCTGGTGGCTGGGGAGAGAGGGAACTCCCTCATTGAACCCTTTAGACCCGGGGTAGAAAGGGTAGTACAGATCCCCTTATGGGGAGTAGTCGGTCCTGTTTTGCAGTGGCTTAGGGTAGTTTAAGACTTAGGGTAGTTTTAAGGTAATTTCAAGTTGTACATATAAATAAAAAAAAATATATATATATATATAAAAAAACACGAATGTATACACAAAAGTACATAAGGGAGTACCCGTGTATACACTCTGTACATAGTAAGTACATACATATATATATAAGTCTATATACTCGTGTATACTTAAGTTAGTTAAGATTATGTTCAGTTAGTTTGGAGGTAAGTTTTAAGTTTTCAGAAAACAGTACTGACGTTAAGTTTGTATAAACAAATTTTTTCTTAATATTAAGTTGTTCAGTATTGAACTCGTTTTTGTTCACATAGAAATACAATATTAGTTAAAGACGAAAGATATATGGTAAGATTAACCTTAGCTTAGAGTGCCCGCTTAGGGCCAGTAAGTTAGAAATAGTACAACTGTTCGTCCAACTAGTTTTAAGCATTTTTGTCTATTATGTAAGTTTGTTATGAATTCGAAATAAAAATGAATTAAAAAAAAGACAAAAAACAGTTTTTCACCCTTTTTGTACTTGATACAAAAGTTGTTGGTTCCACGAAGGTATCTAAAAATTCGCTTGACATCATTCCAGTCTTTCTTGGTTGCATTTTCAAGCAGAAGTAAAAGCGCTTGGCATTAAAACTCTGGAACACTCGATCTGAAGATAGCTGGAAGAGATATAGGACGCCCCGTAATAAATATAAAACAAGGAGTGCAGAAATATTGATCAAAAAATTGAGGAAGTCTGGTAATCAGAAGGACATGTGGAGAATAATTAAGAAATATGCGTTTTCTGATGACTATTATGAAATCTGTGAAATATAAATTTATGAAAAAAATTACATAATTAACTGGAAATAGCAAATAAATTAAATGAATTCTTCACCAATAGCATAGCAGATATAAATCAAAATATACCATATATTTATTACAGTTACAGTATAATACCTTCAAATAGTAATTTTATATTTAAACCTTTCATCATGGACGAAATAGAAAAGATAATTCAGTGTAAACAAAACATAAAAAAGACTTCACTGGAATGAATATTAAAATGTTAATGTTAAAAATAATAAATACTTCAATGCTGGATGGTGTTGTCCCGAGTTCATGGAAGGAAGCTGTTTTGGTTCCAATAGAAAAGCAATGTTGAAAAAACTAAAACTTGAATGTTTCCTTACACAAAATGGTACACTATGCAAGGAATAATCCGGTTTCCATAAATCACATTCGACAGAAACATCGCTTGCATGGGTTCTTAACTAGTCGGAAAAGGAGATGGATGCAGGAAGTTCAGAGTTGTCGCTATTCCTCGACTTGAGAAGAGCGTTCGAAACTGTGGATAGGGTTATATTGCTGAGTAAGCTCCATAAATACCGGGTTCGAAACAAAGAATAAAAATGGTTTGATTCCTTCGTAACTGCAAGGACACAAACCGTGAAAATTGGAAAAATATATTAAAATTCCAAACCAGTCAACTTTGGTGTTCCAAAGGGTACAATCTTGAGAGAAGTACATTTTCTACTTTTCATAAATGATATAAACGATTGTCTCCCATTGTCTAAGGTTTCGTTATTTGCTGATGATACGCTAGTTTATATTATTGGTAAAGATCATACAGAATCTGAACTAAAACTAAACTGCGATACAGAAAATTCGTTTTAATGGCTTAAATGTTCAAACTTTAGTTAATGTCTCATGAAAAATGGCAAATTTAACCTTTTTCTTTCCTTTTGATAGTTTATTATATATTTTGTTGTCCTTTTCCTTCCGCGATTTTAAGTCGACTGCGCGCATCTGCCTGCCGCGTCCGAAATTGGTTGCGGTTGTTAATATAAATAGCAGTTCAGTGGAATACCACGTTGATGTTGTTAAAAGGCAGATGGCGCTTACAATATTCATCATATCATGGATGGCGTTCAAAATTTAAGTTTACAACTCGGCCAACCTGACTTTTGGTCGTCCTCGAACAAAAATTACAAATTTTACAATAATTTAATGTTAAAATCTAATCTACACGTAATTTAAGGCATGAGTGTCGCTTGGCCTCTAAATATCGACGGCCGTATATATTTTCAGTCTTTAGTCTGGGGGAACCATTTTTGCTTCAACCACACCGTCTTAGGGTAACTGGGTCAACTGGCAATTCTCTATATCTCGCAAGGCATATCTGTCATTACCCAGAACCTTATAAACCTCATAAGGCCCGCGAAGCGAAATCTCCAACACTATAGTTCTGTGCTTTCCTACTGCGTCTTAGAAAATAATCCGAATTATACTCTTGTGACCTATTCATTTCTAGCGATGCATTAGCTCGGATCTGAGAAAGATCCCGACTATCAGACGGCAATTTATTTTCTAAATGTTCCGTAATTTCGTCTATGAATTATCCCCGTTGCTCAACACCGAATAACAACATACTTGGAGAATTCTCTGTAGTACTCTGAACAGAGTTATTGATGGCATATTCGCTCAATTTCCCTAGCATAGCTTTAATCACACGATTGACCCTTTCTCCTTGCCCATTGGCCTGGGGCGAGACTACAGCCCACGTGTTGTAAACGCGTCTTTTACAACTAAGATATGCTTTCTTTTTGAACTTATGGACTGCAGTGGACCAAAACGGTCAACGTGAATCGTATCAAACGGCACTGGTTTTTTGGGTATATTATGCAAATTATACAAATTTCCTTTCACTAGCTCGCATACCGCGGAACCAGTAATTACAAATAATCTCGTCGTAGCACTTATCGGCCGCCTGATGTCCGGCCTGAAACTTTTCATGGACTAATCGTATAACGTTATCTTCCATTTACTTTGGAACATACAATACTTTCCGCCGATACGTCCTCCTTACCCTAAATAACAGTCCATCCGTTAACTCAAAGTCCTCGACTTCCTCTATTTCCATATGGTCTCGCAAACCTTTGATTACTTCATCCCGCCCTTGAGCAACTTCAATCTGGGAATCGACGTCATCAAAATCCCAAACTGAAGCTATTTGACATCTACTTAGGGTATCTACGTGTCCCATAGAAACACCACCACGATGTTGAATCTTACAATTATAATTTTCGAGCTCTAGTGCCCAACGGGCAATCCGTGGATTGACTTGTTTCTATTCTAACGTCATCGTTAGAAAACTACAGTCTTTCACAATCTTAAATGGTATTTCCTCTAAGTACACTCGGAAATGTCTCAAGGCATATATGATAGCAAGCGTCTCCAGCTCAAAACTGTGATATCTGGATTCGGCGGAAGACGTAGTTTTCGAGAAGTAGGATATCGGATGAAATTTCCCATCGTCATGCCTTTGAAGAAGGACAGCTCCGAAGCCAATTGAGCTGGCGTCAAAATTTAGCTCCGTCTCTTTCGCAGGGTCATAGATAGCAAGAATGGGCGCTTTTACCAGTCTGGATTTAAGCTCGTTAAAAGCATCGCTACACTGTTCATCGAAATTAAAATCGGCATCTCCTTTTAATAATTTTTGCAGTGGCTAAGTAATTCGGGAGAATGACGGCACAAATCGTCTAAAGTAAGAAAATAGCCCGATGCAAGAATGTAATTGTCTCTGGTTGGTCGACAATGGATATCTTTTAATAGCCGCAACATGAGATTCGCTCGGGGCAATGCCAAGTGGTGAAACGGCGTATCCTAAATCCTCTATCCCCGTGTAACAAAATTTGAATTTAGCAAGATTCAGCTTAAGGTTACGTTGCGTAATACGTCTCAGAACAATGCTTAACAAAGATAAGTGCTCGTCAAGGTCGGCAGTTGCAATCAACAAATTGTCTATATAAACAACTATCTTGATCGAATCAATTAAATCACGGAAAATTATATATATAAATCGTTGAAATACGGCTGGGGCATTTTTCAGTCCAAACGGCATTCTTAAGAATTCCCACATTCCGTTCGGCGTTACAAAAGCCGTAAGAGGAATAGATTCCTCTGAAACGCCAACGAAATACCCACTTTTCAAGTCTAACAACGTGAAATATTTCTTCCATCTTAAATATTCTATGCAGTCCTCTATGAGCGGAAGAGGCCGACTATCTCGTATTGTCTTTTTGTCAAGGCCGCAATAATCAACACACATTCGAATTCCCCCATTCTTTTACCTCAATAGAACAATAGCGGAAGCATATGTTGAAACACTTGGTCTGATAATTCCGTCTTTTTCTAACTGATTCACTATTGACTGAACCTTAGTTCGTTCAAAATAAGAAAGTCGTCTGGAGCACAGCGAAACGAAACATCAGCGGCAGTTAGATGAATCTTCATTTCGTAATCTAATGGTTCTACTTCCACGTCTTTTAGGACAATGTAGGAGTCTACAATCAAGTTATTTAATTCGACACAGCAGGCTTTATTTAATTTAGGATTAATATTTAGTTCAACGTCGGTGGAAACAAGTTCAATATTAAATATATCCGGCACGGATGGCTCACAAACAACCTCAATTGACCCAGCGTCCAAAGCAGATATCATTACTTTACGTCTATTTTCATCGGCTTGCAATTTATCATTTCTTAAAAGACCATATCTAACGAGAATCAAACTAAATTCATATGGCAACGTACGGAGTTCGTTATTTTTACTTAAATCAAGTAGTCTTTTCTTACTATATTTATGTTTAACCTTGGTTAAATGAATATGGAATGAACGTAAAAAGTTTCATCCTAAAATTACCGGCATGGACATTGCTTCGTCAGGTAAAACAAACATTTTAATTTCTTTTACTTTATTTTCGAAATTAATACGACACCATACTTCATTTAATACATTGAATGTTCCTCCGCATATGCCGCGGTATGATGTTCTCGGCATGTTCAAATTTATCGGCAGATCACTCCGCACACACGATGACTTCATTATACTAATTGGGCTACCCGTATCAAAAAGCGACACTCACCTTATTTACATCGCCAAAAACATCTTCGTCTGAGTCTTCACCTAAAACAGAGGCAATTTCCTTAACAGCATTTCTGGCGGCAACCTTTGGTCAGGATCTTTTTTGGGTTAGGGCATGAACGATGGTGGTGCCCCATCTTCCAGCATCGGAAACATGATCCCTTTTGGCGCAATTAGTACGGGCAATGCGGCTTGATGTGTCCCGTTTGAGAACAGTTGTAGCACAGAACGGCACATTTGGCGGAATTGATCTTGGTAGATTTGGCAGGTTTTGTTGGCGCGACATCGATGGATATTACAGCAGCACCCGCAGTGACAAGGTTGAGATACTTCTGCTGATAGCGGTTGATTAATTTTTTGAGGTCATCGATTGTGCGAGGGGCCATGAGCGAGCTTGTGTTCGTATGTATATCGCTTCCTATCCCATCTATGATGAAGTCGATAACCTCCATCTCGCCTATGTCAGCCCGCTTAGCAATCGCCTGCATGCTCAACACGTAGCAATGCAGCGAATACTCCCGCTTCATCAATTTTTGCATGCTCAACATCGTAAACACGTCTCTGCCCGAAACGGCAATGTCAAATTGCAGTGTAATTCAGGGCGGCAATCAACTGCAAGAACTTTCGGGCAGTACCTGTGAGTGAACGTAGCAGACTTAACAATTTAAAGCGCTCGTCCACATTCACCGTAGACATTATTTCCTCGAAATCCCGCAGAAAAGGTATAACTGAATTCCCCAAATCGTCACCGGAAAACTTTGTGATAGCGTGGTCTATGTCCCCGTAGTCGCTCCTTCGAACACTGGATGTGGCCGCTTCTCCTTGGTGGTAGGAGTTTCATTGTCACTCGCTACCGAACCACTATTATTTCTTTTTAGTTCGTCCATTTGTAGTCTCCTGAGCTGCGCGGTAGGGGCTGTTTCAGGGAATTCCATTCCGGCTTAACTAAGCCTGTTTACCAAATTTTTCTTTGTAACTCTTGACATTTTTATGGAATAATCAAATTTTTATTTTTGGGCCTACAGCTGACTCCAAATCTGAGTTTTAAACTTTAGTTATTTTCTCATGAAAAACGGCAAATTAAACTTTTTTTTTCCTTTTGATAGTTTATTATATATTTTTGTCCTGTTCCTTTCGCGGTCTTAAGTCGACTGCGCGCATCTGCCTTCCGCGAGTTATGTTTTATTAACTAATAAAAACACGTGTTTGATTATTGATCACACATTTATTGAACTCTCCAAATTCTGACTTTACTCATGAGTGGTCTATTAACAACTGTCGTCGTTTAGCATCCATGCACTTGACAAAACTATTACTTTACAGTTAAAACATTTATTAGACAAACAAGCACGAGGAGAGGAAATATGAAAAAGGACGCCACGTATCATAAACGCGATGCGTTTGTGAAATACTTAATTTTGCGCAAAACCATTGATAGTAATCCATAATTAAGGTTTCTAAGTAAATCTGCGCTTTCTTTTTATTTTTTGCTTATGAACCTTGCGTTTATTTGTATTGACTGTAATATTTTGGTTTGAAATTACTTCATGTTTTATAAACTTGGGTTCCAACTTATTTCTTCTATCATTTAATTCGTATATAGTGTCATTTATTTTGAAATTGGGTGGGTCCTTTCTTGTTGCATTGCGTTTATTTATAGTGTGTTGCTTATGCGACAAATTTCTTTCATGTATTAGTTTTGATAACGTTTCATAGTTTTTTATATGATCCACAAGATATTGTTGTGAATTTTTTGAATTTGTTTTTGAGGGAAATGGTGTGCTCTTATAATAATGACCTGTTAACAGTTCGAATGGGGTTAGTTTTTTAGCTGTATGTATGGTCCATTTGAACTTTTTGCACACGACGGGTGCAAAACTATGTCATACAACTCACCGAACTCTTTAAAGAGTACTGAGACAAACTCACTACCATTATCGCAAACGATTTTTTGTGGAACACCATGGTGGGAGAAAAAGTATTTTAAGGCCTTAATTAAATTTATGCTATTTCTTGCAGAGAGGTGATATAATAATATAATATAATATGGGTGGCGCTACAGTCCGAGGCGGACCTGGGCCTAGCTTCTCAGCAACCACGTGTGTTGTGCGCGCTATTGTTCTCTCACGCGTGGAAGGGACCTACAGTTTAATGCCGACTCCGAACGGCGAAGTTGAGAAGCTTTTTCTAGACAGGAGTACTCTCTGAGCATTATCAGTGACTCGAAAGAGGTGGAGCCGTGAAAATATTAAAGGTTGTAAATTCGGGTATCGAACCTGGCACCCTCTGCGTAGGAGTCGACGCACTAACCCACTACGCCACGGCGACCCACAGAGAGGTGATATGTACAGGCAAACTTACTAAACTTATCGATAATGGTTAAAAAGTTTTCCTTATGGACTGAATATATATCGATATGTATAATCTCTAAGGGTTTCGATTGTGTCTCAGTTATTTGAAATTTTATATGGTGTATATCACGAGCATACTTATATTTTTGGCATATTTCACAATAATTTATAAAACGTACAATAGAGTTTTTCATATTGGGAAAATAAAACTCTCTCTTCAGATGTTCAAATGTTTCGTTCATTCCCCTATGATTGGATTTAATGTGGTAGTTACTAATCAATCTATCTTGTTCGTCTAGAACAGTCACATCTATAAGTTTTGTGGTACATCTTACGAGTTTCATTCTTGAGTTAGCGAAGAATTTTGAATAAACAGTCTGTACTGTTTTGAATGTACTATCATCTGTCAAGATTCACTGTTAGACCTTTTGGGCTACATGTTCTTCAAAAATGTTAACTATTATTTCCTCATTGCTTATGTCATTATGTTTTATAATATATCTTTTCTTTTTTCAAAAATGAATCTGCAATTTCATGTCTAAGTTAGATTTACTATTATTTCCCTCAAGAATCAATTGATTTGCGACTTCGTTGATTGGACGTGCCGAAATTGGAATTCCAAAGTCTAGATTTTCATGGGTCGAATGAATTGTTGAAATTTTATCAAGATCATCGACATGGTTTATCATAGAAACATCTTCTAACTCCTCTTCTGAATTTAACTTTTTTTTTTCCTTTTGATAGTTTATTATATATTTTTTGTCCTTTTCCTTTCGCGGTCTTAAGTCGACTGCAGGCATCTGCCTGCCGCGTCGAAGTTGGTTGCGGTTGTTAAAATAAATAGCAGTTCAGTGGAATACCACGTTGATGTTGTTAAAAGGCAGATGGCGCTTACAATATTCATCATATCATGGGTATCGTTCAAAATTTAAGCTAACAACTCGGCCAACCTGACTTTTGGTCGTCCTCGAACAAGAATAACAAATTTTACAATAATTTAATGTTAAAATCTAGTCTACACGTAATTTAAGGCATGAGTGTCGCTTGGACTCTAAATATCTACGGCCGTATATATTTTCAGTCCTTGGTCTGGGTCAACTGGCAAATCTCTATATCTCGCAAGGCATATATATCATTACCCAGAACCTTATAAACCTCATAAGGCCCGCGAAGCGAAATCTCCAACACTATAATTCTGTGCTTTCCTACTGCGTCTTAGAAAATAATCCGAGTTATACTCTTGTGACCTATTCATTTCTAGCGATGCATTAGCTCCCTGAGAGGATCCCAACTATCAGACGACACATTATTTTCTAAATGTTCCGTAATTTCGTCTATGAATTATCCCCGTTGCTCAACACCGAATAACAACATACTTGGAGAATTCTCTGTAGTACTCTGAACAGAGTTATTGATGGCATATTCGCTCAATTTCCCTAGCATAGCTTTAATCACACGATTGACCCTTTCTACTTGCCCATTGGCCTGGGGCGAGGCTACAGCCCACGTGTTGTAAACGCGTCTTTAACAACTAAGATATGCTTTTTTTTTGAACTTATGGACTGCAGTGGACCAAAACGGTCAACGTGAATCGTATCAAACGGCACTGGTCTTTTGAGTATATTATACAAATTTCTTTCACTAGTTCGCATACCGAGGAACCAGTAATGACAAATAATCTTGTCGTAGCACTTATCGGCCGCCTGATGTCCGGCCTGAAACTTTTCATGGACTAATCGTATAACGTTATCTTCCATTTCCTTTGGAACATACAATACTTTCCGCCGATACGTCCTCCTTACCCTAAATAACAGTCCATCCGTTAACTCAAAGTCCTCGACTTCCTCTATTTCCATATGGTCTCGCAAACCTTTGATTACTTCATCCCGCCCTTGAGCAACTTCAATCTGGGAATCGACGTCATCAAAATCCCAAACTGAAGCTATTTGACATCTACTTAGGGTATCTACGTGTCCCATAGAAACACCACCACGATGTTGAATCTTACAATTATAATTTTCGAGCTCTAGTGCCCAACGGGCAATCCGTGGATTGACTTGTTTCTATTCTAACGTCATCGTTAGAAAACTACAGTCTTTCACAATCTTAAATGGTATTTCCTCTAAGTACACTCGGAAATGTCTCAAGGCATATATGATAGCAAGCGTCTCCAGCTCAAAACTGTGATATCTGGATTCGGCGGAAGACGTAGTTTTCGAGAAGTAGGATATCGGATGAAATTTCCCATCGTCATGCCTTTGAAGAAGGACAGCTCCGAAGCCAATTGAGCTGGCGTCAAAATTTAGCTCCGTCTCTTTCGCAGGGTCATAGATAGCAAGAATGGGCGCTTTTACCAGTCTGGATTTAAGCTCGTTAAAAGCATCGCTACACTGTTCATCGAAATTAAAATCGGCATCTCCTTTTAATAATTTTTGCAGTGGCTAAGTAATTCGGGAGAATGACGGCACAAATCGTCTAAAGTAAGAAAATAGCCCGATGCAAGAATGTAATTGTCTCTGGTTGGTCGACAATGGATATCTTTTAATAGCCCCAACATGAGATTCGCTCGGGGCAATGCCAAGTGGTGAAACGGCGTATCCTAAATACTCTATCCCCGTATAACAAAATTTGCACTTAGCAAGATTCAGCTTAAGGTTACGTTGCATAAAACGTCTCAGTACAATCCTTAACAAAGATAAGTGCTCGTCAAGGTCGGCAGTTGCAATCAATAAATCGTCTATATAAATAACTATCTTGATCGAATCAAGTAAGTCACGGAAAATTATATATAAATCGTTGAAATAAGGCTGGGGCATTTTTCAGCCCAAACGACATTCTTTAAAATTCCCACATTCCGTTCGGCGTTACAAAAGCCGTAAGAGGAATAGATTCCTCTGAAACGCCAACGAAATACCCACTTTTCAAGTCTAACAACGTGAAATATTTCTTCCATCTTAAATATTCTATGCAGTCCTCTATGAGCGGAAGAGGCCGACTATCTCGTATTGTCTTTTTGTCAAGGCCGCAATAATCAACACACATTCGAATTCTCCCATTCTTTTACCTCAATAGAACAATAGCGGAAGCATATGTTGAAACACTTGGTCTGATAATTCCGTCTTTTTCTAACTGATTCACTATTGACTGAACCTTAGTTCGTTCAAAATAAGAGAGTCGTCTGGAGCACAGCGAAACGAAACATCATCGGCAGTTAGATGAATCTTCATTTCGTAATCTAATGGTTCTACTTCCACGTCTTTTAGGACAATGTAGGAGTCTACAATCAAGTTATTTAATTCGACACAGCAGGCTTTATTTAATTTAGGATTAATATTTAGTTCAACGTCGGTGGAAACAAGTTCAATATTAAATATATCTGGCACGGATGGCTCACAAACAACCTCAATTGACCCAGCGTCCAAAGCAGATATCATTACTTTACGTCTATTTTCATCGGCTTGCAATTTATCATTTCTTAAAAGACCATATCTATCGAGAATCAAACTAAATTCATATGGCAACGTACGGAGTTCGTTATTTTTACTTAAATCAAGTAGTCTTTTCTTACTATATTTGTGTTTAACCTTGGTTAAATGAATATGGAATGAACGTAAAAAGTTTCATCCTAAAATTACCGGCATGGACATTGCTTCGTCAGGTAAAACAAACATTTTAATTTCTTTTACTTTATTTTCGAAATTAATACGACACCAGATACTTCATTTGCCAAGTCAATCTTAAAAGCGACACTCACCTTATTTACATCGCCAAAAACATCTTCGTCTGAGTCGTCACCTAAAACAGTGGCAATTTCCTTAACAGCATTTCTGGCGGCAACCTTTGGTCAGGATCTTTTTTGGGTTAGGGCATGAACGATGGTGGTGCCCCATCTTCCAGCATCGGAAACATGATCCCTTTTGGCGCAATTAGTACGGGCAATGCGGCTTGATGTGTCCCGTTTGAGAACAGTTGTAGCACAGAACGGCACATTTGGCGGAATTGATCTTGGTAGATTTGGCAGGTTTTGTTGGCGCGACATCGATGGATATTACAGCAGCACCCGCAGTGACAAGGTTGAGATACTTCTGCTGATAGCGGTTGATTAATTTTTTGAGGTCATCGATTGTGCGAGGGGCCATGAGCAAGCTTGTGTTGGGGATATCGCTTCCTATCCCATCTATGATGAAGTCGATAACCTCCATCTCGCCTATGTCAGCCCGCTTAGCAATCGCCTGTATGCTCAACACGTAGCAATGCAGCGAATACTCCCGCTTCTTCAATTTTTGCATGCTCAACATCGTATACGTACACGTCTCTGCCCGAAACGGCAATGTCAAATTCGTTGAGGAGTTCTGTCTTCAATGCAATGTCAAATTCGTTGACGAGTTCTGTCTTCAATGCAGTGTAATTCAGGGCGGCAATCAACTGCAAGAACATTCGGGCAGTACCTGTGAGTGAACGTAGCAGACAACAATTTAAAGCGCTCGTCCACATTCACCGTAGACATTATTTCCTCGAAATCCCGCAGAAAAGGTCTAACTAAATGCCCCAAATCGTCACCGGAAAACTTTGTGATAGCGTGTTCTATGTCCCCGTAGTCGCTCCTTCGAACACTGGATGTGGCCGCTTCTCCTTGGTGGTAGGAGTTTCATCGTCACTCGCTACCGAACCACTATTATTTCTTTTTGGTTCGTCCATTTGTAGTCTCCTGAGCTGCGCGGTAGAGGCTGTTTCAGGGAATTCCACTCCGGCATTAATAAGCCTGTTTACCAAATTTTTCTTTGTAACTCTTGACATTTTTATGGAATAATCAAATTTTTATTTTTGGGCCTACAGCTGACTCCAAATCTGAGTTTTAAACTTTAGTTAATTTCTCATGAAAAACGGCAAATTAAACTTTTTTTTTCCTTTTGATAGTTTATTATATATTTTTTGTCCTTTTCCTTTCGCGATCTTAAGTCGACTGCGCGCATCTGCCTGCCGCGCCGAAGTTGGTTGCGGTTGTTAAAATAAAAAGCAGTTCAGTGGAATACCACGTTGATGTTGTTAAAAAGCAGATGGCGCTTACAATCTTAATAGCATCATAGATGGTGTTCAAATTCTTAGTTTACAAATGTCAGTATAAATGTAAAAATGAATGATGAGCGTATAGAATATGTCCACCAAATAAAATATTTAGGGGTTATTTTAGGCAACAAATTATGTTTTAATGCATATGCAGATTATATATGCGGTAAAATAGCAAAGAAAATTAACTTTTTATCCAGAATAAGAAAGTATATTTCAAACAATGTGCAATATGTATTTACAACACAATTATTTTACCACATCTTGATTATTGTTCTTAAATTTTGTATTTGTGTAATTCATATAAAATTAACAATCTACAATCCTTCAAAATAAAACTATTAGATGTGCACTCAAATATAATCGAAGAACACATGCTGTAAATATGTTAATTGATTTGAAATGGATGAATGTAATTCAGAGAATTGAAATGAATGTAATGATATTTATTTTTAAATTAAAAAATTGATTGTATCCGATTTATTTACAGAGAAATCTGCAATTTGTCGGTAATTACTACAACTTGAGAAATATAGTAGATTTTAGATTACTATTATACAGGCGAGCTAGTTCACAGAATAATATCTTATACAAAGAAATGCAATTATTTTATAACCTAAATAGTAATATTAAAAAGGAGAATAATATAGACAAATTTAAAAAATGGTACAGCACATTGTAAATATTAATTAAGCATGACATTTGTAAACAGTTAATATATAAGATAACTATAATAAATATAACTATACTTTACCATACACCATCAATCAAATCAAAGATCGGAGGATGGAATTCGATACTTGCAGGACTTCAAGGCTAATATGGCCTTCAATAAATACCAAAAAAACAAGTTCACTCCTAAATCTAAATAGAAAGGAAATCAGTAATGTAGTTGGAATTATTACTGGTCATTGGCTCTTAAGCACACACGAAAGGAGAATGGGATCTCTCTACAATGACTTTTGGAGGAGCTGTAGGGACGAAGAGGAAGAAGAAACTATGCTTCACTACATCGGCAACTGCCCAGTACTTGCGGGAACAAGGACAAAACGCAAGGCAGTTATTCATTCAATAGCCTTGAGGAAATGTTTGGCATTAAAATTCTGCACATAGCAAAATTTATAAAAAGTACCAATTGGTTGTAACCAAGCAAAGGAGTGCATCATCCAGGATATGCCATTAGCATACCAGTAATTATCTTGAGGTGTTTTCGTTAGTACCCAAAGAGGAACCGGCACTGGGCGAGAGCTGCTTAAGGTTTGGCATTCACATAAACCTAACCTAACCTAGTGCTCGACTTGTTTAAATGCGACTTTTTCAATATTTTTTTTCATATGTACGCATACTATTGGCAGGTAATTCTTCACACTTTCTTGTATTCCGATGTTCAGGAAAGACACCTTCTCGAAATTATCTATTTACAATCGATTTTATTATATGTCCTATTACTTCGAAGTACATGTCGACACATTTGGACATAACATCGTAAAATATCATTTATTTTTTTTGTTTTCGGATCACAGAACGAATATAACTTAATAAAACACTTTTGAATTTAAAAACATAATCTACATCAGGTACAAGTTTGACAAACTTTTAAGATAATTTGTTGTCATTGTGTACGCGCACCAATCGTAATCAGGGTTATAAAGTATTGCTTTAAATCGCTTTTTATTCTTTTCTTTTTTAAATTATGCAGATAATCACTAAGCCACTAATTTTCTTTATTTTGTGAATAATATTCCTTTTGTAAATTGTTGCACTATAACACAGAAATGTTCAATATTTACAATTTGACTGTACAAAAGTTCACGGTTAAAAACTGTTATATTGTATTAAAAACTTTAAGCACTTTAAGTTTAGTCTTCTTAACACTAACGTCGTCCTTTTTTGTTGCCAGTTTCATTCTTACACATATTGGTGGATGCTATTTAATTTTTAAATCATTCGCAGTTTCAACACTTAGATTTGTATTATTGGATATTATGTAGTCGATCAACGTAATTGATGGTTTTGTGATCCTTGTCGGCATCACCTACCAGCTGTTGTAGTCACACGTCTGATATTTTTGTATAAACTTCTTTTCTGTATGTTTCTTGGGTATTAAACCAGTCTATATTTGAGCCAGCATCATTCACATTTATTTCACAGTTGAAAAATTATCACAGAAAAAACTTTCCCACACACTATATCGCTATTATTAAGCCGTTCCAGTTCCCAAGAACCAAATTGTATTCCTACCACCAAATACTGTTATCATTCACTACTTTGATTACATTTATATAACAACACCACCAGTTCGACAAGAATTTGAATCACGTCTTAACAGATTATAGTTAGTTGCACTTATTTCACTATCACTTATATCGTCTGTTACACGAGTTTCAGACAGCACAATTTCATCAAAAATCTTTATCTATGATGGTTTATGATGGACTTTGGAATTCGTCAAAATTTTTAATTAGACCTCGTATATTTGAATGGAATGTTATAAGCCCGGATTGCTAATATGCAGTTCTGCCTCTCGGTATTTCCATTTTTTTCTTCAATACTTCGAAGACCTAGATTTGTATTTGCTATATCACAATTATTGCAATTCAAATTATTTTTATCACAGGTATTAGTATCATGGCCCTATATACACTTTGCTTACACCCTCATGTTTCTACAGCTGTTGGCTTCATGGTTGAACCCCAACTTTTATTACAACGTTTCATTGGTAAAAAATTATATACGAAACATCAAACAACAATCTTCACATTTCCTCTTTCTGTGATATTTTAGGAATCCTCATTTTCATCTCACTCTCTGTTGCACGTAGGAGTGCAATTTTCATAGGATAAAATATATTTTTAAACCTCGATATCTCCTAAACTAAGCGATTAATCAATATTTTGTTTCATAATATTTTGTTCTTATTTCATCGAGATCTACCTACGAAATGTCATTTTCAAATTTTGTCGCCCCGTAAACAGTAGGGGGATTCTACATTTTTTACAGAATGGAAAACCTTAACTCACTTGATCGAGCCTTTAATTTATTTTGATTCTTTTAAGCTACTTAAGTTTTTGTTTTGCACCCATTCCCTATTTATTTGTTTTTTAAGTGCAGGTACTAAAACACCATAACCGTTTCACAATTAATTTTCGCTTCCTGTTATATAACGCCCTTGATTCAACTTCATCGCAGTTTATAACAACCATTCCATCCTTTCTATTTACCACACTGTATTCTTTTGCCGATCGGATCATTTTTTTTCGTGTCTAGTCATTAGTTATTTTATTTTCCTACACTTTTCTGGGTTTCACTATAATCGTGTTCGGTGTCATTCTTTTAACCAAATCGGCATATGATGCGTGCATGCACTAACCTCCCGTTTTGAATTCACCGCGCACTTCTGCCTTCTTAGAACGAATTATTTCTCCCAAAATATCACTAGCCACCTTTTCTTGTTTTAACACACTTTACAACAGTAAGCGTCTAAAATATTTTCAAAACGCTTGTAAGTCGCATTCTTAAAACTCAAACAGTCATTACAAATGAAACAAATGTTTTTATTTGTTCTCACCGCATTCCGGAGAGAGCCGTACACTTCTCATGAGAAAAAATTACACAAAAGCTGATACATTTCACTGTAATGATCGATTGTTTTTAAACGTTCCTCGCTGATGTAAAAATAAGACAAAATATTCCAGCATAAGAGAGTATAAACGTTTTACTCCGTTGAAATTCAAAATGGATAAAGAAAGTGCGTACATTCCATTGTCCTAATTACAAAGAAAAAGATACAAAGGAATAGATACTGTTTCGGATTCAGCATCACCCTGTAGCTCAACGAAGGCTTGACAGCAGATCGAGTGTTTGATATTTTTTGATCTCTCAATGACAGATGGTTTTTTGATAACCTTGATTTGTACTTTTCTCCCTTTTTTGGTTATGTCTCACGCACGAAATAAATTTGTGAATTCTCTGAAGTCATTATTTATTTTGTTTTAATAACGAATCATTTACGAAACATTTTTTGGTGCCTCCTGTGAGGAATTTGATATATTTGGTGCAATGGCAGAATTAAATCTCCGGCAGTCGGCAGTAACCGGAGCAGTCAAACGACTCGCAACTTGAGCAGGAATTAAGCTCAGTGACAGCACATTATTCCCGCTTCGTGAAGAACCACGAGATATTGGTTGGCCGTGCGGAAGCAAGTGAACTCGATGCCCACGACCAACTTTGGGCTGAGGTAGAAAAGGATTACAACGAGGCTTGTGCCGTTCTGAGGGGAAGATTGCGACATTTAGAGCAGCAAGCCAAGGTAACCCCGGACCGTGGAACAGTAGAACCCAGTACATCAACCCCACAGAACTTCGACCTCAAATTGGATCCCAAGGTCATTCCGTCATTTGATGGGGCTATACACAATTGGTTGGGATTCAAAGACGCCTTCCAAACCTTGGTCCATGACCAAGAGTACCCGGAGGCGGTCAGCGCAACTAAAGTGCCCCTCATGGGGGGATTGTATTCAGGCGGTTACAAGGAAGTATGGGAAGCATTGAAGGAGCGATTCGATAACCCGAAGCTGCTAGCTGAAATACATGTTGCACGCTTCCTAAACATCAAGCCAGCATCAGAGGAAACCTCCAAAAATCTTCTCACCATTGAGGATACAGTGCACGAATCACTAAGGGCATTGCGTGTCATGAAGTTACCGGTGGATAGTTGGGACGCACTGGCTGTACTGATTGTTATTGGCAAACTTCCAGTTTCTACTCAGCGGGAATGGTGCCTCAGTTGTTCTTCCAATAAAATCCCTCGTTTAGCAGGGCTTCTCAAATTTTTGGAAAAACGCGCTCATAGTCTCGCTACTGAGCTCGTAAAAGTCTCGAATCGCAATGAATCGCAGTCATCACGCCAGCAGCAGAAGATTTCATTAAAATCCTATGCCATCACAGTTGAGGACGGAAAATGTGTTCACTGTCAAGGACCTCATCGGATTTCTCGATGTCAACTGATATTGGATATGACACCAGAGAAGCGGTTCGAGACACTGAAGAATAGTCGGCTCTGTTTTAATTGCTTGAAACCGGGACATTCGTCGATTTTGTCGAGGGTCGCAGTTGCACCTCCCCCCCGCATCAACATCTACAATTGGATTACCAGAAAACCACCTTGTCGTTCAAACTGATGGGTCGTTAAGAGGGAAGTCGTCATCTTTTTGACTATCGTCTTCGAACAGCCGTACTCAAATAATAAATGTTGTTTTGCTTGCAACCGCAAGAGCTTTTGTATATGGTAATAACTCGGAACAGCGCCTTGCCCGTATCCTCTGCGATCCTGGATCGCAGGTAAGTTTGGTGTCAAATAATTTTGCTCATCTTTTGAATCTCCGCAGGTCTCCATACGAAGTCGCAGTGGAAGGCATTGGGGCCTTCGCGAACACTCATACAAGGGGGGTCGTACATCTAAAACTCCAATCAACCTACTACTTTTTTGTATTACTGGTCAATGCCCTGGTCATTCCGTCAATAACCTCAACTCTACCAACGGTGCATGTTGACGTGAACCAGTGGCATCATTTGTTTGGTCTTCAGTTAGCCGATCCACATTTTGGCACTCCCGGTCGGATTGATGTTCTTCTTGGTTCAGATGTGTGGGGTCAAATTCTCATGGATGGTGTAATCGGTGGCAACCAGGATGAACCTCATGTGCAACGAACAGAGCTGGGTTGGGTTATATTCGGGCCCGCGTCTACAAAACCTACGACACCAATGCAACAACACTGCTTCCACGCGCAGGTGAGTGGTGATGACATTCGGCTGGAAGAGCTTGTACAGAGCTTACCTACTCAAGTTCAGCAAGTTGTTGACAATGAGAGTGAGCGCAAATGTTCCTCCACACACTCTCGGACTGCGGATGGCCGTTATGTAGTGCACATACCGTTTCAGCGAGATGCCCCACTACTTGGAGATTCGTATCAATTGGCATTACGTCAATTCCAACATCTGGAGCGACGTTTCGCAGACAACCCGGAGCTTAGTGAGAAGTATGTAGCTTTCCTACGTGAATATGCAGCGCTTGGCCACATGGAGAAGGTTGATCAAGCAAATGATCACACCCAGTGCTACTACATTCCCCATCACGCCGTTACGGAAAAGTTCAGAGTTGTTTATAACGCCTCTGCGAAGACTACTACAGGCGTTTCATTGAACGACATTCAGTTGACAGGCCCTACGATTCAAGACTCCTTGCTCAATATCATACTGCGTTTCCGTCGCTTTCGCATTGCGCTCACAGCCGATGTTGAAAAAATGTTCCGCCAAGTACTGGTGGCACCACAACACCGGGACTACCAGCGAATCATTTGGAGAGAGCGGCCCACTGATCCCATTGGCATCTACAGGTTAACAACAGTAACATATGGCATGTCCTCCAGTCCACACAATGCAATACGGTCGCTTAATCAAGCTGCAGCTGATAACTATGGAGAAGTGGTTCCTGAAGAGCAGGCCGTCTCGGCGCGAGAGACTATACTCAGCTCGTTTTATGTAGACGATTTTTTGACAAGCTGCAACACGGTGACCGAGGCAATATTGTTAGCTACGAACGTGGACAAAATCCTCCGAGCTGGTCACTTTCAATTGAGGAAATGGCATTGCAGCTCTCAAGAAGTCGTGACCCATCTTACCAATGAAGATATGTCGACTTCAAACCGTGTCATCAATACACCTACAACGTCCGTTCTTGGGTTGCGCTGGGACCCAGTCGCAGATGAGTTTTTGTTTGAGGTTACACTTGTTCCAGATCCGAAAGTCCCAACAAAGCGGCGTGTTCTGAGTGAAGTAGCCAAATTATTTGATCCCACTGGGTGGCTGGCTCCTGTGGTGGTAACTGGAAAGATCTTTCTTCAAACACTTTGGTCAAAGGGTGTCACATGGGATGCCCCCTACCGAACGAGCTCTGTGCAAAGTGGCGTACATATCGCAATGGACTTGATGCGTTGAACCGTTTCCGAGTGCCGCGATGGGTGGGGATGGTGGATGGAGAAACAACAACTCTTCACGGCTTTTGTGATGCGAGCTTACGTGCCTATGCTGCTGAAATTTACACCAAAACCATTGGCTTGGACAACCAGGTCCGGGTGTCGTTGCTAACGGCTCGCACAAAGGTTGCTCCAATCAAGAGTGCATTTGTTTGGTTACTGATTAAACAGGCTCACGATGATACCCTACATGGTGGATTGCAGTTGATGTTGCAAACGCTTCGTGCTCGTTATTGGATTCTTAACGCAGGACAATCAATACGAACGTATGTTCATAGTTGTGTCATCTGTCGCCGCTATCGCAGTGCTGCTCTTAAACAACAAATGGCATCGTTACCAAAACTTCGTGTCAACGCCGCTAGACCTTTCATCGCTTCTGGTGTCGATTATTGTGGCCCCTTCTCGCTGCGCATTGGGTCAAAGAGATCTCGCTCAACAGTCAAAACATACCTGGCTCTTTTTATTTGTATGGCTACGAAGGCCGTCCATACAGTTGTTGAAGACTTGTCGTCACAGGCTTTCTTGGAGGCATTTTCCAGATTCACTGGCAGACGTGGACCCTGTCAAGATTTATATAGTGACAATGGTACGGCGCTTATTGGAGCTAATAGAATTCTTCAGGAGGATCTGGCAGCTTGGCGAGACGAACACACTCAGCAATCGTTAGCGCATTTGGGAACGCGTTGGCATTTTATCACTCCTCGCGCTCCTCCTCAAGATGGGTTGTGGGAGGCGGCTATCAAATCTGCGAAGAGGCATTTGGTTCGCCTTGTTGGGAGCCAGAGCCTATGGTACAACCAGCTGCAAACGTTGACAGTCCGCATAGAGGCATGCCTCAATTCGCGCCCGCTCATACCCTTACATGACGACCCGGATGAAAAGTATGCTTTAACTCCGGGCGATTTCCTGATTGGAGCTCCCCTAATTGCTGTTCCAGAACCTACCCTCCTGGATGTCCCTATCAACCGACTCAAACAGTGGCAGTGGTTGCGACGCGTACACCAACACTTCTGGCAACGTTGGAGTGAGGAGTACCTATCCACCTTACAAATCCGCAACAAATGGCAGCGACGTGAGGAAAATGTTATGGTTGGAGATATTGTCCTGGTTCGCGATTTAAATCTACCTCCAACGTATTGGCGGCTGGGCCGAGTGATCGAGATTCATCCTGGCACCGATGGATTGATTCGGAATGTTACCCTCCGAACTGCTAATGGTCTGTGCACCCGGGCAGTACAAAAGCTGTGCCGGATATTGGAGTCAGAAGAAGATAAGGACATACGTTTCGAATCCACCGATTCGACCGGGCAGGATGTTTCGGATTCAGCATCACCCTGTAGCTCAACGAAGGCTTGACAGCAGATCGAGTGTTTGATATTTTTTGATCTCTCAATGACAGATGGTTTTTTGATAACCTTGATTTGTACTTTTCTCCCTTTTTTGGTTATGTCTCACGCACGAAATAAATTTGTGAATTCCCCGAAGTCATTATTTATTTTGTTTTAATAACGAATCATTTACGAAACATTTTTTGGTGCCTCCTGTGAGGAATTTGATATATTTGGTGCAATGGCAGAATTAAATCTCCGGCAGTCGGCGGTAACCGCCGTCAAACGTATCACCGAGCGCGTGCGTGGGGCAAACTTGGAGCAGTCCAACGACTCGCAACTTGAGCAGGAATTAAGCTCAGTGACAGCACATTATTCCCGCTTCGTGAAGAACCACGAGATATTGGTTGGCCGTGCGGAAGCAAGTGAACTCGATGCCCACGACCAACTTTGGGCTGAGGTAGAAAAGGATTACAACGAGGCTTGTGCCGTTCTGAGGGGAAGATTGCGACATTTAGAGCAGCAAGCCAAGGTAACCCCGGACCGTGGAACAGTAGAACCCAGTACATCAACCCCACAGAACTTCGACCTCAAATTGGATCCCATGGTCATTCCGTCATTTGATGGGGCACACGGTACACAATTGGTTGGGATTCAAAGACGCCTTCCAAACCTTGGTCCATGACCAAGAGTACCCGGAGGCATATAAGCTAAGTAAGCTTCGTCAGGCGGTCAGCGCAACTAAAGTGCCCCTCATGGGGGGATTGTATTCAGGCGGTTACAAGGAAATATGGGAAGCATTGAAGGAGCGATTCGATAACCCGAAGCTGCTAGCTGAAATACATGTTGCACGCTTCCTAAACATCAAGCCAGCATCAGAGGAAACCTCCAAAAATCTTCTCACCATTGAGGACACAGTGCACGAATCACTAAGGGCATTGCGTGTCATGAAGTTACCGGTGGATAGTTGGGACGCACTGGCTGTACCGATTGTTATTGGCAAACTTCCAGTTTCTACTCAGCGGGAATGGCGCCTCAGTTGTTCTTCCAATAAAATCCCTCGTTTAGCAGGGCGTCTCAAATTTTTGGAAAAACGCGCTCATAGTCTCGCTACTGAGCTCGTAAAAGTCTCGAATCGCAATGAATCGCAGTCATCACGCCAGCAGCAGAAGATTTCATTAAAAACCTATGCCATCACAGTTGAGGACGGAAAATGTGTTCACTGTCAAGGACCTCATCGGATTTCTCGATGTCAACTGATATTGGATATGACACCAGAGAAGCGGTTCGAGACACTGAAGAATAGTCGGCTCTGTTTTAATTGCTTGAAACCGGGACATTCGTCGATTTTGTCGAGGGTCGCAGTTGCACCTCCCCCCCGCATCAACATCTACAATTGGATTACCAGAAAACCACCTTGTCGTTCAAACTGATGGGTCGTTAAGAGGGAAGTCTTCATCTTTTTGACTATCGTCTTCGAACAGCCGTACTCAAATAATAAATGTTGTTTTGCACGCAACCGCAAGAGCTTTTGTACATGGTGATAACTCGGAACAGCGCCTTGCTCGTATCCTCTGCGATCCTGGATCGCAGGTAAGTTTGGTGTCAAATAATTTTGCTCATCTTTTGAATCTCCGCAGGACTCCATACGAAGTCGCAGTGGAAGGCATTGGGGCCTTCGCGAACACTCATACAAGGGGGGTCGTACATCTAAAACTCCAATCAACCTACTCCTTTTTTGTATTACTGGTCAATGCCCTGGTCATTCCGTCAATAACCTCAACTCTACCAACGGTGCATGTTGACGTGAACCAGTGGGATCATTTGTTTGGTCTTCAGTTAGCCGATCCACATTTTGGCACTCCCGGTCGGATTGATGTTCTTCTTGGTTCAGATGTGTGGGGTCAAATTCTCATGGATGGTGTAATCGGTGGTAACCAGGATGAACCTCATGCGCAACGAACAGAGCTGGGTTGGGTTATATTCGGACCCGCGTCTACAAAACCTACGACACCAATGCAACAACACTGCTTCCACGCGCAGGTGAGTGGTGATGACATTCGGCTGGAAGAGCTTGTACAGAGCTTTTGGAACTTGGAAGAGGTACCTACTCAAGTTCAGCAAGTTGTTGACAATGAGAGTGAGCGCAAATTTTCCTCCACACACTCTCGGACTGCGGATGGCCGTTATGTAGTGCACATACCGTTTCAGCGAGATGCCCCACTACTTGGAGATTCGTATCAATTGGCATTACGTCAATTCCAACATCTGGAGCGACGTTTCGCAGACAACCCGGAGCTTAGTGAGAAGTATGTAGCTTTCCTACGTGAATATGCAGCGCTTGGCCACATGGAGAAGGTTGATCAAGCAAATGATCAAACCCAGTGCTACTACATTCCAGAACACGCCGTTACGGAAAAGTTCAGAGTTTTTTTTAACGCCTCTGCGAAGACTACTACAGGCGTTTCATTGAACGACATTCAGTTGGCAGGCCCTACGATTCAAGACTCCTTGCTCAATATCATACTGCGTTTCCGTCGCTTTCGCATTGCGCTCACAGCCGATGTTGAAAAAATGTTCCGCCAAGTACTGGTGGCACCACAACACCGGGACTACCAGCGAATCATTTGGAGAGAGCGGCCCACTGATCCCATTGGCATCTACAGGTTAACAACAGTAACATATGGCATGTCCTCCAGTCCACACAATGCAATACGGTCGCTTAATCAAGCTGCAGCTGATAACTATGGAGAAGTGGTTCCTGAAGAGCAGGCCGTCTCGGCGCGAGAGACTATACTCAGCTCGTTTTATGTAGACGATTTTTTGACAAGCTGCAACACGGTGACCGAGGCAATATTGTTAGCTACGAACGTGGACAAAATCCTCCGAGCTGGTCACTTTCAATTGAGGAAATGGCATTGCAGCTCTCAAGAAGTCGTGACCCATCTTACCAATGAAGATATGTCGACTTCAAACCGTGTCATCAAAACACCTACAACGTCCATTCTTGGGTTGGGACCCAGTCGCAGGGATCTTCGCTGGGACCCAGTCGCAGATGAGTTTTTCTTTGAGGTTACACTTGTTCCAGATCCGAAAGTCCCAACAAAGCGGCGTGTTCTGAGTGAAGTAGCCAAATTATTTGATCCCACTGGGTGGCTGGCTCCTGTGGTGGTAACTGGAAAGATCTTTCTTCAAACACTTTGGTCAAAGGGTGTCACATGGGATGCCCCCTACCGAACGAGCTCTGTGCAAAGTGGCGTACATATCGCAATGGACTTGATGCGTTGAACCGTTTCCGAGTGCCGCGATGGGTGGGGATGGTGGATGGAGAAACAACAACTCTTCACGGCTTTTGTGATGCGAGCTTACGTGCCTATGCTGCTGTAATTTACACCAAAACCATTGGCTTGGACAACCAGGTCCGGGTGTCGTTGCTAACGGCTCGCACAAAGGTTGCTCCAATCAAAGGTGCAACTATACCTCGTCTTGAGCTTTGCGCAGCTCATCTTTTGGCATTAACGCTTCAAAACGTTCGTAGTGCATTGGGTTTGACTGATACGCCTTACCACCTATGGTCGGATTCGAGCATCGCACTCTGTTGGATTCGTAAACAATGGTCTACGCTCAAACCGTATGTTGCGAACCGGGTTCGGCAAATACAGGAAATGACGTCTCCTGATCGGTGGCATCATATACGATCGTCCCAGAATCCTGCAGATTGCGCCAGTCGAGGCATCGAGGCTGATGAGCTGTTAGATTACAAGTTGTGGTTGCATGGACCAGATTGGTTGATGGCTGAGAATTTGTACTTAGAACCAACCATGCAGCTGAGCCAAAGGGAGCAGGACCTTATCCAGGCAGAGGAAAAAATATCGGTAACAGTAATGCTTACTTCCCCTAGGTACGAGTTGGTAACACGAAGGCGAGACGGAGTGGTTATCCCTCTTACTGAACGTTTCAGCATTCTCTCTCGCCTTTTGCGGACTGTGGCCTTAATTTTGCGGTGGTCTCCGACAAGGCAACGACTACAATCTCGGATAGTTAGTGCTGAAGAATTGGAAACCGCTTCAATGATTCTCATCAAGATGGATCAAGCCAGAACGTTTTCAGCGGCTATCAATCAACTTCGTGCTGATTCTAGACTTCCTTCTGGCAGTGCCTTGCTTCCCCTCAACCCTTACCTGGATGAAGACGGAATTTTGCGAGTTGGTGGACGCCTTCATAAAGCACTTCTTCCTCATGACCACCGTTTCCCGATAATATTGCCAAGGAAGAGTGCATTTGTTTGGTTGCTGATTAAACAGGCTCACGATGATACCCTACATGGTGGATTGCAGTTGATGTTGCAAACACTATGTTATTGGATTCTTAACGCAAGACAATCAATACGAACGTATGTACATAGTTGTGTCATCTGTCGCCGCTATCGCAGTGCTGCTCTTAAACAACAAATGGCATCGTTACCAAAACTTCGTGTCAACGCCGCTAGACCTTTCATCGCTTCTGGTGTCGATTATTGTGGCCCCTTCTCGCTGCGCATTGGGTCAAAGAGATCTCGCTCAACAGTCAAAACATACCTGGCTCTTTTTATTTGTATGGCTACGAAGGCCGTCCATATTGAAGTTGTTGAAGACTTGTCGTCACAGGCTTTCTTGGAGGCATTTTCCAGATTCACTGGCAGACGTGGACCCTGTCAAGATTTATATAGTGACAATGGTACGGCGCTTATTGGAGCTAATAGAA
Source organism: Eristalis intricaria (assembly GCA_964034865.1). Lineage (NCBI taxonomy): Eukaryota > Metazoa > Arthropoda > Insecta > Diptera > Syrphidae > Eristalis > Eristalis intricaria. The sequence goes on along the minus strand of OZ035873.1, from coordinate 53,671,438 downwards.
TTCTTCAGGAGGATCTGGCAGCTTGGCGAGACGAACACACTCAGCAATCGTTAGCGCATTTGGGAACGCGTTGGCATTTTATCACTCCTCGCGCTCCTCATCAAGGTGGGTTGTGGGAGGCGGCTATCAAATCTGCGAAGAGGCATTTGGTTCGCCTTGTTGGGAGCCAGAGCCTATGGTACAACCAGCTGCAAACGTTGACAGTCCGCATAGAGGCATGCCTCAATTCGCGCCCGCTCATACCCTTACATGACGACCCGGATGAAAAGTATGCTTTAACTCCGGGCGATTTCCTGATTGGAGCTCCCCTAATTGCTGTTCCAGAACCTACCCTCCTGGATGTCCCTATCAACCGACTCAAACAGTGGCAGTGGTTGCGACGCGTACACCAACACTTCTGGCAACGTTGGAGTGAGGAGTACCTATCCACCTTACAAATCCGCAACAAATGGCAGCGACGTGAGGAAAATGTTATGGTTGGAGATATTGTCCTGGTTCGCGATGAAAATCTACCTCCAACGTATTGGCGGCTGGGCCGAGTGATCGAGATTCATCCTGGCACCGATGGATTGATTCGGAATGTTACCCTCCGAACTGCTAATGGTCTGTGCACCCGGGCAGTACAAAAGCTGTGCCGGATATTGGAGTCAGAAGAAGATAAGGACATACGTTTCGAATCCACCGATTCGACCTGGCAGGATGTTTCGGATTCAGCATCACCCTGTAGCTCAACGAAGGCTTGACAGCAGATCGAGTGTTTGATATTTTTTGATCTCTCAATGACAGATGGTTTTTTGATAACCTTGATCTGTACTTTTCTCCCTTTTTTGGTTATGTCTCACGCACGAAATAAATTTGTGAATTCCCTGAAGTCATTATTTATTTTGTTTTAATAACGAATCATTTACGAAACATTTTTTGGTGCCTCCTGTGAGGAATTTGATATATTTGGTGCAATGGCAGAATTAAATCTCCGGCAGTCGGCGGTAACCGCCGTCAAACGTATCACCGAGCGCGTGCGTGGGGCAAACTTGGAGCAGTGCAACGACTCGCAACTTGAGCAGGAATTTAGCTCAGTGACAGCACATTATTCCCGCTTCGTGAAGAACCACGAGATATTGGTTGGCCGTGCGGAAGCAAGTGAACTCGATGCCCACGACCAACTTTGGGCTGAGGTAGAAAAGGATTACAACGAGGCTTGTGCCGTTCTGAGGGGAAGATTGCGACATTTAGAGCAGCAAGCCAAGGTAACCCCGGACCGTGGAACAGTAGAACCCAGTACATCAACCCCACAGAACTTCGACCTCAAATTGGATCCCATGGTCATTCCGTCATTTGATGGGGCACAAGGTACACAATTGGTTGGGATTCAAAGACGCCTTCCAAACCTTGGTCCATGACCAAGAGTACCCGGAGGCATATAAGCTAAGTAAGCTTCGTCAGGCGGTCAGCGCAACTAAAGTGCCCCTCATGGGGGGATTGTATTCAGGCGGTTACAAGGAAGTATGGGAAGCATTGAAGGAGCGATTTGATAACCCGAAGCTGCAAGCTGAAATACATGTTGCACGCTTCCTAAACATCAAGCCAGCATCAGAGGAAACCTCCAAAAATCTTCTCACCATTGAGGACACAGTGCACGAATCACTAAGGGCATTGCGTGTCATGAAGTTACCGGTGGATAGTTGGGACGCACTGGCTGTACCGATTGTTATTGGCAAACTTCCAGTTTCTACTCAGCGGGAATGGCGCCTCAGTTGTTCTTCCAATAAAATCCCTCGTTTAGCAGGGCTTCTCAAATTTTTGGAAAAACGCGCTCATAGTCTCGCTACTGAGCTCGTAAAAGTCTCGAATCGCAATGAATCGCAGTCATCACGCCAGCAGCAAAAGATTTCATTAAAAACCCTATGCCATCACAGTTGAGGACGGAAAATGTGTTCACTGTCAAGGACCTCATCGGATTTCTCGATGTCAACTGATATTGGATATGACACCAGAGAAGCGGTTCGAGACACTGAAGAATAGTCGGCTCTGTTTTAATTGCTTGAAACCGGGACATTCGTCGAAACAGTGCCCATCTGGTGGCTGCAGACAGTATGGCCGCAAGCACAACACATTATTTTGTCGAGGGTCGCAGTTGCACCTCCCCCCCGCATCAACATCTACAATTGGATTACCAGAAAACCACCTTGTCGTTCAAACTGATGGGTTTTTAAGAGGGAAGTCGTCATCTTTTTGACTATCGTCTTCGAACAGCCGTACTCAAATAATAAATGTTGTTTTGCTTGCAACCGCAAGAGCTTTTGTATATGGTGATAACTCGGAACAGCGCCTTGCTCGTATCCTCTGCGATCCTGGATCGCAGGTAAGTTTGGTGTCAAATAATTTTGCTCATCTTTTGAATCTCCGCAGGACTCCATACGAAGTCGCAGTGGAAGGCATTGGGGCCTTCGCAAACACTCATACAAGGGGGGTCGTACATCTAAAACTCCAATCAACCTACTCCTTTTTTGTATTACTGGTCAATGCCCTGGTCATTCCGTCAATAACCTCAACTCTACCAACGGTGCATGTTGACGTGAACCAGTGGCATCATTTGTTTGGTCTTCAGTTAGCCGATCCACATTTTGGCACTCCCGGTCGGATTGATGTTCTTCTTGGTTCAGATGTGTGGGGTCAAATTCTCATGGATGGTGTAATCGGTGGCAACCAGGATGAACCTCATGTGCAACAAACAGAGCTGGGTTGGGTTATATTCGGACCCGCGTCTACAAAACCTACGACACCAATGCAACAGCACTGCTTCCACGCGCAGGTGAGTGGTGATGACATTCGGCTGGAAGAGCTTGTACAGAGCTTTTGGAACTTGGAAGAGGTACCTACTCAAGTTCAGCAAGTTGTTGACAATGAGAGTGAGCGCATATTTTCCTCTACACACTCTCGGACTGCGGATGGCCGTTATGTAGTGCACATACCGTTTCAGCGAGATGCCCCACTACTTGGAGATTCGTATCAATTGGCATTACGTCAATTCCAACATCTGGAGCGACGTTTCGCAGACAACCCGGAGCTTAGTGAGAAGTATGTAGCTTTCCTACGTGAATATGCAGCGCTTGGCCACATGGAGAAGGTTGATCAAGCAAATGATCACACCCAGTGCTACTACATTCTCCATCACGCCGTTACGGAAAAGTTCAGAGTTGTTTTTAACGCCTTTGCGAAGACTACTACAGGCGTTTCATTGAACGACATTCAGTTGGCAGGCCCTATGATTCAAGACTCCTTGCTCAATATCATACTGCGTTTCCGTCGCAGTATGCGCTCACAGCCGATGTTGAAAAATGTTCCGCCAAGTACTGGTGGCACCACAACACCGGGACTACCAGCGAATCATTTGGAGAGAGCGGCCCACTGATCCCATTGGCATCTACAGGTTAACAACAGTAACATATGGCATGTCCTCCAGTCCACACAATGCAATACGGTCGCTTAATCAAGCTGCAGCTGATAACTATGGAGAAGTGGTTCCTGAAGAGCAGGCCGTCTCGGCGCGAGAGACTATACTCAGCTCGTTTTATGTAGACGATTTTTTGACAAGCTGCAACACGGTGACCGAGGCAATATTGTTAGCTACGAACGTGCACAAAATCCTCCGAGCTGGTCACTTTCAATTGAGGAAATGGCATTGCAGCTCTCAAGAAGTCGTGACCTATCTTACCAGTGAAGATATGTCGACTTCAAACCGTGTCATCAATACACCTACAACGTCCGTTCTTGGGTTGCGCTGGGACCCAGTCGCAGATGAGTTTTTGTTTGAGGTTACACTTGTTCCAGATCCGAAAGTCCCAACAAAGCGGCGTGTTCTGAGTGAAGTAGCCAAATTATTTGATCCCACTGGGTGGCTGGCTCCTGTGGTGGTAACTGGAAAGATCTTTCTTCAAACACTTTGGTCAAAGGGTGTCACATGGGATGCCCCCTACCGAACGAGCTCTGTGCAAAGTGGCGTACATATCGCAATGGACTTGATGCGTTGAACCGTTTCCGAGTGCCGCGATGGGTGGGGATGGTGGATGGAGAAACAACAACTCTTCACGGCTTTTGTGATGCGAGCTTACGTGCCTATGCTGCTGTAATTTACACCAAAACCATTGGCTTGGACAACCAGGTCCGGGTGTCGTTGCTAACGGCTCGCACAAAGGTTGCTCCAATCAAAGGTGCAACTATACCTCGTCTTGAGCTTTGCGCAGCTCATCTTTTGGCATTAACGCTTCAAAACGTTCGTAGTGCATTGGGTTTGACTGATACGCCTTACCACCTATGGTCGGATTCGAGCATCGCACTCTGTTGGATTCGTAAACAATGGTCTACACTCAAACCGTATGTTGCGAACCGGGTTCGGCAAATACAGGAAATGACGTCTCCCGATCTGTGGCATCATATACGATCGGCCCAGAATCCTGCAGATTGCGCCAGTCGAGGCATCGAGGCTGATGAGCTGTTAGATTACAAGTTGTGGTTGCATGGACCAGATTGGTTGATGGCTGAGAATTTGTACTTAGAACCAACCATGCAGCTGAGCCAAAGGGAGCAGGACCTTATCCAGGCAGAGGAAAAAATATCGGTAACAGTAATGCTTACTTCCCCTAGGTACGAGTTGGTAACACGAAGGCGAGACGGAGTGGTTATCCCTCTTACTGAACGTTTCAGCATTCTCTCTCGCCTTTTGCGGACTGTGGCCTTAATTTTGCGGTGGTCTCCGACAAGGCAACGACTACAATCTCGAATAGTTAGTGCTGAAGAATTGGAAACCGCTTTAATGATTCTCATCAAGATGGATCAAGCCAGAACGTTTTCAGCGGCTATCAATCAACTTCGTGCTGATTCTAGACTTCCTTTTGGCAGTGCCTTGCTTCCCCTCAACCCTTACCTGGATGAAGACGGAATTTTGCGAGTTGGTGGACGCCTTCATAAAGCACTTCTTCCTCATGACCACCGTTTCCCGATAATATTGCCAAGGAAGAGTGCATTTGTTTGGTTGCTGATTAAACAGGCTCACGACGATACCCGACATGGTGGATTGCAGTTGATGTTGCAAACGCTTCGTGCTCGTTATTGGATTCTTAACGCGAGACAATCAATACGAACGTATGTACATAGTTGTGTCATCTGTCGCCGCTATCGCAGTGCTGCTCTTAAACAACAAATGGCATCGTTACCAAAACTTCGTGTCACCTTTCATCGCTTCTGGTGTCGATTATTGTGGCCCCTTCTCGCTGCGCATTGGGTCAAAGAGATCTCGCTCAACAGTCAAAACATACCTGGCTCTTTTTATTTGTATGGCTACGAAGGCCGTCCATATTGAAGTTGTTGAAGACTTGTCGTCACAGGCTTTCTTGGAGGCATTTTCCAGATTCACTGGCAGACGTGGACCCTGTCAAGATTTATATAGTGACAATGGTACGGCGCTTATTGGAGCTAATAGAATTCTTCAGGAGGATCTGGCAGCTTGGCGAGACGAACACACTCAGCAATCGTTAGCGCATTTGGGAACGCGTTGGCATTTTATCACTCCTCGCGCTCCTCATCAAGGTGGGTTGTGGGAGGCGGCTATCAAATCTGCGAAGAGGCATTTGGTTCGCCTTGTTGGGAGCCAGAGCCTATGGTACAACCAGCTGCAAACGTTGACAGTCCGCATAGAGGCATGCCTCAATTCGCGCCCGCTCATACCCTTACATGACGACCCGGATGAAAAGTATGCTTTAACTCCGGGCGATTTCCTGATTGGAGCTCCCCTAATTGCTGTTCCAGAACCTACCCTCCTGGATGTCCCTATCAACCGACTCAAACAGTGGCAGTGGTTGCGACGCGTACACCAACACTTCTGGCAACGTTGGAGTGAGGAGTACCTATCCACCTTACAAATCCGCAACAAATGGCAGCGACGTGAGGAAAATGTTATGGTTGGAGATATTGTCCTGGTTCGCGATGAAAATCTACCTCCAACGTATTGGCGGCTGGGCCGAGTGATCGAGATTCATCCTGGCACCGATGGATTGATTCGGAATGTTACCCTCCGAACTGCTAATGGTCTGTGCACCCGGGCAGTACAAAAGCTGTGCCGGATATTGGAGTCAGAAGAAGATAAGGACATACGTTTCGAATCCACCGATTCGACCTGGCAGGATGTTTCGGATTCAGCATCACCCTGTAGCTCAACGAAGGCTTGACAGCAGATCGAGTGTTTGATATTTTTTGATCTCTCAATGACAGATGGTTTTTTGATAACCTTGATCTGTACTTTTCTCCCTTTTTTGGTTATGTCTCACGCGAAATAAATTTGTGAATTCCCTGAAGTCATTATTTATTTTGTTTTAATAACGAATCATTTACGAAACATTTTTTGGTGCCTCCTGTGAGGAATTTGATATATTTGGTGCAATGGCAGAATTAAATCTCCGGCAGTCGGCGGTAACCGCCGTCAAACGTATCACCGAGCGCGTGCGTGGGGCAAACTTGGAGCAGTCCAACGACTCGCAACTTGAGCAGGAATTAAGCTCAGTGACAGCACATTATTCCCGCTTCGTGAAGAACCACGAGATATTGGTTGGCCGTGCGGAAGCAAGTGAACTCGATGCCCACGACCAACTTTGGGCTGAGGTAGAAAAGGATTACAACGAGGCTTGTGCCGTTCTGAGGGGAAGATTGCGACATTTAGAGCAGCAAGCCAAGGTAACCCCGGACCGTGGAACAGTAGAACCCAGTACATCAACCCCACAGAACTTCGACCTCAAATTGGATCCCATGGTCATTCCGTCATTTGATGGGGCACAAGGTACACAATTGGTTGGGATTCAAAGACGCCTTCCAAACCTTGGTCCATGACCAAGAGTACCCGGAGGCACATAAGCTAAGTAAGCTTCGTCAGGCGGTCAGCGCAACTAAAGTGCCCCTCATGGGGGGATTGTATTCAGGCGGTTACAAGGAAGTTTGGGAAGCATTGAAGGAGCGATTCGATAACCCGAAGCTGCAAGCTGAAATACATGTTGCACGCTTCCTAAACATCAAGCCAGCATCAGAGGAAACCTCCAAAAATCTTCTCACCATTGAGGATACAGTGCACGAATCACTAAGGGCATTGCGTGTCATGAAGTTACCGGTGGATAGTTGGGACGCACTGGCTGTACCGATTGTTATTGGCAAACTTCCAGTTTCTACTCAGCGGGAATGGCGCCTCAGTTGTTCTTCCAATAAAATCCCTCGTTTAGCAGGGCTTCTCAAATTTTTGGAAAAACGCGCTCATAGTCTCGCTACTGAGCTCGTAAAAGTCTCGAATCGCAATGAATCGCAGTCATCACGCCAGCAGCAGAAGATTTCATGCCATCACAGTTGAGGACGGAAAATGTGTTCACTGTCAAGGACCTCATCGGATTTCTCGATGTCAACTGATATTGGATATGACACCAGAGAAGCGGTTCGAGACACTGAAGAATAGTCGGCTCTGTTTTAATTGCTTGAAACCGGGACATTCGTCGAAACAGTGCCCATCTGGTGGCTGCAGACAGTATGGCCGCAAGCACAACACATTATTTTGTCGAGGGTCGCAGTTGCACCTCCCCCCCGCATCAACATCTACAATTGGATTACCAGAAAACCACCTTGTCGTTCAAACTGATGGGTTTTTAAGAGGGAAGTCGTCATCTTTTTGACTATCGTCTTCGAACAGCCGTACTCAAATAATAAATGTTGTTTTGCTTGCAACCGCAAGAGCTTTTATATATGGTGATAACTCGGAACAGCGCCTTGCTCGTATCCTCTGCGATCCTGGATCGCAGGTAAGTTTGGTGTCAAATAATTTTGCTCATCTTTTGAATCTCCGCAGGACTCCATACGAAGTCGCAGTGGAAGGCATTGGGGCCTTCGCAAACACTCATACAAGGGGGGTCGTACATCTAAAACTCCAATCAACCTACTCCTTTTTTGTATTACTGGTCAATGCCCTGGTCATTCCGTCAATAACCTCAACTCTACCAACGGTGCATGTTGACGTGAACCAGTGGCATCATTTGTTTGGTCTTCAGTTAGCCGATCCACATTTTGGCACTCCCGGTCGGATTGATGTTCTTCTTGGTTCAGATGTGTGGGGTCAAATTCTCATGGATGGTGTAATCGGTGGCAACCAGGATGAACCTCATGTGCAACAAACAGAGCTGGGTTGGGTTATATTCGGACCCGCGTCTACAAAACCTACGACACCAATGCAACAGCACTGCTTCCACGCGCAGGTGAGTGGTGATGACATTCGGCTGGAAGAGCTTGTACAGAGCTTTTGGAACTTGGAAGAGGTACCTACTCAAGTTCAGCAAGTTGTTGACAATGAGAGTGAGCGCAAATTTTCCTCCACACACTCTCGGACTGCGGATGGCCGTTATGTAGTGCACATACCGTTTCAGCGAGATGCCCCACTACTTGGAGATTCGTATCAATTGGCATTACGTCAATTCCAACATCTGGAGCGACGTTTCGCAGACAACCCGGAGCTTAGTGAGAAGTATGTAGCTTTCCTACGTGAATATGCAGCGCTTGGCCACATGGAGAAGGTTGATCAAGCAAATGATCAAACCCAGTGCTACTACATTCCAGAACACGCCGTTACGGAAAAGTTCAGAGTTTTTTTTAACGCCTCTGCGAAGACTACTACAGGCGTTTCATTGAACGACATTCAGTTGGCAGGCCCTACGATTCAAGACTCCTTGCTCAATATCATACTGCGTTTCCGTCGCTTTCGCATTGCGCTCACAGCCGATGTTGAAAAAATGTTCCGCCAAGTACTGGTGGCACCACAACACCGGGACTACCAGCGAATCATTTGGAGAGAGCGGCCCACTGATCCCATTGGCATCTACAGGTTAACAACTGTAACATATGGCATGTCCTCCAGTCCACACAATGCAATACGGTCGCTTAATCAAGCTGCAGCTGATAACTATGGAGAAGTGGTTCCTGAAGAGCAGGCCGTCTCGGCGCGAGAGACTATACTCAGCTCGTTTTATGTAGACGATTTTTTGACAAGCTGCAACACGGTGACCGAGGCAATATTGTTAGCTACGAACGTGGACAAAATCCTCCGAGCTGGTCACTTTCAATTGAGGAAATGGCATTGCAGCTCTCAAGAAGTCGTGACCCATCTTACCAATGAAGATATGTCGACTTCAAACCGTGTCATCAAAACACCTACAACGTCCATTCTTGGGTTGGGACCCAGTCGCAGGGATCTTCGCTGGGACCCAGTCGCAGATGAGTTTTTCTTTGAGGTTACACTTGTTCCAGATCCGAAAGTCCCAACAAAGCGGCGTGTTCTGAGTGAAGTAGCCAAATTATTTGATCCCACTGGGTGGCTGGCTCCTGTGGTGGTAACTGGAAAGATCTTTCTTCAAACACTTTGGTCAAAGGGTGTCACATGGGATGCCCCCTACCGAACGAGCTCTGTGCAAAGTGGCGTACATATCGCAATGGACTTGATGCGTTGAACCGTTTCCGAGTGCCGCGATGGGTGGGGATGGTGGATGGAGAAACAACAACTCTTCACGGCTTTTGTGATGCGAGCTTACGTGCCTATGCTGCTGTAATTTACACGAAAACCATTGGCTTGGACAACCAGGTCCGGGTGTCGTTGCTAACGGCTCGCACAAAGGTTGCTCCAATCAAAGGTGCAACTATACCTCGTCTTGAGCTTTGCGCAGCTCATCTTTTGGCATTAACGCTTCAAAACGTTCGTAGTGCATTGGGTTTGACTGATACGCCTTACCACCTATGGTCGGATTCGAGCATCGCACTCTGTTGGATTCGTAAACAATGGTCTACGCTCAAACCGTATGTTGCGAACCGGGTTCGGCAAATACAGGAAATGACGTCTCCCGATCTGTGGCATCATATACGATCGGCCCAGAATCCTGCAGATTGCGCCAGTCGAGGCATCGAGGCTGATGAGCTGTTAGATTACAAGTTGTGGTTGCATGGACCAGATTGGTTGATGGCTGAGAATTTGTACTTAGAACCAACCATGCAGCTGAGCCAAAGGGAGCAGGACCTTATCCAGGCAGAGGAAAAAATATCGGTAACAGTAATGCTTACTTCCCCTAGGTACGAGTTGGTAACACGAAGGCGAGACGGAGTGGTTATCCCTCTTACTGAACGTTTCAGCATTCTCTCTCGCCTTTTGCGGACTGCGGCCTTAATTTTGCGGTGGTCTCCGACAAGGCAACGACTACAATCTCGGATAGTTAGTGCTGAAGAATTGGAAACCGCTTCAATGATTCTCATCAAGATGGATCAAGCCAGAACGTTTTCAGCGGCTATCAATCAACTTCGTGCTGATTCTAGACTTCCTTCTGGCAGTGCCTTGCTTCCCCTCAACCCTTACCTGGATGAAGACGGAATTTTGCGAGTTGGTGGACGCCTTCATAAAGCACTTCTTCCTCATGACCACCGTTTCCCGATAATATTGCCAAGGAAGAGTGCATTTGTTTGGTTGCTGATTAAACATGCTCACGATGATACCCTACATGGTGGATTGCAGTTGATGTTGCAAACACTATGTTATTGGATTCTTAACGCAAGACAATCAATACGAACGTATGTACATAGTTGTGTCATCTGTCGCCGCTATCGCAGTGCTGCTCTTAAACAACAAATGGCATCGTTACCAAAACTTCGTGTCAACGCCGCTAGACCTTTCATCGCTTCTGGTGTCGATTATTGTGGCCCCTTCTCGCTGCGCATTGGGTCAAAGAGATCTCGCTCAACAGTCAAAACATACCTGGCTCTTTTTATTTGTATGGCTACGAAGGCCGTCCATATTGAAGTTGTTGAAGACTTGTCGTCACAGGCTTTCTTGGAGGCATTTTCCAGATTCACTGGCAGACGTGGACCCTGTCAAGATTTATATAGTGACAATGGTACGGCGCTTATTGGAGCTAATAGAATTCTTCAGGAGGATCTGGCAGCTTGGTGAGACGAACACACTCAGCAATCGTTAGCGCATTTGGGAACGCGTTGGCATTTTATCACTCCTCGCGCTCCTCCTCAAGATGGGTTGTGGGAGGCGGCTATCAAATCTGCGAAGAGGCATTTGGTTCGCCTTGTTGGGAGCCAGAGCCTATGGTACAACCAGCTGCAAACGTTGACAGTCCGCATAGAGGCATGCCTCAATTCGCGCCCGCTCATACCCTTACATGACGACCCGGATGAAAAGTATGCTTTAACTCCGGGCGATTTCCTGATTGGAGCTCCCCTAATTGCTGTTCCAGAACCTACCCTCCTGGATGTCCCTATCAACCGACTCAAACAGTGGCAGTGGTTGCGACGCGTACACCAACACTTCTGGCAACGTTGGAGTGAGGAGTACCTATCCACCTTACAAATCCGCAACAAATGGCAGCGACGTGAGGAAAATGTTATGGTTGGAGATATTGTCCTGGTTCGCGATGAAAATCTACCTCCAACGTATTGGCGGCTGGGCCGAGTGATCGAGATTCATCCTGGCACCGATGGATTGATTCGGAATGTTACCCTCCGAACTGCTAATGGTCTGTGCACCCGGGCAGTACAAAAGCTGTGCCGGATATTGGAGTCAGAAGAAGATAAGGACATACGTTTCGAATCCACCGATTCGACCTGGCAGGATGTTTCGGATTCAGCATCACCCTGTAGCTCAACGAAGGCTTGACAGCAGATCGAGTGTTTGATATTTTTTGATCTCTCAATGACAGATGGTTTTTTGATAACCTTGATCTGTACTTTTCTCCCTTTTTTGGTTATGTCTCACGCACGAAATAAATTTGTGAATTCCCTGAAGTCATTATTTATTTTGTTTTAATAACGAATCATTTACGAAACATTTTTTGGTGCCTCCTGTGAGGAATTTGATATATTTGGTGCAATGGCAGAATTAAATCTCCGGCAGTCGGCGGTAACCGCCGTCAAACGTATCACCGAGCGCGTGCGTGGGGCAAACTTGGAGCAGTCCAACGACTCGCAACTTGAGCAGGAATTAAGCTCAGTGACAGCACATTATTCCCGCTTCGTGAAGAACCACGAGATATTGGTTGGCCGTGCGGAAGCAAGTGAACTCGATGCCCACGACCAACTTTGGGCTGAGGTAGAAAAGGATTACAACGAGGCTTGTGCCGTTCTGAGGGGAAGATTGCGACATTTAGAGCAGCAAGCCAAGGTAACCCCGGACCGTGGAACAGTAGAACCCAGTACATCAACCCCACAGAACTTCGACCTCAAATTGGATCCCATGGTCATTCCGTCATTTGATGGGGCACAAGGTACACAATTGGTTGGGATTCAAAGACGCCTTCCAAACCTTGGTCCATGACCAAGAGTACCCGGAGGCATATAAGCTAAGTAAGCTTCGTCAGGCGGTCAGCGCAACTAAAGTGCCCCTCATGGGGGGATTGTATTCAGGCGGTTACAAGGAAGTATGGGAAGCATTGAAGGAGCGATTCGATAACCCGAAGCTGCAAGCTGAAATACATGTTGCACGCTTCCTAAACATCAAGCCAGCATCAGAGGAAACCTCCAAAAATCTTCTCACCATTGAGGATACAGTGCACGAATCACTAAGGGCATTGCGTGTCATGAAGTTACCGGTGGATAGTTGGGACGCAATGGCTGTACCGATTGTTATTGGCAAACTTCCAGTTTCTACTCAGCGGGAATGGCGCCTCAGTTGTTCTTCCAATAAAATCCCTCGTTTAGCAGGGCTTCTCAAATTTTTGGAAAAACGCGCTCATAGTCTCGCTACTGAGCTCGTAAAAGTCTCGAATCGCAATGAATCGCAGTCATCACGCCAGCAGCAGAAGATTTCATTAAAAACCCTATGCCATCACAGTTGAGGACGGAAAATGTGTTCACTGTCAAGGACCTCATCGGATTTCTCGATGTCAACTGATATTGGATATGACACCAGAGAAGCGGTTCGAGACACTGAAGAATAGTCGGCTCTGTTTTAATTGCTTGAAACCGGGACATTCGTCGAAACAGTGCCCATCTGGTGGCTGCAGACAGTATGGCCGCAAGCACAACACATTATTTTGTCGAGGGTCGCAGTTGCACCTCCCCCCCGCATCAACATCTACAATTGGATTACCAGAAAACCACCTTGTCGTTCAAACTGATGGGTTTTTAAGAGGGAAGTCGTCATCTTTTTGACTATCGTCTTCGAACAGCCGTACTCAAATAATAAATGTTGTTTTGCTTGCAACCGCAAGAGCTTTTGTATATGGTGATAACTCGGAACAGCGCCTTGCTCGTATCCTCTGCGATCCTGGATCGCAGGTAAGTTTGGTGTCAAATAATTTTGCTCATCTTTTGAATCTCCGCAGGACTCCATACGAAGTCGCAGTGGAAGGCATTGGGGCCTTCGCAAACACTCATACAAGGGGGGTCGTACATCTAAAACTCCAATCAACCTACTCCTTTTTTGTATTACTATTCAATGCCCTGGTCATTCCGTCAATAACCTCAACTCTACCAACGGTGCATGTTGACGTGAACCAGTGGCATCATTTGTTTGGTCTTCAGTTAGCCGATCCACATTTTGGCACTCCCGGTCGGATTGATGTTCTTCTTGGTTCAGATGTGTGGGGTCAAATTCTCATGGATGGTGTAATCGGTGGCAACCAGGATGAACCTCATGTGCAACAAACAGAGCTGGGTTGGGTTATATTCGGACCCGCGTCTACAAAACCTACGACACCAATGCAACAGCACTGCTTCCACGCGCAGGTGAGTGGTGATGACATTCGGCTGGAAGAGCTTGTACAGAGCTTTTGGAACTTGGAAGAGGTACCTACTCAAGTTCAGCAAGTTGTTGACAATGAGAGTGAGCGCATATTTTCCTCTACACACTCTCGGACTGCGGATGGCCGTTATGTAGTGCACATACCGTTTCAGCGAGATGCCCCACTACTTGGAGATTCGTATCAATTGGCATTACGTCAATTCCAACATCTGGAGCGACGTTTCGCAGACAACCCGGAGCTTAGTGAGAAGTATGTAGCTTTCCTACGTGAATATGCAGCGCTTGGCCACATGGAGAAGGTTGATCAAGCAAATGATCACACCCAGTGCTACTACATTCTCCATCACGCCGTTACGGAAAAGTTCAGAGTTGTTTTTAACGCCTTTGCGAAGACTACTACAGGCGTTTCATTGAACGACATTCAGTTGGCAGGCCCTATGATTCAAGACTCCTTGCTCAATATCATACTGCGTTTCCGTCGCTTTCGCATTGCGCTCACAGCCGATGTTGAAAAAATGTTCCGCCAAGTACTGGTGGCACCACAACACCGGGACTACCAGCGAATCATTTGGAGAGAGCGGCCCACTGATCCCATTGGCATCTACAGGTTAACAACAGTAACATATGGCATGTCCTCCAGTCCACACAATGCAATACGGTCGCTTAATCAAGCTGCAGCTGATAACTATGGAGAAGTGGTTTCTGAAGAGCAGGCCGTCTCGGCGCGAGAGACTATACTCAGCTCGTTTTATGTAGACGATTTTTTGACAAGCTGCAACACGGTGACCGAGGCAATATTGTTAGCTACGAACGTGCACAAAATCCTCCGAGCTGGTCACTTTCAATTGAGGAAATGGCATTGCAGCTCTCAAGAAGTCGTGACCTATCTTACCAGTGAAGATATGTCGACTTCAAACCGTGTCATCAATACACCTACAACGTCCGTTCTTGGGTTGCGCTGGGACCCAGTCGCAGATGAGTTTTTGTTTGAGGTTACACTTGTTCCAGATCCGAAAGTCCCAACAAAGCGGCGTGTTCTGAGTGAAGTAGCCAAATTATTTGATCCCACTGGGTGGCTGGCTCCTGTGGTGGTAACTGGAAAGATCTTTCTTCAAACACTTTGGTCAAAGGGTGTCACATGGGATGCCCCCTACCGAACGAGCTCTGTGCAAAGTGGCGTACATATCGCAATGGACTTGATGCGTTGAACCGTTTCCGAGTGCCGCGATGGGTGGGGATGGTGGATGGAGAAACAACAACTCTTCACGGCTTTTGTGATGCGAGCTTACGTGCCTATGCTGCTGTAATTTACACCAAAACCATTGGCTTGGACAACCAGGTCCGGGTGTCGTTGCTAACGGCTCGCACAAAGGTTGCTCCAATCAAAGGTGCAACTATACCTCGTCTTGAGCTTTGCGCAGCTCATCTTTTGGCATTAACGCTTCAAAACGTTCGTAGTGCATTGGGTTTGACTGATACGCCTTACCACCTATGGTCGGATTCGAGCATCGCACTCTGTTGGATTCGTAAACAATGGTCTACACTCAAACCGTATGTTGCGAACCGGGTTCGGCAAATACAGGAAATGACGTCTCCCGATCTGTGGCATCATATACGATCGGCCCAGAATCCTGCAGATTGCGCCAGTCGAGGCATCGAGGCTGATGAGCTGTTAGATTACAAGTTGTGGTTGCATGGACCAGATTGGTTGATGGCTGAGAATTTGTACTTAGAACCAACCATGCAGCTGAGCCAAAGGGAGCAGGAGCTTATCCAGGCAGAGGAAAAAATATCGGTAACAGTAATGCTTACTTCCCCTAGGTACGAGTTGGTAACACGAAGGCGAGACGGAGTGGTTATCCCTCTTACTGAACGTTTCAGCATTCTCTCTCGCCTTTTTCGGACTGTGGCCTTAATTTTGCGGTGGTCTCCGACAAGGCAACGACTACAATCTCGAATAGTTAGTGCTGAAGAATTGGAAACCACTTTAATGATTCTCATCAAGATGGATCAAGCCAGAACGTTTTCAGCGGCTATCAATCAACTTCGTGCTGATTCTAGACTTCCTTCTGGCAGTGCCTTGCTTCCCCTCAACCCTTACCTGGATGAAGACGGAATTTTGCGAGTTGGTGGACGCCTTCATAAAGCACTTCTTCCTCATGACCACCGTTTCCCGATAATATTGCCAAGGAAGAGTGCATTTGTTTGGTTGCTGATTAAACAGGCTCACGACGATACCCTACATGGTGGATTGCAGTTGATGTTGCAAACGCTTCGTGCTCGTTATTGGATTCTTAACGCGAGACAATCAATACGAACGTATGTACATAGTTGTGTCATCTGTCGCCGCTATCGCAGTGCTGCTCTTAAACAACAAATGGCATCGTTACCAAAACTTCGTGTCACCTTTCATCGCTTCTGGTGTCGATTATTGTGGCCCCTTCTCGCTGCGCATTGGGTCAAAGAGATCTCGCTCAACAGTCAAAACATACCTGGCTCTTTTTATTTGTATGGCTACGAAGGCCGTCCATATTGAAGTTGTTGAAGACTTGTCGTCACAGGCTTTCTTGGAGGCATTTTCCAGATTCACTGGCAGACGTGGACCCTGTCAAGATTTATATAGTGACAATGGTACGGCGCTTATTGGAGCTAATAGAATTCTTCAGGAGGATCTGGCAGCTTGGCGAGACGAACACACTCAGCAATCGTTAGCGCATTTGGGAACGCGTTGGCATTTTATCACTCCTCGCGCTCCTCATCAAGGTGGGTTGTGGGAGGCGGCTATCAAATCTGCGAAGAGGCATTTGGTTCGCCTTGTTGGGAGCCAGAGCCTATAGTACAACCAGCTGCAAACGTTGACAGTCCGCATAGAGGCATGCCTCAATTCGCGCCCGCTCATACCCTTACATGACGACCCGGATGAAAAGTATGCTTTAACTCCGGGCGATTTCCTGATTGGAGCTCTCCTAATTGCTGTTCCAGAACCTACCCTCCTGGATGTCCCTATCAACCGACTCAAACAGTGGCAGTGGTTGCGACGCGTACACCAACACTTCTGGCAACGTTGGAGTGAGGAGTACCTATCCACCTTACAAATCCGCAACAAATGGCAGCGACGTGAGGAAAATGTTATGGTTGGAGATATTGTCCTGGTTCGCGATGAAAATCTACCTCCAACGTATTGGCGGCTGGGCCGAGTGATCGAGATTCATCCTGGCACCGATGGATTGATTCGGAATGTTACCCTCCGAACTGCTAATGGTCTGTGCACCCGGGCAGTACAAAAGCTGTGCCGGATATTGGAGTCAGAAGAAGATAAGGACATACGTTTCGAATCCACCGATTCGACCTGGCAGGATGTTTCGGATTCAGCATCACCCTGTAGCTCAACGAAGGCTTGACAGCAGATCAAGTGTTTGATATTTTTTGATCTCTCAATGACAGATGGTTTTTTGATAACCTTGATCTGTACTTTTCTCCCTTTTTTGGTTATGTCTCACGCACGAAATAAATTTGTGAATTCCCTGAAGTCATTATTTATTTTGTTTTAATAACGAATCATTTACGAAACATTTTTTGGTGCCTCCTGTGAGGAATTTGATATATTTGGTGCAATGGCAGAATTAAATCTCCGGCAGTCGGCGGTAACCGCCGTCAAACGTATCACCGAGCGCGTGCGTGGGGCAAACTTGGAGCAGTGCAACGACTCGCAACTTGAGCAGGAATTAAGCTCAGTGACAGCACATTATTCCCGCTTCGTGAAGAACCACGAGATATTGGTTGGCCGTGCGGAAGCAAGTGAACTCGATGCCCACGACCAACTTTGGGCTGAGGTAGAAAAGGATTACAACGAGGCTTGTGCCGTTCTGAGGGGAAGATTGCGACATTTAGAGCAGCAAGCCAAGGTAACCCCGGACCGTGGAACAGTAGAACCCAGTACATCAACCCCACAGAACTTCGACCTCAAATTGGATCCCATGGTCATTCCGTCATTTGATGGGGCACAAGGTACACAATTGGTTGGGATTCAAAGACGCCTTCCAAACCTTGGTCCATGACCAAGAGTACCCGGAGGCATATAAGCTAAGTAAGCTTCGTCAGGCGGTCAGCGCAACTAAAGTGCCCCTCATGGGGGGATTGTATTCAGGCGGTTACAAGGAAGTATGGGAAGCATTGAAGGAGCGATTCGATAACCCGAAGCTGCAAGCTGAAATACATGTTGCACGCTTCCTAAACATCAAGCCAGCATCAGAGGAAACCTCCAAAAATCTTCTCACCATTGAGGATACAGTGCACGAATCACTAAGGGCATTGCGTGTCATGAAGTTACCGGTGGATAGTTGGGACGCACTGGCTGTACCGATTGTTATTGGCAAACTTCCAGTTTCTACTCAGCGGGAATGGCGCCTCAGTTGTTCTTCCAATAAAATCCCTCGTTTAGCAGGGCTTCTCAAATTTTTGGAAAAACGCGCTCATAGTCTCGCTACTGAGCTCGTAAAAGTCTCGAATCGCAATGAATCGCAGTCATCACGCCAGCAGCAGAAGATTTCATTAAAAACCCTATGCCATCACAGTTGAGGACGGAAAATGTGTTCACTGTCAAGGACCTCATCGGATTTCTCGATGTCAACTGATATTGGATATGACACCAGAGAAGCGGTTCGAGACACTGAAGAATAGTCGGCTCTGTTTTAATTGCTTGAAACCGGGACATTCGTCGAAACAGTGCCCATCTGGTGGCTGCAGACAGTATGGCCGCAAGCACAACACATTATTTTGTCGAGGGTCGCAGTTGCACCTCCCCCCCGCATCAACATCTACAATTGGATTACCAGAAAACCACCTTGTCGTTCAAACTGATGGGTTTTTAAGAGGGAAGTCGTCATCTTTTTGACTATCGTCTTCGAACAGCCGTACTCAAATAATAAATGTTGTTTTGCTTGCAACCGCAAGAGCTTTTGTATATGGTGATAACTCGGAACAGCGCCTTGCTCGTATCCTCTGCGATCCTGGATCGCAGGTAAGTTTGGTGTCAAATAATTTTGCTCATCTTTTGAATCTCCGCAGGACTCCATACGAAGTCGCAGTGGAAGGCATTGGGGCCTTCGCAAACACTCATACAAGGGGGGTCGTACATCTAAAACTCCAATCAACCTACTCCTTTTTTGTATTACTGGTCAATGCCCTGGTCATTCCGTCAATAACCTCAACTCTACCAACGGTGCATGTTGACGTGAACCAGTGGCATCATTTGTTTGGTCTTCAGTTAGCCGATCCACATTTTGGCACTCCCGGTCGGATTGATGTTCTTCTTGGTTCAGATGTGTGGGGTCAAATTCTCATGGATGGTGTAATCGGTGGCAACCAGGATGAACCTCATGTGCAACAAACAGAGCTGGGTTGGGTTATATTCGGACCCGCGTCTACAAAACCTACGACACCAATGCAACAGCACTGCTTCCACGCGCAGGTGAGTGGTGATGACATTCGGCTGGAAGAGCTTGTACAGAGCTTTTGGAACTTGGAAGAGGTACCTACTCAAGTTCAGCAAGTTGTTGACAATGAGAGTGAGCGCATATTTTCCTCTACACACTCTCGGACTGCGGATGGCCGTTATGCAGTGCACATACCGTTTCAGCGAGATGCCCCACTACTTGGAGATTCGTATCAATTGGCATTACGTCAATTCCAACATCTGGAGCGACGTTTCGCAGACAACCCGGAGCTTAGTGAGAAGTATGTAGCTTTCCTACGTGAATATGCAGCGCTTGGCCACATGGAGAAGGTTGATCAAGCAAATGATCAAACCCAGTGCTACTACATTCCAGAACACGCCGTTACGGAAAAGTTCAGAGTTTTTTTTAACGCCTTTGCGAAGACTACTACAGGCGTTTCATTGAACGACATTCAGTTGGCAGGCCCTACGATTCAAGACTCCTTGCTCAATATCATACTGCGTTTCCGTCGCTTTCGCATTGCGCTCACAGCCGATGTTGAAAAAATGTTCCGCCAAGTACTGGTGGCACCACAACACCGGGACTACCAGCGAATCATTTGGAGAGAGCGGCCCACTGATCCCATTGGCATCTACAGGTTAACAACAGTAACATATGGCATGTCCTCCAGTCCACACAATGCAATACGGTCGCTTAATCAAGCTGCAGCTGATAACTATGGAGAAGTGGTTCCTGAAGAGCAGGCCGTCTCGGCGCGAGAGACTATACTCAGCTCGTTTTATGTAGACGATTTTTTGACAAGCTGCAACACGGTGACCGAGGCAATATTGTTAGCTACGAACGTGGACAAAATCCTCCGAGCTGGTCACTTTCAATTGAGGAAATGGCATTGCAGCTCTCAAGAAGTCGTGACCCATCTTACCAGTGAAGATATGTCGACTTCAAACCGTGTCATCAATACACCTACAACGTCCGTTCTTGGGTTGCGCTGGGACCCAGTCGCAGATGAGTTTTTGTTTGAGGTTACACTTGTTCCAGATCCGAAAGTCCCAACAAAGCGGCGTGTTCTGAGTGAAGTAGCCAAATTATTTGAACTCACTGGGTGGCTGGCTCCTGTGGTGGTAACTGGAAAGATCTTTCTTCAAACACTTTGGTCAAAGGGTGTCACATGGGATGCCCCCTACCGAACGAGCTCTGTGCAAAGTGGCGTACATATCGCAATGGACTTGATGCGTTGAACCGTTTCCGAGTGCCGCGATGGGTGGGGATGGTGGATGGAGAAACAACAACTCTTCACGGCTTTTGTGATGCGAGCTTACGTGCCTATGCTGCTGTAATTTACACGAAAACCATTGGCTTGGACAACCAGGTCCGGGTGTCGTTGCTAACGGCTCGCACAAAGGTTGCTCCAATCAAAGGTGCAACTATACCTCGTCTTGAGCTTTGCGCAGCTCATCTTTTGGCATTAACGCTTCAAAACGTTCGTAGTGCATTGGGTTTGACTGATACGCCTTACCACCTATGGTCGGATTCGAGCATCGCACTCTGTTGGATTCGTAAACAATGGTCTACACTCAAACCGTATGTTGCGAACCGGGTTCGGCAAATACAGGAAATGACGTCTCCCGATCTGTGGCATCATATACGATCGGCCCAGAATCCTGCAGATTGCGCCAGTCGAGGCATCGAGGCTGATGAGCTGTTAGATTACAAGTTGTGGTTGCATGGACCAGATTGGTTGATGGCTGAGAATTTGTACTTAGAACCAACCATGCAGCTGAGCCAAAGGGAGCAGGACCTTATCCAGGCAGAGGAAAAAATATCGGTAACAGTAATGCTTACTTCCCCTAGGTACGAGTTGGTAACACGAAGGCGAGACGGAGTGGTTATCCCTCTTACTGAACGTTTCAGCATTCTCTCTCGCCTTTTGCGGACTGTGGCCTTAATTTTGCGGTGGTCTCCGACAAGGCAACGACTACAATCTCGGATAGTTAGTGCTGAAGAATTGGAAACTGCTTTAATGATTCTCATCAAGATGGATCAAGCCAGAACGTTTTCAGCGGCTATCAATCAACTTCGTGCTGATTCTAGACTTCCTTCTGGCAGTGCCTTGCTTCCCCTCAACCCTTACCTGGATGAAGACGGAATTTTGCGAGTTGGTGGACGCCTTCATAAAGCACTTCTTCCTCATGACCACCGTTTCCCGATAATATTGCCAAGGAAGAGTGCATTTGTTTGGTCGCTGATTAAACAGCTCACGACGATACCCTACATGGTGGATTGCAGTTGATGTTGCAAACGCTTCGTGCTCGTTATTGGATTCTTAACGCGAGACAATCAATACGAACGTATGTACATAGTTGTGTCATCTGTCGCCGCTATCGCAGTGCTGCTCTTAAACAACAAATGGCATCGTTACCAAAACTTCGTGTCACCTTTCATCGCTTCTGGTGTCGATTATTGTGGCCCCTTCTCGCTGCGCATTGGGTCAAAGAGATCTCGCTCAACAGTCAAAACATACCTGGCTCTTTTTATTTGTATGGCTACGAAGGCCGTCCATATTGAAGTTGTTGAAGACTTGTCGTCACAGGCTTTCTTGGAGGCATTTTCCAGATTCACTGGCAGACGTGGACCCTGTCACGATTTATATAGTGACAATGGTACGGCGCTTATTGGAGCTAATAGAATTCTTCAGGAGGATCTGGCAGCTTGGCGAGACGAACACACTCAGCAATCGTTAGCGCATTTGGGAACGCGTTGGCATTTTATCACTCCTCGCGCTCCTCATCAAGGTGGGTTGTGGGAGGCGGCTATCAAATCTGCGAAGAGGCATTTGGTTCGCCTTGTTGGGAGCCAGAGCCTATGGTACAACCAGCTGCAAACGTTGACAGTCCGCATAGAGGCATGCCTCAATTCGCGCCCGCTCATACCCTTACATGACGACCCGGATGAAAAGTATGCTTTAACTCCGGGCGATTTCCTGATTGGAGCTCTCCTAATTGCTGTTCCAGAACCTACCCTCCTGGATGTCCCTATCAACCGACTCAAACAGTGGCAGTGGTTGCGACGCGTACACCAACACTTCTGGCAACGTTGGAGTGAGGAGTACCTATCCACCTTACAAATCCGCAACAAATGGCAGCGACGTGAGGAAAATGTTATGGTTGGAGATATTGTCCTGGTTCGCGATGAAAATCTACCTCCAACGTATTGGCGGCTGGGCCGAGTGATCGAGATTCATCCTGGCACCGATGGATTGATTCGGAATGTTACCCTCCGAACTGCTAATGGTCTGTGCACCCGGGCAGTACAAAAGCTGTGCCGGATATTGGAGTCAGAAGAAGATAAGGACATACGTTTCGAATCCACCGATTCGACCTGGCAGGATGTTTCGGATTCAGCATCACCCTGTAGCTCAACGAAGGCTTGACAGCAGATCGAGTGTTTGATATTTTTTGATCTCTCAATGACAGATGGTTTTTTGATAACCTTGATTTGTACTTTTCTCCTTTCTTTTGGTTATGTCTCACGCACGAAATAAATTTGTGAATTCCCTGAAGTCATTATTTATTTTGTTTTAATAACGAATCATTTACGAAACAGATACAAAGGCAGATATATGTATTAGCAGTTTAAGTTGAAAACGCAATGGCTGATTTACACGATGCAATTCTTCTGTGCATTCGTTTGTTGATTTTTACGTTTCAACACTTCCTCCATAAACAGCAAGCGTGATGATAGTCTTATTGTTAAGGCAGAGCCATTTTACATTGTATTGATTCAAAGCGAATCCTTTCTAAAGGCTTGGTCAGCAAATCTGCAATTTGGTATTCTCCAGAAATATGTTTTAGCTTTATAAAGCCTTTCAGGAAACATTCTCGAACATGAAAATATCGTACATCGATGTGTTTTGTCCTTTTTGTGATATTTAGGATTCTTGCCCAATTCTACAGCACTTGCGGAGTTGACGAACAGCTCAGATTGAAAAACTTTTTGCAAAGCAAGTTCTCCAATCAGAATCAGACGTTTCCGCCACATAGCTTCTTTTGCGCCTTCATAATTCCGCTTTCCTTGTAGTTTATTTGTCCACCATAAAAGATAGCGATAACTCTGTTGGCGATCGTCTTGTTTTGATGTCACCTGCGAAATCACTATATAGTTTTAACTGTGTATCATCCTTTTTGTACTTTATATATAAGTTGCTGGTTCCACGAGGGTATCTAAAAATTCGCTTAGTATCATTTCAGTCCATCGTGGTTGTATTTTCAGGCAGAAGTAAAAGCGGCCATCAAGGCTCTGGAACACTCGATCTGAAGATAGCTGGAAGAGATATGGGACGGCGCGTTATAAATATAAAACCAGACGTGCAGAATATATTGAACAAAATATTGAGGAAGTCTGATAATCAGAAGGACATTTGGAAAATAATTAAGAAATATGTGTTTTCTGATGACTATAATGAAATCTGTAAAATTGAAAAAAATTACATAATAAACTGGAAAAAGCAAATACATTAAATGAATTCATCACCGATAGCATAGCTGATATAAATCAAAATATACCATATATTCATTACAATTACAGTATAATACCTTCAAATCGTAATTTTATATTTAAGCCTTTCATCATGGAAGAAATAGAAAAGAATAGAGCGTAAACAAAAAAAAAATAGACTTCACTGGAATGAATATAAAAATGCTTTTGGAGTATAAGGAAGATATTTTCCCAATATTGTTAAAAATAATAAATACTTCAATGCTGGATGGTGTGTTCCCGGGTTCATGGAAGGAAGCTATTTTGGTTCTAGTAGACAAGAAATGTTGGAAACAGTAGTATGTACCCAACTTGAATGTTTCCTTACACAAAATGGTACACTATGCAAGGAACAATCCGGTTTCCGTAAAGAACTTTCGACAGAAACAGCGCTTGCATGGGTTTTTAACGAGTGGAAAAAGGAGATGAATGCAGGAAGTTCAGTGTTGTCGCTATTCCTCGACTTTAGAAGAGCGTTCGAAACTGTGGATAGAGTTATATTGCTGAGTAAACTCCATAAATACCGTGTTCGAAACAAAGAATAAAAATGGTTTGATTCCTTCCTAACTGCAAGGACTCAGACCCGGCAAATTGGAGAAATATATTCAAATTCCAAACCAGTCAACTTCGGTGTTCCAAAGGGTTCAATCTTGAGAGTAGTACCTTTTCTACTTTTCATAAATGATATAAACGATTGTCTCAAATTTTCTAAGGTTTCGTTATTTGCTGATGATACTCTAGCTTATATTATTGGTAAAGATCATACAGAATGTGAACTAAAATTAAACTGCTATACAGAAAATTTGTTTAAAAGGCTTTGACTAAAGTTAAATATCCAAAAAACGGAATTATTTTTAAATTAAAAATGGATTGTATCTGATTTATTTACAGAGAAATCTGCAATTTGTCGGTAATTACTACAACTTGAGAAATATAGTAGATTTTAGATTACTATTATACAGGCGAGCTAGTTCACAGAATAATATCTTATACAAAGAAATGCAATTATTTTATAACCTAAATAGTAATATTAAAAAGGAGAATAATATAGACAAATTTAAAAAATGGTACAGCACATTGTAAATATTAATTAAGCATGACATTTGTAAACAGTTAATATATAAGATAACTATAATAAATATAACTATACTTTACCATACACCATCCATCAAATCAAAGATCGGAGGATGGAATTCGATACTTGCAGGACTTCAAGGCTAATATGGCCTTCAATAAATACCAAAAAAAACAAGTTCACTCCTAAATCTAAATAGAAAGAAAATCAGCAATGTAGTTGGAATTATTACTGGTCATTGGCTATTAAGCACACACGAAAGGAGAATGGGATCTCTCTACAATGACTTTTGGAGGAGCTGTAGGGACGAAGAGGAAGAAGAAACTATGCTTCACTACATCGGCAACTGCCAAGTACTATCAGGAACAAGGGAAAACGCAAGGCAGTTATACATTCAATAGCCTTGAAGAAATGTTTGGCATTAAAATTCTGCACATAGCAAAATTTATAAAAAGTACCAATTGGTTGTAACCCAGCAAAGGAGTGCATCATCCAGGATATGCCACTAGCATACAGTCGCTCACAGACCTTCAAGTAGTGCAGTTCGCGAGTGATTAAAGTTCATATAAATAAAAAAGAATATTCGCATTTCACAAGTACTTAAGTTGCCGCCAGTTAAGTTGACAAAGAAGCGGCCGAATAGGCAGAATCAGTGCTTCTGGCTCTACAGATGCCCCGTTCGGGGCAGACTCTGGGCAGAACAAAAAAAAAAACTTTGAATGTGCAGACTTTCGTCTATCCAGAGGCAGATCGTTCAACTTCAAAACCAATTCCAGAACCACTTGCAAGAACAAGCAGCCCGAATAGACCTCATCTATTCGACTCTGCTTGGAGAGCCTAACGCAACATCGGTATAATGGCTGCGCAGGCAGCCTGCCACCTTAAAATTCTAGCAGTGAATGTGAATTCACTGATCCGCCCTGAACGTCAATTAAATTTCGTTAACTCGTTGCAGACCCATAATCCTAATGTGTTGATGGTTGCCGAAACTAAGCTAAGCCAGACGCACCCACTCAGGTACAAGAACTACAATATCATTCGAAGAAATCGAAGCTACCTAGCTGGTGGAGTCGCACTCTTAATCAAAAAAGGTCTTTGCCATAAGGTCGTGTATAGCAGTGAAGCGCGGAGATTGCAGGCCTTAGAAATGTGTATCGCACGCATCCCCCTTCGGGGTGGTAAGTGGCTATATGTGATCGCTATCTATGCGTCTGGCAAGGCACGTATCAATATTTCATTTCAGAGCTCGATACTCTTTTCACTCGCCTTCGACTAAGCTCGGAAGATAACTACTATATCGTAGCCGGGGACTTGATCTCGAGGCATATAGAGTGGGGCAACGTGGTGCATAACACCAGGGGGACCTCATTGTATAACTGGTTGGTAGACCATAATGTTGAGTTCAAGCTAGATTTGCTTGCAACCGATAGACATCGTATCCTAGAAGCGGTTCCTATCTGGATCTGATACTGACAAACAACTGACTATACTAGACGTGGAAAGACGCACACGGAACTGTCTAACTGCTGTTGAGTACGAAAGTGATCACTGCGGGCTCTTCGCAGCTATTCAGCTCCCGAATGATGTGGAAGGACTGGAGGAGTATGTCCAGTAGCACCCTTATAATTACAATAAGGCCCGCTGGCCACGCTTCTCCCGGACTTTATCCACAGAGCTACGTTCGAGTGGAATCAATCCGCCGACAAACAGAAAACTGATGTACGATGGAAAAAATAATTCCAATCGATAACAGCGATGTTTATCGAAATGCTACCATCGATGCACTTCACGTGCACAAAAGTAGGCTACTGTCAAGAATCAAGCTCTTGTACAGACGATTTACAGATCCACAAAACCCGGAAGTCAGGGCACTAAAGTCGGAGGTCAAGAACCTCCAACAGTTAATACGAATACACTATAGCTTGGCTATAAGCTTGCACTGGGGCAACAAAATCCGGGCTGTACGATCCAACAACCCGGGTATGTTCCCGCAAGTAAATAAAATATTTCGGAGGAAAGATCAAAACGACATTCAAATCGTAAGACTTCCCAGGACGACAGACAACGAACACTTACTGACTTCAGTTGGCATCGATCCAGATGAGGCGGTGCTAGACAATGACTTCTTTGCGGTGGAAAATCCCCAGGAGAAGGTTACAGCTATTGGTGCAGTGTTCCAGAGAGTGTATACGGTCAACGAGGTTAGTAGGCCGAATCACGATCTGGAGAACAGAGCCCTGCTAAGCCACTTCTATCTCCGCAATGAGATAAGTCAATGGCGATCAGGGAATCCAGGTTTCACCAGGTTCAATGACGAGAACATGGCACATAGTGCCGTCGTCAATGATGGGAATCACATCTTGATTTCTCAAGAAGATCTTCCCCTCGCTGAAGAAGAAAAAGTCAGTGGGAATCGATGGAGTACCGAACATTGTGCTTCGCCATCTTCCCCCCCCCCCCCCCACCCCACCCAGTGGTCCAAATTTACACAACCTTGTGCAATAATGCGCTGAGTAATGCACATTACCCGCTACCCGCGCTACCAGCTGTTGTTCAACCGATCCCTAAACGGGACAAAGATAATTCCATTCCGACAAATCTTCGGTCGATCAGTCTTCTTCCTTGCATAAGCAAGGTTTTTGAAAAGATAGTCATTCGCGTTCTGAAGCAATGGGCTGATGAAAAGAAAATCATACCGGACAACCAGTTCGGAATCCGAGCGAGCATGATACCATTAATGCCGCGTCAAAACTGGTGTCCGACATACACTGGAATAAAAACAAAAATCAGTACACGGGTGCCTGTCTGATTGACTTGGAGAAGGCGTTCGACACCATTTGTTTGGAGGGCCTCTTCCTCAAGCTGGTCATGCTTGGCATAAGTTAACCATTGGTATACATGGTCTATGACATGATAACAGGTAGAAAGTTCGTTGTGAAAAATGGTGACGTAACTTCCACTACGGTCTTTAACATAAGAAACGGTCTGCAACAGGGGGCCATCGGTTCCCCGACCTTGTTTTCTATATTCACTGCAAATCTTATAGGTTCCATGCCGCACTTAATTGTGTACGCCGACGACGTAGTTGCGTACAGATCAGGTCCGAAGGTAGAGGTAATAAACATCTTGTTGCAGCGTGAATTCGAGAAAATCCAGCGATTTTGCGACGACTGGAAGTTGCTTATCAACGAAACTAGTCTTTTCCGAACCCCGTTGGACAGGGCAACGCGGGATACGCGCCAAAACTGGCGTTAGTTCGGCATAGTTGACCCGTATGGTCGACCGTTAGCTGTAAAAAGTGTAGTTAGGTATCTAGGCATTTGGTTGGATCAATATCTGTATTTTGACAAACATATCGATATTGCTCTGACGAAAGCCAGAAAGGCCTTTGCTGCAGCAAGAAGGTTGTTTTTCAGCAGCCAACTTGATACCAGAGTGTAGGTAATCTGCTATATGGCCCTAGTACGGCCCATTATGGTGTACGGTTGTCCATTGTGGTTCAACGTGAGTCCTTCCCAGATGGAAAAGATGAGGGTGTTCGAGAGGCAGTGTCTTAGGAGCTGTCTCCGTCTGTATCGCACACCCGAGTCTGAGTACAAGAAGTACTACCCTAACGAGGTCTTGTACAACGAGGCAAACGTGAATAGGGTAGATAATTTTATTATTAAACTAATCAGAAGGCACACTGCACGAGCTATGACCTCGTCCAACAGTCTGATCTTTGGGGCTTACTACCCCAATAGTATGTACCATGAAAGGGTGCGTCTTAACGGTTTTATTCCTCCCGAAGCATTCCTCTATCTAGACACAATTGGCCTTATACAGGATCGACAAGGATGTCCTATCATCTTCCATGTCGTTCAATACGAACCGGATGTCGTTCGCACCCACGAGGATCTCCTCCGGTTCAGTAGAGCGAACCCCGCTCGAGATTGGAAAGAGTCTGCCAAAGAACGGCAATTTTACTGGTGGTTACACCAAAACGAAACCGCTAGCTTTTCCACAGGATCAGGTTGTTGACCATAGTGGCCAGCTGACATAGTTTTTAAGGTAACTTTAATAGAAAAAAGATATAAAAATTAATAAAACAAAAAATCCAAAAAAAAAACAAAAAAAAAAGGATATATGTTAGGCATATACACAACATATACGCCCTGGTGCACGTGTCCGTACTGTTCCGGACATAGTTAAGATAGTATTTAGTTTTATGTTAGGTTAAGTTAGAATAAAGTAGTTTAAGTAGTTAGTGTTAGCCAAGCTTTTTACAAGTTTTATTAGCAAATGAATAAGGAAATAAAAGATTGTCTTAATTAAAAGAAAAAACGTAAATTAAGTCGAAAGGCACGGTTATAACATAGATTAGATTAGCTTAGAGTACCCGCATAGGGTCACTAGGTTAGTATTAAGCACATTTGTAATTTCTTAAGATAGTTAAGCTAGTTTTAAGTAGTATTGTCTAGTAAGTACGTAAACTATAGTGAATAAAATAAAAATACATTTAAAAAAAAATAATAATAATCAGTGCTTCTGGCTCTACAGGTGGCCGGTTCGAGGGCGATTCTGGGCAGAAACAATTAAAACATTTTTTTATTTCCTTATACGCCACAGAACATCTGTACTGTATAAGTATAAGACAATGACCAACAACAACCGGTGGCAGCATCAGGCCATCAAAAAACAGTGTCCACTGAAGGTACTGGTAAGAGGAGGAAGCAGAAGGCGTCGCCGAAAAGCCTAAAACGCCGCAATACAGATGCGTTAACCGAAGAGCGCAAGGGGGGAGAGCTCAGTGAAGCGGCATCGGCTTGCACAACTGCAGAAGCGGTGCAGTATGTTTCCTATGGAGGGGAAGGATTGTTCGCTGTGAGCAGCAACAGCTTTGATTCCCTCTCCTCCGACACAGAAGACGAAGTCGAGCGTGTACTTCGCATGAAGGAGACGCTAGTCGACGACATGCAGGAGAGAATTCAGCGACCCCTGTATGAAATCAGAGAGCTGAAAGCGAAGACTGTTGCGAGAAGAACGCTGGATAAGCAAATCAAGCAACAAGAAGTGGCAAATAAGCCGCAACAAAAAAAGAAGCAGCAGCAACCAAGGGCTCCAGTGCAGCAACATCAACCAACAGCTGAACAACAACAACAGCGGACAAAAATTGCACAACTTCCAGCAACACAATAGCTGCCAGCGATTGTGCAACACCAGCGACCAGCAACAAAGGAGCGCCCGGCAAAGAAACCGCGACGGCAAGAAGCAACTCAACAGCAGCAACCAACAACTGAACAGCAGCAACCAGCAACGCAACAGCAGCAGAAGAAAGAAAAGGTGCCGCCAATCAATATCTAAAAGGCGGATATTGAACAAACAGCCAAGATGTGCAAGGAAGCCGTAGGTTCAGGTAATTTTTATATTAGTAGAAGTAAAGGCTTTGAAAAGTACGCAATCCACTGCAAGACAGTGGATGACTACAATGTATTAAAAAGATTTTTAAAGAGATTGACGTTGGAGTTCTTTTCGATCACTCCAAAAGGCGAAAAGTGCTGGTCTCGGCTGTTAAAGCTTACCTGCCCGCTCGAAGCGGAGAAGGTCCTCCAACTGCTCAAAGAGCAAGTGTGCGAGGGAATCGAGTACGTTGGGGTCAAGCCTTTCACCACAGCTAAAGGAAAGTGAATAATCTACAGAAAATTAAGCTCTTAGATTAGCACAAGTGCGAGTGGGGCAATATAAGAAGGCGCGATGGCATTGCCCAATGCTTTGGTTGCCAAAGGTTCGGGAACGCCGCGTCGAACTGCCAAATGCAGCCTCTATGCGTCAAGTGCAGTGAGAACCACAGTGCGGAGAATTATCCTCCGGGGAAAAATGGAGCAGCTGACAAGAGTCAGCTCAAATGCGTACTTTGCGGGAACGCGGGGAACATCGCTAACTATCGGGGTTGCCCTAAATTCCAAGAGCGGAAAACAAAAATGGTTCTGCAGAAGCAGCCCCCAGTGAAAAATCCACACGGGGCAGCCATACCCGTAACACCTCAAATGACCTACGCCCAAATGGGGTCCAGTCAGAGGAATATGGAAAAGCAGCAACTACCAAAGGTAGTGTCGCAACCTTCAGTGCCAAGAGCACACGATCCAATGCCGGATTGGAAATCCTCCATTGAAAGGCGTATGGATCGGTTAGAGGATCGGGTAGACCAAATCTTGGCGTTCCTGCCGAGCCAACCACGTCAACCGTCTTAATGGCTGCGCAGACGAACGAGTTCACGTAAGATCCTTGCAGTGAATGCAAATTCATTGATAGGGATCCCTCGAAAAAACGAGCTCTACAGATTGTTGGACGATCAAAGCCCAGAGCTGATGCTGATTAGCGAAACTAAGCTAACTCGGAGAGGCGAATCGGAGCACAGCAATTATAATGTTATTAGAAGAGACCGACCCAATTCCAGTGGTGGAGGCGGTGTTGCGATCTTCATTAAAAATAACATATAACATAAAGTAGTGTATTGTGGTGCAGTACCATGGTTTTAGGAGTTGAAGGCCTGCATCGTGTACAATTCGCTCCGCAGTGGAAGGAGGTTGTATGCGGTATCGGTCTACTCCTCTGGCAACCCTAGTTCCAGAACAACTATATCAGAGCTCGACTCACTCTTTCGATGTCTGCGGCTGGCCTCGGAGGAGAACTATTTTATTTTGGGCAGGGACTTAAATGCTCGACATGCATATTGGGGGAACATAGTTTCCAACGGCAGGGGAGACCAGCTTTATAACTGGTTTTGCTTACACAGTGTCGAGTATAGACTCGATTTGAAAGCAACTGAGATCTCGTCTTATCCCAGAATTAGCTCGTATCGGGATCGCCTGCTGTTAGACTCAAGACTGCTGACAGACACAAACGACAAACGGTAAACTGTTTGAACACATTCGTGTATCTCAGTGACCATTGCGGACTCAGTGCCGAAATTTGGATCCCCAACGATATTGCGGAATTAGGAGAGTTTGTTCAAAGGTACGCGCTCCACATACCGTCCAATAGAAACTTGTCAAACGAAGGGATTGACATGTATCTAATTCAGTTGGAAGAGACAATGAAACGAACGATGGACATTACTATACCTCGGTATAGACGGACAAACAACGCAAACTTGTACCGCCATGCGACATCCGACGCACTCCACCAATAAAAAAGTAGACTCCTGTCAAGATTAAAAACCTTGTACAGACGGTTTACTGACAGATGCAGTGAGGAAATTAGGACACTGAAATCGCTCATCAAGAACATGCAAACGTTGATTGCTCAAAATTATAGAATTTCGGTTAACTTGTACTGGGACAGTAAGATTCGGGCTGTTAGATCTAACAACCCGAGCATGTTCCCACAGATAAACAAATTCTTTACAAGTAAGAATAGCGATCTATGTACTGACTACAGCAGGTATTGATCCAGATAACGCTGAACTCGACGATAACTTCCTTGTGGTCGAAGATCCGCAAGAAAAAATGGAGGTACTAGGCGCTGTCTTCCAAGAAGTGTATAAGGTGAATGAGAGCGTTCGCCCGAACCACGACTTGGATAACCGCGTACTGGCTAGCAACTCTCAACTTCGAGAAGACATGCAACAATGGCGATCTGAGAACACCAGCTTTGTGGTGTTCAATGATGACAACATGGCAGACAATGGCATTGCCGACAAAAGGGTTCATCCCCCGTTCATAATGATGACAGAGCTCAAAGCGGTCTTCGAATCACTTAGGAAGAAAAAGTCTGTTGGAATCGACGAGATCTCGAACATTTTGTTAAGGCATCTCCCTCTAGGTGTGGTTAATATGTGCACAATCCTGTTTAACAATGCTCTGAATAATGCACATTATCCGGAGCATTGGAAAACTGCGATTGTACAACCCATATCCAAATGAGGAAAAGAAGTATTCGAGAAGGTGATCAATAGAGCCATGATCAAATGGACTGAGGACAAACATATTATTCCGGATAACAAATTCGGTATCAAAGCGGGGCATGACACTATTCATGCCGCGTCGAAACTGGTGTCAGATATCCAATGGAACAAGAGCCAGAAACAATGTACGGGTGCCTGCTTGATTGACCTGAAGAAGGCCTTTGACACCGTATGGTTAGAAGGACTTTTCTACAAGCTCAATCGGCTAGGAATTAGCAAACCACTGCTGGACCTGCTGTGTAACAGGCTTACCGGTAGACGGTTCGTAGTCAAGAATGGCAACGTGACCTCGACAGGTATATTCCATCGCCGATCCTGTTCAATATATACTCGAGCGATCAGTTAAGTTCTCTTCCTCATGCAATTGCGTATGCCGATGACTTGATCGTGTACATATCAGGCTAAACGATCGAGGAAATCACTACTCTCAGGGTGACCTCGATTCATTCATGAGAAGTTGCGATGACTGGAAGTTGAGTATTAACTATATATGAATGCGGTACCGCTCATTTTTCATATAGCCGGATCAATTGTGGATGGGCGACTCAACCACGACCGTTCCGTTGCACAACGAGCTGAGGAGGGTCTTCTCCGGTTCAGTGCGGGGCTATCCAGCCGAGACATTCGGGATGTTGCTAGGCAGCACCAAAGTTTCTGGTGGCTGGGGAGCGAGGAAACTCCAGCGTCGAACCCTTTAGATCCGGGGTAGAAGGGGTAGTGCGTTCCCCCTTATGGGAGGCAGTCGGTCTCTGCCTTGCAGCGGATTAGATGGAAATCTATCAGCCGCAAC
Source organism: Eristalis intricaria (assembly GCA_964034865.1). Taxonomy (NCBI): domain Eukaryota; kingdom Metazoa; phylum Arthropoda; class Insecta; order Diptera; family Syrphidae; genus Eristalis; species Eristalis intricaria. The sequence goes on along the minus strand of OZ035873.1, from coordinate 53,637,832 downwards.
CTATGGCCGACTTATATATCTTAGGGCAGTTTTAAGGTAGTTTTTAAGATGTAGATATGTGTATGTATAAAAAAACAAACAAAAACAAAAAAATTAAATAAAAAAAAATAAAATTATATATGTATAAGTAAGTATACACATGTGAACACCTGAGTGTACCTATGTGTATACACAATGTATGAAGAGAAGGTTATACATACATCTCACATATATGTATATATAACAATATACATACACGTATATATCTGTATGTAAGTTTTTTTTAAGCAAAACAGTTCTGCAATTAAGTATTTTCCATTTTTCATTAATATTAAGCTGTACATGTAAACATTCATCGATGTCATACATATTCATCGTTAGGTTAGGTCGAAAGACATAGTATAAAGTTAAGTTTAGCTTAGAGTGCCCGCCTAGGGCCAGTAAGTTAGATGAACTAGTTTTAAGCCTTTTTGTATAGTATATAAGTTGTAATGAATTCCACAATAAAAATTAATTAAAATGTAAAATGTGTGCCACTAGCATACCAGTAATTATCTTCAGGTGTTTTAGTTAGTACCCAAAGAGGAACCGGCACGTAAGCTGCCGTGGGCGAGAACTGCTTCAATTGTGGCTGTCACAAAACCCAACCTAACCTACTGCTGATTTGCTTAAATGCGACTTTCTAAATATATACGCATACTATAGCCAGGTAATTGTTCACCCTTTCTTGTATTCCAATTTTCAGAAAAGACACCTTCTCGAAATGATCTATTTACAGTTGATTTTATTATATGTCCTATTACTTCGAAGTTGTCTAGATACATTTTTGGACACAACATCGTAACATCTCATTTATTTGTTTGTTTTTGGATCACAGAACGAATATCATTTAATGAAACACTTTTGAATTTAAGAACATTATCTACATCAAGTACAAGATTGACAAACGGCACTGTTGGTATTGTGCTATTGATGTACTTAACACTGTCAATGAAAAGGTAATTGAGTTTAATTGCTTAGTTCCGTTATCACTGGTTTCTTTTAAGTACATATCTTTTTAAATTTCCCCAAATTTCCTTTTGATCTGTTGCAGCTTCAACTCTTTCCTCTCTATATATTGCCTTTTGTATCTCATAATCTCTCTTTTAATATAATTTGTTGTCATTGTGTACGCGCACCAATCGAAATCAGGGTTATAAAGTATTGCTTTAAATCGCTTTCTATTCTTTTCTTTTTTAAATTAGCCAAATAATCATAAGCCATTAATTTTCTTTATTTTGTAAACAATATTACTTTTGTAAATTTTTGCACTATAACTCAGAAATGTTCAATACTTACAATTTGACTGTACAAAAGTTCACGGTTAAGAACTGTGTTATTGTATTAAAAACTTTTAACACCTTAAGTTTAGTCTTCTTAACACTAACGTCGTCCTTTTTAGTTTCCAGTTTCATTCTTACACATATTGGTGGTTGCTCTTTAATTTGTAAATCATTCGCAGTTTCAACACTTAGCTATTATGTAGTCGATCAACGTTCTTTATGGTTTAGTGATCCTTGTCGGCATCACCTACCAGCTGATGTAGCCACTTGTCTGATATTTTTCTGTAAACTTCTTTTCTGTATGTTTCTTGGGTATTAAACCAGTCTATATTTGAGCCAGCATAATTCACACTTATTTCACAGTTGAAAAATTATCACAGAAAAAACTTTCCGACACACTATACCGTTATTATTAAGCCGTTCCAGTTCCCAAGAACCTAATTGTATTTCTACCATCAAATATTATTATCATTCACTAGTTTGCTTACATTTATAATTGGTATATCTTGCTTTATTTAAATAACAACACCACCAGTTCGACAAGAATTGAAAATTGAATCACGTCTTAACACATTATAGTTACTTGCACTTATTTCACTATCACTTATATCGTCTGTTACACGAGTTCAAGAAAGCACAATTTCATCAAAAATCTTTATCTATGATGGACTTTGGAATTCGTGAACATTTTTAATTAGACCTCGTATATTTGAATAGAATGTTATAAGCCGTGATTGCTAATATGCAGTTCTGCCTCTCTGTATTTCAATTTCTTTCTTCAATACTTCGCAGACATAGCTTCTGCAGTCATGATTTACATCTAAATTAAACCCTAGATTTATATTTGCTAAATAATTCAAATTATTTTCATAACAGGTATTAGTATCATGGTCCTCTGCACACCTTGCTAAAACCCTCATGTTTCTACAGCTTTTGGCTTCATGGTTGAAACCCCAACTTTTATTACAACGTTTCATGGGTAAAAAATTATATACGAAACATCAAACAACAATCTTCACATTTCCTTCTCTTTCTATGATATTTTTGGAATCCTCACTTTCAACTTCAACAATTGCCTTATACACTTTTACATTATTTCTGTTCTCACTCTCTGTTGCACGTAGGACCGTAATTTTTGATTTCACTGCAATTTTCATAGGATAAATTGCATTTTTAAACCTCGATATCTCCTAAAGTAAGCGATTAATCAATACTTTGTTTCATAATATTTCGTCGAGATCTACCTACAAAATGGCGTTTTTAAATTTTGGTGCCCCGGAAACTGTAGAATGCCCCTTTTACAGAATGGAAAACCTTAATACACTTGATCGAGCCTTTAATATTATTTTGATTCTTTTAAGCTACTCAAATTTTTGTTCTGCACCTATTCCCTATTTATTTGTTTTTTAAGTGCATGTACTAAAACAACAGAACTGTTTCACAACTTAATTTTCGCTTCCTGTTGTATAACGCCCCTGATTCAATTTAATCGCAGTTTATAACAACCATTCCATCCTTTCTATTTACCACACTGTTTACTTTTGCCGATCGGATCACTTTTTTTCGTATGTTGTCATATAATCGGTGGTGCATTTCTCTTAACCAAATCGGCATATGATGCGTGTGCACTGTAACTTAAACTTAATACAACTGGATTAACACGCCCCGCTTTGAATTCACCGCGCATTTTTGTCTTATTAGAGCGCATTATTTCTCCCAAAATATCATTAACCAGCTTTTCTTGTTTTAACAGACTTTCCCGAAACGAAAATAACAGGTGGAGTATGTTTAATAGGTCAAATGAACTTTTTCGACATCTATTGTGTGCATCAACAAGTACAGCCCACAGAGCAAAATAAAATAAAATAATAAAAAATACAAATCCATTGTTTTTCATTGAACTATCGAACATTTGGTCCTAAACGAGCCGGATAATATATCAGTGCATAGTGCGAGATTATCATACGTCAGTATACACAAATTTGTGCAAGTGCAGTACAAAAACTTTCCTGCCATCGTGCAAGCATCGTGCAAAGGGCAGTGGAGAGCCTTTCAACCATTTTCAAGTGCGTTAAGGCGATCGTGCAACCGCTCGACTCTATACGCGTTCGTAGCTATTTCCGAAGGGTCGACCTGAATTGCTGCGAACCGTGCAGTCTTACGGCAGAGCGAAGTTCAAGTCATTGCATTGAGCCAACAAAGTGAGCAACAAGTGCGACAATGGGTGATTTAGCGCGGCGAGACGTATTTCGCTCGTCCCTGGTTCGGGTTTCCAAATTCATCGATGGGGGCAAATTCGGACAAGCGAACAAGGCGTTGCTGCAGACCAAGCTGGAGGCAGCTGGCTATGACTATACGAGCGACTAGTGGTGGAGCATATGCCATTAGTGGAAAGAGCAGCACAATCGGAAGAGTCGGAGTCACATGCGGAGTACTTGGCAGCAGTCGAGGACAATTACCACGCGGTGGTTGCAAAATTGCGGACCCGCATTGCAGAGCTAGGACGCCAAGATGTAGCTGGATCAGCGGCGGGAAGCAGTTCCAGCTCGCAGCCGAATGTAATTCAAGTGCATCAAAAGCGACCCCAAGATAGCTATTTTCAGGGGCCACTACACAAAATGGCGCGAATTTCGAGATATTTTCCTAATGGAAGTGCACAACAACCCGACCATGGCAATGGTTACGAAAATGCGCGAACTGAGGCTAGTCTTGGAAAGGGCTCAGGCAAGGCTAATCAGCAGATGGCAGGTTACGGACGGTAACTACGACGCGGCCTGAAACAAGCTTAATGAGGTCTTCGACAACAAGCAAAATATCGTGGACGCGCATTTGAATGCTTTGCACGCAATTCCCAAGGTCAGTTCAGTATCATCCAGAGCTCAAGGGATTCGCGATCTAGTCAACGAAGCAAACGGCCATCTGAGCAACGAGCGCTCGGTCTCGATATCACATCGTGGGACCCCTTCATCGTCAATATGCTCAGGGCGAGACTCGACGGTGAAACAAACCACGCATGGCAGATGACCAGAGACGAGTGCTGCTAACACTCACGCCTTTCGTAGACTCTAATGGAACTCTGAGGGAGGACATCTACAGGAGTCATCGTTACCGTAAGACAGTATCCATGTAATAATTTTGCCAGCAGGGAGCAAGCTGAGTGAACTCTTGCTGAGTGTGTTCAGCTGTACATGCAATAAGGCAGAAGTTTTGGGTTCCCACATTGAGACGCGCACTAAAATCCAGCACAAGTCGGTGCGTGGTCTGTTTCCGCCAAAAACAGATTGTAGCAGAGCACCTCATGAGCAGTCTTCCTAGAGACCGTGTGCAACGTGCTAGAGCGTTCAGCGGAGACGACTACGCCGGACCATTGCAAATCAAAGCCAGAGCGGGCCGATGCAAAATTATATAGAAGGGCTACATTGCGGTTTTTGTATGCATGGCGACACGAGCATTCCACCTAGAGGCAGTGAGCAGCCAGTCCATGGACGCATTCTTGGCAGCATTCTAACGGTTCACTGGCCGGCGCGGTGCGTGCTCAGTGCATTGGAGCGATAACGCCACCACGTTTGTCGGTGCAGACAGGGAGCTTCACAGAATGGCAGGAGGTTTCGAGATCAACTTCCAATTGAGCAGATAAGCGCGATGGGAACGGAGTGGAGGGTCATCGTGCCAGCTGGGCCACATGCTGGCGGCATATGGGAAGCTGGCGTGAAGTCTGCGAAACACCACTTGCGCAGAGTAATGAGCAAGCACATATTTACGTTCGAGATGCTGTGTACCACCCTAGTTCTCATTGAGGCATGTCTCAATTCACGACCACTGAACGCATTGGCCGATCATCCAAGCGATGTGTATGCACTTCGCCAGGACACTTTCTAATCGGGGAACCGATTGTGCAGCCTTTGATGGCAGATGTGAGTGAGGTGCCGCAGAACCGGCTTAAGATGTGGAACAGTATAAACCAAATGCAGCAGAATTTTTGGAGAAGATGGAGCGAGGAGTACATCCACACGTTGCAGCAGCGTCACAAGTGGGATCAGCGACGAGAGAATGTACAGGAGGGCGACTTGGTACTCATCAAGCAAGAAAATTTACCACCCACGGTATGGGCCCTGGGCCGAGTTACTACAGTCCATCGGGGCAAGGACGGGCTGGTGCGAAGCGCTGACATCAAAACATAGAACTCAACGATGGTGCGACCAATTCAAAAATTGCGCATCCTTCCCAAGGAAGAAATTCCGGCAGTAATTGAAGATTAACCTCCAATTAGGGGGCGACCTACTCGGTAACTCGGGCTGCAACAGCATCGAGCGATGGAAAATTCCATCGTCGTGCACATAGCGGAACTCATAAGTGCAAAAGGAAAAGAACAGGTGGAGTATGTCAAGTCATATGAACTTTTTCGACTTATATTGTGTGCATCAACAAGTACAGTCCACAGAGCGAAATAAAATAAAATTATAAAAAATACAAATCCATTGTTTTTCATTCAACTATCGAACAATATATACACTTCTCATGATTTCACTGTAGTGATCGATTTTTGTATACGTTCCTCGTTGATGTAAAAATACGACAAAATATTTCAGCACAAGAAAGTATAAACGTTTTATTCCGTTGAAATTCAAAATGGAGAAAGAAAGTGTGTACATTCCTCTGTCCTAATTACAAAGGAATAGATACAAATATATAAAATATAAATACAGATATATGTATTAGCAGTTTAGGTTGAAAACACAATGGTTGATTTACACGATGCAATTTCTTTGCATTCGTTTGTTGATTTATACGTTTCAACACTTCCTCCATAAACAGCAAACGTGATGATAGTCTTATTGTTAAGTCAGACCCATTTTACATCGTATTGTTTCAAAGCAAATGCTTTCTAAAGGCTTGGTCAGCAGATCTGCAATTTGGTATTCTCCAGAAATATGTTTTAGCTTTATAAAGCCTTTCAAAAAAATAAAGCCGTTCTTTTGTAGCACTTGCGGTGTTGACGAACAGCTCAGATTGAAAATCATTTTGCAAAGCAAGTTCTTCCATCAGACGTTTCCACCACATAGCTTCTTTTGCGCCTTCACTAGCAGCCATAATTTCCGCTTTCTTTGTAGTTTATTTGTCCACCAGACTGCTCCACCAGAAAAGATAGCGATAACTCCTGTTGTCGACCGTCTTTTTTTGATGTCACCTGTGAAATCTGCATCACTATATAGTTTTAACTGTGTATCATCCTTTTTGTACTTTATACATAAGTTGCTGGTTCCACGAGGGTATCTAAAAATTCGCTTGATATCATTTCAGTCTATCGTGGTTGGATTTTCAGGCAGAAGTAAAAGCGGCCATCAAGGCTCTGGAACACTCGATCTGAAGATAGCTGGAAGAGATATGGGACGGCCCGTTATAAATATAAAACCAGACGTGCAGAATATATTGAACAAAATATTGAGGAAGTCTGATAATCAGAAGGACATTTGGAAAATAATTAAGAAATATGTGTTTTCTGATGACTATAATCAAATCTGTAAAATTGAAAAAAATTACATAATAAACTGGAAAAAGCAAATACATTAAATGAATTCATCACCGATAGCATAGCTGATATAAATCAAAATATACCATATATTCATTACAATTACAGTATAATACCTTCAAATCGTAATTTTATATTTAAGCCTTTCATCATGGAAGAAATAGAAAAGAATAGAGCGTAAACAAAAAAAAAAATAGACTTCACTGGAATGAATATAAAAATGCTTTTGGAGTATAAGGAAGATATTTTCCCAATATTGTTAAAAATAATAAATACTTCAATGCTGGATGGTGTGTTCCCGGGTTCATGGAAGGAAGCTATTTTGGTTCTAGTAGACAAGAAATGTTGGAAACAGTAGTATGTACCCAACTTGAATGTTTCCTTACACAAAATGGTACACTATGCAAGGAACAATCCGGTTTCCGTAAAGAACTTTCGACAGAAACAGCGCTTGCATGGGTTTTTAACGAGTGGAAAAAGGAGATGAATGCAGGAAGTTCAGTGTTGTCGCTATTCCTCGACTTTAGAAGAGCGTTCGAAACTGTGGATAGAGTTATATTGCTGAGTAAACTCCATAAATACCGGGTTCGAAACAAAGAATAAAAATGGTTTGATTCCTTCCTAACTGCAAGGACATAGACCGTGTAAATTGGAGAAATATATTCAAATTCCAAACCAGTCAACTTCGGTGTTCCAAAGGGTTCAATCTTGAGAGTAGTACCTTTTCTACTTTTCATAAATGATATAAACGATTGTCTCAAATTTTCTAAGGTTTCGTTATTTGCTGATGATACGCTAGTTTATATTATTGGAAAATATCATACAGAATGTTAACTTAAACTAAACTGCGATACAGAAAATTTGTTTAAATGGCTTTGACTTAAGTTAAATTTCCAAAAAACGGAAGTGTATTAGAAATATTAATATCAATATAAATGTAAAAATGAATGATGAGCGTATAGAATATGTCCACCAAATAAAATATTTAGGGGTAATTTTAGACAACAAATTATGTATAAATGCGCATGCAGATTACATATGCGATAAAATAGCAAAGAAAATTAACTTTTTGTCCAGAATAAGAAAGTGTATTTCAAAAAATTTGCAATATTTATTTACAACACAATTATTTTACCACATCTTGATTATTGTTCTTAAATTTTGTATTTGTGTTATTCATGTAAAATTAACAATCTCCAAATCCTTCAAAATAGAGCTATGAGATGTGCACTAAAATATAATCGAAGAACACATACTGTAAATATGTTAAATGAATTGAAATGGATGAATGTAATTCAGAGAATTGAAATGAATGTTGATGGGGTGTGGGAGACCCAGGCGCTGGTTGTGAATTTGTCTCGTGCAGTGAAGTATAAAAAACACGTTGTGTGGGTTAACGGAGTTATATTTTGGTTTCCACGTCTTACCTCTATGAAGTCTGGTTCCAGAAGAAGGACCAAGAAAACATGAGGGTTATAAAAATGGCTGAGTGGGTTCCGATTTTAGCAATTAAGCGACAAGAGAGACCTCTAGTTGTTGAACTTAAAAATACAAAGCTTTTTAGCAAGCAGACCGATGTTAAGCTACGTTTACACCTAAACATTGCCGGCCGCCTTGCAGCATTGGCTGTAAAAGTTACAAATCTATTATTCAGATACATTAAGTACAAAACTCAATAAAGGAATTTACTTTTCGGACACCCCACTTCAGTGACTAGAATACAATAATATAATATAACAATATGATAATAATGTAACAATCATTTTGTAAAAATTCATACAATAGAAACTTCAGTAAATAATAAGCGAGCATAACTTCAAGAACAGTGCAATGAGTGTATAAGTTGGGGTTTTTTTTTTTTTTTGGTATTTATCGGTTTTCAGTCTATGTGAAAGTAAGTTATTTAGAATGAAGATTATGGATTCAATTGTGAATGAGTACGCAAAGTTTAACTATTGGTCGCGTGTCGTACACCATTTTGTGTCCTAATGTCTACGACTCTTACTCTGCTATCAAGGCCAGGATAGACTTTGATAACACGACCTAACCGCCATTCATTTGGGGGGAGGTTCTCTTCCTTTATGATTACCAAATCGTTGAGCGCGATATCTCTTTGAGGATATTTCCATTTGTAGCGTTTGTGTAATTCCTTCAGATATTCCTCCTTCCATCGGCGACAAAATTGATGATATAAAATCTTGACCCGTTCCCATCTTTGAATGCAACTTATAGATTTTTCATCGTCGGCGGGTTCTAGTGGTGCGAGCAGAGGCCCACCTCGGAGGAAGTGACCTGGAGTCAACGGGGGAATGTCTGAGGAATTTTCCGAAATGGGAGAAATCGGCCGGGAATTAAGGCAAGCTTCAATTTTGGAGAGGAGCGTTGAAAATTCTTCGAAAGTAAACTTATTAGTGCCTGCTACTTTTCGGAAATGCTGTTTAAAACTCCTTACTCCGGCTTCCCAAAGTCCACCCATATGGGGTGCGCCGGGAGGAATAAATTTCCATTCAAGATTATGGTCTCTGTATCTTTCAGCTACGTCTGCTGACAAGGTTTTTAGAAATTGTTGGAAATTCTTGATAATTACTTTGCTAGCGCCTACCAAGTTAGTGCCATTATCACAAAACAGTTTTTTAGGCATACCTCTTCGCGCAATAAATCTGCTTAAAGCGGCTAAAAACGATTGTGTTGTCAAGTCACTGGTAGCTTCTAGATGAATCGCCCGTGTGGCAAAACATACAAAGAGACATACGTATCCCTTTGATATTCGACAATTTCGTCCAGCAAAACTTTTTAAGGCAAAGGGACCAGCGAAGTCTAGGCCAGTATGAGTGAACGGTGAGGATATAATAGTTCTTTCTAAAGGTAAGGCTGCCATAAGTTGAGTTTGTGTTTTCTTTTTGTAAATCACACATTTCTTACACAAGCGATTACATTTTTTCACCAGATTCTTCACTTTAGGAATCCAGAATTCGCACCGAATCAAACGGATTACCAATTGGTTTCCACCATGAAGTGTGATATCGTGTACAAACTTGACATAAAGGGTAGATATATAAGCTCGATAAGGTAGTATTATGGGATACCTTTCGTTAAAGGAAAGAGTAGAAGACGTGAGTCTCCCGTTAGAGCGAATGATTTGATGGGGATCCATCATTGGATTTAAATTCAACAAAAGGCTATTTTTTTGAAGATTCTCATTTTTGGATAGGAGTAAATATTCGTTAGCGAAATGAAGCGATTGAGTCATACGAATAACTAAGAGTTTAGCATCCGATACCTCATGCTGAGTTAAAGAACAAGATGGGAAAGAAACTTGATTTTTAAAACGGGGATGGGTTCTGTGAAAAAACCGCATAATGTAGCAAATTACATGCAACATTTTTGACCAGGACGAAAATCTCTCTATTACCGTCTCAATATTGGGAGGTATAGCGGTGTGATTAGCTTTAAGAGGTCTCCGTTCCATATCAGTTTGAGCAAATGGTTGTAACGATGCTTGAGGCCAGGATGAATCAGCTTGACAAAGCCAGGAGGGACCACTCCACCACAAACTATTTGATTGAAGATCCTTTGGTGACAGACCCCTGGTAGCTAAATCGGCTGGGTTGTCCACGGATCGAACGTGCCTCCACTTCGTATTGGGCACGTACGTTTGTATTTTAGAGACGCGATTTCCTACGAAGGTTTTCCATGTGCATGGTGGTTTATCTAACCAAGCCAAAACTATGGAACTATCGGTCCAAAGAAAGAGTTCCTTGTTCGAGCACGGGAGCTTTGTGATGACTTTATGGAATAATCTTGCTAACAATAACGCACCGCAAAGTTCAAGCCTCGGTAAGGGAAGCACTTTAACAGGGGCTACTTTGCTTTTTGCACATAGTAGATGCGATGACCAATTATCTCCACTGTGCTGAACACGCAAGTAGAAAGTAGCCGCGTAGGCTCTTTCAGATGCGTCGCAAAACCCATGAATTTGTATGGAGTTTTGCGGTTTATATCGGACCCATCGGTGCACGTTAATCGTCTGGAGATCTGGAAGAGTAGCAAAGAAAGATTTCCAACGTTGACACGTTAGGGGGTGAATTGGTTTGTCCCAGGATGTCCCATCACGCCAGATCTGCTGCATTAAGATTTTGGCTGTAATAAGTACAGGGGCCAACCAACCTGTGGGATCAAATAATTGAGATATGATCGATAAGACCGCTCGCTTGGTAACTACAGCATCTACGTCCGGGGACTTAAATAGGAAATGAAAGGAGTCTTGCTTTGCATTCCACTGAATACCAAGTGTTTTTGTGATACTTCTATCTTCGATCTTTAAGAAGTCTTGATCGTAAAGCTGAGAGGGGGAAAATCCTTTAAGTAGGTCGAGGCAATTGGACGTCCACTTTCGCAAGGAGAATCCTGCAGAGCTCAAAGCTTCGTTCAATTCCTTTTGAGCCCTTAATGCTGTTTTAAGATCGTGGGCTCCAGAAAGGACATCATCGACGTAGAAGTCGTTTTTTAGGATAGCCGCAGCGAACGGAAAGGTGCACTGGACATCATCAGCTAACTGTAATAGGGTACGGATAGCCAGATAAGGGGCACAATTGACACCAAATGTAACCGTCTGTAGTTCATAGTCTTGACAATCACTATTGGCGAGTTTACGGTACAATATCCTCTGATAAGGTACATGATCGGGATGGACCAAGATTTGTCGGTACATTTTTTCGATATCGGCATTAAACACGAATCGATAAAACCGCCATTTTAAAATCAAAGTTGTTAGGTCGGTTTGTAAAACGGGACCAGTATATAATACGTCATTTAGACTGACTCCATTGCTTGATGGATTGGATGCGTTGAAAACCACTCGAGTTTTGGTTGTGATACTATCAGGCTTTGTAACCGCATGGTGAGGTAGATAGTATGAACATATATTCTGATCTCGGATTAATTCCTTTGGTGAAACTACCTCCATGTGGCCAAGGACAGAATACTCTTCAAGTACTTGAGTGTACTTAGAATGTAACTCAGGATCTCTCTGTAATGATCTTTCTAAACGGTTAAATTGCTTAAGTGCTATATCCCTTGAGTAGCCCAGAGTGGGCATAGTATTTTTAAACGGAAGACATACTACATAACGACCATTGGAATCTCGAGACGTTGTTTTTTGATAAAGCTCTTCGCAGGCTTCGTCTTCATGCGAGAGCGGCTTGGTTTCTACAATCTCCTCAATTTCCCAAAATTTAGCAATTTGTTGATCCAATGAGACTTCACTAAAGTGCGACAAGACTGTTGAAAATGAGCTAAAACTACCTGGAGGTAGCGGACCGGATAATACCCAGCCAAACACTGTATTCTGAGCCACTAGAGAACCGAAGACATTCGATTTGATTCCTTCCTTAATGATTGAGGGGTATAAATCTGAACCAATAACAAGATCTATTTTTGAGGTTTCATAGAAGCAGGGATCCGCTAGCTCAAAATCTATTGGTTGTGAAATCTCATTCTGCCGTATAGTGCATGATGGCAAATCGCTGGTGAGACGCTTTAAAACAATTGCGGTAGCTACAATTGAGAAGGTTGGAATGTATTTCGAGCCCAGGGTTAAAGTACATAGTTTTGAGGCAGTTGCTGTTACTACCGAACTCATACCACATATCTGAGCCTGAATTGGTTTCACAGGAAGGTTCAACTTTCTCTGCAAAACTTCCGAAATGAAGGTAACCTCCGATCCCGGGTCTAATAATGCTCGAAGTGTAAAAGTATTTCCTTGGTGATGGACATCTATCAAGGCCGTAGCTAAAAGAACTCGCTTGTTGTTTCTAGAGAAGTATGATTGAACTTGTAAAGGATCTGGATTTTCAGCGGACTGTATGTTTTGATCGTTCTTGGAGTTGGGGCTTGAAATGGATTGGGACACTCTTTGACTCGGAATATAAGGGGCGTTGCGAGTTTCAGAATTATCGGACTTGTGTAGCAGCGAATGATGTCTCTGATTACATTGCATGCACGTATGGGTACTTTGGCAATCTGGCAATAAATGAGTAGAAGATAGACAATTCGTGCAATATTTGAAAGAATTCACTTTTGCAATTCTCTCACGGACCGACATTTGGACAAACTTTGGACAAAGTCGGAGCGGGTGGTAACTTTTGCAAAGTTTACAACTGAATGTGTTGGGTTTTGCATGGAAAGCTTTATGTTGGTTTTCCCTTTTAGAGCTGTGACCTAAGTTTTTTGATGACTCACCCTTTTGTTTGGAAGAATACTTTATATTTGAGACGGTTTCTAGGAGTCTGTATCTTTCGCTTAAGAACAGATCCATTTCTGTCCATGATGGAATATCGCGAGGGCTTTTAATTGATTGTTCCCATAAAGAGAGAGTTCGTTCAGGTAATCGGTTTGAACACAAGTATATAAGGATGGGATCCCAAGAGTTGGTATCCACGTTATGAGCCTTTAAAATGGATAAGCAGTCATTGATCTCCCGTTGGAGTTCTTTGATATTTTTTCCGGACTCAAATGAAACCAACGACAGGTTAAAAAGATTCTTTAACTGATTGTTAACTAAAATTCTCTTGTTCTCATATTGCTCTGACAGTGCTTTCCACGCTAACTCAAAATTCGCAGCAGTTAGGGGAAACTTGGCAACTATGTTGTTCGCTTCTTCCTTCGTTTTCGCACGTAGATGAAACAACTTTTGCACGGAACACAACTTCGGGTGGTTTATATAAACTGCTGTGAACATATCCCGAAATGACGGCCATGTTAAATAATCGCCATGAAAGGTTTCTGTGTCACACGGTGGAACTTTTATACCTACAGCAGAACTGGGTATCTCAACCAGAGTGGAGTGAGCGATACCTGGTGTATGCATCGAACCCTTTGGAGGACCCGGAGAAGAAATGCCGGATGGAGTGTTCTGAACCTCATCCTGTTCAATAGACTTTAATTTCTTAGCGCGGTCTATAATTTCACTGAGGCAGTTGATATAAGTGTTAGAGGATAACCTATATTTCGTTTTTATAGCATCTAGGTCTTCTTGAGCAGAAGCATCATCCGCGCGCACACAGAGAGAATAACACCTTTTAATATTACACCACAGATTTTTTACTTCTATTTTGGACGCTTCCAATGAACTAGAAGTTTGATCTACTATAGGAATTTCTTGAAAATTTGTATAAAATTCTATCAGCTGATCGGCAGCGATAATGAAATCATCCAACGCACTCATTTCGATATTGAAAACCACTAGGAACACTTGAAGAATTACCCCAAAGGAAGAACTGATTAGGTACTTTCACGATAAACCGTATATCCTTCTACTTCAAATTGAATGAAACCATAAACTTTGCAATACTTAATCACTTTCGGTACTAATTATTACAAATGTAGCGTATACATAAGAGGGTACAAATAGGAAGCAAAACTAATGCACTGGTCTTAAAGCTAGGCACGCACCTGAAAGCCAATTGAATTGGTGTGCTGGTATACTGCTGCTCCTGTTTCGGGTGATTGTTAGTCTTCGTACGCTGATGATGATGCTGACGATGGTGATGATGATGATGTGATGATGATGAGGATGATGATGATGATGTTGATGATGATGATGTTGATGATGATGATGTTGATATGAGAATGATGATGATGATGATGTTGATGGCAGGGCAAATTGTACCCTGTTCACTGTTATGCGACTGATGGTCTAATGAATGCACCCATGTAGGTTAGATCTGTGCGAATTCCGGACTTCGTGGTGATACTGGATGACTATGATGACCTCGTGATGGGTAGGGCAAGATTTGCGGGATCTTGATGATGCGATCTAATGCAGATCGTTGGTGATTCAGATGGACGCCACGCGCAGCCTGATGATTGTGAAACTGGCGAACGCCACACTCTGCTTGACGATGATTAGATGATCTCGTGATAGATAGGGCAAGATTTGGGGATCTTGATGGTGCGATCTGATCCAGCTCGTTGGTGAATCAGGTGGACGCCTCGCGCTGCTTGATGATTGGAAATCTGGCGGACGCCACACTTTGCTTGACGATATAAAACAATATTTTATTGATCTGGCTCGTTTGGACCAAATGATGGGGTGTGGGAGACCCAGGCGCTGGTTGTGAATTTGTCTCGTGCAGTGAAGTATAAAAAACACGTTGTGTGGGTTAACGGAGTTATATTTTGGTTTCCACGTCTTACCTCTATGAAGTCTGGTTCCAGAAGAAGGACCAAGAAAACATGAGGGTTATAAAAATGGCTGAGTGGGTTCCGATTTTAGCAATTAAGCGACAAGAGAGACCTCTAGTTGTTGAACTTAAAAATACAAAGCTTTTTAGCAAGCAGACCGATGTTAAGCTACGTTTACACCTAAACAAATGTAATGATATTTATCTTTAAATTAAAAAATGGATTATATCCGATTTATTTACAGAGAAATCTGCAATTTGTAGGTGCTTACTACAACTTGAGAAATATAGCAGATTTTAGATTACGATTATAAGTTAAATAAAACGATGTTCTTCGTTTTAGTTCCAGTGTATGACCGATTTTATTTTCAATGGCTAAACTTAAACTGACCTATCTTTACAATTAAATGATTACTGAGGGAAATGTTCGGTGCAGTGGAAAAGTGCTGATCGTGTATGATTGAGTTGAGGTGAATGAGTTTAGTGCTGAATATGCTAAGAGTGAATCGTGCGACGGAAGTACAGGGTGAATGTGCTTGGAGTAAATGTACTGTAGTGTAGTGTGTGACGGAAGTGTAATGTGAGCTGTAAAAGAGAGTGTGCAGGGGAAGTGCAGTGTGGAGGCTTATGTTGGGGTCGTGCCGAGTTGCTGCCATTAACTCCTCCCTCCCTTAAGACTGAACGTCCTCGTTCATAATGTTGAGCACTTTCATTTTTATTCGATCCTTATCTAATGCTGATAAGCCGTTGTCTACTTCTGTTGTAATTTTCACAGCCTTTGGTCTTACTTTTGTATAAAGTAGAACAAGAATCACAAGCGCCAGTATTCCTACGATGACATACCACATCCATGGCGATGATTAAACCATCCTTGACGACTTCAATCTTATTTATGTGGTCAGCGTGAGTTGTTGGGCAATTCGCCGTATTGTTATTAAGGAGTTGGAAAATGCAGGAATATTGGGAATCAATTTCACAATAGGAATGAAAGGGAGCTTTTTTACATGATCTTAAGGGATAATGATTTTGCATACAAATTGCTGAGATATTTGAACTTAAATCTATGATCTTATTATTATGAACTACTGGGATAGATTCAATTAATTTACAGATTTGCTGAACTCTTGGAATCTTAATTAAATATACCATAGTGTCAGTTTGGTAATACATTTTCACATTAGCAACATTCAAGATGTCACTTATTTCAGTTAATACATTTTCTTTTATTTTAATTACTTCTATTTCATCTGTGCTAAGAATTAAGGGATTTACAATATTAGTTTTAGCTAAAATCAAAGAAAACATGATATTGTTTAAATTGTTTATTATTAATCTATTTTTCTTTGACATTATCTCTGTTATCTTTTCATAGGTATCATCAGTTTGTTGTTTACTAATTGAATTTATATCTATGTTGTTTATTACATCGGTTAATTGGTTTAGTTTATTTTGAATTGCAACATTAATGTCAATCTGTCTGTTATTAGCCCCAACAATTTCAACTTCTTGTGCTGTAAGTAGTTCCATGTCGTTATGATCCGGAGTGCCTGCTATAAATTTAATTGCGGAGCCTATAAAATCTATAGACCGTCTATTCCTGATAGGGAATTTAAGCAACATTAGTAAACGTTCTATTTCATTTATGTCTTGCAATAGTATTTCCTTGCATCTTTCGTTTATTATTTCATTTAAAATCTTTCTATTTTCTGACATTATTTCTTCAATGTTCGAAATATTAGTAGAATGTTTCAAATAGAAATAGTCTTCAATAATGGCAACGTCTCCTGCAGGAATGGGGATGAACAGTGCCGAGGAATAGCCAATAATTTTTGCAGCGCCTAGCCATATTTGCGAGAACCTAAAAGTAAAGGTTTATCTCAAATTGTTTTTATGAGCTTGTCTTCCGTCAATTAAAATAGCTGTTCCTAAATCAGCTTGAACTGTCTTTTGATTATACAGTTTAGACATTTTGTTACCTATTCTTTTATTAGTTTTTAAAAATACTGTGTCACCTGGCTTGAAGCTTTTTGGTGTAGTTTTATTATTGTGAAACTTTAAATCTTTAATCTGCTTATTCTTCAGTTTTACTACGATTTCATTTTCCTTAAAATTACCATGAAAAATGTCTAACGGCTTACGATCTGTGACTGAATGGATTGAATTGTTGTATTTATATGTAGAAAGAAGCATTAATTCTATGGGATCTGTGTAGTTTTCCTTTGTGCATCTTGCAATTTTAGCAAGAGTCGAATGAAAACGCTCCACTTGTCCGTTGCTTTGACTGTGAAGGGCTGGTACTGAATACATTGAAATGTTGAATTCATTTCTTAATAACGCTTGTATGGAATTTGAAGTAAAAGCACCTTCATTATCTGTAACAACTAATCTTGGATTTCGAAATTGTGATATTATTTCAATCAACGGATTTTTTATGTCAACTACGTTTCTTGAAAGAATATGTTTAATAACAGCAAATTTCGAAAATTTGTCGATACAGGTTATGAAATATTTTTTACATGTATAGTAAATGTTTAAGTGCAATATTTCACCTACATACGTGGGAATGGGTGTTTCCCCTATCGGGTGCTGTATTGGTTTACGCATATACTTATTTTCTTTACAAATTCTGCATTTGGATGCAAATGTTTTACATAATTTTTTGATGTCTGGAAAAAAATACTCCATTATTATTTGCTTATAGTTTTCTTGAGGTCCTCTATGAGCTCTATTATGCTCATTTATAATGATTTCCTCTTGATCATTTTGATTAAAAACGTCTTGCACGAATTTGCTTGTGTATTTCATCTTGATTTTGAGAAAGGCATTGACGATGTCATTCTGGATTTTTTTCCCAGGATTTCCAGATTGCAATATATTCCGTTAATTATATCCGGATGAAGGATATCGCGCAACATTTCAATCAGTTCTGCATTAGATCTGAACACAATAGAATGTCTAACCATTTTCTTAAAAATAATTTTTACTTTTTTGATTTTTTCAGAACCCTGGGTTATAAATATTTGGTTCTTAAAACAGTTTATTGGATTTTCTACGGAACGTATAATTTCAGTTAAGGATTCTTCACTATGAACAGTCTGTTCGGAAGTAGAAAGGACGTTAATGTGCTGCCGAGAAAGTGCGTCAGCAACCTTATTCTCCTTACCAGGTTTATAATGAAATGTCGGGGAAAATTCTTCAATAAATGCCCTCCATCGTTTTAGTTTTGTGTTAGAGTGGTTGATGGTCTGTATAAATGTGAATATCAGGGGCCCCGTATAAGTAATTTCTTAAAGACTGTAGTGCCCAGACTATTGCAAGCATCTCGCGTTCATTGGTTGCGAAATTCTCTTCTGTCTTGCTCAAAGTACGAGATATCATTGTGCTGCTTGAGGAAGAACCGCACCTATTGCGTGTGATGATGCATCTGTGGTTAGATCTAAGGGTTTACGAAGATCTGGGTAGAAAAGTAATACGTCGTCCGAGGCTAGAATGTTCTTTATTCTATTAAAGGCACATATAGCCTCTGAGTCAAAATTAATTTTTGCACTTTTTGACTTATTTGTTCCTATGTGACCACTGTCTCCTCTAAGGTACTTTGTAAGAGGTTTTGTTATCTGAGCGTAATCTTTAACAAACCGACGATAGTACCCGGAAAGACCTAAAAATGGTCTTAGAACACGAAGTGATTTTGGCACTTCAAAATTAACTATGTCTCTTATCTTACTAGGGCAAGTCTTGATACCGTCTCCAGACACGACAAATCCTAAAAATTCTAACTCTTGTTTGAAAAACTTACATTTTTCTGCAGATATTCTCATGTTGGCATTTAAAAGTTTAGATATTATTATTTTAATGTCCTCTAAATGTTCAATTTCTGATTTGGAAAAGATTATTACGTCATCTATATAGACGTGGCAGCGTTTTCCTATGTCATCTCTCAGTACGTTATCGATTGCTCTCTGAAAAATTCTAGGACCATTTTTCAATCCAAAAGGCAATCTACAGAATTCGTACTTTCCATTGTTTATGGAGAATGCTGTTTTTTCGCGTTCCTTTTCCTCTAAAAGAATTTGGTGGAAACCGGATTTTAAATCTATTGTAGAATAATATTTCGCATTTCCAAGATTCGATAAAATAACCGAACTTTCTGGAATGGGATATCTATCTGGTACCGTTCGTTCATTCAATTTCCTGTAATCAAACACTAATCTAGTCCGTCCGCATTAACGCCTTTTTTTCCTACCACCAAGGTGGGCGTGTTGTACGGGGAATGCGATGGGCGTAGTCTTTTGATTTCTTTATTAACGAACGAGATATCTGCCATATTATATGGCCTTGGTTTCGAATAAATTGGCTCTGAGTCCAATGTTCTTATAGTTGCTTTAATATCAGTATTGAAAGGAAGTTTCTCATCAGGGTGAGCAAAAACTTCTGAAAAAATCTTCAATTAATTGTTGAAACTCATTCCTGATTTTTAAAGGAACTGTTTTAGTATCTATTTCGATATTGTTTACCTGCTCGCATTCAAAGAATTTGATTTGCATTTCACCATTTTCATAAAGTAATAGAGAGCTTTCGGTATTAATGTGTGCTTTTATTTTTACGAGAAAGTCGTATCCTATTATCGCATCAAAAGTTTTTAATTGAGGGAGGACAAAAAAATCTGTAATTGTGTTACAAAACCTAATTTTACATTTTTGAGTTATCGTATTCTCACCATTTAACGCTTCTACTTTAAAAGGTTTTTCGTTTAAAATTGCTTTTAAACACGGCAATTTTTTAATATTGTTTTTGGCTGTACCAGTGTCTACTAAGATTTTCAATACAACTTCGTTATTGAGACTCTTTTCAACATATGGTAAAGCCGACTTTACCCTAAAAAATTAATCTGGTCCTCATATTCATTTATTGAAGAGTTTTCACCGTCATTCAAAGCGTTAGCTTGAATATAATTTATTCGCTGAGTTTTTGGCATAGGTGTCCTATCCGAGTCGCGAGGGCGTTTAAATACCATTTTTATTTCTGCTGCTGGTTGCCTGATTATGTTTTTCCTACTTGAATGTGGTTTTTCATTGTAACGAAATCTAGATGAGCTATCTACACTCATATGGTCATCTATATTTTGAGGTTTTCGACGTAATCTCGCAGAATTTGAAATATTTGTATTAATTTGATGGCGTTGATCTGATGTGTGGTGAATACTTTTCATATTCGACTGCATTGTGGAGGATATTCGTTTGAATTGAGGATTACCCCGAGCATTTGTGTTAGAACTTGTTCCTGTGTCTACGTTATTGTCAAAAGCTCTTGCGAAATTGTACCTTTATTGGTTCGCTTCAAGCTCTTCAGCCTTTGCCAATGCAGAAGGCAAGTCTTCACATCCAGCAGAAAAGAGAATACTGCTCAAAGGCTTATTAAGCCCTGAAATAAATACGCGTAGCGCGTCTGCTCGGAACTTAACTCCTAGAGAATCAATCAATTGGCTATTCCCTGAATATTCCATTGAAATTTTATTTGTAATGGCAGTAAGATGCTGCTCAACCTTATCGTAGAATTTTGCAATGCTCAAATTTCCTTGACATAACACACTCATTTGGTTCTCCAACACATGTAACTGACGTTTATCAGAGTAAGTATTATCAAGACGTGCAATTATCGCATCAAAATTAAGAACTGTATTATGGGATGCTAAGATTAAATCAGCTGCCCCAACAATTTTATTTCTTATTATGGCAACAGCTTGGAAGAATTTTTCTGATTCTTCATAAGGTTCGAATAACTTAATTGCCGTTTTGGCTGCTTGTCGCCATGAAATATACCTTGCTCGTTCACCCCAAAACTTGGGAACGGATTTAACAATATCTAATGAAATTTCACACTTCACACTAAAATTTATAGCAATGGGCTTATATGGAACTACTTCAGCAGATATGTGGGCATTCAATAATTTTTGCTCAAGTTCTTCAATTCTTGCACTAACTACACTAATGTTTTGAACATTATCAGTGGATATTTCAGAGACTTTTTTTTAGAAGAGACAGATTGGCATGCTGTTTCTACAGCTACTTGCACGGCTGCCGATATTGTATTAACTAATTCTGACATGATAGCTCTTTTTAACACAAACAAAATTTCACAAACACAAGTGTTTTTGTTATATAATTTTTTTTATATAATTTCCGTTTTTTTTAGTTCCGATTTGACTTAAAATAATATTTGTACTATCTTACACAATATATGATATCAGCATCAGCATCTTGGTTGAGTACGTTGGTTTTGTGGGCTTTTTCCTTTTTTTGTAAATAAAAAAATAGCTCTATTTTCTTTTATATGAAGAATTTTGGAGCTTTACAATACTAAAGGGATTCTTTACAACTTGGGCGCCAGTTAAATAAAACGATGTTCTTCGTTTTGGTTCCAGTCTATGACTGATTTTATTTTCAATGGCTAAACTTAAACTGACCTATCTTAACAATGAAATGATTACTGAGGGAAATGTTCGGTGCAGTGGAAAAGTGCTGATAGTGTATGATTGAGTTGAGGTGAATGAGTTTAGTGCTGAATATGCTAAGAGTGAATCGTGCGACGGAAGTGCAGGGTGAATGTGCTTGGAGTAAATGTACTGTAGTGTAGTGTGTGACGGAAGTGTAATGTGAGCTGTAAAAGAGAGTGTGCAGGGGAAATGCAGTGTGGAGGTTTATGTTGGGGTCGTGCCGAGTTGCTGCGATTAACTTATACAGGCGAGCTAGTTCACAGAATAATATCTTATACAAAGAAGTGCAATAATAACCTAAATAGTAATATTAAAATGGAGAATAAAATAAACAGATTAAAAGAACTAATGGTACAGCACATTTTAAATAATAATTAAGTATCTGTAAAGAGTTATCTTATAACTAATAAAGATTACTATACTATCTTAAACACCATCAATCATATCAAAGATCGGAGGTGGTTGCAGAACTTCAAGGCTAATATGGCCTTCAATAAATACGAAAAAAACAAGTACACTAATAAATCTAAATAGAAAAGAAATCAGGAATGTAGTTGCCATTATTACTGGGCTCTCATCGCGTAACTTTCCAGACGACTGTCGTCCATTTGATTCACTTCGATGATATCGTTGATGATTTGCTTGAGAGTTTGAATGCTCTGAAAATTATATGTCTCACGTAAAAATGACATCTGTGCTCTAATTCCTCTCAAATTTCACTAAACATTCTCATTTCAGATTGCGAACAAAACTAATACAAACGCGACCTATCACTCTAAAAATGTCTCAAGAGTGTAGAACAAGATATGTATACACAATTTAATAGGAGACGATAATGAAATAGGTATCGCCAAACATCAGTCGTCGAAACGATAGTTAATGACAGTTTTCAGCTTACGCGAAGTAGGCAAACCGATATCTCTCAGACGCTATCGTTTATTTTTATGCTTACATGAAGCGAAACTATAGTCGAAACGCTAGCGCGAGACGATTGTCGCCTTACGCGATTAGAACCGTGGTCATTGGCTATTCAGCACACACGAAAGGAAAATGGGAACTCTCTACAATGACTTTGGGAGGAGCTGTAGGGACGAAGAGGAAGAAGAAACTATGCTTCACTAGGAAAAAAACAAGAAAAAAACAATGCAGCTACTCATTCAATAGCCTTGTGGAAATGTTTGGCATTAAAATTCTGCACATAGCAAAATTTATAAAAAGTACCAATTGGTTGTAACCCAGCAGAGGAGTGCATCATCCAGGATATGCCACTAGCCTACCAGTAATTATCTTCAGTTTTAGTTAGTACCCAAAGAGAAACCGGCACGTAAGCTGCCGTGGGCAAGAACTGCTTCAGTTGTGGCAGTCCTAGCCTAGTGCTCGACTTGTTTAAATGCGACTTTCTCAATAATTTTTTCAGATATACGCATACTGTTGCCAGGTAATTCTTCATACTTTCTTGTATTCCAATATTCAGGAAAGACACCATCTCGAAATGATCTATTTACAATCGATTTTTTTATATGTCCTATTATTTCGAAGTTGTCTAGATACATTTTTGGACACAACATCGTAACATGTCATTTATTTCTTTGTTTTCGGATCACAGAACGAATATCACTTAATGAAACACTTTTGAATTTAAAAACATAATTTACATCAGCTACAAGATTCACAAACAGCACTGTTGGTATTGTGCTATTGATGTACTTAATACTGTCAATGAAAAGGTAATTGAGTTTAATTGCTTTAGTTCCGTTATCACTGGTTTCTTTTAAGTAAATATCATTTTAAATTTCGCCAATTTTTTTTTGATCTGTTGCATCTTCAACTCTTTCTTCTATATATTGCCTTTTGCATCTCATTATCTCTCTTTTAAAATAATTTGTTGTCATTGTGTACGCGCGCCAATCATAATGAGGGTTATAAGGTATTGCTTTAAATCGCTTTTTATTCTTTTCTTTTTTAAATTATGCAAATAATCACTAAGCCACTAATTTTCTTTATTTTGTAAATAATATTACTTTTGTAAATTTTTGCACTATAACACAGAAATGTTCAATATTTACAATTTGACTGTACAAAAGTTTCCGGTTAAAAACTTTTTTTTGGATAAACAACTTTAAACACTTTAAGTTTAGTCTTCTTAACACTAACGTCGTCCTTTCCAGTTTCATTCTTTCACATATTGGTGGATGCTCATTAATTTTTAAGTCATTCGCAATTTCAACACGTAGATTTGTATTATTGGATATTATCGACTACATAGATCAATGTTCTTGATGTTTTTGT
The DNA here is from genome assembly GCA_964034865.1 of Eristalis intricaria. Taxonomy (NCBI): domain Eukaryota; kingdom Metazoa; phylum Arthropoda; class Insecta; order Diptera; family Syrphidae; genus Eristalis; species Eristalis intricaria. The sequence continues at coordinate 53,614,036 of OZ035873.1, read as the reverse complement.
GATCCTTGTAGGCTCACCTACCAGCTGATGTAGTGACTTGTCTGATATTTTTGTATAAACTTCTTTTCTGTATGTTTCTTGGGTATTAAACCAGTCTATATTTGAGCCAGCATCATTCACAATTATTTCACAGCTGAAAAATTATCACAAGAAACAACTTTCCGCCACACTATATCGCTTTTATTAAGCAGTTGCAGTTCCCAAAAACCAAATTGTATTTCTACCACCAAATACTTTTATCATATCATATAATTTGAATATCTTGCTTTATTTGAAAAAAAGACCACCAGTTCGACAAGAATTTGAATCACGTCTTAACAGATTATAGTTACTTGCACTTATTTCACTATCACTTATTTCGTCTGTTACACGAGTTTCAGGAAGCACACTTTCATAAAAAGTTTTTATCTATGATGGTCTATGATGGACTTTGGAATTTGTCAAAATTGTTAATTAGACCTCGTATATTTGAATAGAATGTTATAAGTTCTGCTTCTCTATATTTCCATTTTTTTCTTCAATACTTTGCAGACATAGCTTCTGCCGTCATGCTTTACATCTAAATTTAACCCTAGTATTTGCTAAATCACAATTATTACAATTCAAATTATTTTTATCACAGGTATTAGTATCATGGTCCTCTGCAAACTTTGCTAACATCCTCATGTTTCAACAGCTTTTGGCTTCATGGTTGAAACCCCAACATTTATTACAACGTTTCATTGGTAAAAAATTATATACGAAACATCAAACAACAATCTTCACATTTTCTCCTTCTATGACAGCGATAACTTCTGTTGTCCATCTTCATGTTTTGATGTCACCTGCGAAATCTGCATCACTATATAGTTTTAACTGCGCATCATCCTTTTTGTACTTAATACATGAGTTGCTGGTTCCACGAAGGTATCCAAAAATTCACTTGACATCATTCCAGTCTTTCTTGGTTGGATTTTCTACTGCACTGGCTGCTGAACTAACAGCATAAGTGATGTCAGGTCGTGTTGCTGTTGCCAAATACAGCAGGCTACCAATAGCTTCGGTATAGAGAACTGCTTCCTTCACATTTTCTTCATTTTCTTTGGTTTCAGCACTAACCGTGGGTGTTGTCACAGGATTGCATTCGTTCATATGGAAACGATCTAAGATTTTCTTCGTATATATTTCTTGACTTACATAAATTGAATCACCGTGAAGAGTAATTTTCATGCCAAGAAAATTATCTAAGGAACTAATTGTTGTTTTAAATTCAGCTTTAAAAGTATATTGAAGATTTTGAATTAATTTTTCATTCGACGTATACACTTACAATATTATTCCATCGCGGTTGCAATAGAAAAGACAGGTATCAGCCTTACTGTTTTCCAATCCAGACTTCTTAACGAACATCAAAAACCGTTTGTGTCAGTTATCATGAAATCCATCGGATTGTTCGAGTTAACCTTCCTCCTGAAGAGTACCATATAGGAAAGCCGTATTCATGTCAAATTGCTGGATTTTCAAATCCTTCGATTCAGCTATGGCTAACAGCAAGCAAACTGTATCATAGCGTAGAACAGGGCTGAACGTTTCCTTAAAGTCGATACCCTTTTGCTGTGCATAGCTTTTAACAAAAAAACGAGCAAGGATTGCTTCCACCTACAGAATCTTTGCACCGGAATATCCAACGGTTCTGCACAACTTTTTTATTTGCTGGTCAACGAGATTCCAATTTTGGTTTCCTTTCAGAGAATTCAATTCGTCTTGCATGGCTACAAACCACTGTTTGCTTTCTGGTGACTTCATTGCTTCTTGATATGACGTTGGATTCAACGACGACTGGCCCTATTCTACAAGCATCACATACTTTTTCATCCGTTTCTCTGGAACTATATCGAACTTTTTGGATTATGGTATCTTTGTCGTTGTTTTCGATTTGATATTCTGTTGATGTACTTTCATCTTTCATTTCAGGTTTTTCTTCGTCGATTTTTCGTTCCGTTGTCCTTTCATTTTCAATAACGGATTCTTCAACCATCCTTTGTCGTTGGCATATCCGACTAAATTAGCAAACACTTCCTTTTGGTCAAATTTCTTCCGACTTTCTTACGGAATGTGTACATAACATTCAGTGCCAAATATTTTCATATTATCCAGCCTTCCACAATCTTTGTTGTACCATAACTCATAAGGAACTTTGTACGGACCGATACGGGTAGAATATACACCGCTGTGTTGCACTAAAGTCTCATGGATCATGCTGCTTCAACGATGGTGCGATTTGTTCTTTCAGCTGCCCCATTTTGTTGTGGTGTATGGGGACGACCGATGCAGTACTCTATTCCCCGTTTCGCAAGCACTTCGACGACATCATTGTTATTGAACTCTTTACCACCGTCGCATCTTAGCCATTCGTTTTTGCTTCGTTCAAAAATTTTTCTAAAGATTGGAGTACCTCCCACAGATGTTGTTTCAACAGGACCAAGAACATCTGCATGAATTAATCGCCTAAATTATTTGGTCGATAAAAGCATCTCTTGAATGAATATCGGTGCATTTTACCGACAGCACAGACAACGCAAAATCTTTCATCGTCTTCAGTGACTTAAATGTTCAATTATAGAAAATGTGCATTTATTTTAGTTTATTTTGGTGAGCAAAACGTTCGTGATACACTTGCAACGTATCTGTTACATTTGCTAAAAATACTTCTACTGGTTTTGTGGGCTTTGAAACACGAATATTTAACACGTACAATTCTTCTTGACAATATGTTTTCATTGTGACGCCTTGCTTTCCGAGACTAACTATTTCAGGAACAGCAAATTTAGTGAATGTTTCAAAATACAATTAACTTGGCGTTATGTGCCTTGAAGGTCTGTCGCAGTACCATTGGTCAAGTTTGGTGCAGTCGTTGGTTGTTGTACTTAGGGAGTACACCATTAAGCCATAACTCTTCTTTGAAATTGCATTTTCTTTGAACTCTCTACGATCTGAAGACTTGTTTTTCGGGCACTCTGCTGCCCGAAGTGGCCCAGTTCCTTACATTTATGGCACGGCAACTTTTTCTTTGCGCTTTCTATTCTTTCAGACTTTTCTTGCTGAACTGTCCTTTGGCAACTAAAGCCGATACATCTCTCGATTCTTTATCTTTTCGGCTTTCGCGTAATTCAATTGACCATAAATTTAACAGATTCAGCTTCTGTATTTCTGAAGGAATAGTATCCCAGAGATCACAGAAGTTGAAATATTATTTTCCGAGAGTTGACATTCGTCTATTCAATATTCTTTCTGGAAGAGTATTTTCTTTATGATTGGACAACTCGGCATTCAGATCCACGAATAATATTTGCAACTTTGCTACGTGCGTACTTATGTCTTCTTTTTCATCCCTCCATTTTCATTCCTCCTTGGAAAAATTAATCGATCAACTTAGTCAGTCGTTGAGTACTGCTTCGTTCAAAACGAGCATACAATTTGTCTCAGATGCCCTTTGCAGTTTCACATGTCAGGACTAGTTCCGCAACAGGGGTACTTAGGGCAGACGCAATTAAACCTGCAGCGCGGGCATCATTTATCATCCAAGTCATGCACTCTTTTTCTGTCTCATTAGCATCAGCTGCTAGCTCTGGACAAGGTTCGTCACCATCGACAATTGTTTGTAGGTTCCACTTGGCCAATGATTTGGACTTTCGAGACGATCAAGTTTCAAGAAACTGAGCCCATAACCTGATGAAAAATTCGATAAAATATTTCACCACAAAAATGTATAAACGTTTTAGTCCGTTGAAATTCAAAATGGAAAGAGAGTGTGTACATTAATTAGGACAAATGAAAAGATACGAAGGAAAATATACAAAGGCAGAAAACAGACATATGTATTAGCAGTTAAGGTTGACAACACAATGGTTGATTTACGCGTTGTAATTCTTCAGTGCATTCGGCCAAAGCGAGTCGTGACTATTACATGCTTCACTTCTTTCGAGTTTTAGGAATTTCGGATGAGTCGGAACATCACTCCGAGCGAGTGAACAGAAAGAACAGCTGGTCTCCGGCTTTCAACGCGAACCGCCGTGTTTTCATTTTTCCGTTTTTTCCCTCCTACCCGAAAGTATGAACGCGAAAACACACAAGGTTCTGACACTGATTTTTCCAACACTGAAGTAGCCTAGTGCATAGTATACGAGACTTAGTCGTTCACATACCTCCACCCAGTGCGGACGTGTTTCGTCTTAGTGCGGAAATAACACAATATAAAGTGCGGAAAATATCGCCGAAATTATATAAAAATCGGTAGCGTCTCGGTAGAGTGCTCGCCGCAGTCGTTCACGGACCTCCACCAAGTGCAGACGTGTTTTGACTTAGTGCGGAAATTAACGGAAAATAACACCGAAATAAAATAAGAATCGGAAGCTTCTCGGTAGAGTGCTTGCCGGTGACTTCGCGGTGCTGGGTTCAAATCCCACAGAAACAGTGAGATCTTTTTTTTTTTTACTTAAATCAATTAAAGACAATAAGTGTGAAGAAATAAGTGAAATGGAGCCAGTTGAGCGACCCGAGCTCAAAAAATCGGGTGACGTTGTACCGGTGGCTTGATCGTCAGACCATCAGACAGCACAAGAAGAGGGGAGGAAGAAGAGCCGATGAAGCTGCAGCAACAACAACAGCAGCAGCAACAACAACAGCAGCAACAACAACAATATCAGCAGAAGAAGGACCATCAGAAGCAACCGCAGCACCAGCAGCTAGCCAAAACGGAGAGATGCCCTCCAATCAACGTCTTCGGACTGCAGACGAAGGACGTTGATATATTATCTAAGCTGGTCACTAAGCAGTCCTACTTTATTAAATATAAGGCTCCGTTGAGAGTTTCTGTCCATTGCATTTCAATGGCAGACTACTATGTAGTGAAAGAAAGGCTAGCGGTGTCGGTGGCCGAATTTCTTTTCTTACACCCCAAAAAAGGACAAGGTGCAGACCATGCTCCTCAAGGACTTGGATCCTGACATTGATCCCGATGAGATCCTCGCTATTCTGCGCCAAGCGCAGAGCGACGATGTCCAGGTCGTAGGGGTTAAGCAGTTCATCAATGCGGCATCGAAAAAAGGAGAATAGGAAACTTTCGTTCGTCCTAGTTCAGGACACCCCAGACATTAAACTAGAGAGCCTGAAGAAAATTACCAAGTTAGGCACTCTGTCTGTTACATGGGAAACAATAAAAAAGACAAAGAACACACTCCAGTGTGCTCGTTGTCAGAGGTTTGGACATGCCGCGGCGAACTGCAATATGCAGTCTCGCTGCGTCAAATGCGCCTTAACCCACAATGGTGGGGAATGTCCTTCAAGGACGGATAAAGTTGATGACAGGAGCAAGCTGATGTGCGTGCTCTGTAAGACCAGCGGGCACCCTGCTTACTATCGGGGATGAGAAGAAATGAGAAAAATTATATAGGCCAAACGTAAGGGAAAAATGGTAGAAGCGAGGCCAGTGCCCCGTGCTCTAGCTACCACTGTTACACCGGAAGTCTCCTATGCCCAAGTGGCATCGGCTGGATGACCGGTTCAACAGACAGTGCCGAAAGTTACCCAGGTCACTGTGGCCAGGCAACCAGAAGCAAATTTGGATGTGCAGACGATCCTGTCCTCTATCCAGAGGCAGATCGCTCAACTCCAAAACTAATTCCAGAACCAGTTGTTTGGAGAGCCAAACGCAACATCGGTATAATGCAATGCAGCCTGCAACCTTAAAATTGTGTAAATGTGAATTCACTGATCCGCCCTGAACGTCAATTAAATTTCGGTAACTTATTGCAGAAGCCTCGGATACGTATGACCCTACTGCTGACGACCATGGACAACGAAATAAGGACAACGATTCTCGGTTCTGGACGTGGAATGTGAGGTCCCTGAACACACCACGTGAAGCCGATGAACTTGCGGAAGCCCTCGAAGCTTATAAGGTAGATATCACCGCCATTCAGGAGGTGCGGTGGGATGGGCCGGGCAAAAAGAGGATGAAAAACTGCGATATTTACTTCGGAAATTGCTACAAAGACCGAAGGCAGCGCTTATTCGGATGCGGGTTTTTTGTTCGAGGCAGACTTAGGCAAGAAGTCTTAAGCTTTAAATACATAAGCGAGCGCCTCATAACAATCCGCATTTAGGCTACATTCTGTCACCATCTGTATCGCACACCCGAGTCTCAGTACAAGAAGTACTACCCTAACGAGGTCTTGTACAACGAGGCAAACGTGAACAGGGTAGATAATTTTATTATTAAGCTAATCAGAAGGCACACTGCACGAGCTATGACCTCGTCCAACAGTCTGATCTTTGGGGCTTACTACCCCAATAGTATGTATCATGAAAGGGTGCGCCTTATCGGCTTTATTCCTCCCGAAGCATTCCTCTATCTAGACACAATTGGCCTTATACAGGATCCACAAGGATGTCCTATCATCTTCCATGTCGTACGCCGAACAGTGGACAGGCGACTCCAGTACGAACCGGATGTCGTTCGCACACACGAGGATCTGCTCCGGTTCATTAGAGCAATCCCCGCTCGTGATAGGAAAGAGTCTGCCAAAGAACGGCAATTTTACTGCTGGTTACACCAAAACCAGCCTCCGACACCGCTAGCTTTTCCACAGGATCTGGTAGCTGACCATAGTGGCCAGCTTACATAGTTTCTAAGGTAGCTTTTAAGAAAAAAAAATTATAAAACAAGGATAAGACTCAAAAAAATAAAAAAACAAAAAATCAAAAAAAAAAAAAATAAAAAAAAAATATATATATATGATAAACAAAAAAAAACATCACGGCGTATACATTTTATATGTTAGGCATACACATAACATATACGCCCTGGTGCACGTGTTTTATGTAAGGTTAAGTTAGTATAAGGTAGTTTAAGTAGTTAAGCTTAGCCAAGTTTTTTAAAATTTTTCTTGGGGTAGGTTAGTATTAAGAACATTTGTCATCCTTAAATTAGTTAAGCTAGTAAGTAAGTCCATATATATGAAGTAAGATAAAATGACATGAAAATAAAACAACAAAAAAAGGGTGCTCGCCGGTGACTTCGCGGTGCCAGGTTCATATCCCGAAGAAAAATTGAAAACTTTTTTTTTCTAAATTAAAAAAAATAAAGACACAAAGTGTAAAAAACAAGTGAGATGGAACCAGTGGAGCGACCCGAGCTCAAAAAATTGGGTGATGTTGTACCGGTGGCTTTGACATCGGTCCACTAGTTAACAAACGAAGAGGAGAGGAAGAAGCTCTAGCCTCAACCCAACCTAGTAAAGCGCCGTTCCAGCATTGGATCAGGTGATGGAAAAATTGCGGCTAAAGACGCAAAAACAACAGCAGCAGTAACAACAACAACAACTGCAGCGACAACAACAGCAGCAATAACATAGAGTACGAGTCGACAAAAGAGGAGGAGAGATTCTTCTACAGCGGGAGAGAGAACCCCTTCCACACTCTGACCTCCTCTGAATCGGAGGATGAAGATGAAGAGGACAGTTAGCAGCTGAAGATGAGCCAGCGAGACAGGGTGGAGCTGGACGCCCACATCCAAGCCCTCCAAACCAAACTAAGGGCCAGGAGAGCACCTAAAGAGGCTGCCCAACAACAGCAGCAGCTAATAAAACAGCAGCAGCAACATCAGCAGCCAGCCAATAAGGATACGAAGGACGTTGATATACTATGTAAGTTAGTCACAAAAAACTCTTATTTTATTAAGTATAAGGGTCCATTAAGAGTTTCGGTCCATTGCTTATCAATGGCAGACTATTGAGTAGTTAAAGAAAGGCTAGCGGTGTCGGAGGCCGAGTTTTTCTCTTACACCCCAAAAAGGGAAAAGATGCAGACCATGCTCCTCAAGGACGTGGATCCTGACACTGATCCCGATGAGATCCTCGCTATGCTCCGCCAAGCGCAGAGATGTCCAGGTCGTAGGGGTTAAGCCCTTCATCACTGCGGTATCGATAAGGGAGAATAGGTAACTTCCGTTCTTCCTGGTTCAGGTCACCTCAGACAGTAAACTAGAGACTCTAAAGAAAATTATCAATTTAGGTTCTCTGTCTGTTAAATGGGATACATTAATAAAGACTAAGAACACACTCCAGTGTGCTCGGTGCCAGAGGTTTAGGCATGCCGCGGCGAACTGAAATATGCCACTGTTACACCGGCAGTCTCCAATGCCCAAGTGGCATCGGCTGGTCGACCGGTTCAACAGACAGTGCCGAAAGTTACCCAGGTCACTGTGGCCAGGCAACCAGAAGCAAATTTGGATGTGCAGACGATCCTGTCCTCTATCCAGAGGCAGATCGCTCAACTCCAAAACTAATTCCAGAACCAGTTGTTTGGAGAGCCAAACGCAACATCGGTATAATGCAATGCAGCCTGCAACCTTAAAATTGTGTAAATGTGAATTCACTGATCCGCCCTGAACGTCAATTAAATTTCGGTAACTTGTTGCAGACCCATAATCCTGATGTGTTGATGGTTTGCGAAACTAAGCTAAGCCAGACGCACCCACTCAGGTACAAAAATTATAACATCATTCGAAGAGATCGAAGCTACCGAGCTGGTGGAGTCGCGCTCTTAATCAAGAAAGGCCTTTGTCATAAGGTCGTGTATAGCAGTGAAGTGCGCAGATTCCAGGCCATAGAAACGTATATCGTACGCATCCCCCTTCGGGGTGGTAAGCGGCTATATGTGATCGCTATGCATGCGTTTGACAAGGCTCCCGAACGAGGTGGAAGGACTGGAGGAGTTTGTCCAAAGGCACCCTTATAATTGTAATAATATAATACGCTTCGCCAGGACTTTATCAGCAGAACTACGTTCGAGTGGGATCAATCCGCCGACAAACAGACACCTGACGAACGAAGAGGTTGACAGGTACCTTATACAAATGGACAACGCAACGTACGATGGACAAAACAATTCCGAAGGTAATACAAATTGATAACAGCGATGTTTATCGAAATGCTGCCATCGATGCACTCCACGTGCACAAAAGTAGGCCGCTGTCAAGACTCAAACTCTTGCACAGGCGTTTTGCAGATCCGCAAAACCCGGAAGTCAGAGCATTGAAGTCGGTTATCAAGAACCTCCAACAGTTAATACGTATGAACTATAGCTTGGCTATAAGCTTGTTCGTAGGCCGAACCACGATCTTGAGTATCACGGTTTTACCAGATTCAATTACGAAAATATGGCAAACAATGCCGTTGCCAATGATGGAAACCAGATAGTGATTTCCCAAGAAGATCTCCAGGGGATCCTTAAATGTATGAAGAACAAGAAATCAGCTGGGATGGATAGTATCCCGAACATAGTGCTTAGAAATCTCCCTCTGACGGCAGTCGAAATTTACACTACACTGTTCAACATTTGATTTGATTGACATTTGATCTGTCAAAGTGGTTGCAAGTTGAACAAAGAATTCCTACAAAAAAATACGTTAAAAACCTATAAAAAGTGCTCTAAAATTATAAAATCAAGTCAATAAGCTTCATAATTGCGAACAACATCTATATAAGCTAAATTCTGTGTAAGTCCTAGCAGCTAAGTGAAACAGAGTCCAGAATTGTATTAATTCACAAAGCTAACCTCAATAAATGAACAAGCGAATACTGCTGGAAAACTCACCCGACCAAACTAGAGTGGAAAAGCGTAGGACTGTTCTAACTTCAATATATAGAACACCATCTGAACAAGCCAAACTTACTATGGAACCATCCTCAACAATAACTGTAAAAATCTTGAAAGAAATCCTGAATGCCAAGACAGAAAAACTCGTCGAGGAACTTCCCTCAAAAGCCGACTTCCAAGTACTTCGTGCAGAACTTGCCGGTTTAAAAGTGAAGTACGACGAAATGTCTGCTAAATTTATTCAACTTGAATGGCGAAACAATATGTTGGAGGATCAAATGGATAAACTGTTGCAAAAAAGTTTGGAGGCGAATGTAGTAGTTCACCTTCCTGCAGAAGGCAACACGCACATGAATGAAAAGGCAAAGTCTGTGATTGATTACACACATTCGGTATCATCTCCTGGCGCACGCACTGTCAGGATAGTTGTTAAAATGAAATCACGTAATGTTGCTTGGGCAGTACTACGGAACGCTAAAAAACTAAAAGGCACCAAAATCTACTTCCATAAACATCTTCCGTACAACACGCGCCGTAGAAAAAACAATCTACACCCAATTGCGATAGGTACCCGCATGTAAATACCCAGCTAAGAGACGATAAGCTTTACATTTCAAGGAACATTTTCACATGGGATCTGTCTCGCGCCTTGAAATGTCGTACAAACGATCCGGTGGTGATACTGCGCGCAATCTTTTATGAATGAAGTCCAACGAGCTGACAAAAACGTAAATATCAATCACAAACGTCAAGTTTCGCGACGGAAGTTGGCAACATTTCTTCTCTAAGAATGGGTGAAACAGCCGCTGTGAAGTATGCAGACAATTTGGGTGCACACACAAGTATTCGCTCGAATTTACACAATCGAAGAAATTGAGGCGAACCGTCTACCAGCAACATATAAAAAATATAGGATTAAAAACATTAGGTTGTAACGTCGCAGGTCCAAAAAATAAGTTTTTTGAAATTAATTTTTTTAATTATGTTAAAAGTTTTGATTTATTTGTACTTTTTGAAACTTATGTATTAGAAGGTGAGATAGAGAAATTCAAAGGAATATTTATGGACTATGAATTGCAATTTATTCCAGCAGTGAAAACAAATACATTTGGAAGAGAAAGCGGGGGAGAACTACTAGGTTATAGAAAGTCTCTTGAGGGAGTTATTCTGAACTTTAAGCGAGTTGAAGAGATGAATGTCTTGGAAGTACAAGTCAATGGTTTTGTCCCCTTTTTTGTACCAATCTACTTAAACTATAACCACTGGAATAGAGATTATGACAGACTTTGCGATACTCTTCAGGACTTAGGGTCTATGGATATATTACTTGTGGGCGATTTTAACGCTAGAATTGGATTGTCGCAAAATAATTTTGTAAGTGGATCTGTTCCAAAAATGATTAATCCAACCCGCAGATCAAAAGATGAAGTATGTGATAAGAAAGGTGCTAAAATGCTGGAGGTTGTTGACGCTTTAGACGCAAGGACTTTAAATGGAATCTGCAAAGGAGATCCGAATGGTGAATTTACGTTTATTAGGGGAACGGCCTGCTCAATCATTGACTACTGCCTTGTGGTAGCCTTCAAGGTAGCCGCGCAAACTTTTTCTCACCACATGCCTTTGGAGATTTCTTGCGCAGTTTCGGGAACTGAAGAATCGCTCAACACAAAGCAAATGGGTCTACTGCCAAAGTTGATATGGAGAGATAGATTGCAACCTATGCATCAAAATAATGTAAACCAGGAGCTTGCTAAACTGAGGTTGTTCAATAATCTGCTGCACATGGAGGACCTAACTCGAGTAATGATTGAAGCTGTACCACAGGCAGACGTAGGATTACTCAAAAACAGAACTGGTGTGATACAGAATGTCATAAAGCCTGGAAACCATCTTTTTCGCTTCCAAGGCTATTAAGCAAATACAATACTTCAGTTTTCAAAAATATGTATGGTAGCCAATAGGGATTTTAAACTTCTCTGTTGTGCCAAAAGGAAACACTTGGAGCAACAAACCGTAGCCGTTTTAAACTCATCGAGATCCTCAGCAGAATTTTGGAATGCGGTCAAAGCTATCAACGGGGAAAATAATTTAATTGCATCATCCCTAGAAGAATCCGAACTCCTCAATTTTCACCACTACCGCAGTATGCTGCACCACTTTTTGAAGATGAGCTCTTAGATACTCCATTTACTGTTTTTGAAGTACAGAATGTAACCGAAAAATCTAAATTTGGTAAAGCACCAGGAGACGACCGAGTGCCAGCAGTATGCTGCACCACTTTTTGAAGTTCAGCTCTTAGATACTCCATTTACAGTTTTTGAAGTACAGAATGTAATCGAAAAATGTAAAGTTGATAAATCACCAGGAGATGACCGAGTGCCAGCAGAATTTTATAAAAATTGTTCAGTTGAATTTCTGTCCGCATTAACCAACGAATTCAATAGATTATTTGAATCAGCGAGGGTGCCAGAAGGCTTTAAAAGGACAATCATTTTTCCTCTACACAAGAAAGGATCGTACGACAAACCTGCAAATTATCGAGGCATTTCTTTCCTGAACACGTCAGTCAAGTTGTTTAGTACTTTAATCTTCAATAGACTTCTGCAGTGGATCGATAACAAGAATGTACTGAATGAATTTCAAGCTGGATTTAGGAGACACTATTCAACCTTAGATCAAATATTCACTCTGACAAATATTGTGGATAGCTACAAAACAAGGAAAAAAAAGTTATGTGCATTTTTCGTCGACTTTCGTGCTGCCTCTGATTCTATCGCACGCGAAGTACTTTTTTACAACCTGTATAATATTGGAATCTCCAGCAAAATTGTTAATTTATTGAAAGCGATTTACGCAAGCAACTCCGCGTATGTATGATATGGTGAACGTGTATCTGATGACTTTGAATCGCAAATGGGAGTCAAACAAGGCTGTGTTCTGAGCACGCTACTCTTTATTTTATTTATAAATGATATTGTAGAGTCAGTTGGAGGAGGAATTCAGTTTGGAGGTATGCAGATACCAGGACTACTTTTCGCCGATGATATAGTTTTTCTTTCGGAATCAGTTGAAGGAATGCAGTTAATGATCAATTGCCTTGAGAGTTATTATGCATTTTGGAACCTTTCTGTAAACTTAGAGAAATCTAAAATTATCATATTCAGAGCTGGTGGCAGTAGATATGCTCATAGTGAAAAATGGACGTACAAAGGAGAGATTTTCAATAGTTCGGGAGTATAAGTATCTAGGCATATTAATTACGGCGAATCTTGGTATGAAAAAGCGAAGTGAGGCGAAAAGAGCTGTTTCTTCAGTATGGGGCCGATGCATCAATAAATAATATATTGAGCTCTAAGCTTAAGCTATTTCGTGCGACTGCTATCTCTATATTAATGTATGGTGCTCAAGTTTGGGGTTATTGCCAGTTTGAAGAGGTTGAAAGATTCCTGAGATATTTTCTAAAATGCATTTTCCGGTTACAAGAGTCCACTCCAAATTATATGCTGCATTTGGAAACAATAGTGCCACCCCTCTTTTTAGACACGCTTAAACTGCACTTTCAATATGGGATAAAAGTACTGGAGATGGAAGAGGAACGGCTGCCTCGACTAGTGCTCAGAAGAGCTATATCGACAAGGGGAAATCTAATCAAAAAAAGGGAGGAGCTGGGGGATAGCATCGGCGAAAATGTGCGCAGTGCTGCAGACATTAGCACTGCTGACTTAAGGAAGATTTTCACAAAACAACTAAAGAGAGCAAGCTCGACTTTGTACCACCAATGTAAAGCGAAAACAGTAACTTCGCAACATGGAATGCTTTACAGTCAACTAAATTACAATCTTCAGGAACACACGTACTTTTTTAATCGCTTTCCGCTGGAGATGATTACTTTAATATTTAAATTAAGAGGTGAAATAATCAATTTAAATTACATCCCACACCGTCCTGACCAGCCAAATCTATGTGACCTGTGTAACCTTCAAGAAAGAGAGGATGTATAACATTTTATTGCCAGTTTTCCTATCTTAAGAGAGTTTCGCGTGAGATACTTTGGTGTAAGCACAATGCATACGAATGATGCTCTGAACATTTTAAACGGTGAACTTGGTTGGGAGGCTCTGTATAGATACACTCGATCGCACTTAATTACAGAACACGTATTATTGAAAGCAATTCAAAATTCACTGTTCAACAAACGGAAAACAATGTACGTTGGAAGATAGCTATAGTGCAACCAATCCCTAAACGGGACAAAGACAAAAGCATCCCGTCAAACCTCCGATCAATAAGTCTTCTTCCTTGCATCAGCAAGATCTTCGAAAAGATTGTTATTCGAGCCCTGAAAACGTGGGTCGAGGACAACAATAATATACCGGATAACCTGTTTGGATTTAGGGCGGGGCATGACACCACACGTGCCGCGTCAAAGCTGGTATCCGACATTCAATGGAATAAAAATAAAATACACTGTTCGGGTGCCTGTCTGATCGACTTGGAGAAGACACCGTTTGACTAGAGGGCATTTTCCTTAAGCTCGTCAGACTTGGCTTACATAGAACATTGCTATGCATGATATATGACATGATAACAGGTAGAAAGTTCGTCGTAAAAAGTGGCGGCGTTACTTCTGCTACAGTTTTTAATATCAATAATGGTCTACAGCAGGGGGCTGTTGGTTCCCTAATATTGTTTTTTTTTTTTTTTTATTTCATTTTTATTTCATTTCGGGACAACTTACTACTAGACAAAAATGACATAAAAATCTATCTTAATATCTAACAATTCACGTTCTTAATTCTATCTTACTGACCCTTCGCGGGTACTCTAAAATATTCTAATCTATTCACTGCATGATGACTTAGTAGTGTACAGATCAGGTCCGAAGGTAGAAGTCATTAATACCTTATTGCAACGTGACTTTGACAATACTTTGACACATTGCGATAACTGGAAACTGCGTATCAACTTCCAGAAGTGTGAAACTGTCCTTTTCCGTACCCCGCTGGCCATGGCCTCAAGGGATATGCGCCTAAGCTGGAAGAAGTTCGGCAAGGTTAACTCCCAGGATCAGCCGTTAGCCATGAAAACTGTAGTTGGATATCTTGGCATTTGGTTGGATCACTTTCTGTATTTAAACAAACATATAGAGAAGGCCTTGACCAATGCTAGAAAAGCCTTTGCTGTGGCAAGTAAGCTGTTTTACACCAGCCAACTTGATACCGGGTTGAAGGTAGTGGTGGCCTCATACGGCCAGCCATGGTGTATAGTTGTCCCCTGTGGTTCAACGTGAGTCCTTCCCAGATGGAAAAGGTGAGGGTGTTCGAGAGACGGTGTCTTAGGACTTGTCTCTCGTTGTATCGAACACCCGAGTCTGAGTACAAGAAGTACTATCGCAACGAGGTCCTGTACAACAGGGCAAACTTGAAGAGGATAGGCAATTTTATCATTATATCCAATTATATGTACCATGAGAGGGTGCGCCACAACGGCTTTGTCCCACCTGAAGCGTTCCTCTATTTTGATTCGATCGGCTTGATCCAGGACACGGAAGGATGTCCTGTAATCTACCACGTGATGCACCGAACCGTTGACAGGCGACTCCTCTTCGAATTGGATGTCGTCCGTGAACACGAAGATCGTCTCCGGTTCAGTAGAGCGATCCCTGCCCGAGACAGGAGAGAGGGTTATAAGGCGCCGCACTTCTTTTGGTGGTTAAACCAGAACCAGTCTCCGCCTTCGCCGCCCCTGCCTATATAATATTAATCGTTTAGTTGGTATAACGGCTCACTTACCTAGTTGTAAGGTAGATTAGAAAAAAAAGCGCACAAGGGCGTGTGGATTATATATGTACGATTAAGTATTTTTAATAAGTAATAGGGCTAAGATATCGATTTAGGTTAGGTAATAATAAGAATGTATAGAGCGCCAAGTTTTCTTAGTTTTCTTGGCCAGATAGTCTTAAGCAATAAAGTCTGCCCTAAGGACAAAAAAACAATAGTTTAGACGACGAAACGCAAATAGATTGTCAGATTAGAATATTTAAGACTACCCGGAGAGGGTCAGTAAGATAGAATTAAGTACATGAATTGTTAGATATTAAGATAGATTTTTATGTCATTTTTGTCTAGTATAAATTGTCCTGAAAATTAAATAAAAATTAAATTAAAAAAAATTAAATAAAAAAAAAACAGAAAGAACTAATAAGGCTATAAAAGCCTTATTGGGAAAATTATCCGAATCTGCCAGTCATGCCGATTAGTCCAGAAAATTACTGCAGGTGGTGCTTGCAATTGCATAACATGGCCACAAAATATTATCCTAGTGTATTGTAATTCGATGTTGAGGAGCGAATGTAACTCATTGACGCTTTCAGGGAATATTTAAATGATAAGTTGGACTCATATAATCCTCGCGACGTATTAGGGCGGACGCTTCTGTAGGCATCGTCGTTTCCCAAGAATATAATCTGAGTTATTTCCTAAGGCATAGCAAGGCAGCAAAGAATTACGAGGTCGGTAATTTTATTGGTATGTCAAACGTTAACATTCCTCCCGGGACGAATAAGAAAATGGTGCCGAAATTA
The DNA here is from genome assembly GCA_964034865.1 of Eristalis intricaria. Classification (NCBI taxonomy): domain Eukaryota; kingdom Metazoa; phylum Arthropoda; class Insecta; order Diptera; family Syrphidae; genus Eristalis; species Eristalis intricaria. Next base: position 53,597,814 of record OZ035873.1, on the reverse strand, counting down.
CAGATACATGCTTAGGGACATCGAATATTGCCAGTTAACTCAGCTTACGACGGTGTTATCGAGGCGAATATAATGAGAATGTGGCGGTCTAAACTTGAAGAAGAGGCTGTATGTAAAGGTAGCTGGACCATCACTCCGACCCCATGTATCGAATAGCTTCAGCTGATATTTTTGTATGTCATTGTGCGTGGGCGGCCAATTCTCGAGTCGTCGAGTTGTAAGCATTTTATAATTGATTAACCGAACGCAACCAGGTGAGCGCCCTCTGTGTCTCATTCCGTCAACAGACTAATCCTCGAAATACTGTAATGCAACCAACATCGGGCAGATCCCCAATCGCCCAGTCCTCTTGTCCTTGAACACGCTAAAGCTGTTCGGTGGACAAAGTCAAACTGCAAAAATTTGAATGTGACACCTTGCAATTTCAATAAAAATTTAGTGGATTAAACGTTGGAGCTTAATAAAACACACTTGCATCTATTGTTTGAATTTTTTTTTCTAAATAAAATACATTATTAAAGATTTGGATAAATATTTCAGTTACTCACCGCAGTTCATACTCCCAGAATCACTCACTTCAAAGGTTGGAGTTGAAAAAAAACCCTTTCGTCAAGGCGCGAAGAACTGTGACAAGCATACAATTTTATATTATCAAGTTTCTACTGCGTGGCGTTTGTTAGAAGCTCTTTTCGTCTTGTATTTTTTTGGCCGTTCTTCGACACTGTCAATTTATCGGAAAGAAGACAAAAACCAAATATTTTCTTGGGTACCGGACAGATTAATCAGATCTAAAGTTTTTTACCGTTTTTCACATAAGCATATAAGAAAATCAACATGTTTTTACACTTATGTAGAAAAGCGTAATAAAACTAAGTAAAAAAAAGTAAAAAAAGTCACAACACTGTCCATAACTTATTCATATAAGAAAGGACTCCTTCAACAGGAGCATTGCTACCTACATGGTAAACATAAAATGGGCTCTACAACTGTTAAAATAACTCGAGTGAGATATATCTTAAATATGAATGCTCGTAAATACTTTCACCCAACGATTTCCACCACTTTTTTATCGATGTTCCAATATGTCAGTTTTTGAGTTGTTATATAATGCAAAATTATTTAATTAGTGAAAACTTATCAAAAACTCCCGTATCTTGTCTCGTCTTGCCAATTCACCTGCTACAGTTTTTACGTTATCCGTATTGATAGCACCAGTGTCCTATAATTTTGGCATTATATTACTGGTGGCGTGGGGAATAAAGCATGCATTTTGTCCTTGACTTAAGTTGTTTACGAGCTAATTTATTTCATTCGCAGCCCCTGTTGCAGATACGTCCTTCGATCTCCGACACAGCCTGAGGAAACGTAACTGACCGAGTGAGTAAAAATAACCATAATTCTGAGCTTGGATTATTAAAAAAATCATTTAACATAATTGGGCACTTATCAATCCTCAGAAAATAGTTTTTAAAGGCTGAAATATTTGCAACACTTTTTCCAGAGTCGGCATCAACGCAAGCCACCTGGTGGGCTATAGTAAAGCCTAGAAGTTTCTCATATTTTGTGTCAGAAGCATTACAGAATTCCTTAAGTGCTTCAACACAAACGCTATAAGTGTAGAAAAATGAGTCAATTTTCTCAATTATGTGTTGAAAATAAATAGGTACACAATCTGCAGCAGTTTTGATTGCATTGTGGATTATGTGAGCCCCACATCCTATACCTATGAGTGTCCTTCCCAGATACGTGTTCAATTTCACATAAACATTATTAGCTCCTTTTCTATTTTTGCCCCTAAAATTACGGTTGTTATTATCTATACAAAATGTCACAATTTTTGTTTTTAGATAATTTGTTGTCAACACTTGTTTCAATTTTCAAATAATCAACCATTATACCCTATGTCTCACCTAGTTGATTTTGAAACTCAAAAACATTTACCTGTACCTCTGCGTATGGTAAAAAGTAGCGCGCTAAGACAGGAAATAATCTTGTAGAACTTTGGTTTGTAGCGTCCGCTAATAAAGTTGTTTCGTAAATTATTGTTTATTTCATATAAATATTTACTTCAGGGAATTAACAAATTATTACACGCGTGAGACATAACCTAAAAGAAAAAGGCAATTCAACGTTATCAAAAAAACCATCTGTCATTGAGAGTTCAAAAACGTCAAACACTCGATCTGCAGTCAAGCCTTCGTTGAGCTACAGGGTGATGCTGAATCCGAAACATCCTGCCCGGTCGAATCGGTGGATTCGAAACCTTATCTTCCTCTAAAGTGTTGGTGCACGCGTCGCAACCACTGCCACTGTTTGAGCCGGTTGATGGGGGCATCCAGGAGGGTAGGTTCTGGAACAGCAATTAGGGAAGCGCCAATCAGGAAATCGCCCGGAGTTAGAGCATACCTTTCATCCGGGTCGTCATGTAAGGGTATGAGAGGGCGCGAATTGAGGCATGCCTCTATGCGGACTGCCAACGTTTGCAGCTGGTTGTACCATAGACTCTGGCTTCCAACAAGGCGGACCAAATGCCTCTTCGCAGATTTGATAGCCGCCTCCCACAACCCACCTTGATGAGGAGCGCTAGGAGTGATAAAATGCCAACGCGTCCCCAAATGCGCTAACGATTGCTGAGTGTGTTCGTTTCGCCTAGCTGCCAGATCCTCCTGCAGAATTCTATTAGCTCCAATAAATGCCGTTCCATTATGATAATAATAATAATATGGGTGGCGCTACAGTCCGAGGCGGAGCTGGACGTACAGTTTAATGCCGACTCCGAACGGCGAATTTGAGAAGCTTTTTCTAGACAGGAGTACTCTTTGAGCATTGTCAGTGACTCGAAAGAGGTGGAGCCGTGAATTATGAAAGGTATCGGGTATCGAACCTGGCATCCTCTGCGTGGAAGTCGACGCACTTACCCACTACGCCACCGTGACCACAAATGCCGTTCCATTGTCACTATATAAATCTTGACAGGGTCCACGTCTGCCAGTGAATCTGGAAAATGCCTCCAAGAAAGCCAGTGACGACAAGTCTTCAACAACTTCAATATGGACGGCCTTCGTAGCCATACAAATAAAAAGTGCCAGGTATGTTTTGACAGCTGAGCGAGATCTCTTTGACCCAAAGCGCAGCGAGAAGGGGCCACAATAATCGACACCAGAAGCGATGACAGGTCTAGCGACGTTGACACGAGGTTTTGGTAACGATGCCATTTGTTGTTTAAGAGCAGCACTGCGATAGCGGCGACAGTTGACACAACATACGTTCGTATTGATTGTCTTGTGTTAAGAATCCAATAGCAAGCACGAAGCGTTTGCAACATCAACTGCAATCCACAATGTAGGGTATCGTCGTGAGCCTGTTTAATCAGCAACCAAACAAATGCACTCTTCCTTGGCAATATTATTGGGAAACGGTGGTCATGAAAAAGAAGTGCTATATAAAGGCGTCCACCAACTCGTAAAATGACGACTTCATCCAGGTAAGGGTTGAGGGGAAGCAAGTCACTGCCAGAAGGAAGTGTAGAATCAGCACGAAGTTGATTGATAGCCGCTGAAAACGTTCTGGCTTGATCCATCTTGATGAGAATCATTAAAGCGGTTTCCAATTCTTCAGCACTAACTATCCGAGATCGTAGTCGTTGCCTTGCCGGAGATCACCGCAAAATTAAGGCCACAGTCCGTAAAAGCCGGGAAAGAATGCTGAAACGTTCAGTAAGGGAGATAACCTCTCCGTCTCGCCTTCGAGTTACCAACTCGTACCTAGGGAAAGTAAGCATTACTCTTTCCAATTTTTTTACCTCTGCCTGGATAAGGTCCTGCTCCCTTTGACTCAGCTGCATGGTTGGTTCTAAGTACAAATTCGCAGCCTTCAACCAATCTGGTCCATGCAACCACAACTTGTAATCTAACAGCTCATCAGCCTCGATGCCTCGACTAGCGAAATCTGCAGGATTTTGGGCCGATCGTATATGATGCCAAAGATCGGGAGACGTCATTTCCTGTATTTGCTCAACCCGGTTCACAACATACGGTTTGAGTGTAGACCATTGTTAACGAATCCAACAGAGTGCGATGCTCGAATCCGACCATAGGTGGTAAGGCGTATCAGTCAAACCCAATGCACTACGAACGTTTTGAAGCGTTAATGCCAAAAGATGAGCTGTGCAAAGCTCAAGACGAGGTATAGTTGCACCTTTGATTGGAGCAACCTTTGTGCGAGCCGTTAGCAACGACACCCGGACCTGCTTGTCCAAGCCAATGGTTTTGGTGTAGATTACAGCAGCATAGGCACGTAAGCTCGCATCACAAAAGCCTTGAAGAGTTGTTGTTTCTCCACCCACCATCCCCACCCATCGCGGCACTCGAAAACGGTTCAACGCAAGTCCATTGCGAAATGTACGCCACTGTGCACAGAGCTCGTTCGGTAGGGGGGCGTCCCATGTGACACCCTTTGACCAAAGTGTTTGAAGAAAGACCTTTCCAGTTACCACCACAGGAGCCAGCCACCCAGTGGGATCAAATAATTTGGCTACTTCACTCATAACACGCCGCTTTGTTGGGGCTTTCAGATCTGGAACAAGTGTAACCTCAAGCAAAAACAATTCTTGAGAGCTGCAGCGCCATGTCCTCAATTGAAAGTGACCAGCTCGGGGGATTTTGTCCACGTAGCTAACAAAATTGCCTCGGTCACCGTGTTGCAGCTTGTCAAAAAATCGTATACATAAAACGAGCTGAGTATATTCTCTCGCACCGAGACGGCCTACTCTTCCGGAACCAATTCTCCATAGTTATTAGCTGCACATTGATTAAGCGACCGTATTGCATTGTGTGCACTGGAGGACATGCCATTTGTTACTGTTGTTAACCTGTTGATGCCAATGGGATCAGTGGGCCGCTCTCTCCAAATGATTCGCAGGTAGTCCCGGTGTTGTGGTGCCACCAGTACTTGGCGGAACATTTTTTCAACATCGGCTGTGAGCGCAATGCGAAAGCGATAGAAACGCAGTATGATATTGAGCAAGGAGTCTTGAATCGTAGGGCCTGCTAACTGAATGTCGTTCAATGAAACGCCTGTAGTAGTCTTCGCAGAGGCGTTAAAAACAACTTTGAACTTTTCCGTAACGACGTGATGGGGAATATAGAAGCACTGGGTGTGATCATTTGCTTGATCAACATTCTCCATGTGGCCAAGCTCAGCATATTCACGTAGGAACGGGTAGACGAAGTCCTTCACTACCTCGAAGTTATAGCTACCTATGGTGACGTTTTAGCCAAGTCGTCGATGTTGTGCGTACTTTCTTGATGACAGCATATACTTCGTCCCTATGCACGCTGTCATATGCGGCCTTGAAATCGACGAAAAGGTGGTGGGTGTCGATCTGCATTTCTTGGGTTTTTTCCAGGAGCTGCCGTAATGTGAAGACTTGGTCGATGGGGGACTTCCCCGGCCTGAAACCGCACTGATAAGGACCTATGAGGTTGTTGACGAATGGTTTCAGACGCTCATACAAAACAACAGAGAGGATCTTATAGGCGATGTTTAGGAGACTTATCCCTCGGTAGTTCGCGCAGTTGAAGGGGACTCCTTTCTTGTGGATCGGGCAAACGGTACTAAGGTTCCACTCGTCGGGCATGCTTTCCTCCGACCATATCTTACAGAGGAGTTGGTGCATGTACCTTACCACCTCATCAGCTGCCTTACCAGCTCATCAGCTGCCTTATACTACAGTTCCGCAGACAGTCCGTCTGCACCAGCAGCTTTATTCGACTTTAGTCTCGATATCGCTATCTTAACTTCGTCTAGGTCGGGGGGGGGGGGGGGACGGAATTCTCGTCGATCATCGTCAATTGCGTTGAGTGGAACATTCTGCCTGACAGCGTAATTGGAGTCTTTCTCGTCGTTTAACAGTCTACAGAAATGATCCTTCCAGATTCTCAGTATCGACTGCGAATCTACTACGAGTTGTCCCTCTGCGTCACGACAGGCTTCCGTCCGAATTTTGTATCCATTGGATAGTTGTTTTACCCGTTGGTAGAACTTTCGGACATCATTTCTTCCGTAACACCTCTCCATGTCCTCGATCGCTTCTCATGCTCTATCTTTATCTTTTTGAGAAGCCGGTGCTCTTCCCTTCTTTTAAGTTCGTAGAGCTCACGAACCGCACTCGTCCTTCTGTCTAGCGTTGCCTTGTATGCTGCTTCGCTGAATGTGCCTGCCTGCTCTCGTCAAACCAGGGGTTTTTCTGGGGTGGCGTTTTAAGACCCAGCACATCATATGCAGCTTCTCTGATGGCGTTTTGACAACGGTTCCATTGTTCGTTGATTGATTCGCCTGGCAGGGTTGGACTCTCCGAGAGCTTAAGGGAGACTCGATCGGCAAAGTTGCTAGCGGTCAATTGCGATTGAAGCTTTCCGACGTCAAACTGTTTTGGGCTTGCTCTACTCCGTTGTCCTATCGATATTCGTGTTCCTACCTTGGCTACAACAAGGAAGTGATCCGAGTCGATGTTGGCTCCTCGGAACGTTCAGACATCAAGAATGCTGGAGGAGTGTCTGATGTCGATCGCAACATGATCAATCTGGTTGACGGTTGATTGATAAGGAGATCGCCAGGTTTTGCCCCGTTACAAAGTCCAACAGCCGGAGTCCGTTCTCGGACGTGTTGTCGTGCAGGCTGTGCTTCCCGATGACTCTAGCAAAGATGTCTGCCTTGCCTAGCTTTGCGTTGAAATCTCCTAGAAGGATCTTGGTGTCGTAGCTCTAGCATTGACCGTACGTTCTTTCTAGGAGATCGTAAAAGTCGTCTTTGCTGTCGTCATCCTTATCCTCCGTTGGGGCGTGGGCGCATATCAGGCTGATGTTGCCGAATGTAGCCTTAATGGGGATTATTATGAGGCGCTCGCTTATGTATTTAAAGCTTAAGACTTCTTGCCTAAGTCTGCCTCGAACAACAAACCCGCATCCCAATAAGCGCTGCCTTCGCTCTTTGTAGCAATCGCCGATGTAAATATCGCAGTTTTTCATTCTCTTTTTGCCCGGCCCATCCCACCGCACCACCTGAATGGCAGTGATATCTGCCTTATAAGCTTCAAGGGCTTTCGCAAGTTCATCGGCTACATGTGGTCTGTTCAGGGATTTCACATTTCACGTGTAGAACCGAAAATCGTTGTCCTTGTATCGTTGTCCATGGTCGTCAGCAGAAGGGGCATCAGTATCCGAAGCTTCTCGTCGTTTCTGAACTAGTAATTTTTTACACGGTGGAGAAGTTAACCCCACGCGCAATCCCCGAACCTGGAGTACCGGGTCCTGGTTTAAACACCTGGACAAGGGGGCCGCTGCATACATTGGTTCACCTCCAAACGGTTTGTTGTAAAGGCTATCCAGAGGGCGCCGCGAGGAGGCTGTATGTCAACATGACCTGTGCATTTAACAAGGATCGTCGCTGGCATCTCGCCAAGTTGAGAGAAGTCAACAACTTTGCCCTAGATGCACAGGCCCCTGCCTTCTCGAACATCATGCCAGTTAGACACAAAATAATGTAATTCAATTTGTGAGAAACAGGCAGGGGCCTGTATCACAAATAATACATCACATAAATTTCATACAACATACAAAACTGTCGTACATCATACACATTATTCATTTTTCTGTTTCACAGATTCCACTGGAAGTATTGTATGAAATGTTCTTAGTTGTATGATGTGTATTATTTTGAGTTTAATTTTGAATGACAAATTTCATTGAAAACTAAATAGTGTCGTGAATTATACCCAGACACAATATAGGTGGATTACAAACAAACAAAAAACTAAATAATGGAGTTCCTCGAAAAGTATGACTTCGAAATTATTTCAGCTATTATAAGACAATTTTTCCAAATAGTACATGATTTTTAGTAAAACTTTCTTGACGAACTAGCATTCCTTGTTCCTACATGTCTAATTAAAAAAATAAAGAACAATCATTCAATATTCAAAAATCATAAGCCCCAAAATGGTTTTTTCTGTGTATTTTCTCATTTGAAAACTAATTTTTGTAATGACAACAGCAGCTTTGAGGGCTGTATGAAATTCATGTTCAAATTTGAAAAAAAACGGCTGTATGATGTGCATGATATTTTTCTGTGAAACAAAATCATACAACTTTCCCATATTTCCAGTGTAAACTTTAAGTTGTACATGTTGTATTGCAGCGGCTCATACAACAAATCTGAGAAACGGAAATCATACAGCAGAAGTGTGACAATCATACAATGTATGAGATGTATTTTCTGTTTTCCATTTAAAGCAATTGTGTTCGGGCCCTTAGATTGGAAGGCGACCGTGCTTGAATAAGATTTTTCACTGGAATATATAATACTGATTCAATTGATTTATGTTTTTTTTACATATCTTTATGACACGGTAGCAATAGATTGTAATATCTGACAGAATTTGGCTTTGAGAATAATCCTTTCCATTTAGGTATATGTGAACAAGTCTTATTTAGTGTCAAAACGGTCCTTCAAAAAAATAAATTATTTTGCGTATATAAGTTTTTTTTTCGAAATTTCTATCCATCTATAACAGCAACAATTTGCTTATATATAAATTATTCAGACCTTCATATATCAACAAGACATGGGTGCCAGGGAAGACGAGTATGACTATTTGTTTAAAGGTAACTTGTATATTCTCATTGTTTTGATTAATTGAATTTTCAATACAAATAACGATAACTGATTGCTTCAGTAGCTATCAAGTTACTGATATACATACATGTGTGCAAGTTGGTAAATTTTCTCGTCACGTACAAATTAGTAATCAGTCACATATTAAGTATAGTCAAGGTAGTTATTTAATATAAAAAATATTCAAATCATATATTAGTAGTGGACGTTCACTCGTTTCATTAGTTTAAATTTTTTTTAAATACTCCTGAGCGATTCTTGTTCGTATTTTTCTTCGAATGAACTATTAAGATATGATACAACTTTGACATTTATCTTGTACACAATTGTCATTGCAAAAAAAAATGGTTTTAAAAAGTTAAGTAAAGAAATGAATATTTCAACGCCGGTCATATATCTACATATATTATATACATATATACTTTTATTTACATTATATATATATATATATATAAATATATATAAATGTATGGATTATTATATATACATAAATTATAAATACCAAAATATATATACAAAATATATTTTTATCGATTGCTGTTACCGATTACAGATACGATTGGTAAAAGGACGCTTCTAAGTCTAAATCCACATTAGACCATCATTAAGTGAAAAGTCACTGATATATGCTACAATTCATTCTTAACAGATATTTGAGGGGATTTGGTTATACATGTATAATTATTATTATTATTCTTGGTATGCCAGTGGCGTGGCGTGTTGGGTATGTTCCAGTTCCTGGTATGACAAAAATAATTTTCGCGGCCCCACCTCTTTCTAGTAATGACAATGCTAAAAGAGTATGGCTATTTGGAAAAAGCTTCTCAAACACCACGCAAAACAATAGCACGCAAATCAAAGAATTACTTTTCTGCTTTACATTTTGCAAGAAAAAATATGCAATTGTGGGGGATTCATGGTTTTCGGGCTTCATTGTGAATTCTTTCGTTCTTTTACAAATCTGCATTTGATGTTCTAAGACGCATCTGACGTCATATGGCATATCTTTGGCCATATGATCTGTATATTTCTTCTATAAAAAAGTCCGTGTTGATCGGAACAAGTAAACAAAATTACAACAAAAATATTCATTTTTGTTAAGCGTTTGAAGAAATAACAGCATCTTCGAGAGTGTGGTCCCAATGAGTGTCCACGAACATTGACGAACAGTCAACGCAAATATAAACACTCGACTTGGCTGGGTAAAGGCATCCTAGTGACGATTGATTACACTTCTCCTTCTCCCACTTCTCCCATTGTATCCAAAAAAAGGCACTAGTGGTCGGTCGCCTAACCTTTTTTTTTTCACTTTTCTCTTGGCTAGTTACTAAAGTATTTTATGAAAAAAAAGTTCAAAAAATGTTCTTGAATGCGGGAACAAAATCTTAATAGATAAATAATAGAACTTTCAATTTAGCATGTACTGGTTTTAGAAACTACTAAAATAATGAAATAAAAGTCATATTGGGCTAGTGCTCGGTCACAACATTTTAGTGGACGGAAACAAAAATTGTAGTCGTCGGCCCGGTCTAATCAGCAATAAATAAAACAGCTAGCAAAACTTAAGGGTATATTAATAAGCAAAACATAACATAATCAATACTTATATATTTTTGATAAACACCAAGCCGGTATCAAAGCATAGACAGGAGGTACCTTATTCATTCGATTATTGATCACTCGGTAATAAGTAATATTAGTAAATGATTGTCATTGGACTTAAAGCAAATCCATATTAATAGCTTGAGAGACTTATAATGTTTATGTAACTGACGGCGACTAACAAACAACAACTTTTAAAATATTTGTATATTTAATTTTCTGAATATTATAAATTTGTAATTTATTCTTATTCGTTGTTTTTGCTTTATTTTGGTTTCGTTTCTTGATTGTGTTGTGCTCCGTTCCTCTCGACTGATGAAATCCAACTGCCGTCCAGTCAGTCAACTGGCTTTCAGATACAATTGGTTTCTCGCTCTCTCTTCTCTCCCTAACACTCCTCCCCCCGTGAATCCTCCTTCACCATTAACTGTAAGGACAGCAAGTCTCCAGGCTGGTCGAAGAATGGTTCCGTTGGATGTTTTGACTTCGGCAAAACGGATTTGTCCGTCTTTAGCAGGAACAACTTTTGTTATGCGTCCTTTACGCCATTGATTGCTGGCTTGGTTTGAGTCACAAATAATTACTAAGTCATTTATTTGCAATGGGCGTACTTTATCGTGCCATTTGGGTCGTTTCAGGAGTTGAGGTAGGTACTCTATCATCCATCGTTGCCACAGACAGTCTTTTTAATTGCAGAGGAAATGGTTTGGCGTTAAAGGTTCGTCATCTTCCATGGTTATAGGAATATCTGTAAGAGGACGTGATTTAATGATATTTTCTATTTCGATGAGAACACTTCTTAATGTTTCGACTCTAGGTGTATCTTCTTGTATGATTTTTCTAAGCAAACGTTTTATTATTCTTATAAGTCGTTCCCAGCAACCTCCTGCACTTGGATTGGATGGACAATTAAACACCCACTGGATATTTTGTGTTCATGATGAATACGATCAAGGTCAAACAAATGCAGTTGTTCCTTAAGTTCACGCTGTGCACCGATGAAGCTTGTGCCATTATCGCTTCTTATTTTGACAGGAGTACCTCTCCGATTGATGAAATTGCGGAGGCAAATTATGAATGCGTCAGTGGATACATTTTCGGCTAGTTGCAAGTGAGCTGCTCTTACAGTTAAGCAGGTACAAATTACGCCCCATCTTTTCTGTTGGCGTCGTCCAATAGCAACATTAAGAGGACCAAATATGTCGACTCCGGTATACGTAAAAGGACGTACATATGGAGTTAAACCATCGATTGGTAACTGATCCATAAAGGAGGGCCATGGGTTTTACCCTTTCTATTTTGCATTCCATGCAGGCGCGTTTTACGGTGTTGAGAAGGGTCCTGGCATGTGGAAACCAACATTTTTGCCGGACTTCGCTTAGGATCATTGCGAAGTGATGTGGAACTTCTTGTGGTAATGTTGCATGATGAGACTGGAAGCTATGTGTTTTTGTGGCAACAGGATGGGCCGTCTAGCTTCAATTGGTGTATAACTAGCTGCTTCAGTACAACCCTTGAACTCTTAGAAGACCTTGTTCATCTAAGTAAGGTGTGAGAGTATATATCGAGCTGTCCTTATGTATCGCCTTCGAAGCTTTTAGACAAGCAATTTCATCGTGGTATTGGCTGTGTTGTACCATTTTGCATATCAAATTTTCGGCATTCTTGATTTCAGATAAGCTCAAGAAACTGTGGATTTTCATCTCTGGTTCTGAAGAACGATTTCCTTTACGTTGAAACAGTTTCATAGCTCGTAAAATGTAGGCCATAGTTCTTTTAAGGTTCGAATAAGATGAAAATCGATTAAAATGTATTAATTCAGAATCATTACCTGTCTGGGATTTTAGTAATATACAAGATTTTATTTCTTCGACTTCTGCCTCACACACAAGCGGATTAATTATATTCTCTGACCATTTTTTTTCTGATTGTGTAAGAAAATCTGGACCAGAAAGCCACATGTTATCCATCTTAAATTTTGGTGAACCTTTTGCACGAGTGGCTACATCTGCACTGTTCATGTCTGTGGGAGTCCAACGCCATTGGGATGGTTGTGACGTTGACAAAATTTCTGCAATACGGTGTCCCACGAATGCTTTGAATTTTTTATTTTTTGAATTAATCCAATAAAACAGTGTTTTTGAATCCGTCCAGAAGATCGTATCGGAAATTTGGATGTCGTGATTTTGTACTATGATTTTGCTGATTCGTGTACCTAGGACGGCGGCTTGCAATTCCAATCTGGGAATTGACATTAGTTTCTGAGGTGCTCCTCGTGTCTTACCGCAAACGAAAACGAAGTCAATTCCTTGTGAATGGGTTATTCTGAAGTAACCGACAGCAGCAAAGGCAGTTTGGCTTGCATCCATAAATACGTGTAGCTCAATTTTTCTCGCTTGAAACAGGTGAAATGAATAACAACGATTTATTTGAAATGTCTTACTCTGTTGGAACTCCTTCCACCATGCCTGCCATTTCTTACTTATGTCAGTAGTAAGTGGATCATCCCAGCCTATGCCGCTTATCCAAGTGTCGCGTACTGAAATTTTTAAATATAAAAGAAAACCCGCCAACAGGCCATACGGATCGAAAATTGCCATGACAATTCCTAGAAGCTCTTTTGTTGGTGGTCGACTGCTATCTAAGACGTCTTTTGGAATACGATGGAATTTTGTTCTGAATTCGAAGCTATCAGTAGTGGTGTTCCAATACATTCCAAGTATTTTTTCTGATGTAGCTTGACGTTCCATGTTTACTGTATTGAGACATTCTGTTGTTCTTTCGTTCATAGTTGACTGTAGGATGGATGAATTTGATGTAAAGTTCCTAAATTCGAAACCGGCTTCTTTATTGACCATTACAACTTCTTTACAAATTCGAATAGCTTCTTCTTCAGTTGAAAAACTTGCAACGTAGTCATCGACATAATGTCTATTTTTGATTGCTGCGGCGGCGTCGGGATATTGCTGTTCAATGTCTTCTGCATTTTTATTCTTAATGAACTCAGCGCTACATGGAGAGCAAATTGCTCCAAAGATCATTGACACCATGACATAATGACCGATTTCTTTGTTGGCATTTCCATTTCTCCACAAAAACCTTTGAGCGTGTTGGTCGTTTTCTGATATGCGAATTTGGGAAAACATTTTCCTGATGTCAGCTGCTACTGCAATTGATCCTTCCCGAAACTTGAACAATATGCTCATTAAAGGTTTTGCTTGTTCAGGCCCTTTGAGGAGAGCTGAGTTGAGACTGGTTTCATCATCTATAGCTGCAGCATCAAAAACAATTCTTAGCTTTTCGGGTTTATGTGGAGTTTGTACAGCAAAATGTGGCAGATACCAAATTACCTTATACGGGTCCTCGATTTCGCATTGCTGAAGTTTTATGGCGTACCCTTTAGTTATATATTTCAGCATTTCATTTTTGTATTTGGTAGCGAATACTTCATTTCGACTCATTTTCTTTTCTATTCCAAGTAGACGGGTTTCGGCCATTTTAAAACTGCCTGGTAAATTAGGGTGAGGATTTTTCCAGAGTAATCCAGTTTCAAAACGTCTACCAATACGTTTAGTAGTTTCTTCCATGATTTAGCGTGCTCTTTTGTTGTCATCAGATTCCAAGACTGTGGGCGAAGGATTGATGCCAAAATTGTCCGATGTAAAATATTCTTTAACCAGATCATGCAAGTCTTCTTTAGGTTTTTGGATATGTAATACTACAGGAGATGTTGTTTCGTTGCTGTTGTTTGGGCCATACACTGTCCAACCTAATTTTGTTTTAACGGCAATTGGCATTTTATTTCCAGAATGTACTATTGTTGAAGATATCCCTAGGTGAGCGTTATCTAATCCGAGAGGTACCCGTGGTTTGACTTCTTTATAATTTTGTATCGGTAGATATTCGAGATGTTGGAACTCTGATTTGTTGAATGTCTGAACTGGCAAATTTAAATTTTGAATAGTACGACAATTCCGAATGCAATATGAGACTGGTTCGTTTTCTCCTCTTATATCGAAATTCACAAATTGAGATGGTTTTGCAGTCGTATTTTGGCCATACCATTGAAGGGTCAACGGGTGTGATTGACCTTTAAGTCCTAATTTTGTCGCGATGTTTTCATCTACAATGGATACGGCTGAGCACTCGTCAAACATTGCGTAGACATCTAGTTTCCTATTCGGTCCGAATAACACAACTGAAACTATTTTGAATAAGGGTCCAAAGGATGGGTTTGTTTGGCAATTTAATAACGGCTGGGCTACTGCGGAGTTAGTTCGAGAATGATCGTGTAGGCTAGCGTGATGAAAGCGACTGCAACCATGAATACCACATATTTTTTTGTTGCGACAATTTGCAGTACTGTGACCTTTGCGTAAGCATGAAAAACATAAGCGATTTTCTTTAACCCTTTTCCAACGTTCTTCGATATTAAGTATCTGGTTGAAAATACTGCATTTGGAAATAAAATGGTTCTCACCGCATTGGTAACCTTTTTGTTGTTGTACATCTTGTAGGGTTGTGGGGTTCTTCTCTATGTGTAAGATACGTCTTGGCTGAGGTTGTGGTCTTGATGGTCCAGGATATTTGTTTGCAGCTGATGATGGCGGTAGAAGGCACACAACTCTGGCTAGTTTACATAGCCAGCTTGAGAAGTCTGCTAAATAGGATATGGCTTGATTGTTAAGGAATGTTTAACCCACTCGTACTGTGTGTCTTGTGGTAATTTTGATACAAACTCGTCCAAAATTGTTGAATTATTAAGATTATGTTCATTATTTGGTGATTACAGTAAGGCAACTGCATTACGTACCTCTGTTGAAAACGCAAGAATTTTCAACTTTGTTGTCGATTATGGCTGGGAATCTTCTAATTTTGTTCAGTTGGTGGCGTAGAAGAATATCTGGTCTTCCAAAACGAAAATTCAATTCATCGATCACATCTGGTACGTCCTGTAAATTGATTAACATAGAAGCAACAGCTTCTCGAGCTGGTCCGGTTAAACACTTTTGCAGTCGTTGGAGATTTTGGCGGTTGTTCTACTGAAATTCCTCTGTAGAGTCTTTGTAATTGGCTAGAAATAATGGCCATTCTTCCACGTTTCCCGAAAATGTTGGCAAGTCTTGGAGTTTAACTATAACGGTTTGTGAATGACTAGTGGCAGAAAGCGTTTGACTAATTCCGGAAAATCTGATAAATTACGATCTTGCAAGGATTCTGCAGTGTTGGCGTTAACTACAGGATTAATGGCAGTAACAAGACCCGTTTCACTACTGGCTTGGAGTTTAATGTTTAATTGTTCAATGTCTTTCTGACTCTCACTAGCACTATTTTTTAATTCCTTCACAGTTGCTTGAAGTTCATTTAAACTCTTAAGAATTGCTGTAAGCGCGTCTGATTCCATTATTTTCACGTCGTGTTCGTCCGCACTATTAACAAACTAAACCGTCTTTGCTCCGCAAATTATATTCATTCTTTTCCGTAGACATTTTTTTAAATGGAAGGTTGATTGTGATTGATTGTTGAATCCTGTGCGTGGCGGCTGAGTTATAATTCTACGAATTTAACTACTAATATTTACGAAGAAAATCTCTTGGCGTGGCGGCTATGAGTTATTCCACGAATTTAATCAATAAGATTCACGGAGAAAATCAAGAAAACATGTAACTGACGGCGACTAACAAACAACAACTTGTATATTTAATTTTCTGAATATTATAAATTTGTAATTTATTCTTATTCGTTGTTTTTGCTTTATTTTGGTTTCGTTTCTTGATTGTGTTGTGCTCCGTTCCTCTCGACTGATGAAATCCAACTGCCGTCCAGCCAGTCAACTGGCTTTCAGATACAATTGGTTTCTCTCTCTCTCTCTCTTCCCTCCCTAACAGTTTAAAAACAAAAAACGACAAATTCATACCTATTTAAACAAACAAAAAGCCTAAAAAAGGGTATTTACAGCTTAATTTTCAATTTAAAATAATCTAAATTGCACAAAAGGCAAAAAAACATGAGTTTGATGCATTCGCATAACTGTTCTTTGAAGAAAGTGTATTTGAGGTGGAAACACGTAGGACAAAAATCACACCCTATATTTTTTAGATCATCATTACATATGAGTTCATCAAAATAGTGTTCGGCTGTCTACTGAAACCAGCATTAAATTGAGTACTAGTAGTCGGCCACCCATTGCTTCCACTGATACTAACATTTTTTCAACTTTGCACCACTAAAAACATAGCTTATGCTTTTAATATCTATACCCAAACAAGCGTTATTTTTGAAACAAATATAGTAAAAGTGTACATTTTTGAAAAAACGCACCACTAATCAAAATATAGGAAATCGCAAGAATTCTTGGACTTTCGCAAATGTCCCTGACTGATTATCTACCAGCTGAAGTAATTATGTAATATACATTTTTTTGGCAGATGTGTAGAACAAGCTCCTGCTCGTATCGGCGCGGTCACATTCGAAAAATTTCTAACGATTCTTATCTTCTTACCGACCGCTAGTGCCTCTACCCTAACACAACAGAAAACTCCGCACAAATAAAACACAAATTTTTTGCTTTGGGAAAACTTAAGTAAAAATTCCCAACGATCTTTATTCCTCGGTTGCTCTCTATCGACTGACTTCTTTTGTCGGATTTGTGCCGTCACAGATAAAGTACACATACAAAAATATTTTCAAGCATCCGATTTGAATGGAATACAAAACATTTTACATTTCTAAATCTAATTCTGTTATAAACAAGTTGCGATTGTTATGCCTGAAACAAAATAGCGCGTTTGCGCTGGCGTTGGCTTTCAACACACATAATTCAATGGCCAAGCACAAAATACAGCGTCGACCTGCGTCAGTGAATAATGATAGGGATTGAGAGGATCGTACTAAAACGTAAAACGTAGTCCATCGCACGTCATTATTCAACATGTTATATATTTTTCACAGAGGGGTGCGCTGTGAGAGTGATTTTCTCCCAGATTGAGAGTATTTTGTGTCAACTATCATTTGAGAAATGAAAACAGCTGATTAAAAATAATTTAACGAGAAAAGTCGTTTCAAATGAGTGTATGCAGAAATGCGACATTATTTTTCATTCAGTAGATGAGAGAGAACAGCTGATAAATTGAGTATTTATCGCAGTACGTCATCGCACTCTCTCCGTAACATGAAGTCGGCTGGCGCAGCGCACCATTGTGTTTCAGGCATTATTCATATATCGATATATATACACTTGATACTATACATATATATATATATAATATATGTCTGTTTACATATATATACATATATATATATGTTCCAGTTCAGTTTACATATATATATATATATATATATACATTATTTATTATTATTAATGGTTGGATCTGTCAATGAAGTCTAATAGCGATTTGATTGATGTCTCTCTCAGTTCGCTTAGATTATCGAATAAGTAGTAGTGTTGTACACTTTTCTCTTCTTCTTCGTCTCGGCAACTTCTGCAGAAATCGTTAGAAAATAGTCTTAGTCTTTTCGCGTGTAATCACAAAAGGCAGTGTTCGGTGATTATACCCACTGCTGTGCTTACTTTAGGTATTTTTAATGATATCAGACTAATAGATCTTTTAGGGTCAAGACCGGGTAATTTTTCAAGATTTGTATGGTAATTTTTCACGTATTGCCTGTCATCCATCTGGCCATCTGGTTTAGTATGGTTTCAATTGCATCGGTGAGAGTCGTTCTCAAGGCTCCACTTAGGCAGATGCATTCTTGGCTTTGTACCTTCTTCAGTATGTTGAGGTGTTTATCGAGGTTTAGTATGGGTCACCATACTGTTACGCCATATAAGAGGATGGGTCTGATCACCGCGGAAAAAATTCAGTGTGTCATGTGTGGTTGAAGACCCCATTTTTGCCCGATGGCTTTTTTGCTCATGTATAGGGCCGTGATGTCCTTCCTTGCTCTTTCGGCAGTATTGAGCTTCCAGTTCAGTTAACTATCTAATACAAGGCCAAGATATTTTACCTTATTAGAGAATTGCAAACTGGTGCCATTTAAGGTGGGAGGGTCAGTGTAAGGTATTTTCTATTTCCTAGTTAATAGGACGATCTCGGTTTTCTGTGCGTTTAAGCTTAGGCCATTATCGGTCGCCTATTTAATCAGTATATTTAGACCATGAGAAGCGATGAAATAAATATATGAACAGAAGAACTATTTACAAACAAATATATACAGCTTAATTCTAGACTAAAAAATAAATTATACTTTCTCATAAATGAGCTAATTCATTAATTAATGTATTTTCAGAATAAGAACATTTTGAAAGAACTTTTTCGTTGAGAATCTCAATTTTTGCAATTTGAAGAACATCGGCTCTTTCATGCAAAAACCATTGTTGGAAAGTCCCATGGAAGGCCTTGCATCATTTATCATAACTTATTTTAAACTACTTAGAGTTTTTTTCATCATCACATTTCCCCCAGACCGGTGAAGCGTATGTTATCAACGACTGAAACTTACTTTAAAGATTAACATTTTATTTTATTTACTCAGGCAATGATTTAATATTTATCATAGGGTAAAGCATTATGATGGCAACATTAAATTTGTTCAGCTTGTTTTTTTATGTGATCCGCAAAAGTAATCTTTTTGTCTAAGTACACACCAAGGTACTTAACTAAGTTAACCCATGGAATTTCAATGCTGTTAATATAAAAATGTTATATAAATTCCTTAATATAAATTCCTCTGAAGCATGAAACAATATTTTCTTTTTCGCGTAAAGAATACAGCATGACTCTTTCGAATATTTATTTTCACCTTCCAATGCTTATAATACTCGAATGTCTTGTTCAATCCCATTTGAAGATTTCCTTCATCGTCAGCGTACATAGCAGTTAGAGCGTACATTACAGTTAGATATATTGGGAAAATCTGCCGTATATATATCAAAAAGAGTAGGTGATAAGACTGAACCCTGAGGAACTACCGATTGAATCGTTTTTTTTTAGAAGAGAAGGCGTTATTTAATGTAACCACAAACTCTCGACCTTGCAAGAAACTTTGAATGATATTAATCAAGTACGGAGGACAGTTGAATCTGAGAAGTTTATAAATTAACCCAGCATGCTTTCTATATCTAGATACGCAACCATGGTATATTCCTTGTAGTTAAGTGATCTCTCGATGGTGTACGTGGGAGCTCTTTCCCGTTTTGGGTATGAAGACTAACTTTATTTGTTTTCACCTGGTTGGGAATTGGCACATTGAGAGGTAGCAAATGATTTGCAGCCATGGTATTTTTGTTGAAGTTCGACCGGGATGGTGCCGTCCAGTCCCGGTGATTTATATGGACTGAAGCTGTTTATTGCCCACGTTATCCCGTGACGTGTTATCTAGGATTTTCTGTGTAGAGTGGGTATCGCTCCTACTTGGTTAGGATTCGTACATTGTGTTGTATGCTCCGGGAAATGGGTATCTACCAGTAGTTTGAGAGATTCCTCAGTAGATGACGTTCATGTATCATCGGCTTTTGTGAAGTAGCTCAATACGTTTGGGCAGGTTGATAGGATCTTTCGGAGCCTGGAGAGTTCCGAGGGTTCTTTGATCTTTCCGTAGAATTTCTTCCACGTAGACATTTTACTAAATTCGGTTTTATATAGGTTAGGGTTTCTTTATAGAAGTCCCAGTCTAGAGTCTCTCTTGTGTTCTTTGCCTTATTCAATTTCCTTCTATAGGTTTGTCGAAGGTTACCAAAATCTGCATTCCACCACCTTGGTTTGGGAGTCTTGTCAGATGATCTTAGTGGTAAAGCTACTTCCATCGCCCTATTATGGGCGTCCGTAATGGTTTTTACTAGGTTATCCAACTCGCTAGTATTGTGAGGTGTTGCAGGAAGTTCTTGCGGTAAAGATAGACAGAAGATAAATTTATGTATTATTATTATTATTATGCCCCGCCTCTTACCTGTCCCATACCGCGCGGGGGGAAGACTCATCTGTTTATTTTTTTTTTTTTTTTACTTATAAGTCTTACATTTTACTATTATTATTAGATTTTTGTTATTCGTCTTCTTTTAGCGCAAAAGGAGTTTAAGAGTACGTGACTCTTTATTTGGTGTTAACCATTTTAAGTAGTATACTTATTGTTATTAGTTATATATTTGATTTTAGTTACTCATTTTTAAAAATTGTATAGCTTCTCTTTTGAATTCTTTTATGTTTGTAATTGTATCATATCGTTTGGTTGGTTGTTAAAAAACTTCAATCCCTTGAACATCATGGTGTTCTGAGCTTTTTTGAAGATTTTAATTTAATTCTGAAATCATTTCCACGCCTAAGATTATACGAGTATTTAATTTTTTATTTTAAATACAAATATTAGAACACTTAAGTTTATTTGTTGTCTAATATTCAACCACGAGAGTGCTTGAACATATCACTTGCTCGTGTACATTTCGAACATTTTTGTATTATTTGCATCGCTTTATTTTGTAATTTCTGCAGCTTTGTTATAACACCTTCAGAAGCTAAATTTGAGACAGTTGAGCACTACTGGAAATTAGGTTTTATGATTGCATTATATATTTTAACGGCAGTATATTTTAACGGCAGAAAATGATAATTTTTTTCGGATCCGCGCTAAGAAAAACATCTTTTTGGACACTTTCTTACACACATATTTTAATTCGCCTTTAAGTCCATTTTATTGTCTATTATTACACCTAGGTACTTAAATTCATTCACTTGTGCAATTTTTTCATCGTTAATTCTCACATCTACGTCCATATTCATACTATTATTTATACACATACATTTGGTCTTTTGTATATTAAGCTTGTTAAACACATTTTCATTATTAGCCATTCATTAATTGACTCCAAATCGCTATTAATGGCACGTAGACATTCCTCCTTACTATTACCACTAACAAATAGTAGTGCATCATCCGCCAACATACAAAGTTTGCTATATTTCACTGCAGAATGTATGTCGTTAACATACAGTAGGAATAGAAAAACACCCAAGACTGAACCCTGTGGCACTTCTATTCTGACTTCTATGGCTTCTTATATACTATCATTTCAATAGATGTACGTTGAGAGCGGTTTTATAAATAAGATTTAAACCAACTTAACTCCTTGTCTCTCTTAAATATATTACCATAGTTTTCAAATTTCTTTACGAGGATGTCTCTATCTACAGTTTCAAAAGCTCTCCTTAAATCCAGTAATAACGCCACCATCATATTTTTCCCATCCATTTGACTTTTCCAGTGCTCTATTATTTAATTTAAGGCGGTATAGCACAATATCCTTTCTGAAATCGTGATTGTTGTTCCATTATATAATTGTAATCCTCTATGTATTTCCTGAGTGGACCCTCTATTATTTTTTTTTTAAATTTTCTCACAAAGCGGCAACATGTTGATTAGCCTGAATTCATCACATACGATTGTATTAGGTACCTTTGGAATTGGTCTAATCATTGATTCTTTCCAGTTACTAGGAAAATGTCCTTGATTCCATTGATTCATTATATACAACTCTTACTGGTACTATAATATAATATGTATATAGTACTGGTCCTAATATATTAATACCATCTAATAACATGCATGTACTCATCAATTCGTAATCTCTCTTTTTTTCCCATTGTTTTCATTGTTGAAACTATCTTTTGTATTTTTTTTTTAACTTAAAAAGCGTATTCACTGGTACTACTGTATCTTTGTATTCCCCATTAGGTATCTGAGACTATATTTTTGACACTTTATGAAAAATTTATTAAATTCACTCGCGATATCTTTTCTATTGCTCACAATGTTTCCATTAAATGAGACATTGTTAATTACATTGTCTTCTTTTTTTAATATAAACTGCTTATTGTTTTTCCATGCTGCACGTTGGTCACTGAATGTCTCATCCTTCTTTCGTATGAACCTATCCTTCGTTTCGTTTAATTCCTTTTTATATTTATTTCTTAAATGTTTGTAAATGTCTCACGATGCCTTTACGTTGGTAAACTTCGTTCATAACCTTAATTTTTGATATTTTTTAGAATTAATAATTTCCTGGACATTTATCTACATATTTTGTTTTCACTTTTAACATATCCTCTATTATTCTACACATTTCACAGTTGAAGTTAGATAATTCGTCAGCACGAAAAACGTTTTGATTATAATTTAACATTTGATATTTTTCAGCAAATTTTATTTTTATTATTATTATTATTATTATTATTATTATTATTATTTATTAGTATACAATGACATATTATAATACTAACAAAAATGGAGTACAGGCTGCAGGGGCCTTTCGTCTCGCTTATAGGGAATTGGCAAACATTTGTTATAGCGTAATGTTAAATAGGTTAATTAAATTGTTGATAGTGTTTGAAGGGATGGGTTGGTTAGTAGTTGGTGTATGTCGATGCTGCTAAGGAAGTTCTCCTTTGCTGAATTCGATGAAAAGAAACAGTTTCCAAAAATATGCTCTATATTTATGACGTTGTTACAGTGGTGGCATGTTGGTGGATGTTGTTTTTGCAAGAGGTGTTCATGTGTTAGTTGCGTATGACCTAAATTGAGCCGAACGAAGTTTGTGATGGCTGACTTGTTTGCCGTTGTAGGATATTTAGGTGACAACCTCGCTGGATTGACTCTCGTGTAGTGGTGGTGATAAAGTTTCCATTTTTCGTCTATTTCGGATAGCAGTTTAAGTTTAATTGAGCGGTGTGGATCCTCTTCGCTGTATACATCGAATAGGTACGTAGGCGCTGTACCTGCAGATCGGGCCGCCGTATCTGCCACTGTGTCCTGGATCCCACATTAGCTTGGTGACGGTCTGGTTGTGGATGAGTAGATCGCGAATCTGGCGGATAATTAGTGTGTCGTTTTTAGGGTTACTAACCGCACGCAATACTGAGAGGCTGTCAGTGCATATGACGAACTTGCCCTTTGATTTGCTTGTTATTCTTATTGCAGTTATTAGGGCATGAGCTTCAGTCGTGAATATGGATGCGAACTGCGGTAAGATGCCTTGGCTTAAGACAGAGCCATCTTCCTGCGTCACAGCGAAGGAAATGTGGTGTTGGGTTTTCGATCCGTCTGTGTAGATGAGCTTCCAACCATTTGAGACCAAGGGAGACGTTTCCTTTGAAAACATTGAGCATAGTATAGAATTGCTTAAGTTTTTTGGCTGATAGTTGGCTAGTTCAAGAAGAACAGCGTCAGTACTGTTGGCCCACGGTGGTTCTGTTGGGAAAAATGTGCGGGAATGTTTGATGGGTATTTTTAGCAGTTTGCCCAACTCCCATGATTTTTCTATGGCGGAGGAGACTCTTTTTCTTGACTTTCGATTGACTTGGCGGTAGATGTCGTTATCAATCGGTGACCCATAAGCGAACGCATTCTATTGTCGGAAGTCCTGCTTCGGCGAGAATGTTTTTGATGGGGGTCGTGCGGAAAGCGTTGAGAGATCTGCGAGCAGCTTGGTGGTAGGGAGACTTACAAAGAGCGTAGTATATTTTGCTTAGGATGATCGCTCTAGTGATGTTGCACAGTGTGCTCAGGTGAGTATTACCTTTTTTGCAGGACAGAAAATTCAAAATGTTGCACCTTGCAGCCAATGCTTTCTTAAGTTCTATACAGTGATCTTTCCAATTATACTTAGAATTGAATAACAAACCAAGAATGCTTAAACTAGATACATATTAAATTTTTAGTGTTATTTA
This sequence comes from Eristalis intricaria, assembly GCA_964034865.1. Classification (NCBI taxonomy): domain Eukaryota; kingdom Metazoa; phylum Arthropoda; class Insecta; order Diptera; family Syrphidae; genus Eristalis; species Eristalis intricaria. The sequence goes on along the minus strand of OZ035873.1, from coordinate 53,573,821 downwards.
CAAAAAACATCTAGAGGTGTGCACAATTTGTTACGACAAATGTGTACCATTTTGCATTTAGATAACGAAAGATTAGCGCCAGAGGTAGAAGACCGTTGTACAATATCTTTTAATAGATTTGAAAGGTAGCTATGTGATAGATTTAAGTTATTGGTTTTGGCTATTATATAGATATCGTCTGCGTAAATGCAGTGATCTAAGTGCTTATGCTTACTAATGATTTTGCTAATCTCATCAAAAGCTATCGCAAATAGGATTACTGAGAGCGGTGACCCTTGAGGGAAGCCATTAAATAGAGGAACGGTGTTAGAGAAAGTGTTACTAATTTTCACACAGAATTTTCTGTTGGCCAACACCCCAGTCTTTTAGCTTGTTTATCACTAAATGGATGCCTATCCGGTCAAACGCCTTTTCGAAATATAACGCGAGAATCGAAACATGATTTCGAGCGGATAAAGCGTTAGTTACAACAAAGTCGATGCGTAACAGAGCATCGATGCAACCGCGTTTAGGTTTAAAAGCAACTTTATGTATGCTTGTCAAGTTCATAAACTCCGTAAACCACAGAAGTCGGTTGCGACAATTTTTTCAAGAATTTTGGCCGTACATGATATAAGAGATATTGGACGGTAACAGTCAATACTGCTGAGGTTTTTCTTAGGTTTAGGCATAGGAACTATTGTTGCTGTTTTCCAGCTTTGAGGTATGATTCCAGTACAAAAGATGTTGTAAAGGTTAATCAGTCTATCTATACCGAATTGTGGCAGGTTTCGTAGCATTGGATAGGATGTCCTATCGCGCCCGGGTGTTTTGCCTTTAACGGACAGAATACAGTGGTTAAATTCGGTGAGAGTGATATTTGTTTCTAAACGGATTGCTAGGAGGTAAGACGTGGTGTCTAACGATTCGCTTTTCCTTGCATTGAACGCGGTAGGGATGTTTCTGTCGTGAGAGGCCTGGGACCAATTAACTGTAAGATAGTTGCTTACATCTTGAGGGGAAAAAATAGCACCTTCTGGCGTGCTTATAGCCGTGACTGTTTTTGGAGTGTAATTGCCTGTCAAGCGCCGGTGAATGTTATGCCATATGGCTTGAGTAGATGTTGGGCTGATGGTGGAAACTTTTGAGTTTGCTCTCTTTGAGTAGCCTTCGAAAGATTGCATTAGCTTTCTTAAAGCCTATAAGATTGTCTTTTTTTGAATAGTTTCAACCTTTTTGTCCCTTTGATTGGAAAGCTCCGGGCTCCATCATGGGACCATATGCTTGTGTGGTTTTGGCGCTGATTGCGGGATGGAAAAGTTAGCAGCATGTCTCATGCATTTAAGTATTGTAGCGGCTTCCTTGTTTACGAAAGGGGAGGGGTCCTTTGTTGAGAGGGAATTGGTGACGTAGGTTTTGAATCTCTCCCAGTCAGCAAGGTTGGTTTTGTATTTGACAGAGGGCATCGCTTTTTCGAAGTGATGGTTGACTGTGACAGATGAGACTATGGGAAAATGGTCACTATTATGTAGGTCGTCGAGGATGTGCCAAGAGGTTTTGGGGAGTAGCTGAGCAGAACAACAGGTAATGTCGACGTGTGTAAGGGATTTATGTGTAGAGACGTGAGAAGGCGAGCCATCGTTTAAGATAGCTAAATAGTATTGAGATATGACTTCTTCTGGGATGCCGCCACGTGTATTTGTACTCGGTGATCCCCATAACACACTCCACGAGTTTACATCACCGGTAAGAATCAGCAGAGTTTTGACTGTTTGTAGGATGCTAACGAGGTTGTCTTTTGAGAATTCTTGGTTGCGTAAGACGTACAATGAAAGAATTGTGGCTTTTAGTGGTAGAACTACTTCAATTGCAATTGATAAGATGTTGGTTGATAAGTCTGAAATATTATGCACTATGTGTTTTCTAGTTCCAAGAGAAATTGTAAAAGTAACCTATATACCCTTTCGGTATAGGGGGTTGGGACTTGTATGGGCAGAGGGTTTTTTGAAGGGAGATAATGTCAGGGCTCTAATCGCGTAAGGCGACAACCGTCTCGAGATAGCGCATCGACGATACATCTAGTTTCACAAGTAGTTCGTTGACCACTATGTATAGTGGAGAGTACACCACCCTGCGGTGTGCCTCTGTTCACAGATTTGCGGATCATAGTATCACCAAGCTTCGAGCTTATCACTCTCTTATTGAGAAGCCGGTGAATAAAAGTCACTATAGACTTTATGATCCTGAGTCTGTTGAGTGCTGAGGTTATTGCGTGGTGTTCTATGTTCTTAAAGGCTCCTTCGATATCGACAAAGGCAATGAGAGTAAATTCCTTGAAATCGAGGGATTTTATTATAGTGCCAACAAGGGAGCGCAGGGCTGTTTCCACAGATTTGTCCTTGTTGTAGGCATGCTGAGAGATCGAAGTTTATCTGTGACTATGTTTCGGAAAAATACGTCGATCAATTTTTCCAATATCTTCAGAAGAAAGGAAGATAGGCTTATAGGCCTTAGATTCTTTGGGTTGACATGTGAGCATTTTCCAGTCTTGGGTAGACGACTGTGGTCATTCTCCTAATTGTTTCAAATTTTTGTAGCTCTGGCGGAAAAAATGCCATCAGGCCCTGCCATCTTGTAGGGCTTAAAAGAGTTGATGGCCCACTGGACAGTGTTTTTTTCGCCCTTAGGGAGCTGAGATGGGGGTGGGGATGACTGGTTAGACTGGTTGACTGGGGAGGAGTATGATCCTCCCCATCACTGCAGTCTGGGAAGTGGGTGTCAATAAGAATCATATATCAATAAGAAGACATTCGCCCTTGGCATCAGGGAGGGATTTTGGGTGATTATGCTAATATTTTCCGCTGTCTCGAAGTCTCAGAGGCTTCTCCGATCTTCCCACAAAAGAGTCCAGGACGATCTTTTGGCTATTCTTAGCTCATACTTAAAGGTACTGAGAGCTGTTTAATAAGAGTCCCAGTCGGCATTGATTCGGGTTGCCTTGGCTCTGTTGAAGAGTTGTGTCTAATCTTTGCGGAGGGAATCAAGTTTTGAATGCCACCATGTGGGTTTAGGCTTTCCCTTAACTATCCTTATGGGACAAGGTCTAACTAGAGCCTGATTCAGGATATGAGTGAGTCTCTCCACTCATGAGTCAAGCTTTGAAGGACTTAGCGGTTGGGATTTGTCAGAAGCCGCTAACAGGTGACCGACAGTCCCCCTATACATGTCCCAGTTAGTTTTCCTGATGTTCCGGAAGGGAGTTACACCAGGGGTGGAGCTTGTAAGGCTGAAAGTGATATAACTGAGGTCAGAGAATGAGTGGTCCTTAGACACCCTCCATTCCTATACATGCCCCAGTTAGTTTTTCTGATTTTACGGAAGGGAGTAACACCAGGGGTGGAGCTTGTAAATCTGAAAGTGATATAACTGTGGTCAGAGAATTCCTTTATACCATCCGCTATGTGGTCATAGACAAGGGGTAGGTCTGGAACCTCCTGTCTGATTTTGTTAATAATGGTGGGATCGTTATTTATATTACAGAGTGCCAACTTGCTTCTTAAAATGAATTCTAAAAGGTGCTTACCTCTGTCGTTAGTGTCCATGCTCCCCCAGATGTTATGTTGTGCGTTGGCACCACACCCTAGGATGAGTGCGGTCCTAGAACTCTACGCATCCATGATCACTTTCCTCAGTGACTCCGACAATATGGCACGGTCACCAGCCATGTATGCCGAAGCCAGCCATGTTCGCTGCATGCCCGCCTCCAGACATACGGTTACTGTTTCTTGATCGCTATAATTGGAGAGAAGATAAACATTTAGTGAGAACTTCGCAAGAATACAGGCTCTTGGATTACCTGTGTTTCTTACAAATAATAGATTGTAAGTCCGCGCCCCAAGTTCGCAGATCCGATCATTTCTGAACCTTCTGTTTGGGATGGAAGATATAATTTGATAGTAATCCCGTGAGTAGTGGAGAAAGGACGGTTCGGCCTGCGCAGAGATCCGCAATACGTTGCTAAGGCTGATTAGCCGGGAGGGTCGTCAGGTGACCTCGGCGCACCGTTCGCGACTGAGCTAGTTTTTAGAGTGGGCCCCCAGCCTAGCTGATCATCGGCACCGCACGTGTGACATCTTGATCCAGCCCACCGGAACAGAAAAGGAGTGGATAGGGTAGCAGGGAAGGAAGGGGGTAGCCGTATCTTAGCTTCCTGTCTCCTCAAAGGGAATAGTCCCAAGAGTCATTTACCTGTACTAGGCCTTCGCACCACGACCAGGTGTACAGCCACTCAAAGGTATGCTAAGGAAAGTGTAAATGGACGAAGTAATGTTATTAAGAACCATGGTGATCTACTCTGATTCTGAACATATTCTCTTTCTCACGTTTATTTGAAAAATTGTTAGTGCATATTTATCTCTCTCCCTCTCCTTCCATTGTATTTATGTGTCTCCTTCTCTTTCTGTCGTAATGTTGTAGCATGATGACTATAATTGCTGCTGACTTGCTGATAAATACAGTGTGGACCAAAAAATGTTTACACTATGATTAATGTACTCTCTAATTGTAGTGATGGTCTCAGAGTTTGTCATTTAAATGCACGTAGCCTTAATCAAAATAAATTAGATTATGTAAAACATATATTCTCAAATTCTCGCGTTGATATAGTCTGTGTTTGTGAAACTTCGTTCAAGAGAGACTTTAACGATACTTAATATGATTTATCTAACTATAAAGTATATAGGAACGATAGAGTAACTATAACCAGAGGAGGTGGAATTGGTGTTTATTTCAAATCCTCACTAAAATGTACAATTTTTTTTTTGTTGCATGTGCTTACGATCGTGACCGCGGACACTCGCCGCAATCCTTTTTTGACTTTCTAGCTAAATTTTCAGCTCAGTACGAGCATATTATTGTTTGTGGGGATCAATGCAGATTTACTTAAAAAGTACGATCAAGCTTTTCGTTTAAATGATTTTGCACTTGGTTTAGGATTGCAAGCTTACAATACCATCTACCCTACTCGCTTTGAGAAATGTGATACTCCTATCCTACTCGATCTGATGCTTGTATCTGACCCATCATCTATTCTTCTGTATGACCAGCTTCCGTTTGACTATATATCCGATCACGATCTACTCTTTTGCATTTACAATATAAACTTTGACCACTCGTTTTCTTATAGAGATTATCAGTCTACACATAATGATGCCCTTCATGAAGGGGCCTCTTCTGTTCCATGGAATTATTGTCGTCTTCAGGCGGATCCAAGCTGCCAAGCTTAACATTCTTCAAAACTGAATTGTTCAACTACTATATAAATGTTGCTTACAAAACTTAACATACGTAATAACTGTTGCCCTTGGTTCACTACTGAAGTTACCAATATAATTAAAATGCGTATAAGACTATATAGTAAATGGAGAAATCACTCCTTCAGTCTCAAAATGGCATGCCTACAAAGTTGTGCGAAACCAATCAACAGTTGCTGTTCAAAACGCGAAATGGAACTTCTATGCCTCCAAGCTGAACACAAATCTGCCTTCCAAGAAACTTTGGAATAACATGTGTCAACTAGGAGTATCCAAAACTAGCTCCACATGTAATCTGGACCCAGACTTACTCAACAATTTCTTTCTGGAAAGTGAAACTGAAAACAGTTACTCCAATTTTAAATTTAAAGAACCACTTACTCAGCGCAGAATTAGGCACTTATACGGTCAGTCAAATTGAAGTCATAAATGCAATTAGGGATATCAAATCGAATGCCACTGGCGAAGGTGGTGTACCTATGCGTTTTGTGAAGATGATCCTACCTTATATCGTACTCTACCTTACTCATATCATAAATCATTGCATAACCTCCTCTAATTTTCCTCGATCTTGGTCAATTGGCCACGTAATACACGTCGCAACGAAGCCTGAGCCAACGTCCGCTGCTGACATCAGACCTATAAGTATTCTTCCGTGTTTCTGAAAAGTCTTTGAGAGGTTAATAGCAACGTAGCTAGTAAAATATCTGTCTACAAATAATCTTTTATATTGTGCTCAATCCGAAAATGGCGGCAAATTCGCCATTTCAGGTGGTTCTGAACGCACGATTGTTATTTTGCACAACTGACAGCTCTTTCCCACAAACTTCAGATGAAGTACTTCTGCCGAATTTCATTTATTGTGGTCACGTGATTACAATGGTGTTACTTGCGGTGATATGAAGAGTAATTCGCTGTTGCCTTGGTAAGATTTTGACCTATCATCTGTCATCTCTCCGAGAGACTGGCGCCTTTAAAGATGCTGCAATTAAAGGTCGGGTGGTCGGATTGACACACCCCACTCTCCTAAGAATATTCCCCTGACGGTGTAGCAGTTGCGACTTTACATGCGCCGGCGTGTGAAAGTAGTTGACCGCACTGCCGTCCCATCCGCTTATCAGTGAAAGTAATTGGTCTTTTATCTACTGGGAAAAAAGCTATCACATCACATACAGTGGCAACAAGATCCGATAGCCAACTGTTGAAATCGGCTAATGTAGGTGGATGCAAGTCCCTACCAGTTTGCGCTCAGCTTATGATTAGATGCACCGGAAGCTTACTAACGAACTCTCTTAGAAACACTGGATTATTCAGATATTCTGTTGAATTCGTACTCTCTATGGTTCCATAAACACTTTCAACGGCTAGCGAATATTCCACCAACGTAGACATTTTTTCAGATTTAGGGGGTGGAATATTTTTTGCCCTTGCAATAAGGGATTCTATTAAGTGATCTGCGAGTCCGAACAGCATGCGAAGAGTGATGATAACACCTGTCACCATGGCTGGCTGAGTAAGTCGATGTCTAACCGATTGCCATGCTGCTCTCTGCAAACACTTGCTAGACGGACTATGTTCTTTCGGCAAGTTCTGTGGTTTGTTCATAGGAGTTAATAAACAACTCCCATTCTTATGGGTTGCCGTTAAATAATGGTAGAATGGTATCAAGCGCGCTTACCTTTTCCTGTTGTATGGCATCGTTGTCTTCGTCGTCGGAGTCCATGGCGAAAATTGCATAATTCTGCCGCAAATGGCTCCATTGCAGTTGATTCTCCTCTTCGAGACATCGTAATATCATATATCATCTTTGATATTGTGGCTGGGGGCCGCCTTTTGTGTTCCGCACTTTAGCTGTCTCGGTGCCAGTTCGAATAGACTGATTCTGGTGCAGTTATTGAAGCTGGTAGAATTGCTGGTGGTGATGGTGACGGCGGTCTTGCAATTTCTTCCGGTGACTTGCAACTTCGTAGCGTTTTACTTGATGCAGATGAAGTTGTTGGTACCGCTAAGCCTGCTTCGCAAGCGCCGAATATCCATGGCTGACCTATAATAGAATCGACAACTACGCAATCAAAGTGGTGCCACAGATCACAGACGTCGCACTGCACCATGGTGTCGTTATCCGCCGCGGTGCACACATTGCAGCTATGGCGACCAACTAGCTTATTCCCAGAATTAATGTATATATATATAAATATAAATATATATATATATATATATATATATATATAAATATAAAATATATATATTTATACGAATTACGAAAAACTGTTTCGACCTGTGAAAGGTCGGGTGGTCGGATTGACACACCCCACTCTCCTAAGAATATTCCCCTGACGGTGTAGCTGTTGCGACTTTACATGCGCCGGCGTGTGAAAGTAGTTGACCGCACTGCCGTCCCATCCGCTTATCAGTGAAAGTAATTGGTCTTTTATCTACTGGGAAAAAAGCTATCACATCACATACAGTGGCAACAAGATCCGATAGCCAACTGTTGAAATCGGCTAATGTAGGTGGATGCAAGTCCCTACCAGTTTGCGCTCAGCTTATGATTAGATGCACCGGAAGCTTACTAACGAACTCTCTTAGAAACACTGGATTATTCAGATATTCTGTTGAATTCGTACTCTCTATGGTTCCATAAACACTTTCAACGGCTAGCGAATATTCCACCAACGTAGACATTTTTTCAGATTTAGGGGGTGGAATATTTTTTGCCCTTGCAATAAGGGATTCTATTAAGTGATCTGCGAGTCCGAACAGCATGCGAAGAGTGATGATAACACCTGTCACCATGGCTGGCTGAGTAAGTCGATGTCTAACCGATTGCCATGCTGCTCTCTGCAAACACTTGCTAGACGGACTATGTTCTTTCGGCAAGTTCTGTGGTTTGTTCATAGGAGTTAATAAACAACTCCCATTCTTATGGGTTGCCGTTAAATAATGGTAGAATGGTATCAAGCGCGCTTACCTTTTCCTGTTGTATGGCATCGTTGTCTTCGTCGTCGGAGTCCATGGCGAAAATTGCATAATTCTGCCGCAAATGGCTCCATTGCAGTTGATTCTCCTCTTCGAGACATCGTAATATCATACATCATCTTTGATATTGTGGCTGGGGGCCGCTTTTTGTGTTCCGCACTTTAGCTGTCTCGGTGCCAGTTCGAATAGACTGATTCTGGTGCAGTTATTGAAGCTGGTAGAATTGCTGGTGGTGATGGTGACGGCGGTCTTGCAGTTTCTTCCGGTGACTTGCAACTTCGTAGCGTTTTACTTGATGCAGATGAAGTTGTTGGTACCGCTAAGCCTGCCTGGCTGACCTATAATAGAATCGACAACTACGCAATCAAAGTGGTGCCACAGATCACAGACGTCGCACTGCACCATGGTGTCGTTATCCGCCGCGGTGCACACATTGCAGCTATGGCGACCAACTAGCTTATTCCCAGAATTAATGTATATATATATAAATATAAATATATATATATATATATATATATATATATATATATATATATAAAATATATATATTTATACGAATTACGAAAAACTGTTGTATATTTTTTATTTTGTGACGGGTGGGGTGGCCCTTAAAAGTCGCATTATATAGAAAGTGTTTACAGAATTGAAAACAACAATATTACGAGAGCAATTTCACCAGAATCAGAACAAACCAGAATATAAGAATAAATATTTAAACAAAGTACTACTGGGGCCGAAGTATATAACCCAAATTAATTGTGTCTAAGTTAAAGAGCCCTTTTTTAAGATTTCTTGTAAACGCAGCAGGAAGTCTTTGTAATCCGATGTAAAGAGGAAGCTTGTTAAATAACCGGCACGCTGTTACAGTACACGAATTACGAAAAGCTGTTGTACAGTAGCTGCGAACAGAAACAAGATGCAATGAATTGAGACGTAAATTATAATTGTCAAGTATACTGAAGTTAAGATTATGATCTTTTGTAAAAAATCTTCTAAAACACTTTATAGCAGTATAAATGCCGAACTTTAAGGATTTTCAAATGTTTAAATATAGGAAATCTAGGATGTAAACGATGTTTTTTGCATATACTTCTAATAATATATTTTTGGAGCAACAATAAGGGTTTGATTTTGTTAAAATATGTGTCACCCCAACAACTAATGCAGTACTGCTATTTTGAGTCAAAAATACCATAGTAAATTATTGTTAGAAGTCTACGGGAACTAACTACGCAGATAATAAAATTGTCTGAGTGTAGAGCAGAAATTTTGTCTCAAAGCATCAGAGTGGTTGAAGAAGGACATCTTTGAATCAATGATAAGTCTTAAGTATTTAAACTAATGGACTCTTTCAATTTTAAAACATTTACTACAACAATCAGTGAATCGACAAAACGTTTGCATGGGCTAACATGAAGAGCAAGAAGAACTCGACAAGTTGAATCTAAGATCTATCTCATGTTTATCCAAAATTCTAGAGAAAATAGTTACCAAGTGTATTTTATGGCTTGCTGAAACAAACAATCTAAGTAGTACAAGTCGCTTTCAAATCACTTGTCTTGATGCGCTACTCAACTTAGACTATTTTATAGCTAAAGCTCTAGCAACTAGGAATAATGTCACTCTCACTCGATTTCGAAAAAGATAGAATAATAGGACGATACATATACAACTATGTCTACTCGTCTTATCACCCTGTATCACCTTTGTATTATGCTATTCATAATTGCTTTCGATGATATAAACTAAATAAATCACAAACTGCTGGATGACTGCATATATGCAGATATTGTTTTCAAAGTATGTAAGAACAGCGATGTTAACAAAACCAATGTCCTGTTTAACCCAGCTCTAGAGGAAATCCTTGAATGGTTATCAATGTCTGGTGCAAAATTATTCATTAAACATGTTGCATATATGTAAAAAAAAATATATATACCTTAGGTTTAGGTTATGTTGAGGTGGCTGACTGCCGCGGAGAAGGACAGCAGACACACTTAGGCCAATCGAAGGCCCATTGTGCTACCACGCGGATCAAGGGTACTTATTCCTCAAACCAATTAGTGCTTTTAACAAATCGTAGAAGAAGGCTAATTGTGATGCTACTTATTTCAGCCAGATTATCAAAAAATGGGACCCAGAACTCTAAATCTACAGTGTGAGAGAGCACTGCAGCTGCATAGCATGTGTTCAATGGTTTCTTCCTAACCCAAGCTCATGCAGTTTCGACAGAAGGAAGACGTAGTCTAGAGTCGTGAGTTCCGATGGCACAATGCCCTGTTAGAACGGCCTGCTTAATCTTATCAAGCTAAGCGATCGCTTGGGATCGATTATATGCCACAGTTGTTTGGTAATGAGGCATCCTGTGCCTGATATCCATCCGCGATTTGTTTGACCACGCGTTTCAAGCTTTAGCAGATTTTTTATAGTAGCGATATGCATGGAGGTTGGGTCTCCACCCGAAATGAGTGCAGAATTTGTGCCGAAATTGTGAATTCTCTGGAATGTCACAGTGTCCCGGCACCCACATAAGTTGGATGTAAAAATACTAGACCTTCTCGTTAAGAGGTAGGCGGTAGTTAAGGCAGGTCTTGGAGTTAAAAGTGACTGAATTCAGAGATTTGATCGCTGTCTGGCTATCGGAACAGATGACGATATCTGTGCGCGATATTACATTGTTTTTTTGCCAGGACATAGTGAGGTATGTATCTATGGGCATAGAGGCATACCTGCGTAGGATCGTTGTCCAGACTGCAGTTCTTTTCAGCTGCTCAGCGATCTTAATCTGATCGCCGTACTAGCTGTTGTCTGTTTGCCAATTAGTTCTATAGGTGGCAGGTTGAGGAGTATGTTTAGTGCTTCGGAGGAGGTAGTCTTTAGCGCTTCGTTAATACATACGCAAACCATCCTCTTGGGGTGATGTTGTTTTTCTTATCGAGTGCGGTCCACCAAATTGCGACGCCATACAGCAGTATGGATCTGACTACTGTTGTAAATAGCCAGTGAAACATTCGAGGCTGCAGTCCCCATTTGCAGCTAATGGTCCTTAATCTCGTAAAGAGCTGTGGAGGCCTTCTTGACAGGTTTCTGGATATTTAGCTTCCAGCTTAACTTCGTGTCTAATATAACCCCTAAGAATTTAGTGCTGTCACTTAAAATTAAGAGGGTCCAGCTAGTCCATTTCACTAGCTTGGATAGGGCAGATCGTGGATATATATTTTATAGATACTGCGATGGCAATATCATCTGCATAGGCAATGACCTTACAAGAGTCTGTTGAGTGCTGAGGTTATTGCGTGGGATTCTATTAAAGGCTCCCTCGATATCGACAAAAGGAGTGAAATAGTTTTCTATAATGCCAACAAGCTAGTGCAGGGCTGTTTCCACAGATTTGCCTTTCTTGTAGGCATTCTGCCAGGTCGAAAGTTTATCTGTGACTATGTCTCGGATGAATACGTCGATCAATTTTTCCAGCGTCTTTAATAGAAATGATGATAGGCTTATAGGCCTTAGATCCTTTGGGTTGACAAGTGAGCACTTTCCAGTCTTGGGTATCAAGACGAAAGTGGTCGTTCTCCAAATTGTGGGTACGTGGCCAAGATCTAACCATCCTTGAAAGTTGCTGACCAGCCAGGTAGAGATTAGGTCTGCAATTTTTTGCAGTTCTGCCAGAAAAATGCCATCTGGTCCTGCCATTTTATAGGGCTTAAAGGAGTTGATGTTTAGTGCTTCGGAGGAGGTAGTCTTTAGGCTTAAAGGAGTTGATAGCCCACAGGACAATGTTTTTAGTCACCCTCAGGGAGCTGAGATGGGCGTGGGGGTGACTTGTTGGAGCTCCACTGATGACTGAAGCTTTGAAGGATTCAGCGGGTGGGATTTGTCAGAAGCCGCTAAAAGGTAACTGAAAGTCCCCCTGCACATGTCCCAGTTAGTTTTCCCAATGTTACGGAAGGGAGTTACACCCGGGGTGGAGCTTATAAACCTGAAAGTAATATAACGGTGACCAGAGAATGAGTGGTCCTTAAATCACCCTCTATTAGTTTATAAGATTCGCTATATGGCTATATGGTCAGAGTTTTGTCTAGAACCTCCTTTCTGTTCCTCCCCCTGTTGGCTGAGGCGGAGAATAAGGGCGGCCGAAATCCCGTTTGAGGATCTCCCTATACGGCTGTTGTGGCGTGAACTGGTCGCTTCCCTAAACCACGGCACTTCAGGAGCTTTATTAAGACCCTAACGGGCACTAGGTTTTTGGTTCCCAGTCAGTGAGGGAGCACCGGTCTCTTTTGTTTTTTGGAGGAGTGTTTGGTTTAGTAGACAACACTATCCCACGAGTAGCGGAGAAAGAAGAAGATGGACTGCGCAGAGATCCGCAATACGTAGCTGAGACCGATGGGTCGCCAGGTGGCGCCGGCATACCGTTCGCGACTGAGCTTGTTTTTAGAGTGGGCCCCCAGCCTAGCTGATCACCGGCACGGTACGTGTGACACCTTGATCTAGCCCACCGAGGGAAGTGGAGAGGAGAGAAAGAGGATAAGGTAAAAGGGAAGAAAGGAGATAGTCGTATCTTGGCTTCCTGTCTCCTCATAGGGAATGACTATTCCAGTCATCTGTGCTAAGCCGACAAGGTGTACAGTCTCGCGAAGAATCTTAGGTTTAGTATATAATAATAATTACTGCTGGAACAACATAAAATTAAACAAATCCCTAGCTGCGAGAACTAATACAATGAAATATCTAGCTTGTAAAAAAAGTAAAGTAGCTATACGTGTAAAAAAAGTCTAATGTATACATAAATACCTTCACATATATAACAAAAATGTTAGCTTTAAGCAAAATAACCTACGGCCCCTCTATCTACTAATATTGCTCTAACGCTATACTGCAGATAATTAAACCAATATACCGTAGATATCTAAATGCTTTTCCGACTACACCCATCGAAAACATTCTTGTTGAAGCAGGGCTACCGAGTATTGAAGAACGAAGAGATATGTTAAGACTAAAACATTGCTAAACTCATGTTCTCCAGAAACTCAATTATCGATAAGGACGTAAAAAACACACTGAGTAACTAACTTACAAAGGAAATACCATCAGCAATCGCTACCACACTAAAAAAGGCAACGGAAAACAATCTCCCTCTAAAAGTAAACAAGAACAGTAGTCCACGCTACCCATAATGATTTATTCCTTTTCTGAGTCTCTGATAATGTCCTTAGCAAGTTATAGAAAGAAAAACACTAACAGCACGACATACCAATTTTTCACTGGCGGTTTTTACTAACGGATCTAAGACATTTATTCAACAGATCGTTTGCCGTGACTTACGAAAATCGTGTAATTGCCTGCTCCGGACTTGGCTTCGATATTTACAGCCGAAGCCCTTGAAATTCTTCCATTAAAACTATCATTAACCAGCATTGTAAACACATTATATACTCCGATAGCACTTCGATCTTGAGCGGACAACAATTTTGAGCTTATATCGAAAGTCCTATACCAAACTATCAAATACTCGAAAAAAAAATTTTGATTTTTCAGCTTAAGAATATACAAAAGAAATGCAAGAGAGCAAAAAATGCAATCAAATATCCTCAAAAAACAAGAAATACAGAACCCTGTCAAAACAGGTCAGAGGTCAAAGAGGTAAAAGAAAGTCTTTGCCATGGGCATAAACCAAACCACGGAGGAAATATCGAGAGACAGGGAAAATATATATGAACTGTAGAGAACAACGGCCAAGACAAGAATGGGTACCAAGCGAAATACTGGCACAAAAATTATAAAACAAATGAAATCAGATACAAGAAAATCAAAAGAGTGATTAGAAACAAGATCAGGGAAGCAAAGAATAAACACTATCAGGAAGAAGTGAAGAACTAGAAAAACAATAGAAATCAGGATGGCCTTAATATCCATAAAAAGATAAAAGAAATATCCGGCGGGAAGAAGAAAGCAATGCGGTGTATTAAAAGACAAGGAAGGCAATATATTAGTGACAGCAAAACAAAAGTTAAAAAGATGGAAAGAATATATTGAACAACACCAGAAATAATGAAGGAAGAGGTTATGAAAGTGGAAGAGGCCAAAAATAAAAAAAAGCAACAGGTCCAGATAGATTACCGAATGAGTTTCTAAAGCTTAAATAGGGTATCCCGATACTAGTCAATTTATTGAACGCAATTCACAGGTCCGGTAGAATCTCAAATGACGATACAAACAATCTTCATTACATTACCGAAAAAAATAAGGTCACACAGTGTTGTGACTGTAGAACAATTGAGGATATTAACGCAAATTTGGCGTAAACCCACAAAAACCGAAAATTACCAAAATAACAATTTTTGAGGCCCTCAGAGCTCTCCAGTGACGATAAACATAATTTCAATTATTGTGGTTTACAACACTTCTGCGCTGATAGCCTGAATTAGCCTAATGAGCCACACATTGAAGATATTTCTGAAGATAATGCACAAGAGAATATACAGTAGACTGGAATGATATGATATGATATTTGCGCCTCCCAATTGGTGAATAGTGCTTCCGTTTGCTTCCTTTTGCCAATTACAAGTTAGCAAAGACCATATAATACCAAGAAAGAGAATCTGAAAATGTTTGTTAAATGAGTACCCAACGCATTCGTTACTTATTATCTCAATACCCGTTACTTTAATATAGTTACTTGTCACTTTCGTTACTTCCTTCAAAAGTGAAATTTTAATGATACTAAAATTTAACTCTGATTTTAGGACCTCAAATGGGAACGTTGTATTCGACTGAATAATGTATTTATGTTGGCATGAATGATCTCTGCTTTTCAAGTCAATTTGCACTCATAAAAATATAGCAAAAACAAACAAATATTTTGTGATTTGCTTCTCGTACTCCAACACTCAACAAGTGGAAAAGTAGCAACTAAAATTCAAAATGCGGTATGATCATAATCATCACAAAATGCATACAAAAGTTGGCAATAGTGGCCCGAAAGTCCCAGGCAGACCTGCGCCTAGCTTCTCAGCAAACACTCATGTTGTTCGTGCTATTGTTCTTTAACGAGTGGAGGGAACCTACAATTTTATGCCGACTCCGAACGGCAAAGTTAAGAAGGTTTTTCTAGACAGGAATAATCTTTGAGCATTGTGACTCGAAAGAAAGGGGAAGCCGTGAAAAAAAAAAATTTGTAGTTGGGAATTCGAACCTGGCAACCTCTGCGTAGGAGTCGACGCACTAAGCCACTACGCAATGGCTACTCATTTCATTATCAATCCTTTTTTAAAGAACATAATGCAGTTACTCTACAAAATCAAAACAAATGTCCATAAATTGTCCATTGTTGGCATTTTCAAGAGTAGCATGCCATACAGCATTGATATCTACCGATACGAATAAATAAATCATACTGTATACCACACCAAACATATCTAACCGAGGATGCAATATATGTACATAGCAATACGATCGTATTCCACACAATTTGCATGGAACATACATATAAAGGGTATACACAATCACAAATCTGCTTAATACACATCCAAACAGTATAGAGAAAAAGGATACTAAAGGAGAAGAGAAGAGAGTCGACCGACCGATGACGGATTTCGTGCTCCATCCCAATAGGATAGTAGATACATACGATCGCCTTCCGCACAAACAATTAAATTGTTATTGAAAAGAGATATAACATACACAGCACGGGACGACGTCAAAAGCTGTATAGATATAGACCATGATACTAGAAAAGAAGAGAAGAAAGTGAAATGTCGGTTGTCGTTAGTACATGTAGGCATAAAAGGACACGATACCTTAATAGTAACCATATACATTGAAGAGTAACGTTTCATTATACGGTGCTTTTTTGAATACTCGTTACTCTGTAACGAATACATACATTTTGCTATAGTACTACGGTTGAGGTTGTCGGTGAGGAATTCACATTCAGAGATTGTAAAGCTCTTTCTGAATGATCACCCATCACCAAACGAGAACAAACCAATAAACATTTTTGCGTTTTTCTTATCTTCTTATACCCATGTACACACAAACAGCATACATACACAGCTCAGATACAATATTCTACCTTTCTGCTTCGGAAAGGATTTTTCAACAAAATCATTAAGTTTTGCTGAAATTATGAATATCTAAGTCCTGCACGGATTAACCGATTTAGATAAAATTTGAGAGTTAAACTCATCACGTGTTACAAGATAGAATACTTTTTTTCTTGGTTCATTATCTTTGAGTTCAATTCATACAAATCGCACGCAAGTAGATGGAATTTCCAAGAACACTTTTTTATGAATCTGCCCATCTTGCATCACACAGTGTGCAAATTCAAATAAACAAACTGAAAATAAAAAAGAGAGTTCGTGGTAGGCACCAATGGTAGAACAGGGGTAGAGCATATGTGGCATATGTATGTTTCTACGTCAGTCAATCTGGATATTGATATTTGTTTTTTTTTTCGGAAACAAGTCTACAAAATAATTTTCGTGTTCACTGCATAATTAGAGGAGGTAGAGTTGCTATCCTTGCCAAAAATTATATTGTTAATTCAGTGTTGCCAATTTCCCATGTTTTAGTACTAGAAAACACCGGAGTTGAAATTAATCTAAGTAACACTACTAACTTATATATGCAGTAATCTTACTTGCCGGCATCCTATTTGGAGGTATTAAGGGCTGATGTTTGGGGAAACATTTTGTGGAATGTATGTCTACGATATAACTTTGCCATGTTGCATCCATCTGGTCCTATTTCCATCCCTGCATGTAGTAAATACTCCCAACTGACGTTGGACATTTTTCTTAACTCATATTGTTTATAATGTTTACAATAATCTCAGACCACCTTCCTGTTATCTGTAATGTCTTGGTTAGTCCTTTAATACATAACGCATAGTACCTAGATTATAGAAACGCAAACAAGGAAGTTTTTAGATACCATCTCAATAACAACATACGTTCTTGTTCTAAAACGTTTCACTTCTTAATAGCAACGAGCAGATTGGCGATTCCATTGATACTTTTCAAAGAAAAATATTTGAGAATATTTTTGCCTGTACACCTTTTAAAATGGCTTCGAGAAATTCTTAATTTATAAAAGATTCGTAACCGTTACAGAAGACGCTGGCAGAGGAACAGATTAGATAATGCTTTCTATGTAATTCACTCGCACAATCATGTATCGAATAATTAGTTATAGAAATTACTTATAGAACAACAAACTCATACTACTCGATACAAACTCTACTTTTTGGAATGTAACTAAAATGTTGCGAAAGAAAAATAATTACTGCCCAAATTTTCGAAATAATGGATCACTGTTATTGACCGACCAATGAAGGCAAAGCGGAATTGTTGACAACTACATTCCTCAATAATAATTGTATAACGAATAACTATGTATCTCCATTTAAATCTGAGGTCGAAAACGAATAGCCCCATTCCATTTCTTGCTGAATCTTAATGAACTCACATTTTTGGATGACATTGATTTTTTTGTTTTTTTTTTTCATTTATATGACTTTCATAAACAATGCCTGTTTGTAAATGCAATACTTCCCTACGACATGAGAGAAAGCGAAGGTAGTGCCTATTCTAAAACATGAAAAGGACCAGGACCCGTGTAGTCCGGTTAGCTATAGGCCTATTTATATTTAATATCCTCGAGAATGTTATTAAAATTAAAATTGACGATATGGAAAAAGCATTTGACTCAGTATGGCACAACGGGATTATATACAACTGATTAAATTAAAAATTCCCAACCTACATAATACAAATTTTGCAGAGATTTCTAGTTCTAGTTTTCTAGTTGCGCTGAACGGTAGTTTCTAATCCCTTAAATATGTTCCAGCTGGAGTCCTACAAGAACCTGTTCTCCCTCCTACGCTATTCAATATATTTATTTTACTCAGAGTATCGAATTGTGACGAAGTCTATGGCGATGACTTGGCACTATACTCTTTTCATGTATACGGTTCTGCGATAGAGAATCGACCTCGATTCTTGCAACCAATGCAATGGACTTACCTATTTTCGATTCTTGTAACAAATCCAAGAAAAGTTTTCGTTTTTTGCAACATTAAATTGTACGGCGCAAAAAATATATATACTAACATTCATACAAATAAATGTGTATACTTTACTATCTGCTAATAATAAAGCGCTACGTATGTACGTATGCCACATCTATACCGAATGTGGAAGAAATAAAACTTAAAAGCAATTTAGTCCGTTGGCGAAGTGGGTTGGTGTGCAGCAACTTAATTGTTCCTTTGCTTTGTTTTCCTAATGCCCAGATTTATGGTGCAAGTTTGAACTCCACTTTTGGTTTAAATCTCTTCAACTATTAGTCCTTTCTCACAGTTACCTTTCTTGAATTGAGTTCAATTGTACTATTTTCGACATAGTAGTTTTTTACTTCCGTATTTTTATTATTTGCCTTTCGCAGGACTCGGATTTTCCTTGTTTTCTATCTATCTCTCTTTACCGATAACCGCACGGAAGCTCTACAAAAGCTGCAAAAGACTGCACCAAATGCACTTTTAACCTACAACATATAGTAAGACCAGAATTTAGTTATTGTAGTAAGTACACGCACCGGTTGGAACGGTTTGCCTTTTTTTCGCTCACATTAAACAAACGAAGCTGAACTTAAGATTTCAAATAAAAACTTTGAACTAGGTTTAAGGTTCAGCCGAACCTTAGTTCTTCACTGTCAAACTGGGCATTTCTATTCCCTTAAATATGTTCCAGCTGGAGTCCTACAAGAACCTGTTCTCCCTCCTACGCTATTCAATATATTTATTTTACTCAGAGTATCGAATTGTGACGAAGTCTATGGCGATGACTTGGCACTATACTCTTTTCATGTATACGGTTCTGCGATAGAGAATCGACCTCGATTCTTGCAACCAATGCAATGGACTTACCTATTTTCGATTCTTGTAACAAATCCAAGAAAAGTTTTCGTTTTTTGCAACATTAAATTGTACGGCGCAAAAAATATATATACTAACATTCATACAAATAAATGTGTATACTTTACTATCTGCTAATAATAAAGCGCTACGTATGTACGTATGCCACATCTATACCGAATGTGGAAGAAATAAAACTTAAAAGCAATTTAGTCCGTTGGCGAAGTGGGTTGGTGTGCAGCAACTTAATTGTTCCTTTGCTTTGTTTTCCTAATGCCCAGATTTATGGTGCAAGTTTGTCCACTTTTGGTTTAAATCTCTTCAACTATTAGTCCTTTCTCACAGTTACCTTTCTTGAATTGAGTTCAATTGTACTATTTTCGACATAGTAGTTTTTTACTTCCGTATTTTTATTATTTGCCTTTCACAGGACTCGGATTTTCCTTGTTTTCTATCTATCTCTCTCTACCGATAACCGCACGGAAGCTCTGCAAAAGCTGCAAAAGACTGCACCAAATGCACTTTTAACCTACAACATATAGTAAGACCAGAATTTAGTTATTGTAGTAAGTACACGCACCGGTTGGAACGGTTTGCCTTTTTTTCGCTCACATTAAACAAACGAAGCTGAACTTAAGATTTCAAATAAAAACTTTGAACTAGGTTTAAGGTTCAGCCGAACCTTAGTTCTTCACTGTCAAACTGGGCATTAGTGTTATATTTGCAATGAATATTATATATAATATAATATCTCTCTTAAGTCTAATTTGTTTATGATACATACAAAGAGAAATTTGTCGTAGAAAAAACATACCCTATTGCAGCGACGCATAAGCTTTAGCAAACCCGAAAGAGAAGAACGAAAAACTTTGGCGAATGATTACAGG
The DNA here is from genome assembly GCA_964034865.1 of Eristalis intricaria. Classification (NCBI taxonomy): domain Eukaryota; kingdom Metazoa; phylum Arthropoda; class Insecta; order Diptera; family Syrphidae; genus Eristalis; species Eristalis intricaria. The sequence goes on along the minus strand of OZ035873.1, from coordinate 53,553,743 downwards.
GTGTCATGATTACAAGGTAGGGCCTCTAAAGAAAAAGATCCTAAGCATATTAAATTTACACAGATATAAAATTCGAAAAGAAAGGATCTTCTAATAATAAAGCGCTGTGTACATATGTAAGTATGTGTTTTCGTTCATGATAGATATCAGGTCCGTTCGTTAAGTGGATTTTGGTGCGATGGCCTGGTTCTGTGATTATATCTGGCTCGAGCTACTTAAACTTTTACTTTACTTACCTAAACAACATACAACAAGTGTTCTATTTGCAATGAATATAATGAAAATTATAATTTATAAAATAAATATTTTGTATTAAAATCAACGAATTTAAGTGACTTGTTGGCCGTGATTCAAGAAATACTCCTCGTCGCTCCTTTTTTTCATAGAAAGATTAAAAGCGACTGCCATAACTAAACGATGGAAACATGTTGCAACAGCCTCTCTTCGAGCATGCACGGTGTTGCATATTATGTTGCTACATACATATATACAAACATGAATAATATGCTACAACTCGCCCATCCTGACAAACGAGATCTCCTGATCTCTTATTTCGATATTATTATTACAAAGATTGTTGCTTACTTTAATCCCACTCATTTTAACGAAATTAGTATTTGCTTTTACCCTGCGGCCTCGAAGCCAATTACCAATGTTATCTGCCGCCCCACACCCAAGTACGGAGTCCTTGCCTGTTGAAAATTTTCTACATACGTGAGAACATACCTATCGTTACGCAAAACTTTTTCTACCTTGTACGGACCTTTAAACTTCGGAATGAGTTTTCTTGACGCACCGGGGCTAGAATCAAAGTTCTTCACTAAAACATAGTCATCCTTATTATATCTGTTGTGAACTCGACGTTTGTTGTTAATATATCGTTCATTGTATGATTGTAGATTGTAGAGCTCGAACGGCGTCTTTAGAACCAGTTTATTCGGTCGGATAAAGGCGAACATACTTGGTAAAACCATCAACTACCACTAAAATATGTTTATATCGCTTCCGCTTCCAATGGTCAACCGGACCATAATAGTCTACGTGTATAGTTTCAAACGGAACATCTCCCTTTGGGATGCTGTGGACAAACCCTTCTTCCCCCCTTTTGATAAAAAAAACTAGGTACTTGAGACAATTTGAATTTTTTAGTTTGTAACATTTTCTTTAATTTCTGGAAACCAATAGCTTTTCCGTGTCAAATCTACAGTTTTGTCAACACCAATATGTCCAACTTCATCATGGTACTTGAAGGCTATCTGACTTGTCATATCTTCTGGGACGTAAAACAAAATAGTATCTCCATATTTTCTATACAGGACAACATTGCGCATTTCGTAAAAAGACCTTTCTGCTCCTTCTAACCTTTTGCGTATTATCGACAACTTTCTATCTTTTGCTTGACATATTATTAAATTACCCTCCAAAGTATTCTCGACAACTAATAACTGGGTCGACCGACTAAATGCATCTACATGCTGCATTCTACTTCCTGACCTATGTTGTAACCTGTAGTCGTAATTTTGTAATTCCAATGCCCACCTTGCTATTTTCGCGTTTAATTCTCTTTTATTTAAGGTACGAGTTAGGGAATTGCAATCCGTAACAATTGTGAACTTTATACCTTGGAGGTACACGCGAAATCGCGGCAAAGCACTTACGATACCTGTGATATTTGGCCTCCGCATCAGTCGTAATTTTTGAATAGCAAAATACTGGATGCATTTTTACATCATTCTTTCTTTGCAGGAGAATTGCCACTAAGCCAACAGAACAAGCATCGCAATAAAGTTCTGTGTCGTCCAAGGGACTATACAGTGCAAGCACAAGGGCTTCAATCATTTTCCGTTTCAAAGTTTCAAAAGAATATAATTCATTTGGTCCAGAACTGAATTTACAATCTTTCCTTGTCAAATCATAAAGCGGTTTAGCTATTATGGTGAAATCCCTAACCTTCGAAAGTATGGGCAAAGCCCCAAAAAACTTTGCACAGAAGGAGCTGAAATTTTTTATTGCTTGGACGCCCTTGTCGTCGGCTTGAATACCCGACCCTGTAATTGTATACCCGAGGTACTTTATTTTTGGCTGTAAAAACTCGCACTTATCTAAACGTAATGCGAGATTGTTTTCCACTAACTTTCTCAAAACTTCACTCATAATCTCGAAATGACTTTCGTAATCTTCAGTCGCTATCATTAAATCGTCCATGTAAATCGTGATTTGGTCCTTTTTGATCATATGCGCGAACATTTTGTTAACAAATCTTTGAAAAGTTGAAGGTGCGTTTTTTTAATCCGAAAGGCATTCTTAAAAATTCAAATTGGCCCAAAGGTGTAACAAACGAAGTGTAATCTATTGAATCTTCCTGTACAAAGACGTGGAAGAATCCATTTCTCAAATCTAATCTTGTAAAAACTTTTTTATTTCCTAAACTATCTATCAAGTCATCAATCAACGGAACCGGGTAGCAATTTTTTTGCCGTTACCTTATTTAATATCCTATAGTCGACACACATTCTCAAATCGCCGTTCTTTTTTCTCACTAACACAACTGGGGAAACTAATTCCGATTCGCTAGGCCTGATATAATTGTTTTCTAATTATGTATCCAACAGACTTTGTAACTCCTTCTTTTCAGCAAAGGATACCACCACCTCGGGGTGCAATGGAATGGTTTCGTGTCGTTAAGCGGTAATCTAATCTCGCATTTTACTCATGGTTCTTGGGGCCGCGAGGGTTTACAATAGCTTCCATTAAAGAGATTTACAAACTTTTCTTTAATAGCGTGGGTAACATATTCGCTTATATTAAAATTCAGAGTTTTACCAACATATTCGTAGTATCGTTAACGTATTATTATCAAAATTGTCGTCTTGACTTAGTTCAACAACATTATCCATTACATTTTCTTTTACTATTTTAAACTTAGCTTTATGGAGAAAATCTCTACCTAAGACTGCCTCATATCCCATGGATCCATTTGGGACAACTAAATTCTAATCTACAAACTCATCTTCCACTGCAATAAAACTCTGCAACTTTCCAAAAACTTCTAATTTGCTTTTATTTAAACAAAAATAAGATAATTAATTTGTTTTATTTGTATTTATGTTTACTTCTTGCGTGACGCATGACCGCCTGACAAAACTAATCGGGCTGCCGGTATCTATGAGGCACTCTAGGGTAAAACTAATGTTAGTATTGTACCTGATAATATTCGTCCTGGTCAGGATACTGTAGTGCCATCTTCTTGTTGTTGACACACGTTGCTGCTAAATGGCCCATGTTTCCGCACACAAAACGGGCTCCAGGTTGGCGTTTAGGCTTACTACACTCCACTGCAAAGTGGCCCAAGCAATTAGAATTATAGCACCTCTGCGGCTTGACACCTGTCGCGTCTGACGATGTCATCGGCTGCTTTTTAATTGCACCCGCCTTCAGTGATATCTTCTTTAACGCCTGGATCAGCTTTTGTAGTGTTATATAGCACAGCATGTGAGCCTGCAGACGCAAATTTTCATCCGGGATTCCGTCGATCACATACTCGATTAATTCGTCTTCTTCTAGCTGCAGCCCTTCACCCCAGTTCGTTTTGTCATCCAAGTATACGGCGAAGCTCTCGCTCCACTTCCAACGCCGCTGTTCGAACTTTCTGCGCCGCCCAGCTTATCTTCCTTTTCTCCAAACTTCTCTGTCAGCTGTTCAATTAGTCGCTTTGAGTTTTCGTAGAATATATGTGGCCTAGATTGAGCCCACTCTTTAGCTTTTCCCCACAACTTGGATAGGATAAGAGCGCGTCGCCCCTTACACTTGCTGGTACAGAATTCAACCGTTTGAAGAGCGTGCAGCCCAAGACTCAGCAGCGAATCACGCGGTTGATCACTCGAATACTTACTTGCGTTAAAAACCATTTTTCTTTTCTGTGTTCAAGACTCTTTTTACACGGAACTATGTACATATGCTTGTTTTTGTTCTATACGTCCTTTTTTATATTACTTTTATACTTTCACTTTTTGTTCATGCGTATTTACTTCGTTATTATATTATTATTATTATTATTTATTACCGGGTAATTAAAATTACAAGCTAATATAGAGTTTAACGAGCCTAGCTGCGGAGACTATTGGCTTTTGATAAAAAATTATTGATTTTAACAATATTATTGAAGTTAGGGTTTTGAAGTATGTCATAGATAGAGTTGTTTTGAAAAAAATTATTGACTATGGGCTGCAGTACTGGGCAGTTTTCCAAAATATGTTGTAGGCTTAGGTGGGTATTACAGGTGGGACAAGTTGGAGGACTGGTTTTGTTCAGAAGGTGTTGGTGCGTGACTACTGTGTCCAAGTCGTAGCCGAACAAAGTTGGAGACTTGTGATTTGGAGCAGTTTGTCGGGTACTTAGGCTTGGTTTTTGCAGGGTTGATTTTTTTGTGGTGGTAGTGGTATAGGCTCCAGTTGTCGTTTTTGATGGCGTTTGAGGTTCTTTTTCTTTTTTGTGTACACGGCTGTTTTTGGCTGAGTTGGCTCCTTTATCGGCATGGTCGTTGCCTTGGATTCCCACATGCCCAAGGATCCACATTATCTTCATCGTGTTTGGCGATGAGTTGGTATCTGATTTCAGATATGAGATCGGTGTTGTTGTTGTGATTTTTTATTGCATTGATGACTGATATGCTATCAGTGCATACAATGCGTTTATTGTGAGGTCTGTTTGCTATTTTTATGGCTTGAAGAATAGCAAATGCTTCTGCTGTAAAGCGAAATCTGGGAGATTACCAATCTTGGCGATGGATTCATTTTGTAGTGTTACGGCGAATGTTGTATTGACTGTGCTCTTCGAGCCGTCGGTTAAAATGGGAAACCAACCCTCTGATTTTAAATTCTCGAGGGTGCTGGAAAAGAGTTGATGGTATGTCCTGTTGCTGGTGTTGCCCTTTTTGTAGTCGGCTAGATTTAGTATCAATGTTTCCTGATTGATAAACCAGGGGGGATGACGTTGTGTATTGCAACGAACTCTTTGGGTTGGTAGATCTACCTTATCAGCTTATAGAAGAATGGTGGTGATGGCAGAATTTATGTTTCTGGCGTGTTTTTGGGTTTGGCTCTTCTTTATATCATGATCGATGACTGAGAACTTTGAAAAGGTTAGTTTATACAACAAATTAAGAGTAATAATGTCCCCCCGTTCCTCAATTGTAGGTAGTCCTGCTTCAGTTTAAATATTTCTTATTGGGCTGGTTGGGAAAGCATTAATGCTTCTTCTTGCCGCGTCGTTGTACAAGGGTTTAATTGTTTTTAATATCGATTTGTGGCAGTGGCCGTATATGTATAGTCTATAGTAAATTTTGCTTAATACTAACATCTTAGTTATTTTTGTTAAGGTATTTATATGAGCATTGCTTTTTTTGTTGATAGTCACTTTACAATATTTGTTCTCGCAGCTAGGGATTTTTTAAGAAGTAGACTGTTGTTTCCAAGAATACTTATTATTGAATATTAGTCCTAGTGTGGTCGCCGTGGGGTAGGGGGTAAGTGCGTCGACTCCTACGCATAGGGTGCCGAAAAAATCCGATACCCGGATTTTTACCACATTTCACGGCTCCACCTCCTTCGAGTCACTGACAATGTTCAAAGAGTATTTCTGTCTAGAAAAAGCTTCTCAAATTTCGCCGTTCGGAGTCGGGATTAAACTAAGATTAAGATTAAATTAAGATTTGCACATAATTGATATTTATATTTGGTTTAGGACAGTTTTTTTACGACGTATATGAAGCGTTTTACATTTATTAACGGATAATTTAGCGCCCGATCCGTTGGACGATGCTAAGATTTCTTCAAGTGCATTCTGAAATAATACAATACATTTATTGACATCGTTTATTTTACATAATATTTATATGTCGTCTGCATAGATGCAATGGTCTAAAAGTGGATGTCTTGCTAAAATTCGGTTAATGTCTTCGAATGCTATTATGAAGAGAACCACATATAGGGGTGATCCCTGGGGTATACCATTATGCAATGGGTAGCTGGCAGAGTAAACTTTGTTAGCTTTAATGCAGCATTTTCTGTTGACAAGGAATGATTTGATATAGCCGTTTATCTTTCTTCCAACACCCCATTTTATAAGGTTGTTTAGGATAACATGGATGCCGATTCTGTCGAATGCTTTGTTGAAGTCCAGGGAGAGGATAGATATGTGGTTTGTGGCTGAGAGCTCTCAAGAAAGGAAGTCGATTTGGAGAAGAGCGTCAACGCATCCCCTAATGGCTTTAAATGCAACTTAATTGGGGCTGATCAATTTATTAGTTTCGACATACCAGAGCAAACGCTTCGCGATTATCTTTTCCATAATTTGGATATGCATGGGATAAGTGAGATTGGGCGATACCCTTCAATGTCATGTTTATTTTTATTTGGTTTCGGGATGGGGATATCGTAGCCGATTTCCAGGATTGAGGGTTAATAGAATTGTTGAGGATGTAATTATTTGGTTGGGGAAATTTTTCAGCATTGGGTACGAGATTTCGTCTCTGCTAGGGGTTTTGCCTTCCACCTTGTTGAGTGCAGTCTCAATTTCAGTGAAGGTAATGGGTTGTTCGATGCGACGAGCTGTGGGGTTGACGAATTGGGTTGTGGATCTATTAAGGCTATTACTCTATTATCGATGAAAGTAAAAATATGTGACAACCTGTTATTTTCTGAGGCTTTTGACTATTTTTACGCTATGAAGTTGGAGATTTTTGAAAGGTCAATGATGGTCTCGTTATTGGATTTTATGCAGCTAATTGTTAAGGAAGTGGAATCGCCAATTAAACGGCAAATAGTTTGCCATATTTTGGTAGGAGAGGTGTTGGGGTTTATGTTTGTCGTGATGTCAGAGAAGCTCTTGCTCTGTTTGAGTAGTCGTCTAAATTTAGCGTTTATTATTTTGTAAGCGATCAGGTTTTGCGTCTTGAGATGCTTTTGGAAGTTGTTAAGTGTGTTTTCTCAAGGATGAGAGTTTACTGTTCCACCAAGGAACTGATCGTTTCCGGTTGATGTGGCTGGACTGGGGAATGGCGAGGTTTGCCGCGGTTCTCATTGCTTTCAGCAACAATGATGCGTCTTTGTTGTTGTCTGAAGATTGGATTGGGCTAGGCAAGAGTTCAGTGATTTTTTGTCTGAAGTGCGACCAGTTTGTTGAGGAGTTGTTGTAATGGGTTTGGATTGGTTTGAGAGGGAATGTTTGCGTTGCAAGATGTGGCAGAAGACTGGATGATGGTAATTGATGGTGTATTTACTTGGGAGTGTCTTTCAGTTGTATTTGTTTGACTGGTGTTTTTAGTTTTGTGGCAATGTGTCTGTGTTTAGTATGACGATTTTTTTGTTTGATGTTGGTGAGTTGGAGTTTGGGTGAATGTGGGACAGTTTGGTGGCGTGGGGATCTCTCAGATTGCTGTTTGTATTCGTTGTTGTTTTTTTTTTGTTGTTTCTGCAAATGATTCTTGTAGGGGGATTTGGTTGGCACATTGTTGACCATATATGCGTTTGGCTTCTCCCATAGTGCATTTTTTACAGTTTTTATGGTGAGAATTAATTTTGCTTGTTTGTAAGCAGGGCATGATTTCGAAGATGAAGAGTGGGGGAGAGAGCAGTTTGCACACATTGTACGGGTGCGTGGGTCGGGTATGTGAGGGGCAAGGTTACATGAATCGCATTTTGCGTTGCCGTTGCAGCGCAGAGGGACATACAGTAATGTTTCATTTCGGTAATGATTTCTGATTCTGAAACGTTTATTAGACAAGGAGCGTAACAAATACCTTTGGATTGGTTGTGTTGGTCGTGCAGTTTTACCGTGATTGGGCAATGCCAGATAGATCTTTGGCTCGGAGGAAGAATTCCGCAGTCCTCTGGGATCTAACGAACATTAGGAGGCTGCCGTCGCGAAGTGGGGTTATGTTCTCGTATTCTGTGCTAATGCTATCAATGGACTTTTTGAGTAGGAATGGACTAAGGGCGGTGATTGGTTTGCGGTTTTAGCCGGAGACATTACGACGAAGCGGGGATTTTTCGCATTGGAATGTGTTGGCAGTTCTGGGAATGTCAGGGACGAGAATATCGAACCAGCCATGAGTATTTTTAGGCCTACCGGCCATGTTGTTCGCTTGTTTTATTTTGTACTCTAGTAAGAAGAGAGAAAAATAGAGAGAGAGAGAGAGAGACGGTTTGAAGGGGGAAAACCGGTTTACGCACTAGGCGAGAACTAAAGTCACTTAACTTGCTTAGGAGCGATGTTATCGGTTCGAGAACTAGTCGGTGACTGTCGTTATTATATTTTTGTGTTTTTGTGGTGAATCCCACTTCTGAAACTGTAAGAATCGCTATCAGAAAGAAAACACGTCCTTACTCGTTGACAGTCACTCTTATTCTGCTCTCTTTTACATTATCCATTGTTCGCTTGCAACAGCCTCTCTTCGAGCATGTACGGTGTTACATATTATGTTGTTACATACATATATACAAACATGAATAATATGCTACAATATTTTTTAGATTAAGATATCAAAATCTCACAAAACGTATAAGCCCGAGAAGAAGTTTCCGCTGATAGAGCAGAAATGGAAGTTATTGATATACATGCCAAAGAGAAATTATTGATAATATAATATGGGTGGCGCTACAGGCCGTGATGGCCAACTTCTCAGCAAACACTCGTGTTATGCATGCTATTGTTCTTTCACGAGTGGAAGGGACCTTTATGCCGATTCCGAACGCCAAGTTTGCTAAGTTTGTTTTAGACAGTTATTACTCTATCAGCATTGTCATTGGTTCGACAGAGGTGGGGTCGGGAATCGACGCACTAACCCACTATGCACTACCACTACAGCCACCACAAAAAAGTGAAATAAGAAGCTTTTCCATATTATACTTGTAGTGGACAATAATCGAAATTACACTGTATCTCGAAAGTGCAATTCAATGCTTTTTAAGAATATTATATGCATTATATAATCTTTTAAATACAAACATTAGCGCTCAATTACCAAAACAAAATAAATGTTGATCTATGCATAGCGATATTCAGAAGAAGACTTTGCCTTTTTTCAAGGTGAAGTCTCCAATCCAATCTACGTGGGTTGATTCTGTAAAGCAGCTCGGAGTGTACTTAGACCATAAATTATAATTACTATAATTTATTAGCATGAAAATGAAATTATATACATACAGGGAGCAGGGGCTTACGGCTCTATGGTTTTGTACACATCATAAAGCAACCAGACAAGAAATTAACCTCTAGTAATCGTACACATTAGTGAAAATATCAATCTCATAAAAATGTTATATCCTCTTATTAACCGGAAATCATTACTAAATACAAAGAAATAAGTTAATTTTTAAAGTCGTTTTTCAAGCACTGATACGGCTCTCCAGTTTTAGGTAACTGCGCCAAGACTCACACTGATAGAGTACAAATTGCACAGAACATAGTGCTAAGAATCGTACTTAATTTGCCACGTGATACCCTCAGCATGAAAGAGCAGGTGTGATCCAGATTGGAAGAATAATTGAAATACTCAATGAAAATGTCATGACCAGGTGCTTAAAAACTGGTTATCAAGTAATTAGGGAGGTAGGTTAGGTTAGTGGGTAGGCATGGTGTAACCACGCCTCACTCAGGTCCTCGACCTGTGATGGTACGTTGATTATACAGCCGTTGAGAGATCGTACCCTCTTTTCTCAGGTGATGATGAGTATTTATATAATAGCAATCCCGAAATCCTGACGAACCTACAAACAGACATTAGTGGAATTTCTGCAAGTTCTTGGAGGTCTTAGAAAAACAATTCACCCAGAGTTCTATGTCTCAATAAGCAGAGGCTGGGGCATTCACAAAGTTAGAGAGGTGTGTTCTCTAACTGCTCTTCGTCCCCACGGCCCCTGCGTATATGGTATCTTGAATAAGTCCCATTTTGCTCTTTTGATATCTGAAATGATTATGACCGGTTAGCGCGCCGACTACCATTCGCAGCAGTTCTGTACTGTATAGGAGGAGTTTATTAGCCTTACGCTGTTGAACCTCGGGCATAACATTCGGGTAGTCTCGCAAATGCTGAGAGTTCCACCTTTCATTAGCTTGCTCCATGATGGTGATTTATTTATTCACTTAACAACTTAATTGCTTTCCTCTTATATATTGTGATATTTACAAACACCCTTATTTGTGTTTAACAACATTCACTTTATATATATAATCTTTTAAATACAAACATTAGCGCTCAATTACCAAAACAAAATTGTATTGTCCGTAGTAAGGTCTTCAACCATATCTCTGAGCGAATCTGATCAAACTAAGAATATATTGTAAAATAACGTTGCAGTATGAAAGAAACAAAATAACTCGATATAAAACGTTCCCTTGCTGTTTCACAGTTTTGACTGCCTTCAAACCTTTAAAATTAACTTCTGCTTCTGCTTATACAGTAACGGGCAATACTAAAGCACCCCTTAGCAAATTATATTTTTAGAGTATTATTCTGGTATCAGGTGGCAGAGGAGCAAGGGCTTGTGATTGTTTTTCTCATTTTTAAAGCTTTATTAAATAAAAAAAACAACCAAACATAGCATGATTTGTTACAAAAAAAAAAAAAGAAAAAATACTTTAAACATATGATGATTAATTAAACATAAAATTCACCTCGGTAAAACTAAAGCACCCCTCTCATATAAACATTTTCCTATCAAATTTAAGGATTTATTGTAATTTTCTTTTATAATTGTAATGTCGCCAAATTAAAAAGCAGAAATCGTTTTATTTTAGTTCACTTTTATGTGAGGTTTTACTTAATGTTGACACAAAGTAATTTTATTTATTATTTTAAAGGTCCGGATGACGCTTGAATGGGAAGTGTGACTATATTTCAACAACTGTCATACTGACATCAAACATGTGGAACTTATTATTTGTGGATGTCGTATGGTGTTGCCAAACTCATACATCACATTCGCCCCCTTACAAAAATAGTACGATCAGAATCATTACAATTTTACAAACTTCGAATTTAAAACGGCAAAAACGTAAACATTCGAGGCGCATGAATACTCTCGTATTCGCATCGCGATTCTATTGTCAAATAAAAATTGATTTAAAACCTCATCTATATTGTCATTTTCCCTAGCCTAGATTGCCTTTTTTATGGTTCGAAGGGCGTTTTTAGCGGCTTCATTCATCGCAGGTTGTCCTTTTGCTATAAGGCACTGGGAAACGCCAAAACTTTGCTTTGGTCGGACACGAATTCCGTTCCGTTGTTGGATGCAATCATCTCCGGAAGGCCAAATCTTGGAAAAACGTTCTGAAGGCCCTTTATGTAAAATTAAAAGTTAGGCATTTTGGTATAAAACACCCCACTTTGAGAAGTCGTTTATACGTCAATTATAACTAAAAAATTCAAGCCTATCAGAAGTCCCGCGATGTCCACATGAATTCCCACGGTTTCCCTGACGTTTCCAAGTCAATTATCTGTGCTTTGGGTGGATTTTGCAAAAGAGATAAACAAATTTCGCAACCCTTTATCATGTCTTCGACTATCCGATCAAGATTGGGCCACCAAACGTTGTGTCGTAAGAGAGATTTCGCTTTTACAATCCCCATGTGAGTTTCATGAACTTCTTTCAAAATTAACTTTCGTAAGGAACGCGGAATCACGACCAAATGGCCCCATATTTATATTTTGCTTTTGGCAGATTTCCTGTCTGTAGAGTCTGTAACACCGTCTTCTAGTAGACATTTGTGGTATACCTTTCTTTTCACCGAAAATTGGGACTAAGGGCTGATCCCTAAGCAACTGAAATGCTCGAATTTCGATAAAGAACGAGGAGCGAATTCAATTGGTGGTCGTTGAGGTCCGTCAGGAAACGAATGGGCTTCTGTACCCACACTAGACGCATCGCAGGTAAGAACTAAAGGCAGTTTCGGATCGTAGTGAACCAACACAATGTCTGACATAATATGTTCCTTCGTGCCTTCAAAAGCATCCATAGCTTCTTTAGTCCACAAAATGTTTTGTTTTTTAAAATCCTGTACATGGGAGACATTTTTGTAAATAAATCCGGAATGAAACGTGTAGTAGTAGTCCACGAAAACCACAAAAGGGTATAACATCCGACATACTTTTAGGAACTGGAAAATTCATTATAGCTCCATCATGATCTATATTGACTAATCCTTTGCTCGAAATTAAATACCCTAAATATTATATTTCGTCTTTCGCAAAAACGCACTTTTTTTATTAAGTTTCAGTCCCGCCCTATACAGCTTATCGAACATCACGTGAAGTCTTTCGTTATGCTCCTTGAGGTTATGTTCCGAAATATTAATATCATCTAGGAAATTGACAACTCCATCGTTCCCTTCTAACATTTTTCAATTTCACATTGAAAAATACCCGTAGCTGGTTAATTCCTTTTCATTAAAAAGTTGTGGATACTTCACGTTACCAAATGTCTTAACGACTCGCTTAATCCGATTTGGTTGTAAGCATTAGCTAAGTCTATTTTGGAAAAAATAGTATTTGTTGCTGTAAAATTAAAACTGTCATACTGACGTCAAACTTGTGGAACTTATTGTTTGTGGATGACGTATGATGTAGCCAAACGCATACATTACAATAATAAATAATATGCAATGCAAAAAAAGCACATTTTAAATAAAAATTTTATTAATTATTGGTATACATTTTGTGATTACTACGAATAATAACCCACCAAATTCACAACTTGCTTCTTAGGACTATAAAAATTGGACCGTTTGTTAACCATGAAATAAAATAACAATTAAAATTTACAGCAACAAAAATTAAAATTGCCACGCTCTGAAAAGGTTTTTTTAATAGACCTACAGTGGTGCTTAAACAATTTGGCACAACATCTAAAAGCTAGACAGAAGTGGAAAGCAAGATCAGAAGAAAAAAAATATTTAGTTGTAACATTGGCCTCATCAATCATTTCCGAATTTTACTTAATAATACAGTGGACTCCCCCTAAGTCGAATTGTCACGGGATAAAAAAAAATTTGTTCGAGTTAGAGAGAGTTTGACTTAGAGAGAGGTTTTTGTATGGGAAGTTGAGGGAAATGTATGTAAAATATGGCGAAAAAGTTCGAGTAAGAGAGAGTTTCGACTTAGAGAGAGTCCACTGTATCTAGTAATATCGGGTGAATAAGAAATTGATGCAGGCAAGCTTGGAAGTTATGCCACCGGAACAAAGAGTATTTATCTTCGGGACTATGCCTGGTATTATATGCCTGCAAGCATGCACAAACTTTTCACTCACACAAAAGAAATACTTTAAGCTTGCATATTGTAAGTAGAGCAACTGTTCGAAGAGGCGCAAGAAGCCAGCAATAAGACGTTTCCGAGAGCATTTTAGCCGAAAGTCTCTAACACAAAGTTCGAATAGAGGTGTTCTCAACCTATTTTTACTGTCCTCGGATCCATATTTATCGAGCCGAAGTATAGAACGTAATAGAAAAAGAAATTCTCTCCCGCAGGAAATAATTTCCCTGTTAAACGCTCCCGAAGCATTGCCATCAAGGATCAGCTTAGTAGATGGCGATAATGAGAGCGACTAATTTCAGATTAAAGAAATAAGATTAAATTAAGAAATAAATATTTTATTTTTTTATTTATTTATTATTTGGTAACAGGAAACTGAGTGTATCTAGGATACAGGTTTATTTACGTTTTACTCATGAATGATGAAGGTGATGATGGACGTAAAATGTGTTGTTCGATCAAAATATCTTGGGAAGTATTTGTCTCGATTCGTTGGATTCGACTCGATTTTAATGTATCTTTTCTGAACACATTGGTGAAAATGAAAAATTAACTAAATCGGTCCAATCGTCTTTTAATTAGAGACCATAAGGATTATGGCACGGATGGATTGGGTGGGGTATACGCCCCCCATCTCAGACCACACATGGTCATAGGTCCTAAAAACTTCATACAATACAATTTATACTATTTCCGAACAAAAAAAAACATAGTATGTCGATAGTACATCGATATCTGTCGGATTAAGTTCCGCTAGATTCGCAAAATAACCCTGTTCTACGAGGTGACGAAATTTTAACTTGCTCTATTCCACGCTATTATGCATGTAGCGCTCAATTCATATAATTTAGATGCCGGAAGAAAGGTGATGCTGTTGCTGGCTTCGCTGATGTCTATTCTACTGATGCCTTTGGACGAATGCTTTTATCTTCGCTTCCTTTTTGTGAACATTAGATGCCCCAAATCCTTCGAGTTCCTGTGTACAATGTATGGTGTGCTGTGGGCCACTTTTCGAAAGCGATACACATTGGCACTCAACGCAATGCAATTGTGTCTGCGCAAGCGAATCAACATTGCGTTGTACATTGTTTGCGATCAACTCGAATCTCGATCTTGAAATTAACGACGAGATGCGTAATGCAGCGTTGGTTCTGATCGAAGGCATGTGTCGAAAGAGTCCAAACCAATCGGCCTCTATTGAATGCCGAGCAGAAGATCTCTGATGAAGGTTGTTGACGATGGAACTGAAGGCATTTACTTTCTCGATCGTCCCGGTGGGACAGGCAAGATATTCATCAAATTGCGTTGGCTGCATTCTCTGGCATAGGAACCACATTGTTGGAAGCTGGTTCAACTCCACATTCGGCGACAACGAAATTGTTGCGAGAATGCAAAATCATCATTTGGGAAGAATGCATGTTTGAGCAAGAACAAGCTTCAGAAACAGTTGACCGAACGATGGAGGACTTACGAAGTGATACGCGACGATTTGATGTGGCTTTGATATTGCTCTACGGATATTTTTGTCAAATGCTTCCCGTCATCCCTATTGCTGCCGAAGACCTTAATGCATGCCTGAAATAGTCGTTTTTATGGTGGCATGACAAAAAGCCACCATGACAGAAATTGAACACGAACAGTCGCATTGCAGAACGACCCATCGGCTGTTGAATTCTGAAGATAACTGCTGGCGCTTGATATTGACCAAATTCCAAATAACCAAATAATGACGTCCATTTCTTGAATTTCATTATTCAAAAACAAATGTCTAGAGAACTGCATTCGTACAAATCCGTTGACAGCGTGAGCGACGAGGATGAAGCTACCGACCATCTGCCGGTATTTTCGAACTCGTTTGATGTGCCAAAATCTCCGTCGCATACTTTACAGTATAAGATGCAATATGATCAATTGCATCAAAATCATGTTGCGGAATCTTAATCATCCGAAATTGTGCAACGGTAGGCTGTTGTCCGTCAAGAAACTGATGGACAATGTTATTCAAGCGACCATCATTAAGGGCAAATTCAAAGAGAAGAAAGTCATTGTGCCACAAAATCCGATTATTTCAACTGATCTTCCATTCCAATTCAAGCGGTTCCATTTCCCCCTTTCGACTGATTTTTTGCGATGACAATCAATAAATCGCCCGGCCAATCGCTGGACGTCCTGGATTGATCCCGACTTTTCCCTGTTTCGTCTTCATTGTTTGTTTTTGCGCCGAAAAACATTGTTCATCATATCGCTCTCTACTGATTTGGATTCCATTAAAATAAATCACATTGCAATTTGAACTATGTACTTTATTATCACTCTGAAATTTGTTTTGAAGGCGTTAAATTGGGGCGAGGCGAAGTTCTCCAGGTCCGCTAGTTATGTCATGTATGACCGTAATATTATATATTTTTACAAATTCAGTAAAAATCTTATTCGAATTGAATGTATGTAAATCCATGTTATGTTTAGTATAATTTGAATTTATTCTAGATAAATGTTCTACTTTACCTGTGTTTATTTCTTTTTAGTGGTTTTGATAGGTGACTCGGGAGTCGGAAAAAGCAACTTACTTTCTCGATTTACTAGAAATGAGTTTAATTTAGAATCCAAATCCACAATTGGCGTTGAATTTGCTACAAGAAGCATTGAGGTAATATTTCAGTAGCAAGTTAATTCTATTTTCATTTTTATGCACACAAAGGTTGACGGTAAGACTATAAAAGCTCAGATCTGGGATACAGCTGGTCAAGAGCGCTATCGAGCTATAACTTCAGCTTATTACCGAGGGGCTGTAGGAGCGCTTTTGGTTTATGATATTGCCAAGCATTTGACTTATGAGAATGTGGAAAGATGGCTGCGAGAGTTACGGGATCACGCTGATCAAAATATAGTCATTATGCTCGTTGGAAACAAATCAGATCTAAGGCATTTGCGCACTGTACCCACTGATGAAGCTAAGTCATTTGCTGAAAGAAATGGCTTGAGTTTTATAGAAACATCTGCACTGGACTCAACAAATGTTGAAACAGCATTCCAAAATATACTCACAGGTATTAGCAACTAAAATTCAAAAGTTTTTAATAAAATTATTATTTTCTACGCAGAGATATATCGCATCGTATCGCAGAAACAGATAAGGGATCCTCCGGAGGGAGATGTCATTCGTCCAACTAACGTTGAGCCGATTGATGTGAAGCCCACTGTTACCTCAGATGTCCGTAAACAATGTTGCCAGTGACCGCAGTTAACAGATATATTATTAATATTCTTTGTTTTTTTCATATTAAATTCTGAAAATAGAGTATTAGTTATAAAAAGTAACTTTTAACCCGATTTTAAGCAAATCATAAAAATTCTTGAATGCTTGACAATTTTATGGTTTTTTTTTTCTTTTATTGAAAAGTTTGGAACTAGATTACATATATTACATGAATAATAAAATTCAGGTATATAATGCTGAAATCAATAATCTGTGATGATATGTTGTCACATAAAAACCTTTGAAGGTTTCTTTTTCTCAATCACCATTATTTTAGAACGAATGATATGATTATTGAACAGGAAATACAATATTGTAACATACGTCTTGGGTCCGTTGAATAGAACGTCACATTCATAATCGCAAAACTTCAATGTACCACTGTTCTCACTCTTCCTATCCTATAATTGATTTACTATTTGGTACATCAATTATTCATTATTATATAAGTGTATCACTTAAATACTAACTATGGGAAATATCTTTAATTTATTACAACTGTGTTGAACTTGTACTTTACTATCACCCCTATCTTAGAACAGGCCGGAGAACGTTTCACTTAAATTCACAACTTTCGATCATTGAATACGTTCGAAGTGAATGTTTCACTTGCCGGTAAGGTGAATGCGTTTTGAGGCCATCGTAGTAAACGTTCGAATCAAAACTACCCATACAAACTTTGACATTTCTCAAACGCAAATAATTGATTGCTATCTGGTTGTTTCTTGTGGAGTCGAGTCATTTTCTTGGAATGTTATAAGTATATTTATGCTAATATATAATATATAAATAATTTACTAACTGACCCGGCCACGCGTTTCTGTGACTGAGTATGTACGTGAGATGTAGTACTTTAGTTATCTATTATGCTACTTCGTAACATTTCTAAGTAGTCAATTCAAAAGTAATTTGTAAAGGGTTTCCGAAAGAAATCATGTAAATGTTTTAATTTGTATTTTATGAACTCAACTCTTTCTTGTGTAACTTTAGCCAAATCTCTTTTATTCTCCCGGTACTCCGTTCGCCTTACTATGTAACGTGGAACTTGAAGAATATCCGAAAATCGAATGGTGCCAAATTTTTAATCGTACTTTGTAATATTCGAGGAACTACCGAATCCAAAAATGAATGTCACAATCGTTCGAATTTGAAAGTTACACAAATGTAAGTAAATATAGATGTTTGTAAATTGATAAATTGCATTTAAATTAATTATTCAAACCACCCAATTTACTTTTTATGCAGTCTCCGGCTAGCTCTCGTAGCGTCAACTGCGTGGTGAATTTCTCTCGCTAATTCGTTTTGGCATACAGATAATTCTACTGATATTGTTAACTCACTCACTCAATCCGTCATCCGATTTTTAGGCACACAAACGTTTCTTTTTGTGCGGCCGTACAAATAGTGTTTTTTACACGAAACCATGTCTCTGGGGCCTAATAAAACAAAGCCCGAGAATAAGTTTAGTGTGCTAGCGAATTCGCCGAACCCCGGGTTAAAATGAAAAAATAAAACCTTCTACGTCTTTCTAATCTGGCCAATCAACGCCCTGTTACAGTGAAAATGCACGCAAACCTTAACTCATGTAAAGGCATCGTATTTGGCTAAAGAACATCCGAGAAACCGATATCGTATCTAAAATGAAAGCACTGAACTTGACTGACGCTTATAAGTTCACTAAAGTCATTCAGTCAAGTCAAGGCAAACAACAGTCAACCGCATTGGTCCTTTTCACTTTTGATCTTTTCCATCACCTACCACAGTTATGATAGGTTTCTAGAAATCAAGGGTTCAGGAATATTTCCCAAACCCAATGAGATGTCGAAGCTGGCAGTTACTTGGGCACACTACTGCAATAGTGTACCACGAACAAAATGTGTGAAAGATGCAACCTTCCACCTCACTAACCTAGTGATTATTCCCGCATCATGTGTGCCAACTGCTCTGGCACACACCCCTTATCATTCAATTCGTCAAATCGTTGAAAATACTTTCAAACCAAAAACAAGTGCAGTACGGCTGATGCGAAACGCATCTACAAACAATCAGATTCGGTACAATCTTCTCGCTTTACTATCTCGTTCGCTGAAAATGCCAAACAAGCCCCATAAACATAGCAACATCAAAACACCCATCTCAAGCCACACGTCCAATCATTCACACAGCTCCTATCGAAAGTAGTACACCTCGCCCACCAAATCCAAAAAAAAAAAATCACCCTGCTCACCACAAACAAACCTCTCTTTTAGTACAAAAAATAAAAACATAGACACAACCCCTTCAGCTTCTAAACCTAAATCAACTTCAATTCCCTCTTCTTCATCTAAGCACATTTGCCAATTAGAACATAATGCACAGAACCCTAATATAGACAAATTCTCAATCAGTAACCGCCCATTTCCGGGCGATCCTGATCTAATCTCCATCAGTGCACCAACAAAACTTAAATGCATGAGACGTACTGCTAACCTTTCTATCCCACAACCAGCGCCAAAACCACAGAAGCACGTGGTCCCACGGTGGAGCCCGGCGCTCTCCAATCTAAGGGACATAAAGGTTCCTGCTTTGAAACTATTTAAGAAACGACCCAACCAAGACTAAGAAAGCTAATGCAAACTTTCGAAGGCTTCTCAAAAAAAGCAACCTCAAAAGTTTCCACCATCAGCCCAGCATCTTCTACTCAAACCATATGGCATAACATTCGCCGTCTGACAGGCAATTACACTCCAAAAACAGTAACGGCTATAAACACGCCTGGAGGTGCAATTTTTTCCCCTCAATAAGTAAGTAACTATCTTGCAGTTAATTGGTCCCAGGCCTCTCAGAAAATTTCCCTATCACTAGAAACAAATATTGCTCTCACCGAATTTAACCACTGTATTTTATAGGCAAAACACCCGGGTGCGATAGGATATCCTATCCAATCCTACGAAGCCTGCCACAACTCGGTATAGATAGACTAATTAACCTTTACTACAACGTCTTTTGTACTGGAATCATACCTTAAAGCAGAAAAACTGCAATATTTCCTATCCCTTAACCTAAGAAAAACCTCAGTAGTATTGACGGTTACCGTCCAATATCTCTTATACCAGAGGTAACCTATAATAGAGATATCCAACTTCTACCTCCCTTGCCCCTTGATTTCATCTGACAGCGTTTTTTATACGCTCTTTGTCCCCTGTCTGTGAATACGTGTGAGCTCTTGAGAACAGCTGTGGAACAGCTGATACCCTTCCCCACCTTAGTATTGGGGTGAATTAGAGTTCTTATTTGAAAATTTGCTCGTTATTTGAACGTTTAAACGAACTTAAAACCATCACATACAGTGGTGAGCAAAACTGGTCGGATGTATGTCAAATCTAAGTTCATTTGTGGGCAATCGTTAAAAGAACATTGTGTCAGCACGAATGTGGGTGTGTCAGCCTCCGAATATTTTGAACGAGCTAAGGGATCGAGACCAAGTTGTCTTGACCAATATACCAAACACAACAATTGAAAAATTAGTGGAAAGTATGCCAAGAATAGTGAAAAGTGTTTTAAAAAGAAAGGGTATCTAGTCCAAGTACTAAAATTTTATTTAAATCGTTGTTTTTTGTATGCTGAGTCTTGCGTGCAAAACTGGACGCATTGACTTTTTTTGTTTTTTTTTTTAAGAACTTTCTCTTTTTGTGTTTGTTTTATTACATTTTATGTTATTCAATGATGAGAGTAATAAATAAAGAATTAATAATTTTAAACCGGAAGCAAATTGAGTAATTTTTACAAGATTAAAAGCAATATGAACTTAGGTTTGACAAACATCTGACCAACTTTGCTCGCCACTGTAGCTATTTTTCAAATTTATTAAAATATATTATGCAATGGTCTTCAATCTCTGCTTCTAACCTTTCGTTATCTAAATGCAAAATGCTACACATTTGTCGTAACATTTTGAATTATCTGTCCTGCAAAAAAAGTAATACCCGAACACCCTGTGCAACATCACTAGAGCGATCATCCGAATCATCAAATCTTCAGCCAACTTCTTACTAAATTTGCGTTCGCTAATGCATCACCGATTGATAACGACATCTACCACCAAGTCCACCCAAAGTCAAGAAAAAGCGTTCCCCCCGCCATAGAAAAATCATGGGAGTTGGGCAAGCTGCTTAAAAAACTCATCAAACATTCCCAAATTTTCTCGCATCAGAACCACCGTGGGCCATCAGTACCGACACTGTTCTTGAAGTAGCTAACTATCAGCACGAAAACTTTAGCAATTCCATACTACGCTCAAAAATGACTACGCTTTCAATTGAAACATCTCTTTTGGTCGCAAAAAGTTGGAAGCTCAACTTTTTCGCTGTCAGGAATTACTGGACACGCACTTTGAGTTTTTCCCTGCATGTAGTTTTCTTCCTACAATTTCATCTAGTAAATAATGCTAATAACAATAACACAACTTACATCTTTACTAGTAAACTGCTCAACAGTCGTTCACAGACCTCCACGCAGTGCAGACGTGTTTCGACTTAGTGCGGAAATAATAAAAATATCAAGTGTGGACAATAGTGCCAAAATAAAATGAGAATCGGTAGCTTCTCGGTAGAGTGCTCGCCGGTCAGTCGTTCACAGACCTCCATGCAGTTCAGACGTGTTGCGACTTAGTGAGGAAAATAACACTGAAATAAAATAAGAGTCGGTAGCTTCTCGGTAGAGTGTTCGCCAGTGTAGACGTGTTTCGGCTTAGTGCGAACATAGACAGTTCAAGCGTGTAAAGTGGTGCAAAAAGTTACAAGACCCAATAGCGTCGCCGTAGAGTGATCGCCGGTGATCCCCAGTCGTTCACAGACCTCCACGCAGTGCAGACGTGTTTCGACTTAGTGCGAAAATAAATAGTTTGAAGTGTGTATAGTGCAACTAAAAATTCGAAGACCCGATAGCTTCGCGGTAAAGTGTTCGCCGGTGACTTCGCGGTGCCGGGTTCAAATCCCGAAGAAAAAGTGAAATCTTTTTTTATTCAAATATAAAGAATTAAGACACAACGTGTGAGAAAAAAAAAGTGAAATGGAGCCAGTGGAGCGACCCGAGCTCAAAAAATCGGGTGATGGTGTACCGGTGGCTAGGACATCAGACCACCAGCCAACAAACGAAGAGGGGAGAAAGAAGAGGCGGAAGAAGCTACAGCCTCAACCCAACCTCGTCAAGCGCCGTTCCAGCCTTGGATCAGGCGATACGAAATTGGCGGCAAAAGCTGCAAATAGAGCAGCAGCAGCAACAAAACAACTGCAGCCACGACAACAACAGTAGCATCCAGGATGGTCGACGACGTCGAATACGAGTCGACAGAAGGGGAGGGGAGATTCTCCTACAGCGGGAGAGAGAGAACCCCTTCCACACTCTGACGTCCTCTGAATCGGAGGATGAAGATGAAGAGGACAGGGAGCTGCTGGAGAAGAGTCAGCGAGAGAGGAAGGAGCTGGACGCACACATCCAAGCCCTCCAAACTAAACTAAGGGCCAGGAGAGCAGCTAAAGAGGCTGCCCAACAACAGCAGCAGCAACAACAACAGCAGCCGCCAAAGCAGCAGAAACAACAACAGCAGCAGCCAAAGAAGCAGCAGCAACAACGACAATATCAGCAGAAGAAGGAGCAGCAGAAGCAACCGCAGCAGCAGCAGCCAGCCAAAATGGAGAGATGCCCGCCAATCTACGTCTTCGGACTGGAGACGAAGGACGTTGATATATTATGTAAGTTGGTCACTAAGCAGTCCTACTTTATTAAATATAAGGGCCCGTTGAGAGTTTCTGTCCATTGCTTATCAATGGCAGACTATTACGTAGTGAAAGAAAGGCTAGCGGTGTCGGAGGCCGAGTTTTTCTCGTACACCCCGAAAGCGGAAAAGGTGCAGACCTACGTCCTTAAGGACGTGGATCCCGACACTGATCCTGATGATATCCTCGCTATTCTGCGCCAAGCGCAGAGCGACGATGTCCAGGTCGTAGGGGTTAAGCCCTTCATCACTGCGGCATCGAGAAGGGAGAAAACGAAACTTCCTTTCTTCCTAGTTCAGGTCACCCCAGACAGCAAACCAGAGAGCCTACAAAAAATTACCCATTTAGGCACTTTGTCTGTTACATGGGAAACAATAAAAAAGACAAAGAACACACTCCAGTGTGTTCGTTGTCAGAGGTTTGGGCATGTCGCGGCGAACTGCAATATGCAGTCTCGCTGTGTCAAATGCGCAGGAACCCACAATCGCAGGGAATGTCCTTTAGGGACCGATAAAGTTGATGATAGGAGCAATCTGACGTGCGTGATCTGTAAGACCAGCGGGCACCCTGCTAACTATCGAGGATGTCCTAAGGTCCAAGAAATGAGAAAAATTATACAGGCCAAACGTAAAGGAAAAATGGTAGAAGCGAGGCCATTACCCCGTGCTCCAGCTACCACTGTTACACCGGCTGTCTCCTATGCCCAAGTGGCATCGGCTGGGCGACCGGTTCAACAGACAGTGCCAAAAGTTACCCAGGTCCCTGTGGCCAGGCACCCAGAGGCAAATTTGGATGTGCAAACGATCCTGCTCTCTATCCAGAGGCAGATCGCTCAACTCCAAACCCAGTTCCAAAACCAATTACAAGAACAAGCAGCGCGAATAGACCTCATCTATTCGACGCTGTTTGGAGAGCCAAACGCAACATCGGTATAATGGCTGCGCAGGCAGCCTGCAACCTTAAAATTCTAGCAGTGAATGAGAATTCACTGATCCGCCCTGAACGTCAATTGAATTTCGGTAACTTGTTGCAGACCCATAATCCTGATGTGTTGATGGTTTGCTAAACTAAGCTTAGCCAGACGCACCCACTCAGGTACAAAAACTACAATATCATTCGAAAAGATCGAAGCTACCTAGCTGGTGGAGTCGCACTCTTAATCAAAAAGGCCTTTGTCATAAGGTCGTGTATAGTAGTGAAGTGCGGAGATTCCGGGCCATAGAAACGTGTATCGCACGCATCCCCCTTCGGGGTGGTTAGCGGCTATATGTGATCGCTATCTATGCGACTGACAAGTCACGCATCAACCAATATTTCATTTCAGAGCTCGATACTCTTTTCACTAGCCTTCGACTAAGCTCGGAGGAGAACTACTATCGTAGCCGGGGACTTGAACTCGAGGCATATAGAGTGAAGGAACGTGGTGCATAACACCAGGGGGACCTCATTGTATAACTGGTTGGTAGACCATAATGTTGAGTTCAAGCTAGATTTGCTTGCAACCGATAGGCCATCGTATCCTAGAAGCGAGTCCTTTCTGGATCTGATACTGATAGACAAACGACTGACCATACTAGACGTGGAAAGACGCACACGGAACTGTCTAACTGCTGTTGAGTACGAGAGTGATCACTGCGGGCCCTTCGCAGCTATTCAGCTCCCGAAATGCAGGAGTATGTCCAGAGGCACCCTTATAATTATAATAAGTCCCGCTGGCCACGCTTCTCCAGGACTTTATCCACAGAACTACGTTCGAGTGGGATCAATCCACCGACAAACAGAAACCTAACGAACGAAGAGGTTGACAGGTACCTCATACAAATGGACGACGTAGTCAAACGTACGATTGACAAAACAATTCCGAAGGTAGTTCAAATCGACAACAGCGATGTTTATCGAAATGCTACCATCGACGCACTTCACGTGCACAAAAGTAGGCTGCTGTCAAGACTCTAACTCTTGCACAGGCGTTTTACAAATCCGCAAAACGCGGAAGTCAGAGCATTGAAGTCGGAGATCAAGAACCTCCAACAGTTAATACGTATAAACTATAGCTTGGCTATAAGCTTGCACTGGGGCAACAAAATCCGGGCTGTACGATCCAACAACCCGGGTATGTTCCCGCAAGTAAATAAAATATTTCGGAGGAAAGATCAAATCGTACAACTTCCCAGGACGACAGACAACGAACACTTACTGACTTCAGTTGGCATCGATCCAGATGAGGCAGTGCTAGACAATGACTTCTTTGCGGTGGAAGATCCCCAGGAGAAGGTTACAGCTATTGGTGCAGTGTTCCAGAGAGTGTATACGGTCAACGAGGTTAGTAGGCCGAATCACGATCTGGAGAACAGAGCCCTGCTAAACCACTTCTATCTCCGCAATGAGATAAGTCAATGGCGATCAGAGAATCCAGGTTTCACCAGGTTCAACGACGAGAACATGGCACATAGTGCCGTCGCCAATGATGGGAATCACATCTTGATTTCTCAAGAAGATCTCTCTTCCACTCGCTGAAGAAGAAAAAGTCTGTGGGAATCGATGGAATACCGAACATTGTGCTTCGCCATCTTCTCCCCGAAGCGGTCCAAATTTACACAACCTTGTTCAACAATGCGCTGAGTAATGCACATTACCCCACGCACTGGAAAACAGCTGTTGTTCAAACGATCCCTAAACGGGACAAAGATAAGTCCATTCCGACAAATCTTCGGTCGATCAGTCTTCTTCCCTGCATAAGCAAGGTTTTTGAAAAGATAGTCATTCGAGTTCTGAAGCAATGGGCTGATGAAAAGAAAATCATACCGGACAACCAGTTCGGATTCCGAGCGGGGCATGATACCATTAATGCCGCGTCAAAACTGGTGTCCGACATACAATGGAATAGGAGGAGGGCCTCTTCCTCAAGCTGGTCAGGCTTGGCATAAGTAAACCATTGCTATACATGGTTTATGACATAATAACAGGTAGAAAGTTCGTTGTTAAAAATGGTGACGTAACTTCCACTACGGTCTTTAACATTAAAAATGGTCTGCAACAGGGGGCCATTGGTTCCCCGATCTTGTTTTCTATATTCACTGCAGATCTTATAGGTTCCAGGCCGCACTTAATAGCGTACGCCGACGACCTAATTGCGTACAGATCAGGTCCGAAGGTCGAGGTAATAAACATCTTGTTGCAGCGTGACTTCGAGAAAATCCAGAGATTTTGCGACGACTGGAAGCTGCTTATCAACTTCCAGAAGTGCGAAACTAGTCTTCCGGACCCCGTTGGACAGGGCAACGCGGGATACGCGCCAAAACTGGCGTAAGTTCGGCATAGTTGACCCGCATGGTCGGCCGTTAGCTGCAAAAAGTGTAGCTAGATATCTAGGCATTTGGCTGGATCAATATCTGTATTTTGACAAACATATAGATATTGCTCTGACGAAGGCCAGAAAAGCCTTTGCTGCGGCAAGAAGGTTGTTTTTCAGCAGCCAACTTGATACCAGAGTGAAGGTAATCTGCTACATGGCCCTAGTACGGCCCTTTATGGTGTACGGTTGTCCATTGTGGTTCAATGTGAGTCCTTCCAGATGGAAAAGATTAGGGTGTTCGAGAGGCAGTTTCTTAGGAGCTGTCTCCGTCTGTATCGCACACCTGAGCCTGAGTACAAGAAGCACTACCCTAACGAGGTCTTGTACAACGAGGCAAACGTGATTAGGGTAGATAATTTTATTATTAAACTAATCAGAAGGCACACTGCACGAGTTATGACCTCGTCCAACAGTCTGATCTTTGGGGCTTACTACTCCAATAGTATGTCCATGAAAGGGTGCGCCTTAACGGCTTTATTCCTCCCGAAGCATTCCTCTATCTAGACACAATTGGCCTTATACAGGATCCACAAGGATGTCCTATCATCTTCCATGTCGTACGCCGAACAGTGGATAGGCAACTTCAATACGAACCGGATGTCGTTCGCACCCACGAGAATCTCCTCCGGTTCAGTAGAGCGATCCCCGCTCGAGATAGGAAAGAGTCTGCCAAAGAGCGGCAACTTTACTGGTGGTTACACCAAAACCAGCCTCCGCCACCGCTATATCGGCGCTATCACGGCGTATAAATTATATATGTTAGGCATATACACAACATATACGCCCTGGTGCACGTGTCCGTACTGTTACGGACATAGTTAAGATAGTATTAAGTCTTATCTTAGGGTAAGTTAGTATTAGGTAGTGAAAGTAGTTAAGTTTAGCCAAGTTTTTTAAAAGTTTTCTTGGCAAATGAATAAAGAAATAAAAGATGGTCTTAATGACTAAAAAAAAAACGTAGATTAAGCCGAAAGGCACATTTAGAAAGTAGATCAGATTAGCTTAGAGTACCCGCATAGGGTCAGTAGGTTAGTATTAAGAACATTTGTAATTCTTAAGATATTTAAGCTAGTTTTAAATAATTTTGTCAAGTAAGGAAATAGAATAAATTGAACAAAATTATGTTAAAAAAAAAAAAAATGAACGCCGGTGACTTCGCGGTGCCGGGTTCGAATCCCGAAGTGAAAATGAAATCCTTTTTCAAATTAAATAAAAAACAGACACTAAGTGTGAACAAAAAAGTGCGATGGAGCAAGTGGACCCGAGCTCGAAAAATCGGGTGATGTTGCACCGGTGGCTGGGACATCAGGCCACCAGGCAACACAAGATGAGTTGAGAAAGAAGAGGAGGAAGAAGCTCCAACCACAGCCTAACCTTGTGAAGCGCCGTTCCAGCCTGGGATCAGCGGAGCAGCAGCAACAACAACAACAACAACAACTGTAGCCACAACTACAGCAGCAGCAGCCAAAAGGCAGCAACCAATGGTCGACGACGTCGAGTACGAGTCGACAGAAGGGGAGGGGAGATTCTCCTACAGCGGGAGAGAGAATCCCTTCCACACGCTAACGTCCTCTGAATCGGGGGACGAAGAGGAAGAGGACCGGGAGCGGCTGGAAAAAAGTCAGCGAGAGAGGGAGGAGCTGGACGCCCACATTCAAGCCCTTCAAATCAAACTAAGGGCCAGAAAAGCAGCCAAAGAGGCTGCACAACAACAACAGCAGCTACAAAAACAGCAGCAACAACAACAGCAGCAGCCGAAAAAGCAGCAACAACAACAGCAGCAGCCAAAGCAGCAGCAGCAGCAACAACAACAACATCAAAAGAAGAAGGCACAGCAGAAGCAACCGCAACAGCAGCAACCAGCCAAAAAGGAGAGATGCCCTCCGATCAACGTCTTCGGACTGGAGACGAAGGACGTTGACATACTGTGTAAGTTGGCCACAAAAGAGTCATATTTTATTAAGTATAAGGGTCCACTACGGGTCTCTGTCAATTGTCTATCAATGGCAGATTATCACGTAGTCAAAGAAAGGTTAGCGGTGTCGGAGGCTGAGTTTTTCTCGTACACCCCGAAAGCGGAAAAGGTGCAGACCATGCTCCTTAAGGACGTGGATCCCGACACTGATCCTGATGAGATCCTCGCTATTCTGCGCCAAGCGCAGAGCGACGATGTCCAGGTCGTAGCGGTTAAGCCCTTCATCACTGCGGCATCGAGAAGGGAGAATAGGAAACTTCCTTTCTTCCTAGTTCAGGTCACCCCAGACAGCAAACCAGAGAGCCTACAAAAAATTACCCATTTAGGCACTTTGTCTGTTACATGGGAAACAATAAAAAAGACAAAGAACACACTCCAGTGTGTTCGTTGTCAGAGGTTTGGGCATGCCGCGGCGAACTGCAATATGCAGTCTCGCTGTGTCAAATGCGCAGGAACCCACAATCGCAGGGAATGTCCTTTAGGGACCGATAAAGTTGATGATAGGAGCAATCTGACGTGCGTGCTCTGTAAGACCAGCGGGCACCCTGCTAACTATCGAGGATGTCCTAAGGTCCAAGAAATGAGAAAAATTATACAGGCCAAACGTAAAGGAAAAATGGTAGAAGCGAGGCCAGTACCCCGTGCTCCAGCTACCACTGTTACACCGGCTGTCTCCTATGCCCAAGTGGCATCGGCTGGGCGACCGGTTCAACAGACAGTGCCGAAAGTTACCCAGGTCCCTGTGGCCAGGCAACCAGAGGCAAATTTGGATGTGCAAACGATCCTGCTCTCTATCCAGAGGCAGATCGCTCAACTCCAAACCCAGTTCCAAAACCAATTACAAGAACAAGCAGCGCGAATAGACCTCATCTATTCGACGCTGTTTGGAGAGCCAAACGCAACATCGGTATAATGGCTGCGCAGGCAGCCTGCAACCTTAAAATTCTAGCAGTGAATGAGAATTCACTGATCCGCCCTGAACGTCAATTGAATTTCGGTAACTTGTTGCAGACCCATAATCCTGATGTGTTGATGGTTTGCTAAACTAAGCTTAGCCAGACACACCCACTCAGGTACAAAAACTACAATATCATTCGAAAAGATCGAAGCTACCTAGCTGGTGGAGTCGCACTCTTAATCAAAAAGGCCTTTGTCATAAGGTCGTTTATAGTAGTGAAGTGCGGAGATTCCGGGCCATAGAAACGTGTATCGCACGCATCCCCCTTCGGGGTGGTAAGCGGCTATATGTGATCGCTATCTATGCGACTGACAAGTCACGCATCAACCAATATTTCATTTCAGAGCTCGATACTCTTTTCACTAGCATTCGACTGAGCTCGGAGGAGAACTACTATCGTAGCCGGGGACTTGAACTCGAGGCATATAGAGTGGGGCAACGTGGTGCATAACACCAGGGGGACCTCATTGTATAACTGGTTGGTAGACCATAATGTTGAGTTCAAGCTAGATTTGCTTGCAACCGATAGGCCATCGTATCCTAGAAGCGAGTCCTTTCTGGATCTGATACTGATAGACAAACGACTGACCATACTAGACGTGGAAAGACGCACACGGAACTGTCTAACTGCTGTTGAGTACGAGAGTGATCACTGCGGGCCCTTCGCAGCTATTCAGCTCCTGAAATGCAGGAGTATGTCCAGAGGCGCCCTTATAATTATAATAAGGCCCGCTGGCCACGCTTCTCCAGGACTTTATCCACAGAACTACGTTCGAGTGGGATCAATCCACCGACAAACAGAAACCTAACGAACGAAGAGGTTGACAGGTACCTCATACAAATGGACGACGTAGTCAAACGTACGATTGACAAAACAATTCCGAAGGTAGTTCAAATCGACAACAGCGATGTTTATCGAAATGCTACCATCGACGCACTTCACGTGCACAAAAGTAGGCTGCTGTCAAGACTCAAACTCTTGCACAGGCGTTTTACAGATCCGCAAAACGCGGAAGTCAGAGCATTGAAGTCGGAGATCAAGAACCTCCAACAGTTAATACGAATAAACTATAGCTTGGCTATAAGCTTGCACTGGGGCAACAAAATCCGGGCTGTACGATCCAACAACCCGGGTATGTTCCCGCAAGTAAATAAAATATTTCGGAGGAAAGATCAAAACCACATTCAAATCGTAAGACTTCCCAGGACGACAGACAACGAACACTTACTGACTTCAGTTGGCATTGATCCAGATGAGGCAGTGCTAGACAATGACTTCTTTGCGGTGGAAGATCCCCAGGAGAAGGTTACAGCTATTGGTGCAGTGTTCCAGAGAGTGTATACGGTCAACGAGGTTAGTAGGCCGAATCACGATCTGGAGAACAGAGCCCTGCTAAACCACTTCTATCTCCGCAATGAGATAAGTCAATGGCGATCAGAGAATCCAGGTTTCACCAGGTTCAACGACGAGAACATGGCACATAGTGCCGTCGCCAATGATGGGAATCACATCTTGATTTCTCAAGAAGATCTCTCTTCCACTCGCTGAAGAAGAAAAAGTCTGTGGGAATCGATGGAATACCGAACATTGTGCTTCGCCATCTTCTCCCCGAAGCGGTCCAAATTTACACAACCTTGTTCAACAATGCGCTGAGTAATGCACATTACCCCACGCACTGGAAAACAGCTGTTGTTCAAACGATCCCTAAACGGGACAAAGATAAGTCCATTCCGACAAATCTTCGGTCGATCAGTCTTCTTCCCTGCATAAGCAAGGTTTTTGAAAAGATAGTCATTCGAGTTCTGAAGCAATGGGCTGATGAAAAGAAAATCATACCGGACAACCAGTTCGGATTCCGAGCGGGGCATGATACAATTAATGCCGCGTCAAGACTGGTGTCCGACATACAATGGAATAGGAGGAGGGCCTCTTCCTCAAGCTGGTCAGGCTTGGCATAAGTAAACCATTGCTATACATGGTTTATGACATAATAACAGGTAGAAAGTTCGTTGTTAAAAATGGTGACGTAACTTCCACTACGGTCTTTAACATTAAAAATGGTCTGCAACAGGGGGCCATTGGTTCCCCGATCTTGTTTTCTATATTCACTGCAGATCTTATAGGTTCCAGGCCGCACTTAATAGCGTACGCCGACGACCTAATTGCGTACAGATCAGGTCCGAAGGTCGAGGTAATAAACATCTTGTTGCAGCGTGACTTCGAGAAAATCCAGAGATTTTGCGACGACTGGAAGCTGCTTATCAACTTCCAGAAGTGCGAAACTAGTCTTCCGGACCCCGTTGGACAGGGCAACGCGGGATACGCGCCAAAACTGGCGTAAGTTCGGCATAGTTGACCCGCATGGTCGGCCGTTAGCTGCAAAAAGTGTAGCTAGATATCTAGGCATTTGGCTGGATCAATATCTGTATTTTGACAAACATATAGATATTGCTCTGACGAAGGCCAGAAAAGCCTTTGCTGCGGCAAGAAGGTTGTTTTTCAGCAGCCAACTTGATACCAGAGTGAAGGTAATCTGCTACATGGCCCTAGTACGGCCCTTTATGGTGTACGGTTGTCCATTGTGGTTCAATGTGAGTCCTTCCAGATGGAAAAGATTAGGGTGTTCGAGAGGCAGTTTCTTAGGAGCTGTCTCCGTCTGTATCGCACACCTGAGCCTGAGTACAAGAAGCACTACCCTAACGAGGTCTTGTACAACGAGGCAAACGTGATTAGGGTAGATAATTTTATTATTAAACTAATCAGAAGGCACACTGCACGAGTTATGACCTCGTCCAACAGTCTGATCTTTGGGGCTTACTACTCCAATAGTATGTCCATGAAAGGGTGCGCCTTAACGGCTTTATTCCTCCCGAAGCATTCCTCTATCTAGACACAATTGGCCTTATACAGGATCCACAAGGATGTCCTATCATCTTCCATGTCGTACGCCGAACAGTGGATAGGCAACTTCAATACGAACCGGATGTCGTTCGCACCCACGAGAATCTCCTCCGGTTCAGTAGAGCGATCCCCGCTCGAGATAGGAAAGAGTCTGCCAAAGAGCGGCAACTTTACTGGTGGTTACACCAAAACCAGCCTCCGCCACCGCTATATCGGCGCTATCACGGCGTATAAATTATATATGTTAGGCATATACACAACATATACGCCCTGGTGCACGTGTCCGTACTGTTACGGACATAGTTAAGATAGTATTAAGTCTTATCTTAGGGTAAGTTAGTATTAGGTAGTGAAAGTAGTTAAGTTTAGCCAAGTTTCTTAAAAGTTTTCTTGGCAAATGAATAAAGAAATAAAAGATGGTCTTAATGACTAAAAAAAAAACGTAGATTAAGCCGAAAGGCACATTTAGAAAGTAGATCAGATTAGCTTAGAGTACCCGCATAGGGTCAGTAGGTTAGTATTAAGAACATTTGTAATTCTTAAGATATTTAAGCTAGTTTTAAGTAATTTTGTCAAGTAAGGAAATAGAATAAATTGAACAAAATTATGTTAAAAAAAAAAAAAAAATGAACGCCGGTGACTTCGCGGTGCCGGGTTCGAATCCCGAAGTGAAAATGAAATCCTTTTTCAAATTAAATAAAAAACAGACACTAAGTGTGAACAAAAAAGTGCGATGGAGCAAGTGGACCCGAGCTCGAAAAATCGGGTGATGTTGCACCGGTGGCTGGGACATCAGGCCACCAGGCAACACAAGATGAGTTGAGAAAGAAGAGGAGGAAGAAGCTCCAACCACAGCCTAACCTTGTGAAGCGCCGTTCCAGCCTGGGATCAGCGGAGCAGCAGCAACAACAACAACAACAACAACTGTAGCCACAACTACAGCAGCAGCAGCCAAAAGGCAGCAACCAATGGTCGACGACGTCGAGTACGAGTCGACAGAAGGGGAGGGGAGATTCTCCTACAGCGGGAGAGAGAATCCCTTCCACACGCTAACGTCCTCTGAATCGGGGGACGAAGAGGAAGAGGACCGGGAGCGGCTGGAAAAAAGTCAGCGAGAGAGGGAGGAGCTGGACGCCCACATTCAAGCCCTTCAAATCAAACTAAGGGCCAGAAAAGCAGCCAAAGAGGCTGCACAACAACAACAGCAGCTACAAAAACAGCAGCAACAACAACAGCAGCAGCCGAAAAAGCAGCAACAACAACAGCAGCAGCCAAAGCAGCAGCAGCAGCAACAACAACAACATCAAAAGAAGAAGGCACAGCAGAAGCAACCGCAACAGCAGCAACCAGCCAAAAAGGAGAGATGCCCTCCGATCAACGTCTTCGGACTGGAGACGAAGGACGTTGACATACTGTGTAAGTTGGCCACAAAAGAGTCATATTTTATTAAGTATAAGGGTCCACTACGGGTCTCTGTCAATTGTCTATCAATGGCAGATTATCACGTAGTCAAAGAAAGGTTAGCGGTGTCGGAGGCTGAGTTTTTCTCGTACACCCCGAAAGCGGAAAAGGTGCAGACCATGCTCCTTAAGGACGTGGATCCCGACACTGATCCTGATGAGATCCTCGCTATTCTGCGCCAAGCGCAGAGCGACGATGTCCAGGTCGTAGCGGTTAAGCCCTTCATCACTGCGGCATCGAGAAGGGAGAATAGGAAACTTCCTTTCTTCCTAGTTCAGGTCACCCCAGACAGCAAACCAGAGAGCCTACAAAAAATTACCCATTTAGGCACTTTGTCTGTTACATGGGAAACAATAAAAAAGACAAAGAACACACTCCAGTGTGTTCGTTGTCAGAGGTTTGGGCATGCCGCGGCGAACTGCAATATGCAGTCTCGCTGTGTCAAATGCGCAGGAACCCACAATCGCAGGGAATGTCCTTTAGGGACCGATAAAGTTGATGATAGGAGCAATCTGACGTGCGTGCTCTGTAAGACCAGCGGGCACCCTGCTAACTATCGAGGATGTCCTAAGGTCCAAGAAATGAGAAAAATTATACAGGCCAAACGTAAAGGAAAAATGGTAGAAGCGAGGCCAGTACCCCGTGCTCCAGCTACCACTGTTACACCGGCTGTCTCCTATGCCCAAGTGGCATCGGCTGGGCGACCGGTTCAACAGACAGTGCCGAAAGTTACCCAGGTCCCTGTGGCCAGGCAACCAGAGGCAAATTTGGATGTGCAAACGATCCTGCTCTCTATCCAGAGGCAGATCGCTCAACTCCAAACCCAGTTCCAAAACCAATTACAAGAACAAGCAGCGCGAATAGACCTCATCTATTCGACGCTGTTTGGAGAGCCAAACGCAACATCGGTATAATGGCTGCGCAGGCAGCCTGCAACCTTAAAATTCTAGCAGTGAATGAGAATTCACTGATCCGCCCTGAACGTCAATTGAATTTCGGTAACTTGTTGCAGACCCATAATCCTGATGTGTTGATGGTTTGCTAAACTAAGCTTAGCCAGACGCACCCACTCAGGTACAAAAACTACAATATCATTCGAAAAGATCGAAGCTACCTAGCTGGTGGAGTCGCACTCTTAATCAAAAAGGCCTTTGTCATAAGGTCGTTTATAGTAGTGAAGTGCGGAGATTCCGGGCCATAGAAACGTGTATCGCACGCATCCCCCTTCGGGGTGGTAAGCGGCTATATGTGATCGCTATCTATGCGACTGACAAGTCACGCATCAACCAATATTTCATTTCAGAGCTCGATACTCTTTTCACTAGCATTCGACTGAGCTCGGAGGAGAACTACTATCGTAGCCGGGGACTTGAACTCGAGGCATATAGAGTGGGGCAACGTGGTGCATAACACCAGGGGGACCTCATTGTATAACTGGTTGGTAGACCATAATGTTGAGTTCAAGCTAGATTTGCTTGCAACCGATAGGCCATCGTATCCTAGAAGCGAGTCCTTTCTGGATCTGATACTGATAGACAAACGACTGACCATACTAGACGTGGAAAGACGCACACGGAACTGTCTAACTGCTGTTGAGTACGAGAGTGATCACTGCGGGCCCTTCGCAGCTATTCAGCTCCTGAAATGCAGGAGTATGTCCAGAGGCGCCCTTATAATTATAATAAGGCCCGCTGGCCACGCTTCTCCAGGACTTTATCCACAGAACTACGTTCGAGTGGGATCAATCCACCGACAAACAGAAACCTAACGAACGAAGAGGTTGACAGGTACCTCATACAAATGGACGACGTAGTCAAACGTACGATGGACAAAACAATTCCGAAGGTAGTTCAAATCGACAACAGCGATGTTTATCGAAATGCTACCATCGACGCACTTCACGTGCACAAAAGTAGGCTGCTGTCAAGACTCTTACTCTTGCACAGGCGTTTTACAAATCCGCAAAACGCGGAAGTCAGAGCATTGAAGTCGGAGATCAAGAACCTCCAACAGTTAATACGTATAAACTATAGCTTGGCTATAAGCTTGCACTGGGGCAACAAAATCCGGGCTGTACGATCCAACAACCCGGGTATGTTCCCGCAAGTAAATAAAATATTTCGGAGGAAAGATCAAATCGTACAACTTCCCAGGACGACAGACAACGAACACTTACTGACTTCAGTTGGTATTGATCCAGATGAGGCAGTGCTAGACAATGACTTCTTTGCGGTGGAAGATCCCCAGGAGAAGGTTACAGCTATTGGTGCAGTGTTCCAGAGAGTGTATACGGTCAACGAGGTTAGTAGGCCGAATCACGATCTGGAGAACAGAGCCCTGCTAAACCACTTCTATCTCCGCAATGAGATAAGTCAATGGCGGTCAGAGAATCCAGGTTTCACCAGGTTCAACGACGAGAACATGGCACATAGTGCCGTCGCCAATGATGGGAATCACATCTTGATTTCTCAAGAAGATCTCTCTTCCACTCGCTGAAGAAGAAAAAGTCTGTGGGAATCGATGGAATACCGAACATTGTGCTTCGCCATCTTCTTCCCGAAGCGGTCCAAATTTACACAACCTTGTTCAACAATGCGCTGAGTAATGCACATTACCCCACGCACTGGAAAACAGCTGTTGTTCAACCGATCCCTAAACGGGACGAAGATAAGTCCATTCCGACAAATCTTCGGTCGATCAGTCTTTTTCCCTGCATAAGCAAGGTTTTTGAAAAGATAGTCATTCGAGCTCTGAAGCAATGGGCTGATGAAAAGAAAATCATACCGGACAACCAGTTCGGATTCCGAGCGGGGCATGATACCATTAATGCCGCGTCAAAACTGGTGTCCGACATACAATGGAATAGGAGGAGGGCCTCTTCCTCAAGCTGGTCAGGCTTGGCATAAGTAAACCATTGCTATACATGGTTTATGACATAATAACAGGTAGAAAGTTCGTTGTTAAAAATGGTGACGTAACTTCCACTACGGTCTTTAACATTAAAAATGGTCTGCAACAGGGGGCCATTGGTTCCCCGATCTTGTTTTCTATATTCACTGCAGATCTTATAGGTTCCACGCCGCACTTAATAGCGTACGCCGACGACCTAGTTGCGTACAGATCAGGTCCGAAGGGCGAGGTAATAAACATCTTGTTGCAGCGTGACTTCGAGAAAATCCAGAGATTTTGCGACGACTGGAAGCTGCTTATCAACTTCCAGAAGTGCGAAACTAGTCTTCCGGACCCCGTTGGACAGGGCAACCCGGGATACGCGCCAAAACTGGCGTAAGTTCGGCATAGTTGACCCGCATGGACGGCTGTTAGCTGTAAAAAGTGTAGCTAGATATCTAGGCATTTGGCTGGATCAATATCTGTATTTTGACAAACATATAGATATTGCTCTGACGAAGGCCAGAAAAGCCTTTGCTGCGGCAAGAAGGTTGTTTTTCAGCAGCCAACTTGATACCAGAGTGAAGGTAATCTGCTACATGGCCCTAGTACGGCCCTTTATGGTGTACGGTTGTCCATTGTGGTTCAATGTGAGTCCTTCCAGATGGAAAAGATGAGGGTGTTCGAGAGCCAGTTTCTTAGGAGCTGTCTCCGTCTGTATCGCACACCTGAGCCTGAGTACAAGAAGCACTACCCTAACGAGGTCTTGTACAACGAGGCAAACGTGATTAGGGTAGATAATTTTATTATTAAACTAATCAGAAGGCACACTGCACGAGTTATGACCTCGTCCAACAGTCTGATCTTTGGGGCTTACTACTCCAATAGTATGTACCATGAAAGGGTGCACCTTAACGGCTTTATTCCTCCCGAAGCATTCCTCTATCTAGACACAATTGGCCTTATACAGGATCCACAAGGATGTCCTATCATCTTCCATGTCGTACGCCGAACAGTGGATAGGCAACTTCAATACGAACCGGATGTCGTTCGCACCCACGAGAATCTCCTCCGGTTCAGTAGAGCGATCCCCGCTCGAGATAGGAAAGAGTCTGCCAAAGAGCGGCAACTTTACTGGTGGTTACACCAAAACCAGCCTCCGCCACCGCTATATCGGCGCTATCACGGCGTATAAATTATATATGTTAGGCATATACACAACATATACGCCCTGGTGCACGTGTCCGTACTGTTACGGACATAGTAAAGATAGTATTAAGTTTTATCTTAGGGTAAGTTAGTATTAGGTAGTGTAAGTAGTTAAGTTTAGCCAAGTTTTTTACAAGTTTTCTTGGCAAATGAATAAAGAAATAAAAGATGGTCTTAATGACTAAAAAAAAAACGTAGATTAAGCCGAAAGGCACATTTGGAAAGTAGATCGGATTAGCTTAGAGTACCCGCATAGGGTCAGTAGGTTAGTATTAAGAACATTTGTAATTCTTAAGATATTTAAGCTAGTTTTAAGTAATTTTGTCAAGTAAGGAAACAGAATAAATTGAACAAAATTATGTTAAAAAAAAAAAAATGAACGCCGGTGACTTCGCGGTGCCGGGTTCGAATCCCGAAGTGAAAATGAAATCTTTTTTCAAATTAAATAAAAAACAGACACTAAGTGTGAACAAAAAAGTGCGATGGAGCAAGTGGACCCGAGCTCGAAAAATCGGGTGATGTTGCACCGGTGGCTGGGACATCAGGCCACCAGGCAACACAAGATGAGTTGAGAAAGAAGAGGAGGAAGAAGCTCCAACCACAGCCCAACCTTGTGAAGCGCCGTTCCAGCCTGGGATCAGCGGAGCAGCAGCAAC
Organism: Eristalis intricaria; assembly: GCA_964034865.1. Taxonomy (NCBI): domain Eukaryota; kingdom Metazoa; phylum Arthropoda; class Insecta; order Diptera; family Syrphidae; genus Eristalis; species Eristalis intricaria. Next base: position 53,516,017 of record OZ035873.1, on the reverse strand, counting down.
AACAACAACAACAACAACAACTGTAGCCACAACTACAGCAGCAGCAGCCAAAAGGCAGCAACCAATGGTCGACGACGTCGAGTACGAGTCGACAGAAGGGGAGGGGAGATTCTCCTACAGCGGGAGAGAGAATCCCTTCCACACGCTAACGTCCTCTGAATCGGGGGACGAAGAGGAAGAGGACCGGGAGCGGCTGGAAAAAAGTCAGCGAGAGAGGGAGGAGCTGGACGCCCACATTCAAGCCCTTCAAATCAAACTAAGGGCCAGAAAAGCAGCCAAAGAGGCTGCACAACAACAACAGCAGCTACAAAAACAGCAGCAACAACAACAGCAGCAGCCGAAAAAGCAGCAACAACAACAGCAGCAGCCAAAGCAGCAGCAGCAGCAACAACAACAACATCAAAAGAAGAAGGCACAGCAGAAGCAACCGCAACAGCAGCAACCAGCCAAAAAGGAGAGATGCCCTCCGATCAACGTCTTCGGACTGGAGACGAAGGACGTTGACATACTGTGTAAGTTGGCCACAAAAGAGTCATATTTTATTAAGTATAAGGGTCCACTACGGGTCTCTGTCAATTGTCTATCAATGGCAGATTATCTCGTAGTCAAAGAAAGGTTAGCGGTGTCTGAGGCTGAGTTTTTCTCGTACACCCCGAAAGCGGAAAAGGTGCAGACCATGCTCCTTAAGGACGTGGATCCCGACACTGATCCTGATGAGATCCTCGCTATTCTGCGCCAAGCGCAGAGCGACGATGTCCAGGTCGTAGCGGTTAAGCCCTTCATCACTGCGGCATCGAGAAGGGAGAATAGGAAACTTCCTTTCTTCCTAGTTCAGGTCACCCCAGACAGCAAACCAGAGAGCCTACAAAAAATTACCCATTTAGGCACTTTGTCTGTTACATGGGAAACAATAAAAAAGACAAAGAACACACTCCAGTGTGTTCGTTGTCAGAGGTTTGGGCATGCCGCGGCGAACTGCAATATGCAGTCTCGCTGTGTCAAATGCGCAGGAACCCACAAAAGCAGGGAATGTCCCTTAGGGACCGATAAAGTTGATGATAGGAGCAATCTGACGTGCGTGCTCTGTAAGACCAGCGGGCACCCTGCTAACTATCGAGGATGTCCTAAGGTCCAAGAAATGAGAAAAATTATACAGGCCAAACGTAAAGGAAAAATGGTAGAAGCGAGGCCAGTGCCCCGTGCTCCAGCTACCACTGTTACACCGGCTGTCTCCTATGCCCAAGTGGCATCGGCTGGGCGACCGGTTCAACAGACAGTGCCGAAAGTTACCCAGGTCCCTGTGGCCAGGCAACCAGAGGCAAATTTGGATGTGCAGACGATCCTGCTCTCTATCCAGAGGCAGATCGCTCAACTCCAAACCCAGTTCCAAAACCAATTACAAGAACAAGCAGCGCGAATAGACCTCATCTATTCGACGCTGTTTGGAGAGCCAAACGCAACATCGGTATAATGGCTGCGCAGGCAGCCTGCAACTTCAAAATTCTAGCAGTGAATGAGAATTCACTGATCCGCCTTGAACGTCAATTAAATTTCGGTAACTTGTTGCAGACCCATAATCCTGATGTGTTGATGGTTTGCGAAACTAAGCTAAGCCAGACGCACCCACTCAGGTACAAAAACTACAATTTCATTAGAAGAGACCGAAACTACCTAGCTGGTGGAGTCGCACTCTTAATCAAAAAAGGCCTTTGTCATAAGGTCGTGTATAGCAGTGAAGTGCGGAGATTCCGGGCCATAGAAACGTGTATCGCACGCATCCCCCTTCGGGGTGGTTAGCGGCTATATGTGATCGCTATCTATGCGACTGACAAGTCACGCATCAACCAACATTTCATTTCAGAGCTCGATACTCTTTTCACTAGCCTTCGACTGAGCTCGGAGGAGAACTACTATCGTAGCCGGGGACTTGAACTCGAGGCATATAGAGTGGGGCAACGTGGTGCATAACACCAGGGGGACCTCATTGTATAACTGGTTGGTAGACCATAATGTTGAGTTCAAGCTAGATTTGCTTGCAACCGATAGGCCATCGTATCCTAGAAGCGAGTCCTTTCTGGATCTGATACTGATAGACAAACGACTGACCACACTAGACGTGGAAAGACGCACACGGAACTGTCTAACTGCTGTTGAGTACGGGAGTGATCACTGCGGGCCCTTCGCAGCTATTCAGCTCCTGAAATGCAGGAGTATGTCCAGAGGCACCCTTATAATTATAATAAGGCCCGCTGGCCACGCTTCTCCAGGACTTTATCCACAGAACTACGTTCGAGTGGGATCAATCCACCGACAAACAGAAACCTAACGAACGAAGAGGTTGACAGGTACCTCATACAAATGGACGACGTAGTCAAACGTACGATGGACAAAACAATTCCGAAGGTAGTTCAAATCGACAACAGCGATGTTTATCGAAATGCTACCATCGACGCACTTCACGTGCACAAAAGTAGGCTGCTGTCAAGACTCTTACTCTTGCACAGGCGTTTTACAAATCCGCAAAACGTGGAAGTCAGAGCATTGAAGTCGGAGATCAAGAACCTCCAACAGTTAATACGTATAAACTATAGCTTGGCTATAAGCTTGCACTGGGGCAACAAAATCCGGGCTGTACGATCCAACAACCCGGGTATGTTCCCGCAAGTAAATAAAATATTTCGGAGGAAAGATCAAATCGACATTCAAATCCTAAAACTTCCCAGGACGACAGACAACGAACACTTACTGACTTCAGTTGGCATCGATCCAGATGAGGCAGTGCTAGACAATGACTTCTTTGCGGTGGAAGATCCCCAGGAAAAGGTTACAGCTATTGGTGCAGTGTTCCAGAGAGTGTATACGGTCAACGAGGTTAGTAGGCCGAATCACGATCTGGAGAACAGAGCCCTGTTAAACCACTTCTATCTCCGCAATGAGATAAGTCAATGGCGATCAAGAACGGCAATTTTACTGGTGGTTACACCAAAACCAGCCTCCGCCACCGCTAGCTTTTACACAGGATCAGGTAGTTGACCATAGTGGCCAGCTTACATAGTTTTTAAGGTAGCTTTAAGAGAAAAAAAAATAATAATAAAACATTAAATCCAAAAAAAAAATATATATATATATATATATGAAACAAAACCAAAAAAAGGTGCATCACGGCGTATAAATTATATATGTTAGGCATATACACAACATATACGCCCTGGTGCACGTGTCCGCACTGTTACGGACATAGTTAAGATAGTATTAAGTTTTATCTTAGGGTAAGTTAGTATTAGGTAGTGTAAGTAGTTAAGTTTAGCCAAGCTTTTTACAAGTTTTCTTGGCAAATGAATAAAGAAATAAAAGATGGTCTTAATGACTAAAAAAAAAACGTAGATTAAGCCGAAAGGCACATTTAGAAAGTAGATCAGATTAGCGTAGAGTACCCGCATAGGGTCAGTAGGTTAGTATTAAGAACATTGTTATTCTTAAGATAGTTAAGCTAGTTTTAAGAAATTTTGTCTAGCAACTAAGTAAAAATAGAATGAACTAAATAAAATTGCGTTAAAAAAAAAATTATCGCCGGTGACTTTGTGGTGGCGGGTTCAAATCCCGGAAAAAAAAATGAAATAATTTTTTTTTTCAAATTAAAATAAATAAATACACATAATGTGAAATATAAGTGAAACGGAGCCAGTGGAGCGAGCCGAGCTCATAAAATCGGGTGATGTTGTACCGGTGGCTTTGACATTGATCACCAGTTAACAAGGACGAAGGTCCAGCCTCAACCCAACCTCATAAAGCGCCGTTCTAGCCTTGGATCAGGTGACGGGAAAATTGAGGCTAAAGCGGCTAACACAACAGCAACAGTAATAATAACAACAACAACCGCAGCAACAACAACAGCAGCAACATCCAGAATTTTCGACGACGTAGAGTACGAGTCGACAGAAGGGGAGGGGAGATTCTCCTACAGTGGGAGAGAGAACCCCTTCACGCTCTAACGTCCTCTGAATCAGAGGACGAAGATGAAGAGGACCGTGAGCAGCTGGAAAAGAGCCAGCGAGAGAGGGAGGAGCTGGACGCCCACATCCAAGCCCTCCAACCTGCAGCAGCAACAACAACAGCAGCAGCAGCCAAAGCAGCAGAAACAACAACAACAGCAGCAGCAACAACAGCAACAGCAGCCAGCCAAAACGGAGAGATGCCCTCCAATCAACGTCTTCGGACTGGAGACGAAGGACGTTGATATATTATGTAAGTTGGCCACTAAACAGTCCTACTTTATTCAAGATAAGGGTTCGTTGAGAGTTTCTGTCCATTGCTTATCAATGGCAGACTACTACGTAGTGCAAGAAAGGCTGTCGGTGTCAGAGGCCGAGTTTTTCTCTTACACCCCAAAAAGGGAAAAGGTGAAGACCATGCTCCTCAAGGACGTGGATCCTGACACTGATCCCAATGAGATCCACGCTATTCTGCGCCAAGCGCAGAGCGACGATGTCCGGGTCGTAGGGGTTAAGCCCTTCATCACTGCGGCATCGTAAAGGGAGAATAGGAAACTTACGTTCTTCCTAGTACAGGTCACCCCAGACAACAAACTAGGGAGCTTAAAGAAAATTACCCATTTAGGCACTCTGTCTATTAAATGGGAAATAGTAAAAAAAGACAAAGAACACACACAAACTGACGTGCGTAATCTGTTAGACCAGCAGGCACCCTGCTAACTATCGGGGATGTCCTAAGGTCCAAGAGATCGGAAAAATAATAGAGGCCAAACTTAAAGGCAAAATGGTAGAAGCGTGGCCAGTGCCCCGTGCTCCAGCTACCACTGTTACACCGGCAGTCTCCTATGCCCAAATGGTATCGGATAGGCGACCGGTTCAACACAGTGGCGAAAGTTACCCAATTGTAATACGAAATTGGATGTGCAGACGATCCTGCTCTCTATCCAGAGGCAGATCGCTCAGCTCCAAACCCAGTTCCAAAACCAGTTACATGAATAAGCAGCGCGAATAGACCTCATCTATTCGACGCTGTTTGGAGAGCCAAACTCAACATCGGTATAATGGCTGCGCAGGTAGCCTCCAACCTTAAAATTTTAGCAGTGAATGTGAATTCACTGATCCGCCCTGATCGTCAATTAAATTTCGGTAACTTGTTGCAGACCCATAATCCTGATGTGTTGATGGTTTGCGAAACTAAGCTAAGCCAGACGCACCCACTCAGGTACAAAAACTACAATTTCATTAGAAGAGACCGAAACTACCTAGCTGGTGGAGTCGCACTCTTAATCAAAAAAGGCCTTTGTCATAAGGTCGTGTATAGCAGTGAAGTGCGGAGATTCCGGGAAATAGAAACGTGTATCGCACGCATCCCCCTTCGGGGTTGTAAGCGGCTATATGTGATCGCTATCCATGCGTCTGACAAGGCACGAATCAACCAATATTTCATTTCAGAGCTCGCTAGTGAAAGCCTTCGACTGAGCTCGGAGGAGAACTACTATATCGTATCTCGAGTATATACCCATATACACATGTTTATACGCATATATCCTTATTATACACAATGTATACATGTATCGTCATGTATACACATATACATTCTATTTTTTTTTTTTCTTTTTTTTTCATATTATTTACACCTTATTCTTACACCGGATATCCGACACTAGTTTCGACGCAGCATGAATAGTGTCATGCCCCGCCTTGAAACCGAATTGGTTATCCGGAATTATATTTTTGTCCTTAGTCCTGTTGATCAGAGTTCTATTGATCACCTTCTCGAATACCTTGCTGATGTTCGGAAGGAGACTTATTGACCGGAGGTTGCAAGGATTCGAAGAATCTTTCCTCCCTTGGATATGGGTTGCACAATAGCCGTTTTGCAATACTCCGGATAATGTGCATTATTCAGGGCATTGTTAAATAGGATTGTGTACATATTACCCACTTCCAGGGGGAGGTGTCTTTGCACAATGTTGAAGATCCCGTCGATTCCAACAGACTTTTTCTTGTTTAATGATTCTAAGACCGCTTGGAGTTCTGTCTTCGATATGAACGGGGGATGAACCCCTTCGTCGGCGATTGCATTATCTGCCATGTTATTATCATTGAACACGACAAAGCCAGTGTTCTCAGATCGCCATTGTTGCATGTTTTTTCGAAGTTGAGAGTTGCTAGCCAGTACTCGGTTTTCCAAGTCGTGGTTCGGGCGAACGCTCCATTCACCTTATACACTTCTTGGAAGACCGCGCCTAGTACCTCCATTTTTTCTTGCGGATCTTCGACCACAAAGAAGTTAAGCTTAAGGCACGGAAGATCGCTATATTTACTTCGAAAGAATTTGTTAATTTGCGGGAACATGCTCGGATTGTTTGATCTTACAGCCCGAATCTTGTCATTCCAGTACGAATTAACAGAAACCCTGTAATTCTGGGCAATTAATGTTTGAATATTCTTAATGAATTTTCAGTGTCCTAACTTCCTCGTCTCGTCTGTCAGTAAACCGCCTGTACAAGGTTTTTAATCTTGACAGGAGTCTACTTTTACGTTGGTGGAGTGCGCCGATAGTCGCATTGCGGTACAAGTTTTCGTTGTTTGTCCGTGTATACCGAGGTATAGTAGTGTCCACGGTTCGTTTAAATGTCTCGTCCAATTGAATTAGATACATGCCAATCTCTTCGTTTGACAAGTTTCTATTGGATGGTATGTGGAGCGCGTTCGAAGAGAGTGCTCTCGTCATTTGTCTGGAGAAGCGTGTCCATCGTGCCCTACTGTAGTTGTACGTGTACGTTTGAACATACTCTCCTAATTCCGCAATGTCGTTGGGGATCTTGATTCCGGTACTGAGTCCGCAATGCTCACTGAGGTACACGAGTGTGTTCAAACAGTTTACCGTTTGTGCGTTTGTGTCTGTCAGCTGCAGTCTTGCGTCTAACAGTAGGGGATCCAGACACGACCCGGTTCTTCTGAACGACGAGATCTCTGTTGCTTTCAAATCGAGTTTTTGTGCAACTCGACATTGTGCAAGCAAAACCAGCTATATAGCTGGTCCCCTCTGTTATTGGAAACCATGTACCCCCAATATCCATTTCGGGCATTTAAGTCCCCGGCCAAAATAAAATAGTTCTCCTCCAGCCTCAGACATCGAAAGAGTGAATCGAGCTCTGATATAGTTGTTCTGGAAGTAGGGTTGCCAGAGGAGTAGACCGACACCGCATACAATCTCCTTTATCTGCGGAGCGAAATGCACACCTCTAACTCTTGAAACCTTCGTACTTCACTACTATACACTACCTTGTGTTTAATGTTATTTTTTATGAAGATCGCAACACCGCCTCCACCACTGGAATTGGGCCGGTCTCTTCTAACAACATTATAATTACTGTGCTCCAGTATGCCTCTCCGAGCTAGCTTGGTTTCAGCATCAGCTCTGGGCTTCGATCGTCCAACAATCTATAGAGCTCCTTTTTTCGTGGGATCCCTATCAATGAATTTGCATTCACTGCAAGGATCTTAAAAATGCTCTCCGTCTGCGCAGCCATTAGGGCTTTTGACGTGGTTGGTTCTGCAGGAGCGCCAGAATTTGGCCGACCTGCTCCTCCAACCGAGCCATACGCCTTTCAATGGAAGCTTTCCATTCAGGCGCTGGTTCGTGTGCTTTTGGCACTGAGACTTGCGGCACTACCTTTGGTAGCTGCTGCTTTTCCGTGCTCATCTGAACAGACGCCATTTAGGTCACTTGAGTGGTGACGGGTGTGGCTGCCCCGAGTGGATTTTTCACTGGGGGCTGCTTCTGCAGAACCATTTTTGCTTTCCGCTCTTGGAATTTAGGGCAACCCCGATAGTTGGCGGTGTGCCCCGCATTCCCGCAGAGTACGCACTTGAGCTGACTCTTGTCAGCTGCTCCTTCTTGCCCCAGAGAACAACTCTCCGCATTATGGTCCTCGCCGCACTTTACGCATCCAGGCTGCATTTGGCAGTTCGACGCGGCGTGCCCGAACCTTTGGCAGCGGTAGCACTGCACAATGCCATCGCGCCTAGTTATACTTTCCCATTTGCATGGACAGAAATCTGACTTGGTGATTTTGTTTAGATTGTCTGTTTTACTTATGGGAAACAGCTGAACTATGTAAAAGGGCTGGCTTCGAGCGGCCAGGAAAGCTTTAATAGTCGGGACTGGCGTTTTTCTCCTTTTGGGGTGAAGGAGAAAAACTCCATCTCCGAGACCTTTAGACACCCCTTAACCTTGATATATTGTTCTGGCTTGAATATTTTTCATAACCTTTGTCTTTACTTATAATAAAATTACCTGCACCTATGGCCCGCTTGCATACTATCTACGTCGGGTTTGTATAATTTAATTGGCGGCACTTTTTCCTTTCTTTGCTGCGGATGTTGCTGATGTGCTGCTGGCTGCTGTTGTTGTTGCGCTGGTGTCTTCTGCTCCTTCTTCTTCTTTTGTGTTGTTGATTCTTGTACATGTTTGGTTGCACAAATTTTTGGTGGCTTGGCTGCTGGCATTATTTGTTGCTGAGCAGCTGCCTGCCATTGTTGCTGCACTGCTGGCCGCTGTTTTTGCTGCTTTGCTGGCTGCTGTTGTTGCTCTTGATTTGCAAGTTGCTGCTGCTTTGCGTGTTTTGGTTGCTTTTGAGCTGCTGGCAGCTGTTGCTGTTGCGCTGTGGGCCTTTGTTGTTGTTTCTGCCCATCTTTGTTGTTTTTCGCCATCAGCATTGTCTCCTTCTCTAACTTCCTCCTTGCTAGGGTCCGAGATCTCAGCTCTCTTACTTCATGAAGAAGTTGCTTCACCTTCATGTCTTTAATTTCATTTTCTTTGAATTTAACAATTCTCTCCAGTTCGTCCTCAGTATCAGAGGGCAGAGAATCGAAACTGTTGCTGCTGATGGCAAATAGCCCTTCCCCACCATCGGAGACGTATTGTACAGTCTGCTCTCCTTCTTCCCCAGAGGAGCTCGACGCCGCCTGACTCTGCTCTTTCCCCTGCAGCTCTTCGGGCGAGGCATTAGTGTTACGGCGTTTCGTAACTTTGGGAGAAGTTTTCTTCCTCCTCCTTTTTGCAGCGCCTTTTATAAGCACAGTTGTCTGGTGGCCTGACACTGCCACCGGTTTCTGCTGGTCATTGCCCGCTTCCGAGAGCGCGGACCGCTCGTGGTTATTCATTTTCCGCACTCACTCACTTGACTAAGTGATTATGAGCGACGAAAAGAAATTAAAAAAGTACGATTTTGGACGTCCCCAGTGGGGATTGAACCTGGGTCTCAATCGTTAAGAGCACTGACCTTTTTTTTTACTGTAATTTAATTTTTTTCTGAATGATTTTACTTACATGCTAGACAAAAGTACTTAAAACTAGCTTAACTAACTTAAGAATTTACAATGTTCTTAATACTAACCTACAGACCCTATGCGGGTACTCTACGCTAATCTGAACTACTTTCTAAATGTGCTTTTGGGCTTAATCTACGTTTTTTTAGTCATTAAGACAATCTTTTATTTCTTTATTCATTTGTCAAGAAAACTTGTAAGAAGCTTGGCTAAACTTGACTACTTAAACTACTTTATACTAACTTACCCTAACATAGGACTTAATACTATCTTAACTTTGCGCGTAACAGTACGGACGCGTGCACCAGGGCGTATATGTTGTGTATATGCCTACCATATATAATTTATACGCCCTGATGCACCCTTTTTTTTTTTTTTGGTTCATATGTTTTTTTTTGGATTTTTTGTTTTATATATTTTTTTTTGGATTTTATTTTTGTTTTATAATTTCCTCTTAAAGCTACCTTAAAAACTATGTAAGCTGGCCACTATGGTCAAATATCTGATAATGTGGAAAAGCCGTTAAGGCGCACCCTTTCATGGTACATACTATTGGGGTAGTAAGCCCCAAAGATTAGACCGTTGGAAGAGGTCATAGCTCGTGCAGTGTGCCTTCTGATCAGTTTAATAATAAAATTATCCACCCTATTCACGTTTGCCTCGTTGTACAGGACCTCGTTAGGATAGTACTTCTTGTACTCAGACTCGGGTGTGCGATACAGACGGAGACAGCTCCTAAGACACTGCCTCTCTAACACCCTCATCTTTTCCATCTGGGAAGGACCCACGTTGAACCACAATGGACAACCGTATACCATAATGGGCCATACTAGGGCCATGAAGCAGATTACCTTCACTCTGGTATCAAGTTGGCTGCTGAAAAACAACCTTCTTGCCGCAGCAAAGGCTTTTCTGGCTTACGTCAGAGCAATATCTATATGTTTGTCAAAATACAGATATTGATCCAGCCAAATGCCTAGATATCTACACTTTTTACTGCTAACGGCCGATCATGCGGGTCAACTATGCCGAACTTACGCCAATTTTGGCGCGTATCCCGCGTTGCCCTGTCCAGCGGGGTCCGGAAAGGACTAGTTTCGCACTTCTGGAAGTTGATAAGCAACTTCCAGTCGTCGCAAAATCGCTGGATTTTCTCGAAGGCACGCTGCAACAAGATGCTTATTACCTCGACCTACGGACCTGATCGGTACGCAACTAGGTCGTCGGCGTACGCAATTAAGTGTGTCATGGAACCTATAAGATCTGCAGTGAATATAGAAAACAAGATCGGGGAACCAATGGCCCCCTGTTGCAGACCTTTTTTAATGTTAAAGAGCGTAGTGGAAGTTACGTCACCATTTTTCACAACGAACTTTCTACCTGTTATCATGTCATAGACCATGTATAGCAATGGTTAACTTATGCCAAGCCTGACCAGCTTGAGGAAGACGCCCTCCTCCTATTCCATTGTATGTCGGACACCAGTTTTGACGCGGCATTAATGGTATCATGCCCCGCTCGGAATCCGAACTGGTTGTCCGGTATGGTTTTCTTTTCATCAGCCCATTGCTTCAGAACTCGAATGACTATCTTTTCAAAAACCTTGCTTATGCAGGGAAGAAGGCTGATCGACCGAAGATTTGTCGGAATGGACTTATCTTTGTCCCGTTTAGGGATCGGTTGAACAACAGCTGTTTTCCAGTGCGTGGGGTAATGTGCATTACTCAGCGCATTGTTGAACAAGGTTGTGTAAATTTGGACGGCTTCGGGGGGAAGATGGCGAAGCACAATGTTCAGTATTCCATCGATTCCCATAGACTTTTTCTTCTTCAGCGAGTGGAAGAGAGATCTTCTTGAGAAATCAAGATGTGATTTCCATCATTGGCGACAGCACTATGTGCCATGTTCTCGTCATTGAACTTGGTGAAACCTGGATTCTCTGATCGCCATTGACTTATCTCATTGCGGAGATAGAAGTGGTTTAGCAGGGCTCTGTTCTCTAGATCGTGATTCGGCCTACTAACCTCGTTGACCGTATACACTCTCTGGAACACTGCACCAATAGCTGTAACCTTCTCCTGGGGATCTTCCACCGCAAAGAAGTCATTGTCTAGCACCGCCTCATCTGGATCGATGCCAACTGAAGTCAGTAAGTGTTCGTTGTCTGTCGTCCTGGGAAGTCTTACGATTTGAATGTCGTTTTGATCTTTCCTCCGAAATATTTTATTTACTTGCGGGAACATACCCGGGTTGTTGGATCGTACAGCCCGGATTTTGTTGCCCCAGTGCAAGCTTATAGCCAAGCTATAGTTTATTCGTATTAACTGTTGGAGGTTCTTGATCTCCGACTTCAATGCTCTGACTTCCGCGTTTTGCGGATCTGTAAAACGCCTGTGCAAGAGTTTGAGTCTTGACAGCAGCCTACTTTTGTGCACGTGAAGTAAGTCGATGGTAGCATTTCGATAAACATCACTGTTGTCGATTTGAACTACCTTCGGGATTGTTTTGTCCATCGTACGTTTGATTACGTCGTCCATTTGTATGAGGTACCTGTCAACCTCTTCGTTCGTCAGGTTTCTGTTTGTCGGCGGATTGATCCCACTCGAACGTAGTTCTGTGGATAAAGTCCTGGAGAAGCGTGGCCAGCGGGCCTTATTATAGTTATAAGGGTGCCTCTGGACATACTCCTCCAGTCCTTCCACCTCGTTCGGGAGCTGAATAGCTGCGAAGAGCCCGCAGTGATCACTCTCGTCCTCAACAGCAGTTAGACAGTTCCGTGTGCGTCTTTCCACGTCTAGTATAGTCAGTCGTTTGTCTATCAGCATCAGATCCAGATAGGACCCGCTTCTAGGATACGATGGCCTATCGGTTGCTAGCAAATCTAGCTTGAAGTCAACATTGTGTTCTACCAACCAGTTATACAATGAGGTCCCCCTTGTGTTATGCACCACGTTGCCCCACTCTATATGCCTCGAGTTCAAGTCCCCGGCTACGATATAGTAGTTATCTTCCGAGCTCAGACGAAGGCTAGTGAAAAGAGTATCGAGCTCTGAAATGAAATATTGGATGATGCGTGACTTGTCAGTCGCATAGATAGCGATCACATATAGCCGCTTACCACCCCGAAGGGGGATGCGTGCGATACACGTTTCTATGGCCTGGAATCTCCGCACTTCACCGCTATACACTACCTTATGACAAAGGCCTTTTTTGATTAAGAGTGCGACTCCACCAGCTAGGTAGCTTCGATCTCTTCTAATGATATTGTAATTTTTGTACCTGAGTGGGTGCGTCTGGCTTAGCTTAGTTTCGCAAACCATCAACACATCAGGATTATGGGTCTGAACCAAGTTACCGAAATTTAATTTACGTTCAGGGCGGATCAGTGAATTCACATTCACTGCTAGAATTTTAAGGTTGCAGGCTGCCTGCGCAGCCATTATACCGACGTTGCGTTTGGCTCTCCAAACAGCGTCGAATAGATGAGGTCTATTCGCGCTGCTTGTTCTTGTAACTGGTTTTGGAATTGAGTTTGGAGTTGAGCGATCTGCCTCTGGATAGAGAGCAGGATCGTGTGCACATGCATCCGGTTGTCTGGCCACAGGGACCTGGGTAACTTTCGGCACTGTCTGTTGAACCGGTCGCCCAGCCGATGCCACTTGGGCATAGGAGACTGCCGGTGTAACAGTGGTAGCTGGAGCACGAGGCACTGGCCTCGCTTCTACCATTTTTCCATTACGTTTGGCCTGTATAATTTTTCTTATTTCTTGGACCTTAGGACATCCTCGATAGTTAGCAGGATGCCCGCTGGTCTTACAGAGCACGCACGTCAGCTTGCTCCTATCATCAACTTTATCGGTCCCTAAGGGACATTCCCCGCGATTGTGGGTTCCTGCGCATTGGACACAGCGAGACTGCATATTGCAGTTCGCCGCGGCATGCCCAAACCTCTGACAACGAACACACTGGAGTGTGTTCATCAGTGTCTTTTTTGTCTTTTTTATTGTTTCCCATGTAACAGACAGAGTGCCTAAATGGGTAATTTTTTTTAGGCTCTCTAGCTTGCTGTCTGGGGTGACCTGCACTAGGAAGAAAGGAAGTTTCGTTTTCTCCCTTCTCGATGCCGCAGTGATGAAGGGCTTAACCCCTACGACCTGGACATCGTCGCTCTGCGCTTGGCGCAAAATAGCGAGGATCTCATCAGGATCAGTGTCAGGATCCACGTCCTTGAGGAGCATGGTCTGCACCTTTTCCCTTTTTGGGGTGTAGGAGAAAAACTCGGCCTCCGACACCGCTAGCCTTTCTTTCACTACGTAATAGTCTGCCATTGATAGGCAATGGACAGAAACTCTCAAGGGACCTTTATATTTAATAAAGTAGGACTGCTTAGTGACCAACTTACATAATATATCAACGTCCTTCGTCTCCAGTCCGAAGACGTTGATTGGCGGGCATCTCTCCGTTTCGGCTGGCTGCTGCTGCTGCGGTTGCTTCTGCTGCTCCTTCTTCTGCTGATATTGTCGTTGTTGCTGCTGCTTCTTTGGCTGCTGCTGTTGTTGTTGCTGCTGCTTCTTTGGCTGCTGCTGTTGTTGTTTCTGCTGCTTTAGCGGCTGCTGTTGTTGTTGCTGCAGCTGTATTGGCTGCTGCTGTTGTTGTTGCTGCATCTTTTTTGGCTGCTGCTGTTGTTGTTGCTGCTGCTGTTCTAGTAGCTGCTGCTGTTGTAGGGCAGCCTCTTTAGCTGCTCTCCTGGCCCTTAGCTTGGATTGGATGTGGGCGTCCAGCTCCTCCCTCTCTCGCTGGCTCTTCTTCAGCTGCTCCCTGTCCTCTTCATCTTCATCCTCCGATTCAGAGGACGTCAGAGTGTGGAAGGGGTTCTCTCTCCCGCTGTAGGAGAATCTCCCCTCCCCCTCTGTCGACTCGTACTCAACGTCGTCGACCATTCTTGATGTTGCTGCTGCTGTTGTCTGTGCAGTTGTTGTTGTTGTCATTACTGCTGCTGTTGTGTTTGCGGCTTTAGCCGCTATTCTTCCGTCACCTGATCCAAGGCTGGACCGGCGCTTGACGAGGTTGGGCTGAGGCTGGAGCTTCTTCCTCCTCTTCTTCCTCCCCTCTTCATTTGTTGACTGGTGGTCCGATGTCGAAGCCACCGTTGTACCGGTCATCACCCGATTTCATGAGCTCGGGTCGCTCCACTGTCTCCATCACACTTCCTACTCACACTAAGTGTCTCTACTTGATTTTAATTTAAAAAAAAAGATCTCACTGTTTTTTCGGGATTTGAACCCGGAGCCGCGAAGTCACCGGCGAGCCCTCTTTTTTTTTTTTTTTTTAACGCAATGTTATTTAATTCAATTTTATATTTCTTACTTGCTAGACAAAATTACTTAAAACTAGCTTAACTAACTTAAGAATTACAATTGTTCTTAATACTAACCTACAGACCCTATGCGGGTACTCTAAGCTAATCTGATCTATGTAATAAATGTGCCTTTCGGCTTAATCTACGTTTTTTTTTTTTAGTCATTAAGACAATCTTTTTTTTTTCATTTGCCAAGAAAACTTGTAAAAACTTGGCTAAACTTAACTAATTAAACTACCTTATTCTAACTTAATTACTATTTATTACTAACTTAACCTAACATAAAACTTAATACTATCTTAACTATGTCCATAACAGTACGGACGCGTGCACCAGGGCGTATATGTTGTGTATATGCATAACATATATAATTTATACGCCGTGATGCACCTTTTTTTTGTTTTTATTTCCTATATATATATTTTTTTTTTGGATTTAATGTTTTATTAGTTTTTTTTTCTTAGATCTACCTTAAAAACTATGTTAGCTGGCCACTATGGTCAACTACCTGATCCTGTGGAAAAGCTAGCGGTGGCGGAGGCTGGTTTTGGTGTAACCACCAGTAAAATTGCCGTTCTTTGGCAGACTCTTTCCTATCTCGAGCGGGGATCGCTCCACTGAACCGGAGGAGATCCTCGTGGGTGCGAACGACATCCGGTTCGTATTGAAGTCGCCTATCCACTGTTCGACGTACGACATGAAAGATGATAGGACATCCTTGTGGATCCTGTATTAGGCCAATTGTGTCTAGATAGAGGAATGCTTCGGGAGGAATAAAGCCGTTAAGGCGCACCCTTTCATGGTACATACTATTGGGGTAGTAAGGCCCAAAGATCAGACTGTTGGACGAGGTCATAGCTCGTGCAGTGTGCCTTCTGATTAGTTTAATAATAAAATTATCAACCCTATTCACGTTTGCCTCGTTGTACAAGACCTCGTTAGGGTAGTACTTCTTGTACTCAGACTCGGGTGTGCGATACAGACGGAGACAGCTCCTAAGACACTGCCTTTCGAACACCCTCATCTTTTCCATCTGGGAAGGACTCACGTTGAACCACAATGGACAACCGTACACCATAATAGGCCGTACTAGGGCCATGTAGCAGATTACCTTCACTCTGGTATCAAGTTGGCTGTTGAAAAACAACCTTCTTGCCGCAGCAAAGGCTTTTCTGGCTTTCGTCAGAGCAATATCTATATGTTTGTCAAAATACAGATATTGATCCAGCCAAATGCCTAGATATCTAACTACACTTTTTACAGCTAACGGCCGACCATGCAGGTCAACTATGCCGAACTTACGCCAGTTTTGGCGCGTATCCCGCGATGCCCTGTCCAACGGGGTCCGGAAAAGACTAGTTTCGCATTTCTGGAAGTTGATAAGCAACTTCCAGTCGTCGCAAAATCGCTGGATTTTCTCGAAGTCACGCTGCAACAAGATGCTTATTACCTCGACCTTCGGACCTGATCGGTACGCAACTAGGTCGTCGGCGTACGCAATTAAGTGTGTCATGGAACCTATAAGATCTGCAGTGAATATAGAAAACAAGATCGGGGAACCAATGGCCCCCTGTTGCAGACCTTTTTTATTGTTAAAGAGCGTAGTGGAAGTTACGTCACCATTTTTCACAACGAACTTTCTACCTGTTATCATGTCATAGACCATGTATAGCAATGGTTAACTTATGCCAAGCCTGACCAGCTTGAGGAAGACGCCTTCCAACCAAACGGTGTCGAATTCCTTCTCCAAGTCAATCAGGCAGGCACCCGTGCACTGATTTTTGTTTTTATTCCATTGTATGTCGGACACCAGTTTTTACGCGGCATTAATGGTATCATGCCCCGCTCGGAATCCGAACTGGCTGTCCGGTATGATTTTCTTTTCATCAGCCCATTGCTTCAGAACTCGAATGACTATCTTTTCAAAAACCTTGCTTATGCAGGGAAGTAGACTGATCGACCGAAGATTTGTCGGAATGGACTTATCTTTGTCCCGTTTAGGGATTGGTTGAACAACAGCTGTTTTCCAGTGCGTGGGGTAATGTGCCTTACTCAGCGCATTGTTGAACAAGGTTGTGTAAATTTGGAGCGCTTCGGGGGGAAGATGGCAAAGCACAATGTTCGGTATTCCATCGATTCCCACTGACTTTTTCTTCTTCAGCGAGTGGAAGATACCCTGGAGATCGTCTTGAGAAATCAAGATGTGATTGCCATCATTGGCGACGGCACTATGTGCCATATTCTCGTCATTGAACCTGGTGAAACCTGGATTCTCTGATCGCCATTGACTTATCTCATTGCGGAGATAGAAGTGGTTTAGCAATGCTCTGTTCTCCAGATCGTGATTCGGCCTACTAACCTCGTTGACCGTATACACTCTTTGGAACACTGCACCAATAGCTGTAACCTTCTCCTGGGGATCTTCCACCGCAAAGAAGTCATTGTCTAGCACCGCCTCATCTGGATCGATGCCAACTGAAGTCAGTAAGTGTTCGTTGTCTGTCGTCCTGGGAAGTCTTACGATTTGAATGTCGTTTTGATCTTTCCTCCGAAATATTTTATTTACTTGCGGGAATATACCCGGGTTGTTGGATCGTACAGCCCGGATTTTGTTGCCCCAGTGCAAGCTTATAGCCAAGCTATAGTTTATTCGTATTAACTGTTGGAGGTTCTTGATCTCCGACTTCAATGCTCTGACTTCCGCGTTTTGCGGATCTGTAAAACGCCTGTGCAAGAGTTTGAGTTTTGACAGCAGCCTACTTTTGTGCACGTGAAGTGCGTCGATGATAGCATTTCGATAAACATCGCTGTTGTCGATTTGAACTACCTTCGGAATTGTTTTATCCATCGTACGTTTGATTACGTCATCCATTTGTATGAGGTACCTGTCAACCTCTTCGTTCGTTAGGTTTCTGTTTGTCGGTGGATTGATCCCACTCGAACGTAGTTCTGTGGATAAAGTCCTGGTTAGTAGGCCGAATCACGATCTGGAGAACAGAGCCCTGCTAAACCACTTCTATCTCCGCATGGAGATAAGTCAATGGCGATCTGAGAATCCAGGTTTCACCAGGTTCAGTGACGTTAACATGGCAAATCTTGCCGTCGCCAACGATGCAAATCATATATTGATTTATCAAGAAGATCTCCAATGTATCTTTAACACGCTGAAGAAGAAAAAGTCTGTCGGAATCGATGGTGTACCGAATATTGTGCTTCGACATCTTCCCCCCGAAGCGGTAAAAGTCTACTCAACATTGTTCAACAATGCGCTGAGTAATACACATTACCCAGCGCACTGGAAAACAGCTGTGGTTCAGCCGATCCCTAAACGCGACAAGGACAAGTCCATTCCGACAAATCTTCGGTCGATCAGTATTCTTCCTTGCATAAGCAAGGTTTTTGAAAAGATAGATTCGAGTTCTGAAACAATGGGTTGATGAAAATAAGATCATACCGGATAACCAGTTTGGATTCAGGGCGGGGCATGAAACCATACATGCCGCGTCAAAACTGGTGTCCGACATTCAGTGGAATAAAGGCAAACAACAATGCACGGGTGCCTGTCTGATTGACTTGGAAAAAGCGTTCGACACTGTTTGGTTAGAGGGCCTCTGGCTGGTCAGGCTTGGCATAAGTAAACCATTGCTATTCATGATCCATAACATGATAACAGGTAGAGAGTTTGTCGTGAAAAATGGCGACGTAACTTCTAGCACGGTCTTTGATATTAAAAATGGTCTACAACAGGGGGCGGTTGGTTCGCCGATCTTGTTTTCAATATTCACAGCAGAGCTTGTAGGTTCCATGCCGCATTTAATAGCGTACGCCGACGATCTAGTTGCGTACAGAACAGGCCCGAAGATCGAGGTAATAAATATCCTGTTGTATCGTGACTTCGATAAAATTCAGCGATCTTGCGACGACTGGAAGTTGGTTATCAACTTCCTGAAGTGTGAAACTATCCTGTTCAGGACCCCGCTGTACACGTCACCTAGGTCGCAAGGTCGGCCGTTAGCCGTGAAAAGTTTAGTCAGATATCTTGGCATTTGGCTGGATCAATATCTGTATTTTGACGAACATATAGATATTGCTCTGATACCAGAGTGAAGGTAATCTGCTACATGGCCCTCGTACGGCCAATTTTGGTGTATGGTTGTTCATTGTGGTTCAACGTGAGTCCTTCCCAGATGGAAAAGATGAGGTTGTTCGAGAGGCAGTGTCTTAGGAACTGTCTCCATCTGTATCGCACACCCGAGTCTGAGTCCACCTGAAGCATTTCTCTGTCTCGATCAAATTGGCCTAATACAGGATACGGAGGGATGCCCCCTGGACAGGCGACTCCAATACGAGTCGGATGTCGCTCGCAGCCAGGAGGATCTCCTCCGATTCGGCAGAGGGATCTCTACTCGGGACAGGAGAGAGTGTGCCAAAATAACGACACTTTTATTGGTGGTTGCACTAGAACCGGCCTCCGCCGGCGTTGGCTCTTCCAAACGGCAAGACAGTTGACCATGGTGGCCAACTTACATAGAATTAACACCCCTATTCTGGTTGTGATGTGGTCACAACGCACGAATGTCAGTGACACAAGAACACAAGAATAGTATAGATGTATATGTTATGCATATATATAACATATACGGCCTGGTGCACACGTCTGTCTCTTACAGATATATTTAAGGTAGTTATAAGGTTATGTCAGGTTAAGGTTTACTTTAGATTAAGTTAGTTTTTCATACTTTAGCTAGGTTAAACCAAGTTTTTCAAGTTTTCTTGGTAATTAAAATAAATAAAATACTGTCTATAAAGACTAAAAAAGAAAACGTTGTTTAAGCCGAAAGGCATACATGTATATATATATAAGTTAGAATTGCTTAGAGTACTCGCATAGGGTCAGTAAGTTAGGATTAAATACAATAAGTTATTTAAGATATTTAAGCTAGTTTTAAGTATATTTTGTCTAGCAAGTAAGTTTCTTTCATAATTAAATAAAAACAAAATTTACAATGAAAAAAAATAATAAATAAACATTATCGCCGGTGCTTTCGTAATGCCGGGTTCAAATTCCGGAAGAAAAAGTGAAATATTTTATTTTTTAAATTAAAATAAATAAATACACATAGTGTGAAATATAAGTGAAATGGAGCCAGTGGAGCGACCCCAGCTCATAAAATCGGGTGATGTTGTACCGGTGGCTTTGACATTGGACCTCCAGTCAACAAATAATGAGGGGAGGAAGAAAAACAGGAAGAAGCTCCAGGCTCAACCCAACCTAGTAAAGTGCCGTTCCAGCCTTGGACCAGGTGACGGGAAAATTGTGACTAAAGCTGCAAACTCAACAGCAGCAGTAACAACAACAACAACAACTGCAGCAACATCCAGAATGGTCGACGACGTCGAGTACGTGTCGACAGAAGGGGAGGGGAGATTCTCCTACAGCGGGAGAGAGAATCCCTTCCACACGCTAACGTCATCTGAATCGGAGTACGAAGATGAAGAGGACCGGGAGCAGCTGAAAAATAGCCAGTGAGAGAGGGAGGAGTTGGACGCCCACATCCAAGCCCTCCAAACTAAATTAAAGGCCAGGAGAGCAGCCAAAGAGGCTGCACAACAACAACAGCAGTTACAAAAACAGCAGCAGCCAAAGAAGCAGCAGCAACAATAACAGCAGCAGCCAAAGAAGCAGCAGCAACAACAACAGCAGCAGCCAATGCAGCTGCAGCAACAACAACAGCAGCAACGAAACCAGCAGAAACAACAACAACAGCAGCAGCAACAACAACAGCAGCAGCAACAACAGCAACAGCAGCCAAAGAAGCAGCAGCAACAACAACAGTATCAGCAGAAGAAGGAGCAGCAGAAGCAACAGCAGCAGCAGCAGCCAGCCAAAACGTAGAGATGCCCTCCAATCAACGTCTTCGACCTGGAGACGAAGGACGTTGATATATTATGTAAGTTGGTCACTAAACAGTCCTACTTTATTAAATATAAGGGTCCGTTGAGAGTTTCTGTCTATTGCATATCAATGGCAGACTACTATGTAGTGAAAGAAAGGCTAGCGGTGTCGGAGGCCAGGTTTTTCTCTTACACCCCAAAAAGGGAAAAGGTGAAGACCATGCTCCTCAAGGACGTGGATCCTGACACTGATCCCAATGAGATCCACGCTATTCTGCGCCAAGCGCAGAGCGACGATGTCCGGGTCGTAAGGGTTAAGCCCTTCATCACTGCGGCATAGAGAAGGGAGAATAGGAAACTTCCATTCTTCCTAGTTCAGGTCACCCCAGACAGCAAACTAGAGAGCCTAAAGAAAATTACCCATTTATGCACTCTGTCTGTTACATGACAAATAATAAAAAGACAAAGAACACACTCCAGTGTGCTCGTTGTCAGAGGTTTGGGCATGCCGCGGCGAACTGCAATATGCAGTCTCGCTTCGTCAAATGCGCAGGAACCCTCAATCGCGGAGAATGTCCTTTAGGGACGGATAAAGTTGAGGACAGAAGCAAACTGACGTGCGTCATCTGTAAGACCAGCGGGCACCCTGCTAACTATCGGGGATGTCCTAAGGTCCAAGAGATCAGAAAAATAATAGAGGCCAAAAGTAAAGGAAAAATGTTAGAAGCGAGGCCAGTGCCCTGTGCTCCAGCTACCACTGTTACACCGGCAGTCTCCTATGACCAAATGGTATCGGATAGGCGACCGGTTCTACAGGCAGTGCCGAAAGTTACCCATGGCCAGGCAACCTGAAGCGAATTTGGATGTACAGACGATCCTGCTCTCTATCCAGAGGCAGATCGCTCAGCTCCAAACCCAGTTACAAGAACAAGCAGCGCGAATAGACCTCATCTATTCGAAGTTGTTTGGAGAGCCAAACGAAACATCGGTATAATGGCTGCGCAGGCAGCCAGCAACCTTAAGATTCCAGCAGTGAATGTGAATTCACTGATCCGCCCTGAACGTCAATTAAATTTTGGTAACATAACCCTTAATTCTGATGTGTTGCTGGTTTGCGAAATTAAGGTTAGCCAGACGCACCCACTCAGGTACAAAAACTACAATATCATTCGAAGAGATCGAAGGTACCTAGCTGGTGGAGTCGCACTCTTAATCAAAAAAGGCCTTTGTCATAAGGTCGTGTATAGCAGTGAAGTGCGGAGATTCCAGGCCATAGAAACGTGTATCCCACGCATCCCCACTCGGGGTGGTAAGTGGCTGTGATCGCTATCTATGCGTCTGATAAGGCACGCATCAACCAATATTTTATTTCTGAACTCGATACTCTTTTTCACTAGCCTTCGACTGAGCTCGCAGGAGAACTTCTATATCGTAGCCGGGGACTTGAACTCGAGGCATATAGAGTGGGGCAATGTGGTGCATAATACCAGGGGGACCTCATTGTATAACTGGTTGGTAGATCACAATGTTGAGTTCAAGCTAGATTTGCTTGCAACCGACAGGCCATCGTATCCTAGAAGCGGGTCATATCTGGATCTGATGCTGATAGACAAACGACTTACTATATTAGACGTGGAAAGACGCACACGGAACTGTCTAACTGCTGTTGAGTACGAGGGTGATCACTGCGGGCTCTTCGCAGCTATTCAGCTCCCGAACTGCAGGAGTATTTCCAGAGGCACCCTTATAATTATAATAAGGCACGCTGGCCACGCTTCTCCAGGACTTTATCCACAGAACTACGTTCGAGTGGGATCAATTCGCCGACAAACAGAAACCTGACGAACGAAGAGGTTGACAGGTACCTCATACAAATGGACGACGTAGTTAAACGTACGATGGACAAAACAATTCCGAAGGTAGTTCAAATCGACAACAGCGATGTTTATCGAAATGCTACCATCGATGCATTTCATGTACACAAGAGTAGGCTGCTCTCAAGACTCAAACTCTTGCACAGGCGTTTTACAAATCCGCAAAACGCGGAAGTCAGAGCATTGAAGTCGGATATCAAGAACCTCCAACAGTTAATACGTATAAACTATAGCTTGGCTATAAGCTTGCACTGGGGCAACAAAATCCGGGCTGTACGATCCAACAACCCGGGTATGTTCCCGCAAGTAAATAAAATTTTCCGGAGGAAAGATCAAAACGATAGAGTCGTTTTGCCAGGACGACAAACAATGAACAATTCCTGACTTCAATTGGCATCGATCCAGGTGGGGCAGTGCTAGACAATGACTTCATCGTGGTTGAAGATCCCCAGGAGAAGGTTAATGCTATTGGTGTTGTGTTCCAGAGAGTGTATACGGTCAACGAGGTTAGTAGGCCGAATCACGATCTGGAGAACAGAGCCCTGCTAAACCACTTCTATCTCCGCATGGAGATAAGTCAATGGCGATCTGAGAATCCAGGTTTCACCAGGTTCAGTGACGTTAACATGGCAAATCTTGCCGTCGCCAACGATGCAAATCATATATTGATTTATCAAGAAGATCTCCAATGTATCTTTAACACGCTGAAGAAGAAAAAGTCTGTCGGAATCGATGGTGTACCGAATATTGTGCTTCGACATCTTCCCCCCGAAGCGGTAAAAGTCTACTCAACATTGTTCAACAATGCGCTGAGTAATACACATTACCCAGCGCACTGGAAAACAGCTGTGGTTCAGCCGATCCCTAAACGCGACAAAGACAAGTCCATTCCGACAAATCTTCGGTCGATCAGTATTCTTCCTTGCATAAGCAAGGTTTTTGAAAAGATAGATTCGAGTTCTGAAACAATGGGTTGATGAAAATAAGATCATACCGGACAACCAGTTCGGATTCAGGGCGGGGCATGAAACCATACATGCCGCGTCAATACTGGTGTCCAACATTCAGTGGAATAAAGGCAAACAACAATGCACGGGTGCCTGTCTGATTGACTTGGCGAGTTTGTCATGAAAAATGGCGACGTAACTACTAGCACGGTCTTTGATATTAAAAATGGTCTGCAATAGGGAGCGGTTGGTTCGCCGATCTTGTTTTCAATATTCACTGAAGTGCTTGTAGGTTCCATGCCGCGCTCAATAGCGTACGCCGACGATCTATTTGCGTACAGAACAGGCCCGAAGATCGAGGTGTAAATATTTTGTTGCATCGTGACTTCGATAAAATTCAGTGATTTTGCAACGACTGGAAGTTGGTTATCAACTTCCTGAAGTGTGAAACTACCCTGTTCAGGACCCCGTTGTACACGTCACCTAGGTCGCAAGGTCGGCCGTTAGCCGTGAAAAGTTTAGTCAGATATCTTGGCATTTGGCTGGATCAATATCTGTATTTTGACGAACATATAGATATTGCTCTGACAAAAGCCAGAAAAGCTTTTGCTGCGGCAAGCAAAAGCAGCCAACTTGATACCAGAGTGAAGGTAATCTGCTACATGGCCTTCGTACGGCCAATTATGGCGTACGGTTGTACATTGTGGTTCAACGTGAGTCCTTCCCAGATGGAAAAGATGAGGTTGTTCGAGAGGCAGTGTCTTAGGAGCTGTCTCCATTTGTAGCGCACACCCGAGTCTGAGTACAAGAAGTACTATCCTAACGATAGATAATTTTATTATTAAGCTGATCAGAACGCACATTGCACGAGCTATGACTTCTTCGAACAGTCTGATCTTTGGGGCTTACTACCCAAACGCTATGAACCATGAATGAGTGCGCCTCAATGGCCTAATCCCACCTGAAGCATTCCTCTATCTCGATCTCGATAATACAGGATGCCCGCTGATCTTCCATGTCGTACGCCGAACAGTGGACAGGCGACTCCAATACGAGCTGGATGTCGCTCGCAGCCAGGAGGATCTCCTCCAATTCAGTAGAGCGATCTCTACTCGGGACAGGAGAGAGTGTGCCAAAGAACGGCACTTTTATTGGTGGTTGCACCTTCTTCCAAACGGCGAGACAGTTGACGATGGTGGCCAACTTACATAGAATTAAGTCATTTTAAGATAAAAATTATAAAAAATCAAAAAATGTGCACCATGGCGTATAGATATATATGTTATGTATATGCATATCATATACGGCCTGGTGCACACTTCTGTCTCTTACAGACATATTTAATGTAGGTTTTAAGGTTCTTCATAGTTTAGCTAGGTTAAACCAAGTTTTTCAAGTTTTCTTGGTAATTAAAATTAATGAAACACTGTCTATAAAGACTAAAAAAGAAAACGTTGTTTAAGCCGAAAGGCATACATGTATATATAAATTAGAATAGCTTAGAGTACTCGCATAGGGTCAGTAAGTTAGGATTAAATTCAATAAGATATTTAAGATATTTAAGCTAGTTTTAAGTATATTTTGTCTAGCAAGTAAGTTTCCTTCATAATTAAATAAAACCAAAATTTACATTGAAAAAAAAATAAGAAATGATCGCCGGTGATTTCGTGGTGCCGGGTTCAAATCAGGGAAAAAAAAGTGAAATCTTTTTTTTTTTTTTTTTTAAATTAAGATAAATAAATACACATAGTGTGAAATATAAGTGAAATGGAGTCAGTGGAGCGACACGAGCTCATAAAATCGGGTGATGTTGTACCGGTGGCTTTGACATCGGACCACCAGTCAACAAACGTAGATGGGAGGAAGAACGGCAGGAAGAAGCTCCAGCCTCAACTCAACCTAGTAAAGCGCCGTTCCAGCCTTGGATCACGTGATGGGAAAATTGCGGCTAAAGCCGCAAGCACAAGAGCAACAGTAACAACAACAATAACAACTGCAGCAACATCCAGAATTGTCGACGACGTAGAGTACGAGTCGACAGAAGGGGAGGGAAGATTATCCAACAGCTGGAGAGAGAACCCCTTCCACACTCTAACGTCCTCTGAATCGGAGTACGAAGATGAAGACGACCGGGAGCAGCTGGAAAAGAGCAGCGAGAGAGGGAGGAGCTGGACGCCCACATCCAAGCCCTCCAAACTAAATTAAGGGCCAGGAGAGCAGCCAAAGAAGCAGCAGCAACAACAACAGCTGCAGCAACAACAACAGCAACAGCAGAAACAACAACAACAGCAGCAGCCAAAGGAGCAGCAACAACAACAATATCATCAGAAGAAGGAGCAGCAGAAGCAACCGCAGCAGCAGCAGCCAGCCAAAACGGAGAGATGCCCTCCAATCAACGTCTTCGGACTGGAGACGAAGGACATTGATATATTATGTAAGTTGGTCACTAAACCGTCCTACCTTATTAAATATAAGGGTCCGTTGAGAGTTTCTCTCCATTGCTTATCAATGGCAGACTACTACGTAGTGAAAGAAAGGCTAGCGGTGCCGGAGGCCGAGTTTTTCTCTTATACCCCAAAAGGGGAAAAGGCACAGAGTATTCTGCGCCGAGCGCAGAGCGACGATGTCCGGGTCGTAGGCGTTAAGCCCTTCATCACTGCGGCATCGAGAAGGGAGAATAGGAAACTTCCTTTCTTCCTAGTTCAGGTCACCCCAGACAGCAAACCAGAGAGCCTAAAGAAAATTACTCATTTAGGCACTCTGTCTGTTACATTGGAAACAATAAAAAAGACAAAGAACACACTCCAGGGTGCTGGTTGTCAGAGGCTTGGGCATGTCGCGGCGAACTGCAATATGCAGTCTCGTTGCGTCAAATGCGCAGGAACCCTCAATCGCGGGTAATGTCCTTTAGGGATGGATAAAGTTGAGGACAGGAGCAAACTGTCGTGCATAATCTGTAAGACCACCGGTCACCCTGCTAACTATCGGAGATGTCCTAAGGTCCAAGAGATCAGAAAAATAATAGAGGCCAAACGTAAAGGAAAAATGGTAGAAGCGAGGCCAGTGCCCCGTGCTCCAGCTACCACTGTTACACCGGCAGTCTCCTATGACCAAATGGTATCGGATAGGCGACCGGTTCAACAGACAGTGCCGAAAGTTACCCATTTTCCCGTGGCCAGGCAACTTGAAGCGAATTTGGATGTGCAGACGATCCTGCTCTCTATCCAGAGGCAGATCGCTAAGCTCCATACCCAGTTCCAAAACCAGTTACAAGAATAAGAAGCGCGAATAGACCTCATCCATTCCACGCTGTTTGAAGAGTCAAACGCAACATCGTAATGGCTGCGCAGGCAGCCTGCAACCTTAAAATTCTAGCAGTGAATGTGAATTCACTGATCCGCCCTGAACGTAAATTAAATTTCGGTAACTTGTTGCAGACCCATAATCCTGATGTGTTTATGGTTTGCGAAACTAAGCTAAGCCAGACGCACCCACTCAAGTACAAAAACTACAATATCATTCGAAGAGATCGAAGCTACCTAGCTTTTTTTTTTTTTTTCAATTCAATTTTATTGTATAAATTCATTTTGCAATTTTTACATTGTTTATCTGCAAAGCCTGAATGGCTTGTCTGCAGATGACTAGTCACAAAAATGTTGCAAATATATGCGTTGAAATTCAAGTAAAACAGTTTTGAATACATTACAATTAACAATTAAGAGTTGTTTCAATTTACAGATATTACGCAAGAATATAATAGATGACGATTTTTGGATTTACAATGACATTTTACATTTTAGTTTTAAGAGTTTAAATATATTTCTTTTGCTTTTTTAACCATGTCCCTTTTTTGTAGGTTGCGAATTTCCCTTGGGAGTTCGTTAAGGATGGTTGGAGTTGTTACCTTAAAAGTTCTTCGACCATACTCATTCCAGTACCTCGGAACTTCACATAGCTGCTGCTGTCGTCGTCTGGTGTTCACCATTTGCTGCGTCTGGGTCCTGTACGTGTTGTCGTCACCGAAGTTTGCCAAGATTTCCAGATTGTATATATGGCTGATGTTGAGCAGACGTGTTGGTTGAATATCTCTGGGGCTTCCTGCTTCTAGCACAAGTTTCTGGAGTCTTCTGTGCACTTTCTGCAGAGATTGCATTTGAGACGCTCTTCCCCACGCCAGAATGCCGAACCTTATGTGAGATTCCACCAAGCCCATATAGCACTGCCTCAGTACTCTTGGTGTGCAGAGTTTGCGCAGGTGGAAAAGGGCGTACGCAGATTGGCACAGCTTATTCTTCAACAGCTCTAAATGGTAGTTCCATTTAAAATTGTAGTCAATCGTCAGCCCTAGATATTTATATTTTGACACATAACTTATGTATTCGGTGCAGTCATCGTTGTCCTCTGTTATTCCATCACAGCCACGTCTGTGCAAACAATCTACGCTGTGCATTTTTATCTTAAGTTTTGTTCTGGGAATATGCGGCGGGCGAATGTGCATTACCTTTGTCTTAAGTGCGTTGATAATTAGTCCATGGTCGTGACACCAAGCTACGATTCTGTTAAAATCTAATTGCATAAGTTTCGCAGCTTCGTCAACGCTCCTATGGCTAACTACGATCGCTGTGTCGTCCGCATACGCATACCCCGTACTGTACTTCAGCACAGACAGTAGATCATTGACGTATATAATAAAGAGGAGCGGGCCTAGTTTTGAGCCCTGTGGAACACCATACTCGACCTTTTCTTCACTGCTTGTGTGGTCACCAATTTGAACTTGGAACAATCTATTGCTTAAGTAGCTCTCAAACCACTTCAAGATGTGACCGCGTACACCAATCGTTTCTAGCTGAGTCAAGATTTGTCTGTGACTCAAGGTATCAAAGGCTTTCTTAAAGTCAATAAACAGAACTACTGAGCTATTGTTTTTGTCCAAACTTTGGTACATTTTGTCAGCGAACTCTCCAAGTAGTCTGTTTATGTTTTTTCCTTTCCGAAATCCAAATTGATTGTGGTTGAGTATAATATATTTTTCTATGAAAGCATATTACCTTCTGGCCAGCACTTCTTCCAGAACCTTATCGACCACTGAAAGGAGTGAGATCGGTCTGTAGTTCATTATTTCATTTTTCTTGCCACTTTTGTGAATCGGTCGCACTATCGATGTTTTAAGCTTGTTTGGGACAGATGCTTGATCTAAGCTCATGTTGATCAGTTTTGTGAGTATTGGAGACAGAGTTTGAGCGTTGTTCTTCAGATCTTTTGGTTGTATTCCATCTACTCCCGCCGATTTTTCGCTTTTTAATGCACTTAGTATGTTGCATACTTCCTCAACGGATACATCTTCAACGAACATTGAATTATGTACGCAGCTTGTCTTGTAGTGGAGTGTTTGGTTGCTACATTCGTGAACAATAGATCGTACCTCTGACGTTAAGGTTTTCGCGAATTTGTTGGTCAGGTCCTTGATGCTTCCTTCATTCGAGAAATTCTTTTGTAGAACATCGTCCAGATTGCATTTCTTTTTTCCCAAAATCGAATTTACGAGCTTCCAAGTCGCTCTTGGGTCACTTCTACAAAGCTCAAATTTCTGTTTGTAAAAGTTCGCTTTTGTCCTCGCTATCTTCTTGTTCAAATCGTTTCGATATCTTTTGTATTCTCTGTTGTGTCTGTTGTTCATGTGTCGTCTGTATAGTCTATCGCGTTCTTTGCAGTCGTTTTTCAACTCAGCGGTTATCCAACTATGCTCAGTGACCCTCTTCTTTCTGCTTACTGTTGATGATGTGGTGAGAGTATTCATTGCTTTGCTAAAGTTCTCATAAAGGTCATTTATATCCGTATATATATTCAGCTCATTCCAGTTGAATTCCTGTACCTTTTGAGCTACAAGATGACTTAGAATCTGCGATTCATTTTTGGATTTATCTTGACTATTGCTGTTTTTTTTACTCCACAGTACAGCGCATTATGATCTGAGATGCATAGCTCAATTACCGCTGAGTTAATTTCGGCGTTGTTCGCTCTCATCAGGATATGGTCTATTAATGTTTTTGTGTCTCTGATTGGGTTGACACGAGTGTGCGAATATATGCAATTATGCAGACCTTTTGAAGCTATCATCGACAGATAATCACATACATCTAAATTGGTCTTGTCTTTTACATTTATGTTGATGTCTCCCATTATAATAAGGTTATCATTCATTCCAATTTGATCAATATGCTCACTGAGTTCACGAACAAAACATTTAACATTCGTCTTTGGTGGTCTGTATACAGAGATTATTGACGCTACAAAATTCCCACGTTTGACATTGATACAAACGTTTCCATACATACAGGATGCTCTTTCCACTCTTTCATACAAAATATCATTTTTAATGTATATACATATGCCACCACCTCCTCCTGAGTTGTTTCGATTAAAGAACTCACTGCTGTATCCTTCAATCTGATATAGGTTATTTTCTTCTTTTTTAATATTTATTTCACATAACGTAATGACATCCAAATAAGACAAACAATCATAAATATATACTTTTAACGTATTCCAGTTTTTCCTCAATGATCGTACATTTAGTGACAAGGACGAAAATTCACTTATATTATTTTTGACATATACACACGCCTCTTCTTGAGATTTAATATTTTTGAAATTGGTTTTTATAATTTCATTATTTTCTATTTCCATAGTGGGTGATTTTTTTTGCACACCAGTGTTGGAACGCATTTGACATTTGTTGTGATTGTTTATGTCATTCTGACAAGGTCGTTTGTGGATCGTATTTCGATTGTAGGTGCTCCTTCTGTTTTTCTAGCCAGAACCTTGTTGTTCCTAAACCAAACAAATTTCCAGTTTGTAGTTTTCGCTTTGTTTTTAGCCAGCCAAACAATCTTTCTGAAGTGTGACGTGAGGTGTTCGTTTATATATATGTTTTGGTTTGCGTACGCCGGGTTGTTTTCTTTGCGTAGTTTGGTGCAAATCTGACCGTACTTCAGATTCCGGTTTTGTTTTGCTCGGTCCAGGAACGTGGCTTTTTTTTGTTTTTCGTGTGAAGCTCACTACAATATTTTTCATTTGTTGGTTTTTTCTGTCTTTATATGTGTATATATCTTCTATGTCATTTTCATCAATTTCTGCATCTAGTGCATCTCCTATGGCCTTGACCAAATCAAATGCATTTTCGTTGTTTGACATCGGAACGTTTCGTTTTTTTTTTTTTTTTTTTTTTTTAACGCAATTTTATTTAATTCAATTTTATATTTCTTACTTGCTAGACAAAATTACTTAAAACTAGCTTAACTAACTTAAGAATTACAATTGTTCTTAATACTAACCTACTGACCCTATGCGGGTACTCTAAGCTAATCTAATCTATGTTATAAATGTGCCTTTCGGCTTAATCTACGTTTTTTTTTTTTAGTCTTTAGTGACAATCTTTTATTTATTTATTGCTTTGCCAAGAAAACTTATAAAAAACTTGGCTAAACCTAACTACTTAACCTACCTTATACTAACTTACCCTAAAATAAAACTTAATACTATCTTAACTATGTCCGTAACAGTACGGACACGTGCACCAGGGCGTATATGTCGTGTATATGCATAACATATATAATTTATACGCCGTGATGCACCTTTTTTTTTGTTTTTGTTTCATGTATATATTTCTTTTTTTTTTGGATTTTATGTTTTATTATTTTTTTTGATTTTTTGATTTTATTACTTTTTTTTTTTTTTTTTTTTTTTTTTTCTTAAAGCTACCTTAAAAACTATGTAAGCTGGCCACTATGGTCAACTACCTGATCCTGTGGAAAAGCTAGCGGTGGCGGAGGCTGGTTTTGGTGTAACCACCAGTAAAATTGCCGTTCTTTGGCAGACTCTTTCCTATCTCGAGCGGGGATCGCTCTACTGAACCGGAGGAGATCCTCGTGGGTGCGAACGACATCCGGTTCGTATTGAAGTCGCCTATCCACTGTTCGGCGTACGACATGGAAGATGATAGGACATCCTTGTGGATCCTGTATTAGGCCAATTGTGTCTAGATAGAGGAATGCTTCGGGAGGAATAAAGCCGTTAAGGCGCACCCTTTCATGGTACATACAATTGGGGTAGTAAGCCCCAAAGATCAGACTGTTGGACGAGGTCATAGCTCGTGCAGTGTGCCTTCTGATTAGTTTAATTATAAAATTATCTACCCTATTCACGTTTGCCTCGTTGTACAGGACCTCGTTAGGGTAGTACTTCTTGTACTCAGACTCGGGTGTGCGATACAGACGGAGACAGCTCCTAAGACACTGCCTCTCGAACACCCTCATCTTTTCCATCTGGGAAGGACTCACGTTGAACCACAATGGACAACCGTACACCATAATAGGCCGTACTAGGGCCATGTAGCAGATTACCTTCACTCTGGTATCAAGTTGGCTGCTGAAAAACAACCTTCTTGCCGCAGCAAAGGCTTTTCTGGCTTTCGTCAGAGCAATATCTATATGTTTGTCAAAATACAGATATTGATCCAGCCAAATGCCTAGATATCTAACTACACTTTTTACAGCTAACGGCCGACCATGCGGGTCAACTATGCCGAACTTACGCCAGTTTTGGCGCGTATCCCGCGATGCCCTGTCCAACGGGGTCCGGAAAAGACTAGTTTCGCATTTCTGGAAGTTGATAAGCAACTTCCAGTCGTCGCAAAATCGCTGGATTTTCTCGAAGTCACGCTGCAACAAGATGTTTATTACCTCGACCTTCGGACCTGATCTGTACGCAACTAGGTCGTCGGCGTACGCAATTAAGTGCGGCATGGAACCTATAAGATCTGCAGTGAATATGGAAAACAGGATCGGGGAACCAATGGCCCCCTGTTGCAGACCGTTTTTAATGTTAAAGACCGTAGTGGAAGTTACGTCACCATTTTTCACAACGAACTTTCTACCTGTTATCATGTCATAGATCATGTATAGCAATGGTTTACTTATGCCAAGCCTGACCAACTTGAGGAAGAGGCCCTCTAACCAAACGGTGTCGAACGCCTTCTCCAAGTCAATCAGGCAGGCACCCGTGCACTGATTTTTGTTTTTATTCCATTGTATGTCGGAAACCAGTTTTGACGCGGCATTGATGGTATCATGCCCCGCTCGGAATCCGAACTGGTTGTCCGGTATGATTTTCTTTTCATCAGCCCATTGCTTCAGAACTCGAATGACTATCTTTTCAAAAACCTTGCTTATGCAAGGAAGAAGACTGATCGACCGAAGATTTGTCGGAATGGACTTATCTTTGTCCCGTTTAGGGATCGGTTGAACAACAGCTGTTTTCCAGTGCGTGGGGTAATGTGCATTACTCAGCGCATTGTTGAACAGGGTTGTGTACGTTTGGACCGCTTCGGGGGGAAGATGGCGAAGCACAATGTTCGGTATTCCATCGATTCCCACTGACTTTTTCTTCTTCAGCGAGTGGAAGATACCCTGGAGATCTTCTTGAGAAATCAAGATGTGATTCCCATCATTGGCGACGGCACTATGTGCCATGTTCTCGTCATTGAACCT
Source organism: Eristalis intricaria (assembly GCA_964034865.1). NCBI lineage: Eukaryota > Metazoa > Arthropoda > Insecta > Diptera > Syrphidae > Eristalis > Eristalis intricaria. Next base: position 53,483,062 of record OZ035873.1, on the reverse strand, counting down.
GGTGAACCCTGGATTCTCTGATCGCCATTGACTTATCTCATTGCGGAGATAGAAGTGGTTTAGCAGGGCTCTGTTCTCCAGATCGTGATTCGGCCTACTAACCTCGTTGACCGTATACACTCTCTGGAACACTGCACCAATAGCTGTAACCTTCTCCTGGGGATCTTCCACCGCAAAGAAGTCATTGTCTAGCACTGCCTCATCTGGATCGATGCCAACTGAAGTCAGTAAGTGTTCGTTGTCTGTCGTTCTGGGAAGCCTTACGATTTGAATGTCGTTTTGATCTTTCCTCCGAAATATTTTATTTACTTGCGGGAACATACCCGGGTTGTTGGATCGTACAGCCCGGATTTTGTTGCCCCAGTGCAAGCTTATAGCCAAGCTATAGTTTATTCGAATTAACTGTTGGAGGTTCTTGATCTCCGACTTCAATGCTCTGACTTCCGCGTTTTGCGGATCTGTAAAACGCCTGTGCAAGAGTTTGAGTCTTGACAGCAGCCTACTTTTGTGCACGTGAAGTGCGTCGATGGTAGCATTTCGATAAACATCGCTGTTGTCGATTTGAACTACCTTCGGAATTGTTTTGTCCATCGTACGTTTGATTACGTCGTCCATTTGTATGAGGTACCTGTCAACCTCTTCGTTCGTCAGGTTTCTGTTTGTCGGCGGATTGATCCCACTCGAACGTAGTTCTGTGGATAAAGTCCTGGAGAAGCGTGGCCAGCGGGCCTTATTATAATTATAAGGGTGCGCTGCAACATTTCAGAGCTCGATACTCTCTTTCACTAGCCATTGACTGCACTCGGAGGAGAACTACTATCGTAGCCGGGGACTTGAACTGGAGGCATATAGAGTGGGGCAACGTGGTGCATAAGACCAGGGGGACCTCATTGTATAACTGGTTGGTAGACCACAATGTTGAGTTCAAGCTAGATTTGCTTGCAACCGATAGGCCATCGTATCCTAGAAGCGGGTCCTATCTGGATCTGATGCTGATAAACAAACGACTGATTATACTAGAAGTGCAAAGACGCACACGGAACTGTCTGACTGCTGTTGAGTACGAGGGTGATCACTGCGGGCTCTTCGCAGTTATTCAGCTCCCGAACGAGGTGGAAGGACTGGATGAGTATGTCCAGAGGCACCCTTATAATTATAGTAAGGTACGCTGGCCACGCTTCTCCAGGACTTTATCCACAGAACAACGTTCGAGTGGGATCAATTCGCCGACAAACAGAAACCTGACGAACGAAGAGGTTGACAGGTACCTCATACAAATGGACTACGTAGTCAAACGTACGATGGACACAACAATTCCGAAGGTAGTTCAAATCGACAACAGCGACGTTTATCGAAATGCTACCATCGATGCATTTCATGTACACAAGAGTAGGCTGCTGTCAAGACTCAAACTCTTGCACAGGCGTTTTACAGATCCACGAAACGCGGAAGTCAGGTCACTGAAATCGGAGATCAAAAACCTCCAACAGATAATAAGAATTAATTTCAGCTTGGCTATAAACTTGCACTGGGGCAATAAAATCCGGGCTGTACAATTCAACAACCCGGGTATGTTCCCGCAAGTAAATAAAATATTCCGGAGGAAAGATCAAAACGAAATTTTGACCGTTCGACTTGCCAGGACGACAAACAATGAACAATTCCTGACTTCAATTGGCATCGATCCAGGTGGGGCAGTGCTAGACAATGACTTCTTCGTGGTTGAAGATCCCCAGGAGAAGGTTAATGCTATTGGTGTTGTGTTCCAGAGAGTGTACACGGCCAACGAGGTTAGTAGGCCGAATCACGATCTGGAGAACAGAGCCCTGCTAAACCACTTCTATCTCCGCATGGAGATAAGTCAATGGCGATCTGAGAATCCAGGTTTCACCACGTTCAGTGACGTTAACATGGCAAATCTTGCCGTCGCCAACGATGCAAATCATATATTGATTTATCAAGAAGATCTCCAATGTATCTTTAACACGCTGAAGAAGAAAGTCTGTCGGAATCGACGGTGTACCGAATATTGTGCTTCGACATCTTCCCCCCGAAGCGGTAAAAGTCTACTTAACATTGTTCAACAATGCGCTGAGTAATACACATTACCCAGCACACTGGAAAACAGCTGTGCGACAAAGACAAGTCCATTCCGACAAATCTTCGGTCGATCAGTCTTCTTCCTTGCATAAGCAAGGTTTTTGAAAAGATAGATTCGAGTTCTGAAACAATGGGTTGATGAAAATAAGATCATACCGGACAACCAGTTCGGATTCAGGGCGGGGCATGAAACCATACATGCCGCGTCAATACTGGTGTCCGACATTAAGTGGAATAAAGGCAAACAACAATGCACGGGTGCCTGTCTGATTGACTTGGAGGGTTTGTCATGAAAAATGGCGACGTAACTACTAGCACGGTCATTGATATTAAAAATGGTCTGCAATAGGGAGCGGTTGGTTCGCCGATCTTGTTTTCAATATTCACTGCAGTGCTTGTAGGTCCACGCCGCGCTCAATAGCGTACGCCGACGATCTAGTTGCGTACAGAACAGGCCCGAAGATCGAGGTAGTAAATATTTTGTTGCATCGTGACATCGATAAAATTCAGTGATTTTGCGACGACTGGAAGTTGGTTATCAACTTCCTGAAGTGTGAAGCTATCCTGTTCAGGACCCCGTTGTACACGTCACCTAGGTCGCAAGGTCGGCCGTTAGCCGTGAAAAGTTTAGTCAGATATCTTGGCATTTGGCTGGATCAATATCTGTATTTTGACGAACATATAGATATTGCTCTGACAAAAGCCAGAAAAGCTTTTGCTGCGGCAAGCAAAAGCAGCCAACTTGATACCAGAGTGAAGGTAATCTGCTACATGGCCTTCGTACGGCCAATTATGGCGTACGGTTGTACATTGTGGTTCAACGTGAGTCCTTCCCAGATGGAAAAGATGAGGTTGTTCGAGAGGCAGTGTCTTAGGAGCTGTCTCCATTTGTATCGCACACCCGAGTCTGAGTACAAGAAGAACTATCCTAACGAGGTCCTGTACAACGAGGCAAACGTGAATAGGGTAGATAATTTTATTATTAAACTAATCAGAAAGCACACTGCACGAGCTATGACCTCATCCAACAGTCTGATCTTTGGGGCTTACTACCCCAATAGTATGTACCATGAAAGGGTGCGCCTTAAGGGCTTTATTCCTCCCAATGCATTCCTCTATCTAGACACAATTGGCCTTATACAAGATCCACAAGGATGTCCTATCATCTTCCATGTCATACGCCGAAAAGTGGATAGGCGACTTCAATACGAATCGGATGCCGTTCGGACCCACGAGGATCTCCTCCGGTTCAGTAGAGCGATCCCCGCTCAAGATAGGAAAGGTGCATCACGGCGTATAAATTATATATGTTAGGCATATACACAACATATACGCCCTGGTGCACGTGTCCGTACTGTTACGGACATAGTTAAGATAGTATTAAGTTTTATGTGAGCTTAAGTTTGAATAAGGTAGTGTAAGTAGTTAAGCTTAGCCAAGTTTTTATAAGTTTTCTTGGCAAATTAATAAATAAATAAAATATTGTCTTAATGACTAAAAAAAAAAAAAACGTAGATTAAGCCGAAAAATTAGCAGATTAGCAGATTAGCTTAGAGTACCCGCATAGAGTCAGTAGGTTGGTATTAAGAACATTGTCTTAAGTTAGTTAAGCTAGTTTTAAGTACTTTTGTCTAGCATGTAAGTAAAATTATTCAGAAAAAAAATAAAATTACATTAAAAAAAAAAAAAAAAGGAATAAAAAAAACGGACGCCAAACGGGCCCTGACACGACCTTTGCCCCTTTCTGGGCCACACCGCACTTTTCCGAATAGATATATACATATATATATATATATATATATATATATATATATATATATATATATATATATATATATATATATATTATTCAGATATATATATATATATATATATATATATATATATATATTACTACAGGTAAAGCAAATTAAACCAAAAAAAATCAATTCCCACGAAGGGGTACTTATCCGTATCTGGGGTTGTAACGGCGATCTTCCTCGCTATTCCCGGACTCTCCCGGAATCCTTCCCTGGTCTTCGTCGTCGTCCTCGTTCCTTCCCTTTCTCGTTCTTGGTCTTCGTTTTTTTTTTCTCCGCTGGTTCTTCCTCCAGTGTCACCTTTTTTTTCACAGTCCTTTGTTCTTCACTTCTCACTTCTGTTCTTTTCATTTCTTCAAAATTCTTTTTTCCTGTTGGCAGAGCGTCCGCCTTAAAAGTTGAACCAAAACTGATCTTGGGGAGATTCCATTACAACGCAGAAAGTCTTTCTCTCCCCTTGTTACAATAGAATTCCCCTCACATCTTCCACCACACCAGCAACACTCAAGCACATTCGCTCTATCGCACACATTCTTCACATTCTAGTCTTTGATATTAAAAATGGTCTGCAATAGGGAGCGGTTGGTTCGCCGATCTTGTTTTCAATATTCAGGTTGCTGGTTCCATGCCGCACTTAATAGCGTACGCCGACGATCTAGTTGCGTACAGAACAGGTCCGAAGATCGAGGTAATAAATATCTGGTTGCATCGTGACTTCGATAAAATTCAGCGATCTTGCGACGAGAGTGAAGGTAATCTGCTACATGACCTTCGTACGGCCAATTATGGTGTACGTTTGTCCATTGTGGTTCACCGTGAGTCCTTCCCAGATGGAAAAGATGAGGTTGTTCGAGAGGCAGTGTCGTAGGAGCTGTCTCCATCTGTATCGCACACCCGAGTCAGAGTACAAGAAGTACTATCCTGACGAGGTCCTGTGCAACGAGGCAAACTTAAACAGGATAGATAACTTAATTATTAAGCTGATCAGTTCCACTCAATATGGACGATGATCGACGAGAATTACGTCCCCCCGACTTAGACGAGGTCAAGATAGCAATATCAAGACTGAAGTGTAACAAAGCTGCCGGTGCGGACGGACTGTCCGCTGAAATCTTTAAGGCAGCTGGAGATGATCTGGTTGGGCGTATGCACCAGCTCATCTGTAAGATATGGTCGGAGGAGAGCATGCCCGATGAGTGGAATCTCAGTATCGTTTGCCCGATCCATAAGACAGGAGACCCCTTTGACTGCGCCAACTATAGAGGGATTAGTCTCCTGAACATCGCCTACAAGATCTTCTCTGCCGTTTTGTGTACTCGCCTGAAGCCGTTTATAAATAACCTGATAGGTCCTTATCAGTGTGGCTTCAGGCCAGGGAAGTCCACCATCGAACAGATTTTCACACTTCGGCAGATCCTGGAAAAGACCCAAGAAAAGCAAATCGACACCCACCACCTTTTTGTCGATTTCAAGGCCGCATATGACAGCGTGCATAGGGACGAGCTATAAAACGCCATGTCTAGTTTTGACAAATTCGTCAGGTTGTGCAGGATGACGATGGAGAATTCTCGCTGCTCCATCAAGGTCGGTAACGAGTTCACCGAGACCTTCAATGTCAAAAAAGGATTTAGACAAGGCGACGCGCTATCATGTGATTTCTTTAACATCATCCTGGAGAAGATCGTGCAAGACTCACACGCCAACACTAGAGGCACGATCTTCCAGAAGTCCGTACAACTGCTAGCATACGCGGATGACATTGACGTGATTGGCAGAACACAGCGAGCCGTCAATGAGGCGTTTGCTGGCATTGAGGCGGAGGCGGCTAAAATGGGTCTAGCGGTGAATGAGGGCAAAACGAAGTATATGCTGTCATCAAGAAATGGGCAGCTATAACTTCGAGGTAGTCAAGGACTTCGTCTACCTCGGCTCCGCAGTAAACAGTACAAACAACATCAGTACCGAGATCAAACGCAGAGTAACTCTTGCCAACCGCTCTTTCTATGGGCTCAAGAGGCAATTGAGTAGTAGAGCCATCTCTCGAAGGACCAATTTGACTCTATACAAGACCTTGATCATCCCAGTCCTGCTGTGCGGCGCGGAGCCATGGACAATCTCAAAAGCGGATGAGGAAGTCCTTGGTATTTTCGAGAGAAAAGCTCTGCGTGCGATTTTTGGTCCTGTTTGCGTTGACGGCTTCTATAGGAGAAGATTCAACCATGAACTGTACCGCCTGTACAGCGACATAAGTCTAGTCAGGCGTCTTCGGATCCAACGCCTAAGATTGCTATGCCATGTAGAGCGTATGGAAAACTCAGCTCCGGGCCGGAGAGTCTTCGACTCCGAACCCGTGGGACAACGCAACTGAGGACGCCCGCGTTTAAGGTGGCGCACCCAGATGGAGAAGGACCTCAACCAACTTGGCGTGCGACACTGGAGGCAGCTAGCCAGAGACCGTGCTAGCTGGAGAGGCATGTTGGTTAAGGCCCAAGTCCACCCCGGACTGTAGCGCCAAATAAAGAAGAAGAAGATCAGAAGGCACATTGCACGAGCTATGACTTCTACGAACAGTCTGATCTTTGGGGCTTACTACCCAAACGCTATGTACTATGAATGAATGCGCCTCAATGGCCTTATTCCACCTAAAGCATTCCTCTATCTCGATCAAATTGGCCTAATACAGGATACGGAGGGATTCCCGCTGATCTTCCATGTCGTACACCGAACAGCGTACAGGCGACTCCAATACGAGCTGGATGTCGCTCGCAGCCACGAGGATCTCCTCCGATTCAGTAGAGCGATCTCTACTCGGGCCAGGAGAGAGTGTGCCAAAGAAGGGCACTTTTATTGGTGGTTGCACCAGAACCGTTCTCCGCCAGCGTTGGCTCTTCCAAACGGCGAGACAGTTGACCATGGTGGCCAACTTACATAGAATTAAGTTATTTTAAGATAAAAATTATAAAAAATCGAAAAAGGTGCACCATGGCGTATAGATGTATATGTTATGCATGTACATAACATATATGGCCTGGTGCACACGTCTGTCATTTACAAGCAAATTAAAGGTAGTTTTAAGGTTATGTTAGTTTTTCATAGTTTAGCTAGGTTAAACCAAGTTTTTCAAGTTTACTTGGTAATTAAAATTAATAAAATACTGTGTATAAAGACTAAAAAAGAAAACGTTGTTTAAGCCGAAAGGCATACATGTATATATAAATGAGAATAGCTTAGAGTACTCGCATAGGGTCAGTAAGTTAGGATTAAATTCAGTAAGTTATTTAAGATATTTAAGCTGGTTTTAAGTATATTTTGTCTAGCAAGTAAGTTTCTTTCATAATTAAATAAAAACAAAATTTACATTGAAAAAAAAAAATAAATAATAAAAAATGATCGACGGTGACTTCGTAGTGCCGGGTTCAAATCCCGGAAATAGCAAGTGAAATCTTTTTTTTTTAATTAAAATAAATAAATACACATAGTGTGAAATATAAGTGAAATGGAGCCAGTGGAGCGACCCGAGCTCATAAAATCGGGTGATGTTGTACCGGTGGCTTTGACATCGGACCACCAGTCAACAAACGTAGAGGGGAGGAAGAACGGCAGGAAGAAGCTCCAGCCTCAACTCAACCTAGTAAAGCACCGTTCCAGCCTTGGATCAGGTGATGGGAAAATTGCGGCTAAAGCCGCAAACACAACAGCAGCAGTAACAACAACAACAACTGCAGCAACATCCAGAATGGTCGGCGACGTAGAGTACGAGTCGACAGAAGGGGAGGGGCGATTCTCCTACAGCGGGAGAGAAAACCCCTTCCACACTCTAACGTCCTCTGAATCGCAGGACGAAGATGAAGAGGACCGGGAACAGCTGGAAAAGACCCAGCGAGAGAGGGAGGAGCTGGACGCCCACATCCAAGCCCACCAAACTAAATTAAGGGCCAGGAGAGCAGCCAAAGAGGCTGCACAACAACAACAGCAGTTACAAAAACAGCAGCAGCAACAACAACAGCAGCAGCCAAAGAAGCAGCAACGACAACAGCAGCAGCAGCCAATGCAGCTGCAGCAAGAACAACAGCAGCAGCCAAAGCAGCAGAAACAGCAACAACAGCAGCAGCCAAAGAAGCAGCAGCAACAACAACAATATCAGCAGAAGAAGGAGCAGCGCAACCGCAGCAGCAGCAGCCAGCCAAAAGTGAGAGATGCCCTCCAATCAACGTCTTCGGACTGGAGACGAAGGACGTTGATATGTTATGTAAGTTGGTCACTAAACAGTCCTTCTTTATTAAATATAAGGGTCCGCTGAGAGTTTCTGTCCATTGCTTATCAATGGCAGACTACCACGTAGTGAAAGAAAGGCTAGCGGTGTCGGAGGCCGAGTTTTTCTCTCACACCCCAAAAATGGAAAAGGTGCAGAGCATGCTCCTCAAGGACTTGGATCCTGACACTGATCTCAATGTGAGAAGGGAGAATAGGAAACTTCCTTTCTTCCTAGTTCAGGTCACATCAGACAGCAAACTAGAGAGCCTAAAGAAAATTACCCATTTATGCACTCTGTCTGTTACATGGGAAACAATAAAAAAGACAAAGAACACACTCCAGGCTGCTCAGGAACCCACAATCGAGGGCAATGTCCTTTAGGGACGGATAAAGTTGATGACAGGAGCAAACTGACATGCGTAATCTGTAAGACCAGCGGGCACCCTGCTAACTATCGTGGATGTCCTAAGGTCCGAGAGTTTAGAAAAATAATAGAGGCCAAACGTAAAGGAAAAATGGTAGAAGCGAGGCCAGTGCCCCGTGCTCCAGCTACCACTGTTACACCGGTAGTCGCCTATGCCCAAAGGGTATCTGATAGGCGACCGGTTCAACAGACAGTGCCGAAAGTTACCCATGTCCCTGTGGCCAGGCAACCTGAAGCAAACCCAGTTCCAAAACCAGTTAGAATAAGCAACGCGAATAGACCTCATCTATTCGACGCTGTTTGGAGAGCCAAACGCAACAAAGGTATAATGGCTGCGCAGGTAGCCTGCAACCTTAAAATTCTAGCAGTGAATGTGAATTCACTGATCCGCCCTGAATGTCAATTAAATTTCGGTAACTTGTTGCAGACCCATAATCCTGATGTGTTGATGGTTTGTGAAACTAAGCTAAGCCAGACGCGCCCACTCAGGTACAAAAACTACAATATCATTCGAAGAGATCGAAGCTACCTAGCTGGTGGAGTCGCACTCTTAATCAAAAAAGGCCTTTGTCATAAGGTCGTGTATAGCAGTGAAGTGCGGAGATTCTGGGCCATAGAAACGTGTATCCCACGCATCCCCCTTCGGGGTGGTAAGTGGCTATATGTGATCGCTATATATGCGTCTGACAAGTCACGCATCAACCAATATTTCATTTCAGAGCTCGATACTCTTTTTCACTACCCTTTGACTGAACTCGGAGGAGAACTACTATATCGTAGCCGGGGACTTGAACTCGAGGCATATAGAGTGGGGCAACGTGGGGCATAACACCTGGGGGACCTCATTGTATAACTGGTTGGTAGACCACAATGTTGAATTCAAGCTAGATTTGCTAGCAACTGATAGGCCATCGTATCCTAGAAGCGGGTCCTATCTGGATCTGATGCTGATAGACAAACCACTGACTATACTAGACCTGGAAAGACAGCGGGCTCTTCGCAGCTATTCAGCTCCCGAACGAGGTGGAAGGACTGGAGGAGTATGTCCAGAGGCACCCTTTTAATTATAATAAGGCACGCTGGCCACGCTTCTTCAGGACTTTATCCACAGAACTACGTTCGAATGGGATCAATCCGCCGACAAACAGAAACCTGACGAACGAAGAGGTTGACAGGTACCTCATACAAATTTATGACGTAGTCAAACGTACGATAGACAAAACAATTCTGAAGGTAGTTCAAATCGACAACAGCAATGTTTATCGAAATGCTACCATCGATGCACTTCATGTACACAAGAGAAGGCTGCTGTCAAGACTTAAACTCTTGCACAGGCGTTTTACAGATCCACAAACGGAAAGTCAGATCACTGAAGTCGGAAATCAAAAACTTCCAACAGATAAGAAGAATTAATTACAGCTTGGCTATAAGCTTGCACTGGGGCAATAAGATCCGGGCTGTACGATCCAACAATCCGGGTATGTTCCCGCAAGTAATTAAAATATTCGGGAGGAAAGATCAAATCGACATTCAAATCGTAAAACTTCCCAGGACGACAGACAACGAACACTTACTGACTTCAGTTGGCATTGATCCAGATGAGGCAGTGCTAGACAATGACTTCTTTGAGGTGGGAGATCCCCAGGAGAAGGTTACAGCTATTGGTGCAGTGTTCCAGAGAGTGTATACGGTCAACTTGGTTAGTAGGCCGAATCACGATCTGGAGAAAAGAGCCTTGCTAAACCACTTCTATCTCCGCTTGGAGATAAGTCAATGGCGATCAGAGAATCCAGGTTTCACCAGGTTCACTGACGTTAACATGGCAAATCTTACCGTCGCCAACGATGCAAATCATATCTTGATTTCTCAAGAAGATCTCCAATGTATCTTTAACACACTGAAGAAGAAAAAGTCTGTCGGAATGGATGGTGTACCGAATATTGTGCTTCGACATCTGCCCCCCGAAGCGGTAAAAGTCTGCTCAACATTTTTCAACAATCCGCTGAGTAATGCGCATTACCCAGCGCTCTGGAAAACATCGGTTCAGCCGATACCTAAACGCGACAAAGACAAGTCCATTCCGACAAATCTTCGGTCGATCAGTCTTCTTCCCTGCATAAGCAAGGTTTTTGAAAAGATAGTGATTCGAGTTCTGAAACAATGGGTTGATGAAAATAAGATCATACCGGACAACCAGTTCGGATTCAGGGCGGGGCATGAAACCATACATGCCGCGTCAATACTGGTATCTTACATTCAGTGGAATAAAGGTAAACAACAATGCACGGGTACCTGTCTGATTGACTAGGAGAAAGCGTTCGACACCGTTTGGTTAGAGGGCCTCTTCCTCAAGCTGGTCAGGCTTGGCATAAGTAAACCATTGCTATGCATGATCCATGACATGATAACAGGTGACGTAACTTCTAGCACGGTCTTTGATATTAAAAATGGTCTGCAATAGGGAGCGGTTGGTTCGCCGATCTTATTTTTAATATTCACAGCAGAGCTTGTAGGTTCTATGCCGCACTTAATAGTGTACGATCTAGTTGCGTACAGAACAGGCCCGAAGATCGAGGTAATAAATATCTTGTTGCATGGTGACTTCGATAAAATTTAGCGATTTTGCGACGACTGGAAGTTTGTTATCAACTTCCTGAAGTGTGGAACTACCCTGTTCAGGGCCCCGTTGTACACGTCACCTAGGGATACTAGCCAAAACTGGCGCAAGTTCGGCAAGTTTCGGCCGTGAAAAGTGTAGGTAGATGTCTTGGCATTTGGCTGGATCAATATCTGTATTTTGACAAACATATAGATATTGCTCTGACAAAAGCCAGAAAAGCTTTTGCTGCGGCAAGCAAAAGCAGCCAACTTGATACCAGAGTGAAGGTAATCTGCTACATGGCCTTCGTACGGCCAATTATGGCGTACGGTTGTACATTGTGGTTCAACGTGAGTCCTTCCCAGATGGAAAAGATGAGGTTGTTCGAGAGGCAGTGTCTTAGGAGCTGTCTCCATTTGTAGCGCACACCCGAGTCTGAGTACAAGAAGTACTATCCTAACGAGGTCCTGTACAACGAGGCAAGCTTGAACAGGATAGATAATTTTATTATTAAGCTGATCAGAACGCACATTGCACGAGCTATGACTTCTTCGAACAGTCTGATCTTTGGGGCTTACTACCCAAACGCTATGTACCATGAATGAGTGCGCCTCAATGGCCTTATCCCACCTGAAGCATTCCTCTATCTCGATCTCGATAATACAGGATGCCCGCTGATCTTCCATGTCGTACACCTAACAGTGGACAGGCGGCTCCAATACGAGCCGGATGTCGCTCGCAGCCACGAGGATCCCCTCCGATTCAGTAGAGCGATCTCTACTCGGGACAGGATAGAGTGTGCCAAAGAACGGCACTTTTATTGGTGGTTGCACCAGAACCGATCCCGTCGGCGTTGGCTCTTCCAAACGGCAAGACAGTTGACCATGGTGGCCAACTTACATAGAATTAAGTTATTTTAAGATAAAAATTATGAAAAATCAAATAAAAGGTGCACCACGGCGTATAGATGTATATGTTATGCATGTACATAACATATATGGCCTGGTGCACGCGTCTGTCATTTACAAGCAAATTAAAGGTAGTTTTAAGGTTATGTTAGTTTTTCATAGTTTAGCTAGGTTAAACCAAGTTTTTCAAGTTTACTTGGTAATTAAAATTAATAAAATACTGTGTATAAAGACTAAAAAAGAAAACGTTGTTTAAGCCGAAAGGCATACATGTATATATAAATGAGAATAGCTTAGAGTACTCGCATAGGGTCAGTAAGTTAGGATTAAATTCAGTAAGTTATTTAAGATATTTAAGCTGGTTTTAAGTATATTTTGTCTAGCAAGTAAGTTTCTTTCATAATTAAATAAAAACAAAATTTACATTGAAAAAAAAAAAATAATAAAAAATGATCGACGGTGACTTCGTAGTGCCGGGTTCAAATCCCGGAAATAGCAAGTGAAATCTTTTTTTTTTTAATTAAAATAAATAAATACACATAGTGTGAAATATAAGTGAAATGGAGCCAGTGGAGCGACCCGAGCTCATAAAATCGGGTGATGTTGTACCGGTGGCTTTGACATCGGACCACCAGTCAACAAACGTAGAGGGGAGGAAGAACGGCAGGAAGAAGCTCCAGCCTCAACTCAACCTAGTAAAGCACCGTTCCAGCCTTGGATCAGGTGATGGGAAAATTGCGGCTAAAGCCGCAAACACAACAGCAGCAGTAACAACAACAACAACTGCAGCAACATCCAGAATGGTCGGCGACGTAGAGTACGAGTCGACAGAAGGGGAGGGGCGATTCTCCTACAGCGGGAGAGAAAACCCCTTCCACACTCTAACGTCCTCTGAATCGCAGGACGAAGATGAAGAGGACCGGGAACAGCTGGAAAAGACCCAGCGAGAGAGGGAGGAGCTGGACGCCCACATCCAAGCCCACCAAACTAAATTAAGGGCCAGGAGAGCAGCCAAAGAGGCTGCACAACAACAACAGCAGTTACAAAAACAGCAGCAGCAACAACAACAGCAGCAGCCAAAGAAGCAGCAACGACAACAGCAGCAGCAGCCAATGCAGCTGCAGCAAGAACAACAGCAGCAGCCAAAGCAGCAGAAACAGCAACAACAGCAGCAGCCAAAGAAGCAGCAGCAACAACAACAATATCAGCAGAAGAAGGAGCAGCGCAACCGCAGCAGCAGCAGCCAGCCAAAAGTGAGAGATGCCCTCCAATCAACGTCTTCGGACTGGAGACGAAGGACGTTGATATGTTATGTAAGTTGGTCACTAAACAGTCCTTCTTTATTAAATATAAGGGTCCGCTGAGAGTTTCTGTCCATTGCTTATCAATGGCAGACTACCACGTAGTGAAAGAAAGGCTAGCGGTGTCGGAGGCCGAGTTTTTCTCTCACACCCCAAAAATGGAAAAGGTGCAGAGCATGCTCCTCAAGGACTTGGATCCTGACACTGATCTCAATGTGAGAAGGGAGAATAGGAAACTTCCTTTCTTCCTAGTTCAGGTCACATCAGACAGCAAACTAGATAGCCTAAAGAAAATTACCCATTTATGCACTCTGTCTGTTACATGGGAAACAATAAAAAAGACAAAGAACACACTCCAGGCTGCTCAGGAACCCACAATCGAGGGCAATGTCCTTTAGGGACGGATAAAGTTGATGACAGGAGCAAACTGACATGCGTAATCTGTAAGACCAGCGGGCACCCTGCTAACTATCGTGGATGTCCTAAGGTCCGAGAGTTTAGAAAAATAATAGAGGCCAAACGTAAAGGAAAAATGGTAGAAGCGAGGCCAGTGCCCCGTGCTCCAGCTACCACTGTTACACCGGTAGTCGCCTATGCCCAAAGGGTATCTGATAGGCGACCGGTTCAACAGACAGTGCCGAAAGTTACCCATGTCCCTGTGGCCAGGCAACCTGAAGCAAACCCAGTTCCAAAACCAGTTAGAATAAGCAACGCGAATAGACCTCATCTATTCGACGCTGTTTGGAGAGCCAAACGCAACACCGGTATAATGGCTGCGCAGGTAGCCTGCAACCTTAAAATTCTAGCAGTGAATGTGAATTCACTGATCCGCCCTGAATGTCAATTAAATTTCGGTAACTTGTTGCAGACCCATAATCCTGATGTGTTGATGGTTTGTGAAACTAAGCTAAGCCAGACGCGCCCACTCAGGTACAAAAACTACAATATCATTCGAAGAGATCGAAGCTACCTAGCTGGTGGAGTCGCACTCTTAATCAAAAAAGGCCTTTGTCATAAGGTCGTGTATAGCAGTGAAGTGCGGAGATTCTGGGCCATAGAAACGTGTATCCCACGCATCCCCCTTCGGGGTGGTAAGTGGCTATATGTGATCGCTATATATGCGTCTGACAAGTCACGCATCAACCAATATTTCATTTCAGAGCTCGATACTCTTTTTCACTACCCTTTGACTGAACTCGGAGGAGAACTACTATATCGTAGCCGGGGACTTGAACTCGAGGCATATAGAGTGGGGCAACGTGGGGCATAACACCTGGGGGACCTCATTGTATAACTGGTTGGTAGACCACAATGTTGAATTCAAGCTAGATTTGCTAGCAACTGATAGGCCATCGTATCCTAGAAGCGGGTCCTATCTGGATCTGATGCTGATAGACAAACCACTGACTATACTAGACCTGGAAAGACAGCGGGCTCTTCGCAGCTATTCAGCTCCCGAACGAGGTGGAAGGACTGGAGGAGTATGTCCAGAGGCACCCTTTTAATTATAATAAGGCACGCTGGCCACGCTTCTTCAGGACTTTATCCACAGAACTACGTTCGAATGGGATCAATCCGCCGACAAACAGAAACCTGACGAACGAAGAGGTTGACAGGTACCTCATACAAATTTATGACGTAGTCAAACGTACGATAGACAAAACAATTCTGAAGGTAGTTCAAATCGACAACAGCAATGTTTATCGAAATGCTACCATCGATGCACTTCATGTACACAAGAGAAGGCTGCTGTCAAGACTCAAACTCTTGCACAGGCGTTTTACAGATCCACAAACGGAAAGTCAGATCACTGAAGTCGGAAATCAAAAACTTCCAACAGATAAGAAGAATTAATTACAGCTTGGCTATAAGCTTGCACTGGGGCAATAAGATCCGGGCTGTACGATCCAACAATCCGGGTATGTTCCCGCAAGTAATTAAAATATTCGGGAGGAAAGATCAAATCGACATTCAAATCGTAAAACTTCCCAGGACGACAGACAACGAACACTTACTGACTTCAGTTGGCATTGATCCAGATGAGGCAGTGCTAGACAATGACTTCTTTGAGGTGGAAGATCCCCAGGAGAAGGTTACAGCTATTGGTGCAGTGTTCCAGAGAGTGTATACGGTCAACTTGGTTAGTAGGCCGAATCACGATCTGGAGAAAAGAGCCTTGCTAAACCACTTCTATCTCCGCTTGGAGATAAGTCAATGGCGATCAGAGAATCCAGGTTTCACCAGGTTCACTGACGTTAACATGGCAAATCTTGCCGTCGCCAACGATGCAAATCATATCTTGATTTCTCAAGAAGATCTCCAATGTATCTTTAACACACTGAAGAAGAAAAAGTCTGTCGGAATGGATGGTGTACCGAATATTGTGCTTCGACATCTGCCCCCCGAAGCGGTAAAAGTCTGCTCAACATTTTTCAACAATCCGCTGAGTAATGCGCATTACCCAGCGCTCTGGAAAACAGCGGTTCAGCCGATACCTAAACGCGACAAAGACAAGTCCATTCCGACAAATCTTCGGTCGATCAGTCTTCTTCCCTGCATAAGCAAGGTTTTTGAAAAGATAGTGATTCGAGTTCTGAAACAATGGGTTGATGAAAATAAGATCATACCGGACAACCAGTTCGGATTCAGGGCGGGGCATGAAACCATACATGCCGCGTCAATACTGGTATCTTACATTCAGTGGAATAAAGGTAAACAACAATGCACGGGTACCTGTCTGATTGACTAGGAGAAAGCGTTCGACACCGTTTGGTTAGAGGGCCTCTTCCTCAAGCTGGTCAAGCTTGGCATAAGTAAACCATTGCTATGCATGATCCATGACATGATAACAGGTGACGTAACTTCTAGCACGGTCTTTGATATTAAAAATGGTCTGCAATAGGGAGCGGTTGGTTCGCCGATCTTATTTTTAATATTCACAGCAGAGCTTGTAGGTTCTATGCCGCACTTAATAGTGTACGATCTAGTTGCGTACAGAACAGGCCCGAAGATCGAGGTAATAAATATCTTGTTGCATGGTGACTTCGATAAAATTTAGCGATTTTGCGACGACTGGAAGTTTGTTATCAACTTCCTGAAGTGTGGAACTACCCTGTTCAGGGCCCCGTTGTACACGTCACCTAGGGATACTAGCCAAAACTGGCGCAAGTTCGGCAAGTTTCGGCCGTGAAAAGTGTAGGTAGATGTCTTGGCATTTGGCTGGATCAATATCTGTATTTTGACAAACATATAGATATTGCTCTGACAAAAGCCAGAAAAGCTTTTGCTGCGGCAAGCAAAAGCAGCCAACTTGATACCAGAGTGAAGGTAATCTGCTACATGGCCTTCGTACGGCCAATTATGGCGTACGGTTGTACATTGTGGTTCAACGTGAGTCCTTCCCAGATGGAAAAGATGAGGTTGTTCGAGAGGCAGTGTCTTAGGAGCTGTCTCCATTTGTAGCGCACACCCGAGTCTGAGTACAAGAAGTACTATCCTAACGAGGTCCTGTACAACGAGGCAAGCTTGAACAGGATAGATAATTTTATTATTAAGCTGATCAGAACGCACATTGCACGAGCTATGACTTCTTCGAACAGTCTGATCTTTGGGGCTTACTACCCAAACGCTATGTACCATGAATGAGTGCGCCTCAATGGCCTTATCCCACCTGAAGCATTCCTCTATCTCGATCTCGATAATACAGGATGCCCGCTGATCTTCCATGTCGTACACCTAACAGTGGACAGGCGGCTCCAATACGAGCCGGATGTCGCTCGCAGCCACGAGGATCCCCTCCGATTCAGTAGAGCGATCTCTACTCGGGACAGGATAGAGTGTGCCAAAGAACGGCACTTTTATTGGTGGTTGCACCAGAACCGATCCCGTCGGCGTTGGCTCTTCCAAACGGCAAGACAGTTGACCATGGTGGCCAACTTACATAGAATTAAGTTATTTTAAGATAAAAATTATGAAAAATCAAATAAAAGGTGCACCACGGCGTATAGATGTATATGTTATGCATGTACATAACATATATGGCCTGGTGCACGCGTCTGTCTCTTACAGACATATTTAAGGTAGTTTTAAGGTTATTTCAGGTTAAGCTTTACTTTAGATTAAGTTAGTTTTGCATAGTTTAGCTAGGTTAAACGTTTTTCAAGTTTTTTGTGTAATTAAAATTAATAAAATACTGTCTATAAAAACTAAAAAAAAACGTTGCTTAATCCAAAAGGCATACATGTATATATAAATAAGAACAGCTTAGAGTACTCGCATACGGTCAGTAAGTTAGGATTAAATACAATAAGTTATTTAAGATATTTAAGCTAGTTTTGAGTATATTTTGTCTAGCAAGTAAGCTTCTTTCATAGTTAAGTTAGTTTCCTTAAAAACAAAATTTACATTGAAAAAAATATAAATAAAAATTATCGCCGGTGACTTCGTGGTGCCGGGTTCAAATCCCGGAAATAACAAGTGTTATCTTTTTTTTTTAAATTAAAATAAATAAATACACATAGTGTGAAATATAAGTGAAATGGAGCCAGTGGAGCGACCCGAGCTCATAAAATCGGGTGATGTTGTACCGGTAGCTTTGACATCGGACCACCAGTCAACAAAAAAAGAGGGGAGGAAGAAAAGCAGGAAGAAGCTCCAGCCTCAACCCAACCTAGTAAAGCGCCGTTCCAGCCTTGGATCAGGTGATGGTAAAATTGCGGCTAAAGCCGCAAACACAACAGCAGCAGTAACAACAAGAACAACAACAACAATCTCCAATCAACGTATTCGGACTGGAGACGAAGGACGTTGATATGTTATGTAAGTTGGTCACTAAACAGTCCTTCTTTATTAAATATAAGGGCCCGTTGAGAGTTTCTGTCCATTGCTTATCAAGGACGTGGATCCTCATACTGATCCCGATGTGATCCACGCCAGAAGGGAGAATGGGAAACTGCCTTTCTTCCTAGTTCAGGTCACCCCAGACAGCAAACTAGAGAGCCTAAAGAAAATTACCCATTTATGCACTCTGTCTGTTACATGGGAAACAATAAAAAAGACAAAGAACACACTTCAGTGTGCTCGTTGTCAGAGGCTTGGGCATGCCGCAGCGAACTGCAATATGCAGTCTCGCTGCGTCAAATGCGCAGGAACCCACAATCTCGGGAATGTCCTTTAGGGACGGATAAAGTTGAGCACTGGAGCAAACTGACGTGCGTAATCTGTAAGACTAGCCGGCACCCTGATAACTATCGAGGATGTCCTAAGGTCCAAGAGATCAGAAAAATAATAGAGGCCAAACGTAATGGAAAAATTGTAAAAGCGAGACCAGTGCCCCGTGCTCCAGCTACCACTGTTACACCGGCAGTCTCCTATGACCAAATGGCATCGGCTGGGCGACCGGTTCAACAGACAGTGCCGAAAGTTACCCAGGTCACTTTGGCCAGGCAACCAGAAGCAAATTTGGATGTGCAGACGATCCTGCTCTCTATCCAGAGGCAGATCGCTCAACTCCAAACCTAATTCCAGAACCAGTTACAAGAACAAGCAGCGCGAATAGACCTCATCTATTCGACGCTGTTTGGAGAGCCAAACGCAACATCGGTATAATGGCTGTGCAGGCAGCTTGCAACCTTAAAATTCTAGCAGTGAATGTGAATTCACTGATCCGCCCTGAAAGTCAATTAAATTTCGGTAACTTGTTGCAGCCCCATAATCCTGATGTGTTAATGGTTTGCGAAACTAAGCTAAGCGACGCACCCACTCAGGTACAAAAACTACAATATCATTCGAAGAGATCGAAGCTACCTAGCTGGTGGAGTCGCACTCTTAATCAAAAAAGGCCTTTGTCATAAGGTCGTGTAAAGCAGTGAAGTGCGGAGATTCCGGGCCATAGAAACGTGTATCGCACGCATCCCCCTTCGGGGTGGTAAGTGGCTATATGTGATCGCTATCCATGCGTCCGACAAGTCACGCATCAACCAATATTTCATTTCAGAGCTCGATACTCTCTTTCACTAGCTATTTACTGAACTCGGAGGAGATATAGCAGTTTATCGTAGCCGGGAACTTGAACTCGAGGCATATAGAGTGGGGCAACGTGATGCATAACACCAGGGGGACCTCATTGTATAACTGGTTGGTAGACCACAATGTTGAGTTCAAGCTAGATTTGCTTGCAACTGATAGGCCATGTGATAGGCCATGTTGAGTTCAAGCTAGATTTGCTTGCAACTGATAGGCCATCGTATCCTTGAAGCGGGTCCTATCTGCATCTGATACTGATAGACTAACGACTGACTATACTACACGTGGAAAGACGCACACGCAACTGTCTAACTGCTGTTGAGTACGAGGGTGATCACTGCGGGCTCTTAGCAGCTATTCAGCTCCTGAACGAGGTGGAAGGACTGGAGGAGTATGTCCAGAGGCACCCTTATAATTATAATAAGGCTTGCTGGCAACGCTTCTCCAAGCCTTTATCCCCAGAACTACGTTCGAATGGGATCAATCCGAAGACAATCCGCCGAAACAGAAACCTGACGAACGAAGAGGTTGACAGGTAACTCATACAAATGGACGACGTAGTCAAACGTACGATGGACAAAACAATTCCGAAGGTAGTTCAAATCGACAACAGCGATGTTTATCGAAATGCTACCATCGATGCACTTCATGTACACAAGAGTAGGCTGCTGTCAAGACTTAAACTCTTGCACAGGCGTTTTACAGATCCACAAAACGCGGAAGTCGGGTCACTGAAGTCGGAGATCACAAACCTCCAACAGATAATAAGAATTAATTACAGCTTGGCTATAAGCTTGCACTGGGGCAATAAAATCTGGGCTGTACAATCCAACAACCGGGGTATGTTCCCGCAAGTAAATAAAATATTCCGGTGGAAAGATCAAAACGACATTCTGACAGTTCGACTTGCCAGGACGACAAGCAATAAACAATTACTGACTTCATTTGGCATCGATCCAGGTGGGGCAGTGCTAGACAACGACTTCTTCGTGGTTGAAGATCCCAAGGAGAAGGGTAATGCTATTGGTGCTGTGTTCCAGAGAGTGTATACGGTCAATGAGGTTCTTCTATCTCCGCATGGATATAAGTCAATGGCGATCTGAGAATCCAGGTTTCACCAGGCTCAGTGACGATGACATGGCTCACCCTGCCTTCGCCAACGATGCAAATCATATGTTGATTTCTCAAGAAAATCTCCAAGGTATTTTTAATTCGATGGTTTTTATTATTTTTTTTTATTATTTTTTTGAATTCATTTTTATTGTGGAATTTATAAAAACTTATATACTAGACAAAAATGCTTAAAACTAGTTGTACGTACATTGTTACTACTTCTAACTTACTGGCCCTAGGCGGGCACTCTAAGCTAAACTTAACCTTATTCTATGTCTTTCGACATAATCTTACGGAGTGAAATATAAATGAGAATCTAAAAAGAACAACTTACTATTAAGAAACAATTTGAAAACTTAATGACTGAACGGTTTATATTAAAACTTACAAGCTAACTTACAATCTACCTTAACATAAAACTTACAAACTAACTTAAGCTAACCTACGTATATATGCATATACACCTGTCTATACCCCTATACACATGTGTATACGCATATATCCTTAATATACACAATGTATACATGTATCGTCATGTATACACATATACATTCTTGCTATTTTTTTTTTGTTTTTAATTTTTATTTTTTTTTTTTTTTTAATTTTTTTTTTTTCACATATATACAACTTAAAAATATACCTTAAAACTACCCTAAGATATATAAGTCGGCCATAGGTTGCGGCTGATAGATTTCCATCTAATCCGCTGCAAGACAGCGACCGACTGCGCCCCTTAAGGGGGAATGCACTACCCTTTCTACCCAGGGTCTAAAGGGTTCGACGCTGGAGTTCCCTCGCTCCGCAGCCACCAGACATTTTGGTGCTGCCTAGCAACATCCCCAATGTCTCGGCTGGATACCGCGTTGTGCGACAGAACGGCCGTGGTTGAGTCGCCCATCCACAATTGATCTTGCTATGTGAAAAATAAGCGGTACCGCATTCATATCTTGTAACAGGCCGTGCTTATCTAAATGGAGAAAAGCTTCTGGGGGAACGAAGCCACTGTGGCGTACCTTTTCGTGGTATTCTGGATTGGGGTAGTAAGCCCCTGAGATCAAGTTATTGGACGAGATCATCGCTCTAGCAGTATGACCTCGAATCAACTTCAACAGGAAATTGTCCACTCTTATCAGGTTTGCCCTGTTGTATAAACCCTCATTGGAATAGAATTTTATGTACTGGGACTCTGGACTTCGATAAAGGCGAAAGCAAGCCCTAAGACAAGCCCTCTCAAACAACCGAATCTTTTCCATCAAGCTTGCACTCACGTTGAACCACACGGGACAGCCATAGGTGAGCATTGGCCGGATGAGGGCCATGTAGCAGATAACCTTCACCCTCGCATCGAGTTGGCTGTTGTAAAACAGTCTCCTTGTAAGGGCAAATGCGCCTCGGGCCCTGGCCAGAGCAGCATCTACATGTTTATTAAAATATAGATACTGATCTAGCCAGATCCCCAGGTATCTGACTACAGTCCTTTGCGCCAATGGTTCCCCGTGTCGTCCAACGATTGAGAACTGTCGCCAATTCTTTCTCGTATCCGCCGAGGCCTTATACAACGGCCTCCTGAACAGAACTTCCAGTCATCGCAACTTCTCATGAATGAATCGAAGTCACCCTGCGTGAGAGTAGTAATTTCCTCGATCTTTTTGCCTGATCTGTACACGATCAAGTCATCGGCATACGCAATTGCATGAGGAAGAGATCTTAACAGATCGCTCAAGTAAATGTTGAACAGGATCGGCGAATTAACGGCACCCTGTTGGAGACCATTTTTAACCTCAAACATACCTGTGGAGGTCACGTTACCATTCTTGACGACGAAGCGTCTGCCGGTAAGCATGTTACACAGTAGATACAGCAGTGGTTTGCTAATGCCTAGCCGATAGAGCTTGTAGAAAAGTCCTTCTAACCATACGGTGTCAAAGGCCTTTTCCAGGTCAATCAAGCAGGCACCCGTACATTGTTTCTGGCTTTTGTTCCATTGGATATCCGACACCAGTTTCGACGCGGCATGAATAGTGTCATGCCCCCCCTTGAAACCGAATTGGTTATCCGGAATTATATTTTTGTCCTTAGTCCAGTTGATCAGAACTCTATTTATCACTTTCTCGAATACCTTGCTGATATTCGGCAGGAGACTTATTGACCGGAGATTGCATGGATTCGAAGAATCTTTTCCTCTCTTGGATATGGGTTGCACAATAGCCGTTTTCCAATGCTCCGGATAATGTGCATTATTCAGAGCATTGTTAAACAGGATTGTGTACATATTAACCACTTCCAGGGGGAGGTGTGTTAGCACCATGTTGGAGATCCCGTCGATTCCAACAGACTTTTTCTTCTTTAATGATTCGAAGACCGCTTGGAGTTCTGTCTTCGATATGAACGGGGGAAGAACCCCTTCGTCGGCGATGGCATTATCTGCCATGTTATCGTCATTGAACACGACAAAGCCAGTGTTCTCAGATCGCCATTGTTGCAGATCCTCACGAAGAAGAGTCTTGTTAGCTCGTACTAGGTTCTCCAGGTCGTGGTTCGGGCGAATACTCTCATTCACCTTGTACACTTCCTGAAAGACCGCGCCAAGTACCTCCACTTTTTCTTGCGGATCTTCGACCACAAAGAAATTATCGTCGAGTACGGCGTTATCTGGATCAATACCTGCTGTAGTCAGTACTTGTTCATTGTCCGTCGTTCTATGCTTTGCTTTTTGCTTCTTACTTCTGAAGAATTTATTTATTTGAGGAAACATACTCGGGTTAGATCTCACAGCCCGAATCTTATCGTTCCAGTACGAATTAGCAGAAAGTCGGTAATTTTGGACAATTAATGTCTGAATGTTCTTAATTAGCGATTTCAGTGTCCTAACTTCCTCACTACGTCTGTCAGTAAACCGCCTGTACAAGTTTTTTAATCTTGTTAGGAGTCTACTTTTTTGTTGGTGTAGTGCGTCAATTGTCGCATTGCGGTAAATGTCTTGGTTGTTTGTACGTATATACCGTGGTATCGTGCTGTCCATTGTTCGTTTAGTTGTCTCGTCCAATTGAATTAGATACATGTCAATTTCTTCGTTTGACAAGTTTCTATTGGACGGTATGTGGAGCGCGTTCGAAGAGATTGCTCTCGTCATTTGTCTAGAGAAGCGTGTCCATCGAGCCCTACTATAATTGTAGGGGTACATTTGAACATACTCTCCTAGTTCCGCAATGTCGTTGGGGATCTTGATTTCGGCACTAAGTCCGCAATGGTCACTGAGATACACGAATGTGTTCAAGCAGTTTACCGTTTGTGCGTTTGTGTCTGTCAGCTGCAGTCTTGCGTCTAACAGCAGAAGATCTAGATATTAGCCGCTTCTGGGATAAGACGAGATCTCTGTTGCCTTCAAGTCGAGTCTATACTCGACACTGTGTAAGCAAAACCAGTTATAAAGCTGGTCCCCCCTGTGATTGGAAACCATGTTCCCCCAATATCCATGTCGGGCATTTAAGTCCCCGGCCAAAATGAAATAGTTCTCCGATCGAGCTCTGATATAGTTGTTCTGGAAGTAGGGTTGCCAGAGGAGTAGACCGACACCGCATACAACCTCCTTCCACTGCGGAGCGAAATGCACACGATGCAGACCTCCAACTCCTGAAACCTTCGTACTTCACCACTATACACTACTTTATGTCTTATGTTATTTTTAATGAAGATCGCAACACCGCCTTCACCACTGGAATTGGGTCGGTCTCTTCTAATAACATTATAATTGCTGTGCTCCAGTATGCCACTCCGAGTTAGCTTGGTTTCGCTAATCAGCATCAGCTCTGGGCTTTGGTCGTCCAAAAGTTTATAGAGCTCGTTTTTTCGAGGGATCCCTATCAATGAATTTGCATTCACTGCAAGGAAGGCCATTAAAATGGTTGTCGTGGTTGGCTCTGCAGGAGCGAAAAGATTTGGTCTACCCGCTCCTCTAACCGATCCATACGCCTCTCAATGGAAGATTTTCAATCCGGCGTTGGATCGTGTGCCCTTGGCACTGAAGGTTGCGGCACTACCTTCGGTAGTTGCTGCTTTTCCGTATTTCCCTGACCGGACACCATTTGGGCAAACGTCATTTGAGGAGTTACGGGTATGGCTGCCCCGAGTGGATTTTTCACTGGGGGCTGCTTCTGCAGAACCATTTTGGTTTTCCACTCTTGGAATTTAGGGCAATCCCGATAGTTAGCGGTGTGCCCCGCGTTCCCGCAGGGTACGCATTTGAGCTGACTCTTGTCAGCTGCTCCCTTTTGTCCAGAGGACAATTCTCCGCACTGTGGTTCTCACTGCACTTGACGCATCGAGGCTGCATTTGGCAGTTCGACGCGGCGTGCCCGAACCTTTGGCAGCGAAAGCATTGTGCAATGCCCTCCCGCCTTTTTATGCTGTCCCACTCGCATTTATGGTAATCTAATAACTTGATTTTCCTTAGATTATCCACTTTGCTTGTGGGTGTAACCTGTACAATATAGAAGGGTAATTTCCGCCCCTCTCTCTTTGCCTTAACTGTGGTTAAAGGCTTGACCCCGATGTACTCAATTCCCTCGCACACTTGCTCTTTGAGCAGTTGGAGGACCTTCTCCGGTTTCGATCGGGGAAGTAAGCTTTAACAGCCGAGGCTGACACTTTTCGCCTTTTGGAGTGAACGAAAAGAACTCCAACGTCGACCTCTTTAAAAACCTTTTTAATATATTATAGTCATCCACTGTCTTGCAGTGGATTGCGTACTTTTCAAAGCCCTTACTTCTACTAATATAAAAATTACCTGAACCTACGGCCTCCTTGCACATCTTGGCAGTTTGTTCAATATCCGCCTTGTAGATATTGACTGGCGGCACTTTTTCTTTCTTCTGCTGCTGTTGCGTTAGTGGTTGCTGCTGTGCAGTTGCTGGTTGCTGCTGTTCGGTTGTTTGTTTCTGCTGTTGTGTTTCTTCTTGACGTCGCTGTTTCTTTGCCGTGCGCTCCATTGTTGCTGGTCGCTGGTGTTGCTCAACCGCTGGTGGCTGTTGTGTTGCTGGCAGTTGTGCAGTTTTTGTCCGCTGTTGTTGCTGACTTTCTTTCAGCTGTTGTTGTTGTTCAGCTGTTGTTGTTGTTCAGCTGTTGGTTGTTGTTGCGGGACTGCAACCCTTGGTTGCTGCTGCTTCTTTTTTTGTTGTGGCTTATTTGCCACTTGTTGTTGCTTGTTTTGCTGATCCGGCATTTTTCTCGCAACAGTCTTCGCTTTCGGCTCTCTGATTTCATGCAGGAGTCACTGAATTCTCTCCCGAAGTACCCACTCGACTTCGTCTTCTGTGTCGGAGGAGAGGCAATCAAAGCTGTTGCTGCTCACAGCGAACAAGCCTTCCCCTCCATCGGACACATACTGCACCGTCTCTTACACCTCCGACTCGCCTTCAGTTGTGCAAGCCGATGCCGCTTCTCTTAGCTCTCCCCCTTGCCGCTCTTCGGGTGACTCATTTATATTACGGCGTTTTACGCTTTTCGGCGACGCCTTCTTCCTCCTCCTCTTACCAGTGCCTTCGATGGACACTGCTTCTGGATGGCCTGATGCTGCCACCGGTTGTTGTTGGTCGTTGTCCGCTTCTAAGAGTGCGGACCGCTCGACACATTCCATTTCTCAGCACTTACTTATACAGATGTTCTGTAGTGTGCCGGGAAATAAATAAATAAAAAAAGTTTTTTTTTTTTGGTTCAGTCCAAAGTCGGCCTCGAACCGGGCACCTGTAGAGCGAGAAGCACTGACCCTTTTTTTTTTTTTAATGCAATTTTATTTAATTAATTTTATATTTCTTACTTGCTAGATAAAATTACTTAAAACTAGCTTAACTAACTTAAGAATTACAATTGTTCTTAATACTAACCTACTGACCCTATGCGGGTACTCTAAGCTAATCTGATCTATGTTATAAATGTGCCTCTCGGCTTAATCTACGTTTTTTTTTTTAGTCTTTAGTGACAATCTCTTATTTATTGATTCCTTTGCCAAGAAAACTTATAAAAAAACTTGGCTAAAACTAACTACTTAACCTACCTTATACTAACTTACCCTAAAATAAAACTTAATACTATCATAACTATGTCCGTAACAGTAAGGACACGTGCACCAGGGCGTATATGTTGTGTATATGCCTAACATATATAATTTATACGCCGTGATGCACCTTTTTTTATTTTTGATTCATATATTGTTTTTTTTTTTTGGTTTTGTTGTTTTATTAATTTTTTTTGGATTTTATTGTTTTTTTTTCTCTCAATATCTAATTTAGAAACTATGTAAGCTGGCCACTATGGTCAGCTATCTGATCCTCTTGAAAAGTTAGCGGTGGCGGAGACTGGTTTTGGTGTACCACCAGTAAAATTACCGTTCTTTGGCAGACTCTTTCCTATCTCGAGCGGGGATCGCTCTACTGAACCGGAGGATATCCCCGTGGGTGCGAACGACATCCGGTTTGTATTGAAGTCGCCTATCCACTGTTCGACGTACGACATGGAAGATGATAGGACATCCTTGTGGATCCTGTATTAGGCCAATTGTGTCTAGATAGAGGAATGCTTCGGGAGGAATAAGGCCGTTAAGGCGCACCCTTTCATGGTACATACTATTGGGGTAGTAAGCCCCAAAGATCAGACTGTTGGACGAGGTCATAGCTCGTGCAGTGTGCCTTCTGATTAGTTTAATTATAAAATTATCTACCCTATTCACGTTTGCCTCGTTGTACAAGACCTCGTTAGGGTAGTACTTCTTGTACTCAGACTCGGGTGTGCGATACAGACGGAGACAGCTCCTAAGACACTGCCTCTCGAACACCCTCATCTTTTCCATCTGGGAAGGACTCACGTTGAACCACAATGGACAACCGTACACCATAATAGGCCGTACTAGGGCCATGTAGCAGATTACCTTCACTCTGGTATCAAGTTGGCTGCTGAAAAACAACCTTCTTGCCGCAGCAAAGGCTTTTCTGGCTTTCGTCAGAGCAATATCTATATGTTTGTCAAAATACAGATATTGATCCAGCCATATGCCTAGATATCTGACTACACTTTTTACAGCTAACGGCCGACCATGAGGGTCAACTACGCCGAACTTACGCCAGTTTTGGCGCGTATCCCGCGATGCCCTGTCCAACGGGGTCCGGAAAAGACTGGTTTCGCATTTCTGGAAGTTGATAAGCAACTTCCAGTCGTCGCAAAATCGCTGGATTTTCTCGAAGTCACGCTGCAACAAGATGTTTATTACCTCGACCTTCGGACCTGCTCTGTACGCAACTAGGTCGTCGTCGTACGCAATTATGTGCGGCATGGAACCTATAAGATCTGCAGTGAATATGGAAAACAGGATCGGGGAACCAATGGCCCCTGTTGCAGGCCGTTTTTAATATATAAGACCGTAATATAAGTTACGTCACCATTCTGCACAACGACCATGTATAGCAATGGTTTACTTATGCCAACCCTGACCAGCTTGAGGAAGAGGCCCTCCAACCAAACGGTGTCGAACGCCTTCTCCAAGTCAATGAGGCAGGCACCCGTGCACTGATTTTTGTTTTTATTCCATTGTATGTCGGACACCAGTCTTGACGCGGCATTAATGGTATCATGCCCCGCTCGGAATCCGAACTGGTTGTCCGGTATTTTTCAATTTTTTTTTTTTCAATTTTCAATTTTTATTCATTCATTGTACAAATAGTGAATGATGCGAATAAATGGTGAGAATAAATAATCCTGCGAAGCCCTTTGGTTTGTCTGCAGGAATCTCATTTTGGTAGCATTGTAGTTGGGGCACACTCTTGGAGAACAATCTTGAACAAGTCACATGCAAGCGCGTCGACTTTGATGATTTTCTTTTCATCAGCCCATTGCTTCTTTTCAAAAACCTTGCTTATGCAGGGAAGTAGACTGATCGACCGAAGATTTGTCGGAATGGACTTATCTTTGTCCCGTTTAGGGATCGGTTGAACAACAGCTGTTTTCCAGTGCGTGGGGTAATGTGCATTACTCAGCGCATTGTTGAACAAGGTTGTGTAAATTTGGACCGCTTCGGGGGGAAGATGGCGAAGCACAATGTTCGGTATTCCATCGATTCCCACTGACTTTTTCTTCTTCAGCGAGTGGAAGATACCCTGGAGATCGTCTTGAGAAATCAGGATGTGATTCCCATCATTGGCGACAGCACTATGTGCCATGTTCTCGTCATTGAACCTGGTGAAAGCTGGATTCTCTGATCGCCATTGACTTATCTCATTGCGGAGTTATAAGTGGTTTAGCAATGCTCTGTTCTCCAGATCGTGATTCGGCCTACTAACCTCGTTGACCGTATACACTCTCTGGAACACTGCACCAATAGCTGTAACCTTCTCCTGGGGATCTTTCACCGCAAAGAAGTCATTGTCTAGCACTGCCTCATCTGGATCAATGCCAACTGAAGTCAGTAAGTGTTCGTTGTCTGTCGTCCTGGGAAGCCTTACGATTTGAATGTCGTTTTGATCTTTCCTCCGAAATATTTTATTTACTTGTGGGAACATACCCGGGTTGTTGGATCGTACATCCCGGATTTTGTTGCCCCAGTGCAAGCTTTTAGCCAAGCTATAGTTTATGCGTATTAACTGTTGGAGGTTCTTGATCTCCGACTTCAATGCTCTGACTTCCGCGTTTTGCGGATCTGTAAAACGCCTGTGGAAGAGTTTGAGTCTTGACAGCAGCCTACTTTTGAGCACGTAAAGTGCGTCGATGGTAGCATTTCCATAAATATTGCTGTTGTCGATTTGAACTACCTTCGGGATTGTACGATGGACAGTACGTTTGATTACGTCGTCCATTTGTATGAGGTACCTGTCAACCTCTTCGTTCGTCAGGTTTCTGTTTGTCGGCGGATTGATCTCATTCGAACGTAGTTCTGTGGATAAAGTCCTGGAGAAGCGTGGCCAGCGGGCCTTATTATAATTATAAGGGTGCCTCTGGACATACTCCTCCAGTCCTTCCACCTCGTTCGGGAGCTGAATAGCTGCGAAGAGCCCGCAGTGATCACTCTCGTAATCAACAGCAGTTAGACAGTTCCGTGTGAGTCTTTCCACGTCTAGTATAGTCAGTCGTTTGTCTATCAGCATCAGATCCAGATAGGACCCGCTTCTAGGATACGATGGCCTATCGGTTGCTAGCAAATCTAGCTTGAACTCAACATTGTGTTCTACCAACCAGTTATACAATGAGGTCCCCCTGGTGTTATGCACCACGTTGACCCACTCTATATGCCTCGAGTTCAAGTCCCCGGCTACGATAGTAGTTCTCCTCCGAGCTCAGTCGAAGGCTAGTGAAAAGAGTATCGAGCTCTGAAATGAAATATTGGTTGATGCGTGACTTGTCAGTCGCATAGATGGCGATCACATAGAGCCGCTTGCCACCCCGAAGGGGGATGCGTGCAATACACGTTTCTATGGCCTGGAATCTACGCACTTCACCGCTATACACGACCTTATGGCAAAGGCCTTTTTTGATTAAGAGTGCGACTCCACCAGCTAGGTAGTTTCGATCTCTTCTAATGATATTGTAATTTTTGTACCTGAGTGGGTGCGTCTGGCTTAGCTTAGTTTCGCAAACCATCAACACATCAGGATTATGGGTCTGCAACAAGTTACCGAAATTTAATTGACGTTCAGGGCGGATCAGTGAATTCACATTCACTGATAGAATTTTAAGGTTGCAGGCTGCCTGCGCAGCCATTATACCGATGTTGCGTTTGGCTCTCCAAACAGCGTCGAATAGATGAGGTCTATTCGCGCTGCTTGTTCTTGTAACTGGTTCTGGAATTGAGTTTGGAGTTGAGCGATCTGCCTCTGGATAGAAAGCAGGATCGTTTGCACATCCAAATTTGCTTCTGGTTGCCTGGCCACAGGGACCTGGGTAACTTTCGACACTGTCTCTTGAACCGGTCGCCCAGCCGATGCCACTTGGGCATAGGAGACTGCCGGTGTAACAGTGGTAGCTGGAGCACGGGGCACTGGCCTCGCTTCCACCATTTTTCCACTACGTTTGGCCTGTATAATTTTTCTCATTTCTTGGACCTTAGGACATCCTCGATAGTTAGCAGGCTCCTATCATCAACTTTATCGGTCCCTAAGGGACATTCCCCTCGATTGTGGGTTCCTGCGCATTTGACACAGCGAGACTGCATATTGCAGTTCGCCGCGGCATGCCCAAACCTCTGACAACGAACACACTCGAGTGCTGTTCTTTGTCTTTTTTATTGTTTCCCATGTAACAGACAGAGTGCCTATATGGGTAATTTTTTTTAAGGCTCTCTAGTTTGCTGTCTGGGGTGACCTGCACTAGGAAGAAAGGAAGTTTCCTATTCTCCCTTCTCGATGCCGCAGTGATGAAGGGCTTAACCCCTACGACCTGGACATCGTCGCTCTGCGCTTGGCGCAGAATAGCGAGGATCTCATCGGGATCAGTGTCAGGATCCACGTCCTTGAGGAGCATGGTCTGCACCTTTTCCCCTTTCGGAGTGTACGAGAAAAACTCGGCCTCCGACACCGCTAACCTTTCTTTGACTACGTGATAGTCTGCCATTGATAAGCAATGGACAGAGACACGTAGTGGACCCTTATACTTAATAAAGTAAGATTTTTTTGTGACCTACTTACATAGAATGTCAACGTCCTTCGTCTCCAGTCCGAAGACGTTGATTGGAGGGCATCTCTCCTTGTTGGTTGGTTGCTGCTTCTGCTGTTGTTTCTGCTGTGTTGTCTTCTGCTGGGCAGCTGTCTGGCGCTGTCCCTTTGGCAGCGGTTGGGACGTTCCGGGTTGTTGCTGCTTCTGCTGATGCTGCGGTTGCTTCCCCTTGGTCTGCATCTGACGCTGTTGTTGCTGCTGTTGCTGCTGCTGTTGTTGTTGCTGCTACTGCTTTTGTAGCTGCTGCTGTTTTTGTTGCTGCTGCTGCCTTGGCTGCTGCTGTTGTTGTTGCTGCTGCTGTTTTTGTAGCTGTTGCTGTTGTTGGGCAGCCTCTTTAGCTGTTCTCCTGGCCCTTAGTTTGGTTTGGAGGGCTTGGATGTGGGCGTCAAGCTCCTCCCTCTCTCGCTGGCTCTTCCCCAGCTGCTCCCTGTCCTCTTCATCTTCATCCTCCGATTCAGAGGACGTCAGAGTGTGGAAGGGGTTCTCTCTGCCGCTGTAGGAGAATCTCCCCTCCCCCTCTTTCGACTCGTACTTAACGTCGTCGACCATTCTTGATGTTGCTGCTGCTGTTGTCTGTGCAGTTGTTGTTGTTGTCGTTACTGCTGCTGTTGTGTTTGCGGCTTTAGCCGCAATTCTTCCGTCACCTGATCCAAGGCTGGACCGGCGCTTGACGAGGTTGGGCTGAGGCTGGAGCTTCTTCCTCCTCTTCTTCCTCCCCTCTTCATTTGTTGACTGGTGGTCCGATGTCGGAGCCACCGGTACAATATCACCCGATTTCATGAGCTCGGGTCGCTCCACTGGCTCCATCACACTTCTTACTCACACTTAGTGTCTCTACTTGATTTTAATTTAAAAAAAAAATCTCACTGTTTTTTCGGGATTTGAACCCGGCACCGCGAAGCCACCGGCGAGCACTCTTTTTTTTTTTTTTTGTACATAATTTTATTCGATTTATTCTGTTTCCTTACTTGCTAGACAAAATTACTTAAAACTAGCTTAACTATCTTAAGAATTACAAATGTTCTTAATACTAACCTACTGACCCTATGCGGGTACTCTAAGCTAATCTGATCTACTTTCTAAATGTGCCTTTCGGCTTAATCTACGTTTTTTTTTAGTCATTAAGACAATCTTTTATTTCCTTATTAATTTGCCAAGAAAACTTGTAAAAAACTTGGCTAAACTTAAATACTTACACTACCTAATACTAACTTACCCTAAGATAAAACTTAATACTATCTTAACTATGTCCGTAGGCGTGCACCAAGGCGTATATGTTGTGTATATGCATAACATATATAATTTATACGCCGTGATGCACCTTTTTTTTTGTTTTTGTTTCATATGTATATATTTTTTTTTTTTTTGGATTTAGTTTTTTATTTTTTTTTTGTTTTTTTGTTTTATTCATTTTTTTTTCTCTTAAAGCTACTTAAAAAACTATGTAAGCTGGCCACTATGGTCAGCTATCTGATCCTCTTGAGAAGCTAGCAGTGGTGGAGGCTGGTTTTGGTGTAACCACCAGTAAAATTGCCGTTCTTTGGCAGACTCTTTCCTATCTCGAGCGGGGATCGCTCTACTGAACCGGAGGAGATCCTCGTGGGTGCGAACGACATCCGGTTCGTATTGAAGTCGCCTATCCACTGTTCGGCGTACGACATGGAAGGTGATAGGACATCCTTGTGGATTCTGTATTAGGCCAATTGTGTCTAGATAGAGGAATGCTTCGGGAGGAATAAAGCCGTTAAGGCGCACCCTTTCATGGTACATACTATTGGAGTAGTAAGCCCCAAAGATCAGACTGTTGGACGAGGTCATAGCTCGTGCAGTGTGCCTTCTGATTAGTTTAATAACAAAATTATCTACCCTATTCACGTTTGCCTCGTTGTACAAGACCTCGTTAGGGTAGTACTTTTTGTACTCAGACTCGGGTGTGCGATACAGACGGAGACAGCTCCTAAGACACTGCCTCTCGAACACCCTCATCTTTTCCATCTTGGAAGGACTCACGTTGAACCACAATGGACAACCGTACACTATAATATGCAGTACTAGGGCCATGTAGCAGATTACCTTCACTCTGGTATCAAGTTGGCTGCTGAAAAAAAAACCTTCTTGCCGCAGCAAAGGCTTTTCTGGCTTTCGTCAGAGCAATATCTATATGTTTGTCAAAATACAGATATTGATCCAGCCAAATGCCTAGATATCTAACTACACTTTTTACAGCTAACGGCCGACCATGCAGGTCAACTATGCCGAACTTACGCCAGTTTTGGCGCGTATCCCGCGATGCCCTGTCCAACGGGGTCCGGAAAAGACTAGTTTCGCATTTTTGGAAGTTGATAAGCAACTTCCAGTCGTCGCAAAATCGCTGGATTTTCTCGAAGTCACGCTGCAACAAGATGTTTATTACCTCGACCTTCGGACCTGATCTGTACGCAACTAGGTCGTCGGCGTACGCAAATAAGTGCGGCATGGAACCTATAAGATCTGCAGTGAATATGGAAAACAGGATCGGGGAACCAATGGCCCCCTGTTGCAGACCGTTTTTAATGTTAAAGACCGTAGTGGAAGTTACGTCACCATTTTTCACAACGAACTTTCTACCTGTTATCATGTCATAGACCATGTATAGCAATGGTTTACTTATGCCAAGCCTGACCAGCTTGAGGAAGAGGCCCTCTAACCAAACGGTGTCGAACGCCTTCTCCAAGTCAATCAGGCAGGCACCCGTGCACTGATTTTGTTTTTATTCCATTGTATGTCGGACACCAGTTTTGACGCGGCATTAATGGTATCATGCCCCGCTCGGAATCCGAACTGGTTGTCCGGTATGATTTTCTTTTCATCAGCCCATTGCTTCAGAACTCGAATGACTATCTTTTCAAAAACCTTGCTTATGCAGGGAAGTAGACTGATCGACCGAAGATTTGTCGGAATGGACTTATCTTTGTCCCGTTTAGGGATCGGTTGAACAACAGCTGTTTTCCAGTGCGTGGGGTAATGTGCATTACTCAGCGCATTGTTGAACAAGGTTGTGTAAATTTGGACCGCTTCGGGGGGAAGATGGCGAAGCACAATGTTCGGTATTCCATCGATTCCCACTGACTTTTTCTTCTTTAGCGAGTGGAAGATACCCTGGAGATCGTTTTGAGAAATCAAGATGTGATTCACATCATTGGCGACGGCACTATGTGCCATGTTCTCGTCATTGAACCTGGTGAAACCTGGATTCTCTGATCGCCATTGACTTATCTCATTGCGGAAATAGAAGTGGTTTAGCAGGGCTCTGTTCTCCAGATCGTGATTCGGCCTACTAACCTCGTTGACCGTATACACTCTCTGGAGCACTGCACCAATAGCTGTAACCTTCTCCTGGGGATCTTCCACCGCAAAGAAGTCATTGTCTAGCACTGCCTCAACTGGATCAATGCCAACTGAAGTCAGTAAGTGTTCGTTGTCTGTCGTCCTGGGAAGCCTTACGATTTGAATGTCGTTTTGATCTTTCCTCCGAAATATTTTATTTACTTGTGGGAACATACCCGGGTTGTTGGATCGTACAGCCCGGATTTTGTTGCCCCAGTGCAAGCTTTTAGCCAAGCTATAGTTTATGCGTATTAACTGTTGGAGGTTCTTGATCTCCGACTTCAATGCTCTGACTTCCGCGTTTTGCGGATCTGTAAAACGCCTGTGCAAGAGTTTGAGTCTTGACAGCAGCCTACTTTTGTGCACGTGAAGTGCGTCGATGGTAGCATTTCGATAAACATCGCTGTTGTCGATTTGAACTACCTTCGGAATTGTTTTGTCCATCGTACGTTTGACTACGTCGTCCATTTGTATGAGGTACCTGTCAACCTCTTCGTTCGTCAAAACGTAGTTCTGTGGATAAAGTCCTAGAGAAGCGTGGCCAGCGGGCCTTATTATAATTATAAGGGTGCCTCTGGACATACTCCTCCAGTCCTTCCACCTCGTTCGGGAGCTGAATAACTGCGAAGAGCCCGCAGTGATCACTCTCGTACTCAACTGCAGTTAGACAGTTCCGTGTGCGTCTTTCCACGTCTAGTATAGTCAGTCGTTTGTCTATCAGCATCAGATCCAGATAGGACCCGCTTCTAGGATACGATCGCCTATCGGTTGCTAGCAAATCTAGCTTGAACTCAACATTGTGTTCTGCCAACCAGTTATACAATGAGGTCCCCCTGGTGTTATGCACCACGTTGCCCCACTCTATATGCCTCGAGTTCAAGTCCCCGGCTACGATATAGTAGTTCTCCTCCGAGCTCAGTCGAAGGCTAGTGAAAAGAGTATCGAGCTCTGAAATGAAATATTGGTTGATGCGTGACTTGTCAGACGCATAGATAGCGATCACATATAGCCGCTTACCACCCCGAAGGGGGATGCGTGCGATACACGTTTCTATGGCCTGGAATCTCCGCACTTCACCGCTATACACGACCTTATGACAAAGGCCTTTTTTGATTAAGAGTGCGACTCCACCAGCTAGGTAGTTTCGGTCTCTTCTAATGATATTGTAATTTTTGTACCTGAGTAGGTGCGTCTGGCTTAGCTTAGTTTCGCAAACCATCAACACATCAGGATTATGGGTCTGCAACAAGTTACCGAAATTTAATTTACGTTCAGGGCGGATCAGTGAATTCACATTCACTGCTAGAATTTTAAGGTTGCAGGCTGCCTGCGCAGCCATTATACCGACGTTGCGTTTGGCTCTCCAAACAGCGTCGAATAGATAAGGTCTATTCGCGCTGCTTGTTCTTGTAATTGGTTTTGGAACTGGGTTTGCAGTTGAGCGATCTGCCTCTGGATAGAGAGCAGGATCGTCTGCACATCCAAATTTGCTTCTGGTTGCCTGGCCACAGGGACCTGGGTAACTTTCGGCACTGTCTGTTGAACCGGTTGCCCAGCCGATGCCACTTGGGCATAGGAGACTGCCGGTGTAACAGTGGTAGCTGGAGCACGGGGCACTGGCCTCGCTTCTACCATTTTTCCATTACGTTTGGCCTGTATAATCTTTCTCATTTCTTGGACCTTAGGGCATCCTCGATAGTTAGCAGGATGCCCGCTGGTCTTACAGAGCACGCACGTCAGCTTGCTCCTATCATCAACTTTATCGGTCCCTAACGGACATTCCCCGCGATTGTGGGTTCCTGCGCATTTGACACAGCGAGACTGCATATTGCACTTCGCCGCGGCATGTCCAAACCTCTGACAACGAACACACTGGAGTGTCTTCTTTGTCTTTTTTATTATTTCCCATGTAACAGACAGAGTGCCTAAATGGGTAATTTTTTTTAAGGCTCTCTAGTTTGCTGTCTGGGGTGACCTGAACTAGGAAGAAAGAAAGTTTCCTATTCTCCCTTCTCGATGCCGCAGTGATGAAGGGCTTAACCCCTACGACCTGGACATCGTCGCTCTGCGCTTGGCGCAGAATAGCGAGGATCTCATCGGGATCAGTGTCGGGATCCACGTCCTTTAGGAGCATGGTCTGCACCTTTTCCCCTTTCGGAGTGTGCGAGAAAAACTCAGCCTCCGACACCGCTAACCTTTCTTTGATTACGTGATAGTCTGCCATTGATAAGCAATGGACAGAGACCCGTAGTGGACCCTTATACTTAATAAAATATGACTCTTTTGTGGCCAACTTACACAGTATGTCAACGTCCTTCGTCTCCAGTCCGAAGACGTTGATCGGAGGGCATCTCTCCTTTTTGGCTGGCTGCTGCTGTTGCGGCTGCTTCTGCTGTGCCTTCTTCTTTTGATGTTGTTGTTGTTGCTGCTGCTGCTTTGGCCGCCGCTGTTGTTGTTGCTGCTGCTACTGCTTTGGCTGCTGCTGTTGTTGTTGTTGTTGCTGCTGCTGTTGTTGTGGCTGCTGCTTTGGCTGCTGCTGTTGTTGTTGCTGATTTTTCGGCTGCTGCTGTTGTTGTAGCTGCTGCTGCTGTTTTTGAAGCTGCTGTTGTTGTTGTGCAGCCTCTTTGGCTGCTCTTCTGGCCCTCAGTTTGATTTGGAGGGCTTGAATGTGGGCGTCCAGCTCCTCCCTCTCTCGCTGGCTTTTTTCCAGCCGCTCCCGGTCCTCTTCCTCTTCGTCATCCGATTCAGATGACGTTAGCGTGTGGAAGGGATTCTCTCTCCCGCTGTAGGAGAATCTCCCCTCCCCTTCTGTCGACTCGTACTCGACGTCGTCGACCATTGGTGGCTGCCTTTTGGCTGCTGCTGCTGTAGTTGTGGCTACAGTTGTTGTTGTTGTTGTCGCTGCTGCAAATGATGTTGCGGCTTTGGTCGCAATTTTTGTGTCCGCTGATCCCAGGCTGGAACGGCGCTTCCCAAGGTTGGGCTGTGGTTGGAGCTTCTTCCTCCTCTTCTTCCTCAGCTCATCTTGTGTTGCCTGGTGGCCTGATGTCCCAGCCACCGGTTCAACATCACCTGATTTTTCGAGCTCGGGTCGCTCCACTTGCTCCATCGCACTTTTTTGGTCGCACTTAGTGCCTGTTTTTTATTTAATTTGAAAAAAAAAGGAAAATTTCAATTTCACTTCGGGATTCGAACCCGGCACCGCGAAGTCTGACCGGCGAGCACTTTTTTTTTTTTTTTTTTTTTTTTTTAATGCAATTTTATTTGATTAATTCTATATTTCTTACTTGCTAGACAAAATTACTTAAAGCTAGCTTAACCGTCTTAAGAATTACAATTGTTCTTAATACTAACCTACTGACCCCATGCGGGTACTCTAAGCTAATCTAATCTATGTTATAAATGTGCCTTTCGGCTTAATCTACGTTGTTTTTTAGTCTTTTGTGACAATCTTTTATTTATTTATTGCTTTGCCAAGAAAACTTATAAAAAACTTGGCTAAACCTAACTACTTAACCTACCTTATACTAACTTACCCTAAAATAAAACTTAATACTATCTTAACTATGTCCGTAACAGTACGGACACGTGCACCAGGGCGTATATGTCGTGTATATGCATAACATATATAATTTATACGCCGTGATGCACCCTTTTTTTTTGTTTTTGTTTCATGTATATATTTCTTTTTTTTTTTTTTTTTTTTTTTTTTTTTTTTCTCTCTTATAGCTACCTTAAAAACTATGTAAGCTGGCCACTATGGTCAACTACCTGATCCTGTGGAAAAGCTAGCGGTGGCGGAGGCTGGTTTTGGTGTAACCACCAGTAAAATTGCCGTTCTTTGGCAGACTCTTTCCTATCTCGAGCGGGGATCGCTCTACTGAACCGGGGGAGATCCTCGTGGGTGCGAACGACATCCGGTTCGTATTGAAGTCGCCTATCCACTGTTCGGCGTACGACATGGAAGATGATAGGACATCCTTGTGGATCCTGTATTAGGCCAATTGTGTCTAGATAGAGGAATGCTTCGGGAGGAATAAAGCCGTTAAGGCGCACCCTTTCATGGTACATACTATTGGGGTAGTAAGCCCCAAAGATCAGACTGTTGGAAGAGGTCATAGCTCGTGCAGTGTGCCTTCTGATTAGTTTAATTATAAAATTATCTACCCTATTCACGTTTGCCTCGTTGTACAGGACCTCGTTAGGGTAGTACTTCTTGTACTCAGACTCGGGTGTGCGATACAGACGGAGACAGCTCCTAAGACACTGCCTCTCGAACACCCTCATCTTTTCCATCTGGGAAGGACTCACGTTGAACCACAATGGACAACCGTACACCATAATAGGCCGTACTAGGGCCATGTAGCAGATTACCTTCACTCTGGTATCAAGTTGGCTGCTGAAAAACAACCTTCTTGCCGCAGCAAAGGCTTTTCTGGCTTTCGTCAGAGCAATATCTATATGTTTGTCAAAATACAGATATTGATCCAGCCATATGCCTAGATATCTGACTACACTTTTTACAGCTAACGGCCGACCATGCGGGTCAACTATGCCGAACTTACGCCAGTTTTGGCGCGTATCCCGCGATGCCCTGTCCAACGGGGTCCGGAAAAGACTGGTTTCGCATTTCTGGAAGTTGATAAGCAACTTCCAGTCGTCGCAAAATCGCTGGATTTTCTCGAAGTCACGCTGCAACAAGATGTTTATTACCTCGACCTTCGGACCTGATCTGTACGCAACTAGGTCGTCGGCGTACGCAATTAAGTGCGGCATGGAACCTTTAAGATCTGCAGTGAATATGGAAAACAGGATCGGGGAACCAATGGCCCCCTGTTGCAGACCGTTTTTAATGTTAAAGACCGTAGTGGAAGTTACGTCACCATTTTTCACAACGAACTTTCTACCTGTTATCATGTCATAGATCATGTATAGCAATGGTTTACTTATGCCAAGCCTGACCAACTTGAGGAAGAGGCCCTCTAACCAAACGGTGTCGAACGCCTTCTCCAAGTCAATCAGGCAGGCACCTGTGCACTGATTTTTGTTTTTATTCCATTGTATGTCGGACACCAGTTTTGACGCGGCATTAATGGTATCATGCCCCGCTCGGAATCCGAACTGGTTGTCCGGTATGATTTTCTTTTCATCAGCCCATTGCTTCAGAACTCGAATGACTATCTTTTCAAAAACCTTGCTTATGCAGGGAAGAAGACTGATCGACCGAAGATTTGTCGGAATGGACTTATCTTTGTCCCGTTTAGGGATCGGTTGAACAACAGCTGTTTTCCAGTGCGTGGGGTAATGTGCATTACTCAGCGCATTGTTGAACAGGGTTGTGTAAGTTTGGACCGCTTCGGGGGGGAGATGGCGAAGCACAATGTTCGGTATTCCATCGATTCCCACTGACTTTTTCTTCTTCAGCGAGTGGAAGATACCCTGGAGATCTTCTTGAGAAATCAAGATGTGATTCCCATCATTGGCGACGGCACTATGTGCCATGTTCTCGTCATTGAACCTGGTGAACCCTGGATTCTCTGATCGCCATTGACTTATCTCATTGCGGAGATAGAAGTGGTTTAGCAGGGCTCTGTTCTCCAGATCGTGATTCGGCCTACTAACCTCGTTGACCGTATACACTCTCTGGAACACTGCACCAATAGCTGTAACCTTCTCCTGGGGATCTTCCACCGCAAAGAAGTCATTGTCTAGGACTGCCTCATCTGGATCGATGCCAACTGAAGTCAGTAAGTGTTCGTTGTCTGTCGTCCTGGAAAGTCTTACGATTTGAATGTCGTTTTGATCTTTCCTCCGAAATATTTTATTTACTTGCGGGAACATACCCGGGTTGTTGGATCGTACAGCCCGGATTTTGTTGCCCCAGTGCAAGCTTATAGCCAAGCTATAGTTTATTCGTATTAACTGTTGGAGGTTCTTGATCTCCGACTTCAATGCTCTGACTTCCGCGTTTTGCGGATCTGTAAAACGCCTGTGCAAGAGTTTGAGTCTTGACAGCAGCCTACTTTTGTGCACGTGAAGTGCGTCGATGGTAGCATTTCGATAAACATCGCTGTTGTCGATTTGAACTACCTTCGGAATTGTTTTTTCCATCGTACGTTTGATTACGTCGTCCATTTGTATGAGGTACCTGTCAACCTCTTCGTTCGTCAGGTTTCTGTTTGTCGGCGGATTGATCCCACTCGAACGTAGTTCTGTGGATAAAGTCCTGGAGAAGCGTGGCCAGCGGGCCTTATTATAATTAAAAGGGTGCCTCTGGACATACTCTTCCAGTCCTTCCACCTCGTTCGGGAGCTGAATAACTGCGAAGAGCCCGCAGTGATCACTCTCGTACTCAACAGCAGTTAGACAGTTCCGTGTGCGTCTTTCCACGTCTAGTATAGTCAGTCGTTAGTCTATCAGCATCAGATCCAGATAGGACCCGCTTCTAGGATACGATGGCCTATCGGTTGCAAGCAAATCTAGCTTGAACTCAACATTATGGTCTACCAACCAGTTATACAAGGAGGTCCTCCTGGTGTTATGCACCACGTTGCCCCACTCTATATGCCTCGAGTTCAAGTCCCCGGCTACGATAGTAGCTCTCCTCCGAGCTCAGTCGAAGGCTAGTGAAAAGAGTATCGAGCTCTGAAATGAAATATTGGTTGATGCGTGACTTGTCAGTCGCATAGATAGCGATCACATATAGCCGCTTACCACCCCGAAGGGGGATGCGTGCGATACACGTTTCTATGGCCTGGAATCTCCATACTTCACCGCTATACACGACCTTATGACAAAGGCCTTTTTTGATTAAGAGTGCGACTCCACCAGCTAGGTAGTTTCGGTCTCTTCTAATGATATTGTAATTTTTGTACCTGAGTGGGTGCGTCTGGCTTAGCTTAGTTTCGCAAACCATCAACACATCAGGATTATGGGTCTGCAACAAGTTACCGAAATTTAATTTACGTTCAGGGCGGATCAGTGAATTCACATTCACTGCTAGAATTTTAAGGTTGCAGGCTGCCTGCGCAGCCATTATACCGACGTTGCGTTTGGCTCTCCAAACAGCGTCGAATAGATGAGGTCTATTCGCGCTGCTTGTTCTTGTAATTGGTTTTGGAACTGGGTTTGCAGTTGAGCGATCTGCCTCTGGATAGAGAGCAGGATCGTCTGCACATCCAAATTTGCTTCTGGTTGCCTGGCCACAGGGACCTGGGTAACTTTCGGCACTGTCTGTTGAACCGGTCGCCCAGCCGATGCCACTTGGGCATAGGAGACAGCCGGTGTAACAGTGGTAGCTGGAGCACGGGGTACTGGCCTCGCTTCTACCATTTTTCCTTTACGTTTGGCCTGTATAATTTTTCTCATTTCTTGGACCTTAGGACATCCTCGATAGTTAGCAGGGTGCCCGCTGGTCTTACAGAGCACGCACGTCAGATTGCTCCTATCATCAACTTTATCGGTCCCTAAGGGACATTCCCTGCGATTGTGGGTTCCTGCGCATTTGACACAGCGAGACTGCATATTGCAGTTCGCCGCGGCATGCCCAAACCTCTGACAACGAACACACTGGAGCGTGTTCTTTGTCTTTTTTATTGTTTCCCATGTAACAGACAGAGTGCCTAAATGGTTAATTTTTTTTAGGCTCTCTAGTTTGCTGTCTGGGGTGACCTGAACCAGGAAGAAAGGAAGTTTCCTATTCTCCCTTCTCGATGCCGCAGTGATGAAGGGCTTAACCCCTACGACCTGGACATCGTCGCTCTGCGCTTGGCGCAGAATAGCGTGGATCTCATTGGGATCAGTGTCAGGATCCACGTCCTTGAGGAGCATGGTCTTCACCTTTTCCCTTTTTGGGGTGTAAGAGAAAAACTCGGCCTCCGACACCGCTAGCCTTTCCTTCACTACGTAGTAGTCTGCCATTGATAAGCAATGGACAGAAACTCTCTACGGACCCTTATATTTAACAAAGTTGGACGTTTTAGTGACCAACTTATATAATATATCAACGTCCTTCGCCTCCAGTCCGAAGACGTTGATTGGAGGGCATCTTTCTGTTTGCTGGCAGCTGCTGCTACGGTTGCTTCTGCTGCTCCTTCTTCTGCTGATATTGTTGTTGTTGCTGGTGCTTCTTTGGCTGCTACTGCTGCTGTTGCTAATGTTGTTGCTTCTGTTGCATTGGCTGCTGCTGTTGTTGTTGCTGCTGCTGCATTGGCCGCTGCTGCTATCGAAGCTATCGATTCTTTTTCTATTTTGGCGCTATTGTCCGCACTTAATATTTTTATTATTACCGCACTAAGTCGAAACACGTCTGCACTGCGTGGAGGTCTGTGAACGACTGTCGGCGAGCACTCTACCGAGAAGCTACCGATTCTTATATTATTTTGGCACTATTTTCCACACTTGATATTTTTATTGTTTACGCACTAAGTCGAGACACGTCTGCACCGTTTGGAGGTCTGTGAACGACTGGACCGGCGAGCACTCTACCGAGAAGCTACCGATTGTTATATTATCTTGGCACTATTGTCCACCCTTGATATTTTTATTGTTTCCGCACTAAGTCGAGACACGTCTGCACTGTTTGGAGGTCTGTGAACGACTGAGAAGCACTGACCCTACCTATTCGGCCACTCGTCTGTTATATAAACTCGCGGCAACTTTCGCACTTGATAACTGCAAGTCTTATTTTTTATTTTTCTAAACACTAATCACTCGCGAAATGAACTACTCGATGGTCTGTGCGTGACTGATTTTTTGTTTTTTTTTTTAACTCGATGGTATACCGAATATTGTGCTTCGACATCTTTCCCCCGAAGCGGTAAAAGTCTACTCAACATTGTTCAACAATGCGCTGAGTAATACACATTACCCAGCGCACTGGAAAACAGCTGTGGTTCAGCCGATCCCTAAGCGCCACAAAGACAAGTCCATTCCGACAAATCTTCGGTCGATCAGTCTTCTTCCTTGCATAAGCAAGGTTTTTGAAAAGATAGTTATTCGAAACAATGGGTTGATGAAAATAAAATCATACCGGACAACCAGTTCGGATTCAGGGCGGGGCATGAAACCATACATGCCGCGTCAATACTGGTGACTGACATTCAGTGGAATAAAGGCAAACAACAACGAGTTCTGAAACAATGGGATGACGAAAATAAAATCATACCGGACAACCAGTTCGGATTCAGGGCAGGGCATGAAACCATAAGTGCCGCGTCAATGCTGGTGTGCAACATTCAGTGGAATAAAGGCAAACAACAATCCACGGGTGCCTGTCTGATTGACTTTTAGAAACCGTTCGACACCATTTGGTTAGAGGGCTGGTCAAGCTTGGCATAAGTAAACCATTGCTATACATGATCCATGATATGATAACACTTAATGAAATAATATCTTCGTTATATACCTTTGATTATATCATTAATTTCTGTCTGTATTCACTTATTGATTTATTTATTTATTTACTTGTTTATTTATTATTTATTTATTTATTTATTTATTTATTTATTTATTTATTTATTTATTT
Source organism: Eristalis intricaria (assembly GCA_964034865.1). NCBI lineage: Eukaryota > Metazoa > Arthropoda > Insecta > Diptera > Syrphidae > Eristalis > Eristalis intricaria. The sequence goes on along the minus strand of OZ035873.1, from coordinate 53,438,956 downwards.
ATTTATTTATTTACTTATCTATTTATTTATTTATTATTTATTTATTTATTTATTTACTTATTTATTTATTTATGTACTTATTCATTTATATATTTATTAATTAATTAATTTATTTATTTATTTATGTATTTATTAATTTATTCACATATATACTAAATTGCTTGTGTTAAAATCAATTCATAACGGGACTCTCTCTAACGGACTTCTCTCTTCCCCCGGCGAAATACACATTCTGCATTACTGCTACCGCATTTTATATTATTTTATCTTTTTATTTTTGTTTAATGAAGGTTTTTAGTGGCTTTTCCTTCAAATTATCATATAACTATATAATATGTAAATACTTGATAGATTGTATAATTTTGTAGATGTAAGATTAAAACAATAATCAAATCTCTATATATAAATATTGTTAATAACAAATTGTTAAGTTGATGCCACAATAAACAGTAAACTGTTGAACACTTCTTGAAGTGTGAAACTACCCTGTTCAGGACCCCGTTGCACACGTCACCTAAGGATACGCGCCAAAACTGGCGCATGTTCGGCATAGTTGACCCGCAAGGTCGGCCGTTAGCCGTGAAAAGTGTAGTTAGATATCTTGGCATTTGGCTGGATCAATATTTGTATTTTGACGAACATTTGGATATTGCTCTGACAAAGCCAGAAAAGCTTTTGCTGCGGCAAGCAAAAGCAGCCAACTTGATACCAGAGTGAAGGTAATCTTCTACATGGCCCTCGTACGGCCAATTATGGCGTACGGTTGTCTATTCTGGTTCAACGTGAGTCCTTCCCAGATGGAAAAGATGAGGTTGTTCGAGAGGCAGTGTCTTAGGAGCTGTCTCCATCTGTATCGCACATCCGAGTCGGAGTACAATAAGTACTATCCTGACGAAGTCCTGTACAACGAGGCAAACTTGAACAGGATTGATAATTTTTTATTATTAAGCTCATCAGAGGCACATTGCACGAGCTGTGACTTCTTCGAACAGTCTGATCTTTGGGGCTTACTACCGAAACGCAATGTAACATGAATGATTGCGCCTCAATGGCCTTATTCCACCTGAAGCATTCCTCTATCTCGATCAAATTTTCCTAATACGGGATACGGAGGGATGCCCGCTGATCTTCCATGTCGTACTCCGAACAGTGGACAGGCGACTCCATTACGAGCCGGATGTCGCTCGCAGCCACGAGCATCTCCTCCGATTCAGTAGAGCGATCTCTACTTGGGACAGGAGAGAGTGTGCCAAAGAACGGCACTTTTATTGGTGGTTGCACCAGAACCCTTCTCCGCCGGCGTTGGCTCTTCCAAACGGCGAGACAGTTGACCATGGTGGCCAACTAACATAGAATTAAGTTATTTTAAGATAAAAATTATAAAAAATCAAATAAATGTTGCACCATGACGTTTAGATGTATATGTTATGCATGTACATAACATATACGGCCTGGTGCACACGTCTGTCTCTTACAGACAAATTTAAGGTAGTTATAAGGTTATGTTAGTTTTTCATAGTTTAGCTAGGTTAAACCAAGTTTTTCAAGTTTTCTTGGTAATTAAAATAAATAAAATACTGTCTATAAAGACTAAAAAAAACGTTGTTTAAGCCGAAAGGCATACATGTATATATAAATTAGAATAACTTATAGTACTCGCATAGGGTCAGTAAGTTAGGATTAAATTCAGTAAGTTATTTAAGATATTTAAGCTAGTTCTAAGTATATCTTGTCTAGCAAGTAAGTTTCTTTCATAATTAAATAAAAACAAAATTTACATTAAAAGAAAATAAAAAATGATCGCCGGTGACTTCGTGGTGCCGAGTTTAAATCCCGGAAATGAAAAGTGAAATCTTTTTTTTTTATTTAAATAAATAAATACACATAGTGTGAAATATAAGTGAAATGGAGCCAGTGGGGCGACCCGAGCTCATAAAATCGGATGATTTTGTACCGGTGGCTTTGACATCGGACCACCAGTCAACAAACGAAGAGGGGAGGAAGAAAAGGAGGAAGAAGCTCAACCCTCAACCCAACCTAGTAAAGTGCCGTTCCAGCCTTGGACCAGGTGACGGGAAAACTGCGGCTAAAGCCGCAAACACAACAGCAGCAGTAACAACAACAACAACAACTGCAGCAACATCCAGAATGGTCGACGATGTAGAGTACGAGTCGACAGAAGAAGAGGGGAGATTCTCCCACAGCTGGAGAGAGAACCCCTTCCACACTCTTACGTCCTCTGAATCGGAGGACGAAGATGAAGAGGACCGGGAGCAGCTGGAAAAGAGTCAGCGAGAGAGGAAGGAGCTGGACGTCCAAATAAAAGCCCTCCAAACTAAATTAAAGGCCAGGAGAGCAGCCAAAGAGGCTGCACAACAACAACAGCAGTTACAAAAACAGCAGCAGCAACAACAACAGCAGCAGCCAAATAAGCAGCACCAACAACAACAATATCAGCAGAAGAAGGAGCAGCAGCGACCAATGCAGCAGCAGCAACAACAACAGCAGCAGCCAATGCAACAGAAGCAACAACATTAGCAACAGCAGCAGCAGCAGCCAAAGAAGCACCAGCAACAACAACAATATCAGCAGAAGAAGGAGCAGCAGAAGCAACCGTAGCAGCAGCTGCCAGCAAACAGAGAGATGCCCTCCAATCAACGTCTTCGGACTGGAGGCGAAGGACGTTGATATATTATATAAGTTGGTCACTAAAACGTCCAACTTTGTTAAATATAAGGGTCCGTAGAGAGTTTCTGTCCATTGCTTATCAATGGCAGACTACTACGTAGTGAAAGAAAGGCTAGCGGTGTCGGAGGCCGAGTTTTTCTCTTACACCCCAAAAAGGGAAAAGGTGAAGACCATGCTCCTCAAGGACGTGGATCCTGACACTGATCCCAATGAGATCCACGCTATTCTGCGCCAAGCGCAGAGCGACGATGTCCAGGTCGTAGGGGTTAAGCCCTTCATCACTGCGGCATCGAGAAGGGAGAATAGGAAACTTCCTTTCTTCCTGGTTCAGGTCACCCCAGACAGCAAACTAGAGAGCCTAAAAAAAATTAACCATTTAGGCACTCTGACTGTTACATGGGAAACAATAAAAAAGACAAAGAACACGCTCCAGTGTGTTCGTTGTCAGAGGTTTGGGCATGCCGCGGCGAACTGCAATATGCAGTCTCGTTGTGTCAAATGCGCAGGAACCCACAATCGCGGGGAATGTCCCTTAGGGACCGATAAAGTTGATGATAGGAGCAAGCTGACGTGCGTGCTCTGTAAGACCAGCGGGCATCCTGCTAACTATCGAGGATGTCCTAAGGTCCAAGAAATGAGAAAGATTATACAGGCCAAACGTAATGGAAATATGGTAGAAGCGAGGCCAGTGCCCCGTGCTCCAGCTACCACTGTTACACCGGCAGTCTCCTATGCCCAAGTGGCATCGGCTGGGCGACCGGTTCAACAGACAGTGCCGAAAGTTACCCAGGTCCCTGTGGCCAGGCAACCAGAAGCAAATTTGGATGTGCAGACGATCCTGCTCTCTATCCAGAGGCAGATCGCTCAACTGCAAACCCAGTTCCAAAACCAATTACAAGAACAAGCAGCGCGAATAGACCTCATCTATTCGACGCTGTTTGGACAGCCAAACGCAACGTCGGTATAATGGCTGCGCAGGCAGCCTGCAACCTTAAAATTCTAGCAGTGAATGTGAATTCACTGATCCGCCCTGAACGTCAATTAAATTTCGGTAACTTGTTGCAGACCCATAATCCTGATGTGTTGATGGTTTGCGAAACTAAGCTAAGCCAGACGCACCCACTCAGGTACAAAAATTACAATATCATTAGAAGAGACCGAAACTACCTAGCTGGTGGAGTCGCACTCTTAATCAAAAAAGGCCTTTGTCATAAGGTCGTGTATAGCGGTGAAGTATGGAGATTCCAGGCCATAGAAACGTGTATCGCACGCATCCCCCTTCGGGGTGGTAAGCGGCTATATGTGATCGCTATCTATGCGACTGACAAGTCACGCATCAACCAATATTTCATTTCAGAGCTCGATACTCTTTTCACTAGCCTTCGACTGAGCTCGGAGGAGAACTACTATATCGTAGCCGGGGACTTGAACTCGAGGCATATAGAGTGGGGCAACGTGGTGCATAACACCAGGGGGACCTCATTGTATAACTGGTTGGCGGAACACAATGTTGAGTTCAAGCTAGATTTGCTAGCAACCGATAGGCCATCGTATCCTAGAAGCGGGTCCTATCTGGATCTGATGCTGATAGACTAACGACTGACTATACTAGACGTGGAAAGACGCACACGGAACTGTCTAACTGCTGTTGAGTACGAGAGTGATCACTGCGGGCTCTTCGCAGCTATTCAGCTCCCGAACGAGGTGGAAGGACTGGAGGAGTATGTCCAGAGGCACCCTTATAATTATAATAAAGCCCGCTGGCCACGCTTCTCCAGGACTTTATCCACAGAACTAAGTTCGAGTGGGATCAATCCGCCGACAAACAGAAACCTGACGAACGAAGAGGTTGACAGGTACCTCATACAAATGGACGACGTAGTCAAACGTACGATGGACAAAACAATTCCGAAGGTAGTTCAAATCGACAACATCGATTTTTATCGAAATGCTACCTTCAATTCACTTCATATACAAAAGAGTAGGCTGCTGTCAAGACTCAAACTCTTGCACAAGCGTTTTACAGACAAAACGCGAAAATCAGGTCACTGAAGTCGGAGATCAAAAACCTCCAACAGATAATAAGAATTAATTACACCTTGTAGCTTGCACTGGGGCAATAAAATCCGGGCTGTACAATCCAACAACCCGGGTATGTTCCCGCAAGTAAATAAAATATTCCGGAGGAAAGATCCAAACGACATTCGGATCGTTCGACTTGCCAGGACGACAAACATTGAACAATTACTGACTTTAATTGGCATCGATCCAGGTGGGCAATACTAGACAATGACTTCTTCGTGGTTGAAGATCCGCAGGAGAAGGTTAATGTTATTGGTGTTGTGTTCCAGAGAGTGTATGCGGTCAACGAGGTTAGTAGGCCGAATCACGATCTGGAGAAAAAAGCCTTGCTAAACCACTTCTATCTCCGCATGTAGATAAGTCAATGGCGACCTGAGAATCCAGGTTTAACCAAGTTCAGTGACGTTAACATGGCAAATCTTGCCGTCGCTAACTATGCAAATGCTATCTTGATTTCTCAAGAGGATCGCCAAGGTATCTTAAACTCGCTGAAGAAGAAAAAGTCTGTCGGAATGGATGGTGTACCGGTTATTGTGCTTCGACATCTTCCCCCCGAAGCGGTAAAAGTCTACTCACCATTTTTCAACCATGCGCTGAATAATGCACATTACCCAGCGCACTGGAAGACAGCTGTGGTTCAGCCGATCCCTAAACGCGACAAAGACAAGTCCATTCCGACAAATATTCGGTCGATCAGTCTTCGCCCTTACATAAGCAAGGTTTTTGAAATTTTTGAAAAGATAGTCATTCGAGTTCTGTAACAATGGGTTGATGAAAATAAAATCATACCGGACAACTAGTTCGGATTCAGGGCGGGGCATGAAACCATATATGCCGCGTCAAAACTGGTGTCCGACATTCAGTGGAATAAAGGCTAACAACAATGCACGGGTGCCTGTCTGATTGACTTGGAGAAAGCGTTCGACACTGTTTGGTTAGAGGGCCTCTTCCTCAAGCTGGTCAGGCTTGACATAAGTAAACCATTGCTATATATTATCCATGACATGATAACAGGTAGAGAGTTTAGCGTGAAAAATGGCGACGTAACTTCCACTACGGTCTTTGATATTAAAAATGGTCTGCAATAGGGAGCGGTTGGTTTGCCGATCTTGTTTTCAATATTCACTGCAGAGCGTGTAGGTCCCATGCCGCACTTAATAGCGTACGCCGACGACCTAGTTGCGTGCAGATCAGGTCCGAAGGTCGAGGTAATAAATATCTTGTTGCAACGTACTTCGATAAAATTCAGCGATTTTGCGACGACTAGAAGTTGGTTATCAACTTCCAGAAGTGTGAAACTACCCTGTTCAGGACCCCGTTGTACACGGCACCTAGGGATACGCGCCAAGACTGGCGCAAGTTCGGCATAGTTGACCCTCATGGTCGGCCGTTAGCTGTAAAAAGTTTAGTAAGATATCTTGGCATTTGGCTGGATCAATATCTGTATTTTGACGAACATATAGATATTGCTCTGACAAAAGCCAGAAAAGCTTTTGCTGCGGCAAGCAAAAGCAGCCAACTTGATACCAGAGTGAAGGTAATCTGCTACATGGCCTTCGTACGGCCAATTATGGCGTACGGTTGTACATTGTGGTCCAATGTGAGTCCTTCCCAGATGGAAAAGATGAGGGTGTTCGAGAGGCAGTGTCTTAGGAGCTGTCTCCGTCTGTATCGCACACCCGAGTCTGAGTACAAGAAGTACTAACCTGACGAGGTCCTATACAATGAGGCCAACTTGAAAAGGATAGATAATTTTATTATTAAGCTGATCAGAAGGCACATTGCACGAGCTATGACTTCTTCGAACAGTCCGATCTTTGGCGCTTACTACCGAAACGCTATGTACCATGAATGAGCGCGCCTCAATGGCCTTATTACACCTGAAGCATTACTCTATCTCGATCAAATTGGCCTAACACAGGATACGGAGGGATGCCCGCTGATCTTCCATGTCGTACGACGAACAGTGGACAGGCGACTCCAATACGAGCCGGATGTCGCTCGCAGCCACGAGCATCTCCTCCGATTCAGTAGAGCGATCTCTACTCGGGAAAGGAGAGAGTGTGCCAAAGAACGACACTTTTATTGGTGGTTACACCAGAACCGGTCTCCGCCGGCGTTGGCTCTTCCAAACGGCGAGACTGTTGACCATGGTGGCCAACTTACATAGAATTAAGTTATTTTAAGATAAAAATTATAAAAAATCAAATAAAAGGTACACCACCGCGTATAGATGTATATGTTATGCATGTACATAACATATACGGCCTGGTGCACACGTCTGTCTCTTACAAACATATTTAAGGTAGTTTTTAGGTTATGGTAGGTTAAGGTTTACTTTAAGTTAGTTTTTCATAGTTTAGCCAGGTTAAACCAAGTTTTTCAAGTTTTCTTGGTAATTAAAATTAATGAAATACTGTCTATAAAGACTAAAAAAGAAAACGTTGTTTAAGCCGAAAGGCATACATGTATATATAAATTAGAATAGCTTAGAGTACTCGCATAGGGTCAGTAAGTTAGGATTAAATTCAGTAAGTTATATAAGATATTTAAGCTAGTTTTAATTATATCTTGTCTAGCAAGTAAGTTTCTTTCATAGTTAAGTTAGTTTCTTTAAAAACAAAATTTACATTGAAAAAAAATATAAATAAAAATTATCGCCGGTGACTTCGTGGTGCCGGGTTCAAATCCCGGAAATAACAAGTGAAATGTTTTTTTTTTAAATTAAAATAAATAAATACACATAGTGTGAAATATAAGTGAAATGGAGCCAGTGGAGCGACCCGAGCTCATAAAATCGGGTGATGTTGTACCGGTAGCTTTGACATCGGACTACCAGTCAGCAAACGAAGAGGGGAGGAAGAACGGCAGGAAGAAGCTCCACCCTCAACCCAACCTAGTAAAGCGCCGCTCCAGCCTTGGATCAGGTGAGGGGAAAATTGCGGCTAAAGCCGCAAACGCAACAGCAGCAGTAACAACAACAACAACTGCAGCAACATCCAGAATGGTCGACGACGTAGAGTACGAGTCGACAGAAGCGGGAGAGAGAACCCCTTCCACACTCTAACGTCCTCTGAATCGGAGTACGAAGATGAAGAGGACCGGGAGCAGCTGGAAAAGCGTCAGCGAGAGAGAGAGGAGCTGAACGCCCACATAAAAGCGCTCCAAACTAAATTAAGGTCCAGGAGAGCAGATAAAGAAGCAGCAGCAACAACAACAGCAGCAGCCAAAGAAGCAGCAGCAACAACAACAGCAGCGGCCAATGCAGCAACAGCAACAACAACAGCAGCAGCCAAAGAAGCACCAGCAACAACAACAATATCAGCAGAAGAAGGAGCAGCAGAAGCAACCGCAGCAGCAGCAGCCAGCCAAAATTGAGAGATGCCCTCCAATCAACGTCTTTGGACTGGAGACGCAGGACGTTGATATATTATGTAAGTTAGTCACTAAACAGTCTTACTTTATTAAATATAAGGGTCCGTAGAGAGTTTCTGTCCATTGCTTATCCATGGCAGCTTACTACGTAGTGAAAGAAAGGCTAGCGGTGTCAGAGGCCGAGTTTTTCTCTTACACTCCAAAAAGGGAAAAGGTGCAGAGCATGCTCCTCAAGGATGTGGATACTGACACTGATCCCGATGAGATCCTCGCTATTCTGCGCCAAGCGCAGAGCGACGATTGTATAGGTCGTAGAAGTTAAGCCCTTCATCACTGCGGCATCGAGAAGGGAGAATAGGAAACGTCCTTTCTTCCTAGTTCAGGTTGTCGCGTGCAAATTGCATGCGACAAAAATGTATGTTGATTTGTCGTGCAATTGTTGGTCCGTCTAGGTGAGGTAAAGGAAAACCCCCGATCCCTCACTAAATCTCCACGCCCCTGTTGTTTTGTCTGCACGGGACCTCACACGATGATCGGGTTCGCGGAGCGAGGGGTACTTGTCCGTAAGAGAGTACACCACGAGTACCATAAGATCGAAGGGGAAATTTTGCAAACATTGAAGTTTGCAATCTCTCCCACTACACAATACAAACAACATACTCTCCCGGGATCTTCTCTCCTCTCAAACGCCAGAGTACCTCAACCCCCCAAAAATATGCAATGAGAACCGCCAGCAATACTCACGCACAGAAGGATGGTGTGAATGTGACATAACCATGAAATATGCAATAATATACACACAACCAATATGCAACCATACAGACATAAAACATAACAAAATAAATTACCAGAAAATAAAAGAAAAACGATATACTCTATAAAGCAGCAACACATTACGTGAATAATTAATAACGATCAACCATCGGGCGATCACATGATACATGTATGTACGTTGATAGGTGGAGAAAATAAAAGTGGTACATAGCTCATGAGGATGACTGCACAGAGTGAGTGATGGGAGAGAGAGAGCGTCGTGGGAGGTAGCTAGTGCACTGGACGTGATTCCCTTTGCGCTGGCTACCAGGTATGAGAGAGATGCAGGGGGGGGAGGCCGCCAGTGCTTTGGATGTGCTTTCCTCTGCACTAATAGCCAAGGCCCGCTGCACATACGCTTTTTTTTTTTTTTTTAATTCATTTTTATTTTTCCAGTCATAGTAAACTTACATACTAGACAAAAATGTTTAAAACTAGTTAAACGAACAATGCTTTTATTTCTAACTTACTGGCACTAGGCGGGCACTCTAAGCTAAACTTAATCTTAATCTATGCCTTTCGACCTAACCTAACGAATAAAATTTAAATGGAAATTTAAAAGGAACACATTACTGGACGGTTTTTATAAAAACTTACGAGCTAACTTACATTCTACCTTAAAATAAAACTTAATAACTAACTTAAGCTAACCTACGTATATATGCATATACACATGTATATACTCATATACACATGTTTATACGCATATATCCTTATTATACACAATGTATACATGTATCGTCATGTATACACATATACATTCTATTTTTTTTTCTTTTTTTTCATATTATTTACACCTTATTCTACCTTAAAAAATACTACCCCGTTCTAAGTGCGTCGGCCATAGGTTGCAGATATTAAATATGAATATTTACATTCAATACACTGCAAGACATGAAACCGACTGCTCCCCATGCGGGGGTCTGAACTAATACCTTTCTAACCGGGGTCTAAAGGATTCGAGGAGGGGTTCCCTCGCTTCCCAGCTTCCAGAACTTTTGGTGCTGCTTTGGAACTTCTCGAATGTCCCGCCTGGATACCACCGTACTGAACCGGAGGAGGCCCTCCTCAGCTCGTTGTGCGACGGAACGGTCGTGGTTGAGTCGCCCATCCACAGTTGATCTGGCGATGTAGTAGATGAGCGGCACCGCATTTACGTCTTGTATCAGACTGTGCTCATCTAGATGGGGAAATGCTTCTGGGGGGACGAAGCCGTTGTGACGTACCCTTTCGTGGTATAATGGATTGGGGTAGTAAGCCCCCGAGATCAAGTTATTGACCGAGTTCATCGCTCTAGCAGTATGCCCTCAAATCAAGTTCAACAGGAAATTGTCCACTCTTATCAGGTTTGCCCTGTTGTATAAAACCTCATTGGAATAGAATTTTATGTACTGGGACTCTGGAGTTCGATAAAGACGAAGGCAAGCCCTAAGACAAGCCCTCTCAAACAACCGAATCTTTTCCATTAAGCTTGCACTCACGTTGAACCACACGGGACAGCCATAGGTGAGCATTGGCCGGATGAGGGCCATGTAGCAGATAACCTTCACCCTCGCATCGAGTTGGCTGTTGTAAAACTGTTTCTTTGTAAGGGCGAAAGCGCCTCGGGCCCTGGCCAGAGCAGCATCTACATGTTTGTTAAAATATAGATACTGATCTAGCCAGATCCCCAGGTATCTGACTACAGTCTTTTGCGCCAGTGGCTCCCCGTGTCTTCCAACGATTGAGAATGTTCGCCAATTCTTTTTCGTATCCGCCGAGGCCTTATACAGCGGCGTTCTGAACAGAATGGTTTCCGACTTCCGGAAGTTGATACTCAACTTCTAGTCATCGCAACTTCTCATGAATGAATCGAAGTCACCCTGCGTAAGAGTAGTGATTTCCTCGATCTTTTTGCCTGATCTGTACACGATCAAGTCATCGGCATACGCAATTGCATGAGGAAGAGATCTTAACAGATCGCTCAAGTAAATGTTGAACAGGATCGGCGAATTAACGGCACCCTGTTGGAGACCATTCTTAACTTGAAATATACCTGTCGAGGTCACGTTGCCATTTTTCACAACGAACCGTCCACCGGTAAGCATGTTACACAGTAGGTACAGCAGTGGTTTGCTTATGCCTAGCCGATTGAGCTTGTAGAAAAGTCCTTCTAACCATACGGTGTCAAAGGCCTTCTCCAGGTCAATCAAGCAGGCACCCGTACATTGTTTCTGGCTCTTGTTCCATTGGATATCCGACACCAGTTTCGACGCAGCATGAATAGTGTCATGCCCCGCTTTGAAACCGAATTGGTTATCCGGAATTATATTTTTGTCCTTAGTCCAGTTGATCAGAGTTCTATTGATCACCTTCTCGAATACCTTGCTGATGTTCGGAAGGAGACTAATTGACCGGAGGTTGCAAGGATTCGAAGAATCTTTTCCTCTCTTGGATATGGGTTGCACAATAGCCGTTTTCCAATGCTCCGGACAATGTGCATTCTTCAGAGCGTTGTTAAACAGAATTGTGTACATATTCACCACTTCCAGGGGGAGGTGTCTTGAACAATGTTGGAGATCCCGTCGATTCCAATAGACATTTTCTTCTTTAATGATTTGAAGACCGCTTGGAGTTCTGTCTTCGATATGAACGGGGGATGAACCCCTTCGTCGGCTATGGCATTATCTGCCATGTTGTCATCATTGAACACGACAAAGCTAGTGTTCTCAGATCGCCATTGCTGCATGTCTTCTCGAAGTTGAGAGTTGCTAGCCAGTACGCATTGCGGTACAAGTTTTCGTTGTTTGTTCGTGTATACCGAGGTATAGTAATGTCCATGGTTCGTTTAATTGTCTCGTCCAATTGAATTAGATACATGTCAATCTCTTCGTTTGACAAGTTTCAATTGGACGGTATATGGAGCGCGTGCGAAGAGAGTGCTAGTGTCTTTTTTCTGGAGAAGCGTATCCATCGTGCCCTACTGTAGTTGTAAGTGTACGTTTGAACATACTCTCCTAATTCCGCAATGTCGTTGGGATCTTGATTTCAGCACTGAGTCCGCAAAGGTCACTGAGGTACACGAATGTGTTCAAACAGTTTATCGTTTGTGCGTTTGTGTCTGTCAGCTGCAGTCTTGCGTCTAATAGTAGGTGATCCAGGTACGACCCGGTTCTGGGGAACGACGAGATCTCTGTTGCTTTCAAATCGAGTCTATACTCGACACTGTGTAAGCAAAACCAGTTATAAAGCTGGTCCCCTCTGTTATTGGAAAACATGTTCCCCCAATATCCATGTCGGGCATTTATGTCCCCGGCCAAAATAAAGTAAATCTGCTCCGAGTCCAGCCTCAGACATCGAAAGAGTGAATCGAGCTCTGATATAGTTGTTCTGGAACTAGGGTTGCCAGAGGAGTAGACCGACACCGCATACAATATCCTTCCACTGCGGAGCGAAATGCAAACGATGCAGGCCTCCAACTCTTGAAACCTTCGTACTTCACTACTATACACTACCTTGTGCTTAATGTTATTTTTTATGAAGATCGCAACACCGCCTCCACCACTGGAATTGGGCCGGTCTCTTCTAACAACATTATAATTGCTGTGCTCCAGTATGCCTCTCCGAGTTAGCTTGGTTTCGCTAATCAGCATCAGCTCTGGGCTTTGATCGTTCAACAATCTATAGAGCTCGTTTTTCCGTGGGATCCCTATCAATGAATTTGCATTCACTGCAAGGATCTTAAAAATGCTCTCCGTCTGCGCAGCCATTCAGACTTTTGACGTGGTTGGTTCTGCAGGAGCGCCAGAATTTGGCCGACCTGCTCCTCTATCCGAGCCATACGCCCTTCAATTGAAGCTTTCCATTCAGGCGCTGGTTCGTGTGCTTTTGGCCCTGAGACTTGCGGCACTACCTTTGGTAGTTGCTGCTTTTCCGTGCCCCTCTGAACAGATGTCATATGGGCATAGGTCACATGATGGGTGACGGGTATGGCTGCGGATTTTTCACTGGGGGCTGCTTCTGCAGAACCATTTTTGCTTTCCGCTCCTGGAATTTACACTTGAGCTGACTCTTGTCAGCTGCTCCTTCTTGCCCCAGAGAACAATTCTCCGCATTGTGGTCCTCCCCGCACTTGACGCATCGAGACTGCATTTGGCAGTTCGACGCGGCGTGCCCGAACCTTTGGCAGCGGTAGCATTGCACAATGCCATCGCGCCTAATTATACTTTCCCATTTGCATGGACAGAAATGTAGCTTGGTGATTTTGTTTAGATTATCTGTTTTACTTGTGGGAGACAGCTGAACTATGTAAAAGGGCAATTTCCGCCCCTCTTTCCGTGCCTTAACAGTCGAGAAGGGCTTGACCCCGACGAACTCGACACCGTCGCACACTTGCTCCTTGAGCAGTTGGAAGACCTTATCCGCTTCGAGCGGCCAGGAAAGCTTTAATAGTCGGGACTGAAGTTTTTCGCCTTTTGGGGTGAAGGAGAAAAACTCCATCTCCAAGACCTTTAGACACCCCTTAACCTTTATGTAATGTTTCACTGTATTGCAGTGGATTGAATATTTTTCATAGCCTTTATCTTTACTTATAATAAAATTACCTGCACCTATGGCCCGCTTGCATACTACAGCTGTCTGCTCCATTCTATTGTAACAAAGGGAGAGAAAGACTTTCTGCGTTGCAATGGAATTTCCCCAAGATCAGTTTTGGTTCAACTTTTAAGGTGGACGCTCTGCCACAGGAAAAAAGAATTTTGAAAAAAGGAAAAGAACAGAAGTGAGAAGTGAAGAACAAAGGACTGCGAAAAAAAAGGTGACACAGGAGAAAGAACCAGCGGAGAAAAAAAAAGTATTTGGAAAAGTGCGGTGTGGCCCAGAAAGGGGCAAAGGTCGTGTCAGGGCCCGTTTCGCGTCCGTTTTTTTTATTCGCAGCACAAAGGCTGCCGCGTTCGTGAAAGCGGTAAAGAGTCCCGTAAGTGTTCGGTACCAGAGGTACCGCGCGGTTTGGTGGGAGACTTGGGGTCTCGGCCGAGACCCGCCATCTTGTGTTCGTGGTTTTGTGTGGGGGCCTGAGCGCGGCTCCCCGCGTAAATTAGATCATGTTTCGCCCCGACGTGCAGACCAAGGTTCTCGGACCGAAGGTCGAAACTCTTGCCCTCCCCAAGAAATTGGGGAACTTTTTGGTTTCGCGAGTAGTTGTCCGTGTGCTCCCGGTTGCGGGGGGAGGCTTCGGAAAGTTCCAGCGGTGACTTTGGGTTTCGCCGTCCCCGTCAAAGACGACGTGGCGCCCCCTTCCTTCGGGAAGTTTTATTAGGTTTTTTTTTGGAGTTGACTGGTTGGGACCCACCCTAGCTGGGGCGGTCGGGTTAGAGGTCTACTGGGACCACCAGGTGTCGCCCAACGTGGAGCGGAAATCCCTGAGTCCCGTCTCGCAAAGAAATTTTTTTTTGGTCATAAAGCCAGTTTTTTGGACCATAAGACCTTATTACCAAAAAAAAAAAATAAATTCTTTGCGAGACGGGACTCAGGGATTTCCGCTATATTTGCTGGCGGTAATTTTTTCGGGCTTTTTTTGCTAATATTTCTGGTGACGGGACAAAGCAAAAAAAAGAATATAAACATTAGACATAAAAAAAAATAATAATAATTAATTTATAAAAACTTTTTGGGCTTGGGAATTTTTTTTATTATTTATTATTTTTCATTAAACACATTTCTTTTGGTGTCTGGGTTCCATAATTTCCTTAATTTCTTATGTAAACTTCTTTTTATTTTTTTTTATTGCATTTGAATTTTTTTTATGCGCTTTGATTTTTTTTATATTTTACGTTATATTCCCCTTCATATTTTATTTTTAGGATTGTGGTTCTTGTTTAATTTCGGGTATTTGGCAAAAAAAATTTGTTTTAAACATATTTCCTTAAACATATTCCTTCAGGGTCTCCTGCAAATTTTGTTGTTCCTTTACTGCATTTTCGTTGTTGGGTTTTATTGCTTTTGCGGATTCGTCTTTGGTAAGGTTATTCTAGATTGACTCCCCAGGAAAGATTGTGAATCCTGAAAGACTCTGGTGTTCGGAATTATTGCTGGGACAACTTTTGGGATAGGTTACATTTGACAGTCGAGCTTGCCTGTGGAATACCTGTTGTTGTCCGTATTGTAGTTTGGTTCAGCAGATTGAGCTGACCGTTTTGGGTACAATTCTTCTTGGATGGTTCCTTGTACATTTAAAATCGTGGACTTTAGTTTTTGGGGACACTTCGGTAGTGTCGAACCAAAACTAAGTCATTCTTTTGTTGGATACCGTTGAGCGGTTTCGAGATTTTGATTCCTTCTCATAGTGCTCAAACAGGTAGTCTACGTGCGACCACCTGATTGTAGCGTCGTTGGTTCGGGTAGAGTACATATTGTTTAGAACTGGCTTTTTTTTAATTCATTTTTATTTGCGAATTCATGATATACTTAAATACTAGACAAAAATGCTTAAAACTAGTTAGACGAACAATAATGCTAAATGTAACTTACTGGCCCTCGGCGGGCACTCTAAGCTAAACTTATACTTATTCTATGTCTTTCGACCTAAACTAACAAACTATCTATTAACGCAGGCATTAGATATTGAATGACAATTTTAAATTAAGAAAATGTATCAAAAAACTTAATAACAGAACTGTTTTATTAAAAGCTCATATACTAACTTACACACTACCTTAAACATAACTTACACTACCTTAAGCTAAGCTTACATATATATATATATATATATATATATATATATATATATCCTTATATACACATATATATACATACATATGTTTAATATGTATATACAACGCATACACAAAAGTACAAACAAGTGTACATAAGTGTATACCTCTCTCTTTTTTTTTTTATTCAACTTACAACTACCTATAAACTACCCTAATATGTGTAAGCCGGTCATAGAATGCAGCAAGATAGACATACATGACACATGACACCTACATCACTGCAAGACAGAGACCGACTACTCCCCCATTCGGGGACACGCAATACCCTTTTTACCCCGGATCTAAGGGGTTCGACGCTGGAGTTCCCTCGCTCCCCAGCCACCAGAATTTTTGGTGCTGCCTAGCAACATCCCGAACATCCCGTCTTGAGACCGCCGTACTGAACCAGAGGAGACCCTTCTCAGCTCGTTGTGCGACGGAACGGTCGTGGTTGAGTCGCCCATCCACAGTTGATCTGGCGATGTGGTAGATGAGCGGTACCGCATTTATATCTTGAATCAATCCGCTTTTGTCTAGGTGCAGGAAAGCTTCTGGGGGACGAAGCCATTGTGACGTACCCTTTCGTGGTATTGTGAATTGGGGAAGTAAGCCCCCCAGATCAAGTTGTTGACCGAGTTCATCGCTCTGACAGTGTGATGCTCTACGTTGAACCACACGGGACAGCCATAGATAAGCATTGGCCGAATGAGGGCCATGTAGCAGATAACCTTCACCCTCGCATCGAGTTGGCTGTTGTAAAACAGTCTCTTTGTAAGAGCAAAAGCGCCTCGGGCTCTGGCCAGAGCAGCATCTACATGTTTGTTGAAATATAAATACTGATCTAGCCAGATCCCCAGGTATCTGACTACGGTCCTTTGCGCCAGTGGTTCCCCGTGTCTTCCAACGATTGAGAACTGTCGCCAATTCTTTTTCGTATCCCCGAGACCTTATACAACGGCGTCTTGAACAGAATGGAAGTTGATACTCAACTTCCAGTCATCGCAACTTCTCATGAATGAATCGAAGCCACACACACACTACACAGTAGGTACAGCAGTGGTTTGCTTATGCCTAGCCGATCGAGCTTGTAGAAAAGACCTTCTTACCATACGGTGTCAAAGGCCTTCTCCAGATCGATCAAGCAGGCACCCGTACATTGTTTCTGGCTCTTGTTCCATTGGATATCCGACACAAGTTTCGACGCGGCATGAATAGTGTCATGCCCGGCTTTGAAACCGAATTGGTTATCCGGAATTATATTTTTGTCCTTAGTCCAGTTGATCAAGGCTCTATTGATCACCTTCTCGAATACCTTACTGATGTTCGGAAGGAGGGGTTGCAAGGATTCGAAGAATCTTTTCCTCTCTTAGATATGGGTTGTACAATCGCAGTTTTCCAATGCTCCGGATAATGTGCATTATTCAGAGCATTGTTAAACAGGATTGTGTACATATTAACCACTTCCTGGGGGAGGTGTCTTAACACAATGTTGGAGTTCCCGTCGATTCCAACAGACTTTTTCTTCTTTAATGATTCGAAGACCGCTTGGAGTTCTGTCTTCGATATGAACGGGGGATGAACCCCTTCGACGGCGATGGCATTGTCTGCCATGTTATCATCATTGAACACGACAAAGCTAGTGTTCTCAGATCGCCATTGTTGCATGCCTTGTCGAAGTTGTGAGTTGCTAGCCAGTACGCGGTTATCCAAGTCGTGGTTCGGGCGAACGCTTTCATTCACCTTGTACACTTCTTGGAAGACCGCGCCTAGTACATAAATTTTTTCTTGCGGATCTTCGACCACAAAGAAGTTATCGTCGTGTACGGCGTTGTCTGGGTCAATACCTGCTGTCGTCAGTATGCATTCATTGTCCGTCGTTCTGGGAAGCTTAAAACACGGAAGATCGCTATATTTACTACGGACTTTATTAATTTGCGGGAACATGCTTGGATAGTTAGATAGGCATAAGCAAACCACTGCTGTACCTACTGTGTAGTGTGTGTGTGGCTTCGATTCATTCATGAGAAGTTGCGATGACTGGAAGTTGAGTATCAACTTCCATTCTGTTCAGGACGCCGTTGTATAAGGTCTCGGCGGATACGAAAAAGAATTGGCGACAGTTCTCAATCGTTGGAAGACACGGGGAACCACTGGCGCAAAGGACCGTAGTCAGATACCTGGGGATCTGGCTAGATCAGTATTTATATTTCAACAAACATGTAGATGCTGCTCTGGCCAGAGCCCGAGGCGCTTTTGCTCTTACAAAGAGACTGTTTTACAACAGCCAACTCGATGCGAGGGTGAAGGTTATCTGCTACATGGCCCTCATTCGGCCAATGCTTATCTATGGCTGTCCCGTGTGGATCTTACAGCCCGAATCTTATCATTCCAGTACGAATTAACAGAAAAACTGTAATTCTGGACAATTAAGGTTTGAATATTTTTGATGAGCGATTTGAGTGTCCTAACCTTCTCGTCTCGTCTTTCCGTATACCGCCTGTACAAGGTTTTTAATCTTGACAGGAGTCTACTTTTTCGTTGGTGGAGTGCGTCGATTGTCGCATTGCGGTACAAGTGTTCGTTGTTTGTCCGTGTATACCGAGATATAGTAATGTCCATAGTTCGCTTAATTGTCTCGTCCAATTGAATGAGATACATGTCAATCTCTTCGTTTGACAAGTTTCTATTGGACGGTATGTGGAGCGCGTTGGAAGAGAGTGCTCTCGTCATTTGTCTGGAGAAGCGTGTCCATCGTGCTCTACTGTAGTTGTAGGGGTACGTTTGAACAAACTCTCCTAATTCCGCAATATCGTTGGGGATCCTAATTTTGCCACTGAGTCCGCAATGGTCACTGAGATACACGAAAGTGTTCAAACAGTTTACCGTCTGTGCGTTTGTGTCTGTCAGCTGCAGTCTTGCGTCTAACAGCGACAGATACGACCCGGTTCTGGGGAACGACGAGATCTCAGTTGCTTTCAAATCGAGTCTATACTCGACATTGTGCAAGCAAAACCAGCTATATAGCTGGTCCCCCCTGTGATTGGAAACCATGTTCCTCCAATATCCATGTCGGGCCAAAATAAAATAGTTCTCCTCCAAGTCCAGACTCAGACACCGAAAGAGTGAATCGAGCTCTGATATAGTTGTACTGGAACTAGGGTTGCCAGAGGAGTAGACCGACACCGCATACAACCTCCTTCCACTGCGGAGCGAAATGCACACGATGCAGGCCTCTATCTCTTGAAACCTTCGTACTTCACCACTGTACACTACTTTATGTCTAATGTTATTTTTAATGAAGATCGCAACACCGCCTCCACCACTGGAATTGGGCCGGTCTCTTCTAATAACATTATAATTACTGTGCTCCAGTATGCCTCTCCGAGTTAGCTTGGTTTTGCTAATCAGCATCAGCTCTGGGCTTTGGTCATCCAAACGTTTATAGAGCTCGTTTTTTCGAGGGACCCCTATCAATGAATTTGCATTCACTGCAAGGATCTTGTTAGTAGACTCGTTCGTTTGCGCAGCCATTAAAACGGTTGACGTGATTGGCTCTGCAGGAGCGCCAGAATTTGGTCTACCCGCTCCTCTAACCGATCCATACGCCTTTCAATGGAGGATTTCCAATCCGGCGTTGGATCGTGTGCTCTTGGCACTGAAGTTTGCGGCACTACTTTCGGTATTTGCTGCTTTTCCGTATTTCCCTGACCGGACACCATTTGGTCGAACATCATTTGAGGAGTTACGGGTATGGCTGCCCCGAGTGGAATTTTGCACTGGGGGCTGCTTCTGAAGAGCCGCTTTTGCTTTGCGTTCCTGGAACTTAGGGCAACCCCGAGAGTTAGCGGTGTGCCCCGCGTTCCCGCAGAGTACGCACTTGACCCGACTCTTGTCAGCTGCTCCCTCTTGCCCCAAAGAACAATTTTCCGCACTGTGGTCCTCACCGCACTTAACGCATCGAGGCTGCATGCGGCAGTTCGACGCGCTGTCCCCGAACCTTTGGCAGCGAAAGCATTGTGCAATACCATCGCGCCTTCGTATGCTGTCCCATTTGCATTGCCAGCCATCAAAAAGAATTGTTTTCTTGAGATTGTCTAGTTTGCTATTGGGTGAGAATTGTACGATATACAGAGGTAATTTCCGCCCCTCTCTCCTTTCCTTTACCGTGGAGAAGGGCTTGACCCCGACGATCTCAATTCCGTCGCACACTTGCTCCTTGAGCATTTGAAAGATCTTCTCTGTTTCGAGCAGAAGGGAGGTCCTCAACAGTCGGGACTGGCGTTTTTCACCTTTTGGGGTGAAAGAGAAGAACTCCAACTTCGAAATCATTAAGTATTCTTTTAATATGTTATAATCATCCACTGTTTTGCAGTGGATTGCATACCTATCAGAACCTTTATTTTTACTAATATAATAGTTACCTGCTCCTATGGCCTCCTTACACACATTTGCAGTTCGTTCAATGTGTGCCGTGTACACATTGATTGGTGGCACTTTTTCTTTTTTCTGCTTCTGCTGTTGCTGCTGCTGTTGGTTTACTGTCTGCTGCCGCTGTTGAGTTGATAGTCGCTGTTGTTGCTGGTTTGATGGCAACTGTTGCAACTTTGCTGCTGGCATTTTCTTATTTTTTTGCTGTTGTTGCTGTTGCGTTGTAGACTGCTGTTGCTGTTGTGTTGCAGGCTGCTGCTGTGCTTCTGGTCGCTGTTGTTGCTTCGCTGGCTGCAGCTTTTGTTGTTGCCCAGGCTTATTGACCTTCTTGGGCACTTGTTATTGCTGGTTGGGTTGTTGTTGGGCCTTTGCCTGTTGGTCCAACCTTCTCTTCTCCAGACTCGGTCCCCAGACTCGGTATCTGTACCAGACGACGCCGCTCCACTCCGCTCATTCCCCTGCAGGCCAGACGGCGACGAATTTATGTTGCGGCATTTCCCGCTTTTGGGAGTCGTCTTTTTCCTCCCTCTCTTGACCGTGCCTTCTGTAGGCACTGTTGGCTGGTGGCCTGATTCCGCCACCGGTTCATTGTCCGCTTCCAAGAGCGCGGACCGCTCGCTGAGTTCCATCCTTCTGCACTCACTTATCTAAGCGATTTTAGTGCATCGAGTTGAAAAAAAAAACTTTTTTTTTTTGTTGGTTGTCCCGAGTAGGGATCGAACCTACTCGGAACAGAATGGAAGTTGATACTCAACTTCCAGTCATCGCAACTTCTCATGAATGAATCGAAGCCACACACACACTACACAGTAGGTACAGCAGTGGTTTGCTTATGCCTAGCCGATCGAGCTTGTAGAAAAGACCTTCTTACCATACGGTCTCAAAGGCCTTCTCCAGATCGATCAAGCAGGCACCCGTACATTGTTTCTGGCTCTTGTTCCATTGGATATCCGACACAAGTTTCGACGCGGCATGAATAGTGTCATGCCCGGCTTTGAAACCGAATTGGTTATCCGGAATTATATTTTTGTCCTTAGTCCAGTTGATCAAGGCTCTATTGATCACCTTCTCGAATACCTTACTGATGTTCGGAAGGAGAGGTTGCAAGGATTCGAAGAATCTTTTCCTCTCTTAGATATGGGTTGTACAATCGCAGTTTCCAATGCTCCGGATAATGTGCATTATTCAGAGCATTGTTAAACAGGATTGTGTACATATTAACCACTTCCTGGGGGAGGTGTCTTAACACAATGTTGGAGTTCCCGTCGATTCCAACAGACTTTTTCTTCTTTAATGATTCGAAGACCGCTTGGAGTTCTGTCTTCGATATGAACGGGGGATGAACCCCTTCGACGGCGATGGCATTGTCTGCCATGTTATCATCATTGAACACGACAAAGCCAGTGTTCTCAGATCGCCATTGTTGCATGCCTTGTCGAAGTTGTGAGTTGCTAGCCAGTACGCGGTTATCCAAGTCGTGGTTCGGGCGAACGCTTTCATTCACCTTGTACACTTCTTGGAAGACCGCGCCTAGTACATAAATTTTTTCTTGCGGATCTTCGACCACAAAGAAGTTATCGTCGTGTACGGCGTTGTCTGGGTCAATACCTGCTGTCGTCAGTATGCATTCATTGTCCGTCGTTCTGGGAAGCTTAAGACACGGAAGATCGCTATATTTACTACGGATTTTATTAATTTGCGCGAACATGCTTGGATAGTTAGATCTTACAGCCCGAATCTTATCATTCCAGTACGAATTAACAGAAAAACTGTAATTCTGGACAATTAAGGTTTGAATATTTTTGATGAGCGATTTGAGTGTCCTAACCTTCTCGTCTCGTCTTTCCGTATACCGCCTGTACAAGGTTTTTAATCTTGACAGGAGTCTACTTTTTCGTTGGTGGAGTGCGTCGATTGTCGCATTGCGGTACAAGTGTTCGTTGTTTGTCCGTGTATACCGAGATATAGTAATGTCCATAGTTCGCTTAATTGTCTCGTCCAATTGAATGAGATACATGTCAATCTCTTCGTTTGACAAGTTTCTATTGGACGGTATGTGGAGCGCGTTGGAAGAGAGTGCTCTCGTCATTTGTCTGGAGAAGCGTGTCCATCGTGCTCTACTGTAGTTGTAGGGGTACGTTTGAACAAACTCTCCTAATTCCGCAATATCGTTGGGGATCCTAATTTTGCCACTGAGTCCGCAATGGTCACTGAGATACACGAAAGTGTTCAAACAGTTTACCGTCTGTGCGTTTGTGTCTGTCAGCTGCAGTCTTGCGTCTAACAGCGACAGATACGACCCGGTTCTGGGAAACGACGAGATCTCAGTTGCTTTCAAATCGAGTCTATACTCGACATTGTGCAAGCAAAACCAGCTATATAGCTGGTCCCCCCTGTGATTGGAAACCATGTTCCTCCAATATCCATGTCGGGCCAAAATAAAATAGTTCTCCTCCGAGTCCAGTCTCAGACACCGAAAGAGTGAATCGAGCTCTGATATAGTTGTACTGGAACTAGGGTTGCCAGAGGAGTAGACCGACACCGCATACAACCTCCTTCCACTGCGGAGCGAAATGCACACGATGCAGGCCTCTATCTCTTGAAACCTTCGTACTTCACCACTGTACACTACTTTATGTCTAATGTTATTTTTAATGAAGATCGCAACACCGCCTCCACCACTGGAATTGGGCCGGTCTCTTCTAATAACATTATAATTACTGTGCTCCAGTATGCCTCTCCGAGTTAGCTTGGTTTTGCTAATCAGCATCAGCTCTGGGCTTTGGTCATCCAAACGTTTATAGAGCTCGTTTTTTCGAGGGACCCCTATCAATGAATTTGCATTCACTGCAAGGATCTTGTTAGTAGACTCGTTCGTTTGCGCAGCCATTAAAACGGTTGACGTGATTGGCTCTGCAGGAGCGCCAGAATTTGGTCTACCCGCTCCTCTAACCGATCCGTACGCCTTTCAATGGAGGATTTCCAATCCGGCGTTGGATCGTGTGCTCTTGGCACTGAAGTTTGCGGCACTACTTTCGGTATTTGCTGCTTTTCCGTATTTCCCTGACCGGACACCATTTGGTCGAACATCATTTGAGGAGTTACGGGTATGGCTGCCCCGAGTGGAATGGGGGCTGCTTCTGCAGAGCCGCTTTTGCTTTGCGTTCCTGGAACTTAGGGCAACCCCGATAGTTAGCGGTGTGCCCCGCGTTCCCGCAGAGTACGCACTTGACCCGACTCTTGTCAGCTGCTCCCTCTTGCCCCAAAGAACAATTTTCCGCACTGTGGTCCTCACCGCACTTAACGCATCGAGGCTGCATGCGGCAGTTCGACGCGCTGTCCCCGAACCTTTGGCAGCGAAAGCATTGTGCAATACCATCGCGCCTTCGTATGCTGTCCCATTTGCATTGCCAGCCATCAAAAAGAATTGTTTTCTTGAGATTGTCTAGTTTGCTATTGGGTGAGAATTGTACGATATACAGAGGTAATTTCCGCCCCTCTCTCCTTGCCTTTACCGTGGAGAAGGGCTTGACCCCGACGATCTCAATTCCGTCGCACACTTGCTCCTTGAGCATTTGATAGATCTTCTCTGTTTCGAGCAGAAGGGAGGTCCTCAACAGTCGGGACTGGCGTTTTTCACCTTTTGGGGTGAAAGAGAAGAACTCCAACTTCGAAATCATTAAGTATTCTTTTAATATGTTATAATCATCCACCGTTTTGCAGTGGATTGCATACCTATCAGAACCTTTATTTTTACTAATATAATAGTTACCTGCTCCTATGGCCTCCTTACACACATTTGCAGTTCGTTCAATGTGTGCCGTGTACACATTGATTGGTGGCACTTTTTCGTTTTCTGCTTCTGCTGTTGCTGCTGCTGTTGGTTTACTGTCTGCTGCCGCTGTTGAGTTGATAGTCGCTGTTGTTGCTGGTTTGATGGCAACTGTTGCAACTTTGCTGCTGGCATTTTCTTATTTTTTTGCTGTTGTTGCTGTTGCGTTGTAGACTGCTGTTGCTGTTGTGTTGCAGGCTGATGCTGTGCTTCTGGTCGCTGTTGTTGCTTCGCTGGCTGCAGCTTTTGTTGTTGCCCAGGCTTATTGACCTTCTTGGGCACTTGTTATTGCTGGTTGGGTTGTTGTTGGGCCTTTGCCTGTTGGTCCAACCTTCTCTTCTCCAGAGTACAAGCTCCCCAGACTCGGTATCTGTACCCGACGACGCCGCTCCACTCCGCTCATTCCCCTGCAGGCCAGACGGCGACGAATTTATGTTGCGGCATTTCCCGCTTTTGGGAGTCGTCTTTTTCCTCCTTCTCTTGACCGTGCCTTCTGTAGGCACTGTTGGCTGGTGGCCTGATTCCGCCACCGGTTCATTGTCCGCTTCCAAGAGCGCGGACCGCTCGCTGAGTTCCATCCTTCTGCACTCACTTATCTAAGCGATTTTAGTGCATCGAGTTGAAAAAAAAACTTTTTTTTTTTGTTGGTTGTCCCGAGTAGGGATCGAACCGGGCACTTGTAGAGCCGCAAGCACTGGCTCTTTTTTTTTTTTTAATGCAATTTTAATTAATTAATTCTATATTTCTTACTTGCTAGACAAAATTACTTAAAACTAGCTTAACTATCTTCAGAATTACAATTGTTCTTAATACTAACCTACTGACCCTATGCGGGTACTCTAAGCTAATCTAATCTATGTTATAAATGTGCCTTTCGGCTTAATCTACGTTTTTTTTTTTAGTCATTAAGACAATCTTTTATTTCTTTATTCATTTCCCAAGAAAACTTGTGAAAACTTGTCTAAACTTAACTACTTAAACTACCTTAATCTAACTTAACTACTATTTATTACTAACTTAACCTAATATAAAACTTAATACTATCTTAACTATGTCCGTAACAGTACGGACACGTGCACCAGGGCGTATATGTTGTGTATATGCCTAACATATATAATTTATACGCCGTGATGCACCTTTTTTTTGTTTTTGTTTCAAATTTTTTATGAAATTTAATTTTTTTTTTTAAAGCTACCTTAAAATCTATGTAAGCTGGCCACGATGGTCAACTACCTGATCCTGTGGAAAATCTAGCGGTGGCGGAGACTGGTTTTGGTGTAACCACCAGTAAAATTGCCGTTCTTTGGCAGACTCTTTCCTATCTCGAGCGGGGATCGCTTTACTGAACCGGAGGAGATCCTCGTGGGTGCGAACGACATCCGGTTCGTATTGAAGTCGCCTATCCACTGTTCGGCGTACGACATGGAAGATGATAGGACATCCTTGTGGATCCTGTATTAGGCCAATTGTGTCTAGATAGAGGAATGCTTCGGGAGGAATAAAGCCGTTAAGGCGCACCCTTTCATGGTACATACTATTGGGGTAGTAAGCCCCAAAGATCAGACTGTTGGACGAGGTCATAACTCGTGCAGTGTGCCTTCTGATTAGTTTAATAATAAAATTATCTACCCTATTCACGTTTGCCTCGTTGTACAAGACCTCGTTAGGGTAGTACTTCTTGTACTCAGACTCAGGTGTGCGATACAGACGGAGACACTGCCTTTCGAAGATTACCTTCACTCTGGTATCAAGTTGGCTGCTGAAAAACAACCTTCTTGCCGCAGCATAGGCTTTTCTGGCTTTCGTCAGAGCAATATATATATGTTTGTCAAAGTACAGATATTGATCCAGCCAAATGCCTAGATATCTAACTACACTTTTTACAGCTAACGGCCGACCATGAGGGTCAACTATGCCGAACTTACGCCACTTTTGGCGCGTATCCCGCGTTGCCCTGTCCAACGGGGTCCGGAAAAGACTAGTTTCGCACTTCTGGAAGTTGATAAGCAGCTTCCAGTCGTCGCAAAATCTCTGGATTTTCTCGAAGTCACGCTGCAACAAGATGTTTATTACCTCGACCTTCGGACCTGATCTGTACGCAACTAGGTCGTCGTCGTACGCAATTAAGTGCGGCATGGAACCTATAAGATCTGCAGTGAATATAGAAAACAAGATCGGGGAACCAATGGCCCCCTGTTGCAGACCATTTTTAATGTTAAAGACCGTAGTGGAAGTTACGTCACTATTTTTCACAACGAACTTTCTACCTGTTATCATGTCATAGACCATGTATAGCAATGGTTTACTTATGCCAAGCCTGACCAGCTTCAGGAAGAGGCCCTCTAACAAAACGGTGTCGAATGCCTTCTCCAAGTCAATCAGGCAGGCACCCGTGCACTGATTTTTGTTTTTATTCCATTGTATGTCGGACACCAGTTTTGACGCGGCATTAATGGTATCATGCCCCGCTCGGAATCTGAACTGGTTGTCCGCTATGATTTTCTTTTCATCAGCCCATTGCTTCAAAACTCGAATGACTATCTTTTCAAAAACCTTGCTTATGCAGGGAAGTAGACTGATCGACCGAAGATTTGTCGGAATGGACTTATCTTTGTCCCGTTTAGGGATCGGTTGAACAACAGCTGTTTTCCAGTGCGTGGGGTAATGTGCATTACTCAGCGCATTGTTGAACAAGGTTGTGTATATTTGGACGGCTTCGGGGGGAAGATGGCGAAGCACAATGTTCGGTATTCCATCGATTCCCACTGACTTTTTCTTCTTCAGCGAGTGGAAGATTCCCTGGAGATCTTCTTAAGAAATCAAGATGTGATTCCCATCATTGGCGACGGCACTATGTGCCATGTTCTCGTCATTGAACCTGGTGAACCCTGGATTCTCTGATCGCCATTGACTTATCTCATTGCGGAGATAGAAGTGGTTTAGCAGGGCTCTGTTCTCCAGATCGTGATTCGGCCTACTAACCTCGTTGACCGTATACACTCTCTGGAGCACTGCACTAATAGCTGTAACCTTCTCCTGGGGATCTTCCACCGCAAAGAAGTCATTGTCTAGCACTGCCTCATCTGGATCAATGCCAACTGAAGTCAGTAAGTGTTCGTTGTCTGTCGTCCTGGGAAGCCTTACGATTTGAATGTCGTTTTGACCTTTCCTCCGAAATATTTTATTTACTTGTGGGAACATACCCGGGTTGTTGGATCGTACAGCCCGGATTTTTTTGCCCCAGTGCAAGCTTATAGCCAAGCTATAGTATATGCGTATTAACTGTTGGAGGTTCTTGATCTCCGACTTCAATGCTCTGACTTCCGCGTTTTGCGGATCTGTAAAACGCCTGTGCAAGAGTTTGAGTCTTGACAGCAGCCTACTTTTGTGCACGTGAAGTGCATCGATGGTAGCATTTCGATAAACATCGCTGTTGTCGATTTGAACTACCTTCGGAATTGTTTTGTCCATCGTACGTTTGACTAGGTCGTCCATTTGTATGAGGTACCTGTCAACCTCTTCGTTCGTCAGGTTTCTGTTTGTCGGTGGATTGATCTCACTCGAACGTAGTTCTTCCACCTCGTTCGGGAGCTGAATAACTGCGAAGAGCCCGCAGTGATCACTCTCGTACTCAACAGCAGTTAGACAGTTGCGTGTGCGTCTTTCCACGTGTAGTATAGTCAGTCGTTAGTCTATCAGTATCAGATGCAGATAGGAACCGCTTCTAGGATACGATGGCCTATCGGTTGCTAGCAAATCTAGCTTGAACTCAACATTGTGTTCTACCAACCAGTTATACAATGAGGTCCCCCTGGTGTTATGCACCACATTGCCCCACTCTATATGCCTAGAGTTCAAGTCCCCGGCTACGATATAGTAGTTCTCCTCCGAGCTCAGTCGAAGGCTAGTGAAAAGAGTATCGAGCTCTGAAATGAAATATTGGTTGATGCGTGACTTGTCAGTCGCATAGATAGCGATCATATATAGCCGCTTACCACCCCGAAGGGGGATGCGTGCGATACACGTTTCTATGGCCTGGAATCTCCGCACTTCACCGCTATACACGACCTTATGACAAAGGCCTTTTTTTATTAAGAGCGCGACTCCACCAGCTAGGTAGCTTCGATCTCTTCGAATAATATTGTAATTTTTGTACCTGAGTGGGTGCGTCTGGCTTAGCTTAGTTTCGCAAACCATCAACACATCAGGATTATGGGTCTGCAACAAGTTACCGAAATTTAATTGACGTTCAGGGCGGATCAGTGAATTCACATTCACTGCTAGAATTTTAAGGTTGCAGGCTGCCTGCGCAGCCATTATACCGACGTTGCGTTTGGCTCTCCAAACAGCGTCGAATAGATAAGGTCTATTCGCGCTGCTTGTTCTTGTAATTGGTTTTGGAACTGGGTTTGCAGTTGAGCGATCTGCCTCTGGATAGAGAGCAGTATCGTTTGCACATCCAAATTTGCTTCTGGTTGCCTGGCCACAGTGACCTGGGTAACTTTCGGCACTGTCTGTTGAACCGGTCGCCCAGCCGATGCCACTTGGGCATAGGAGACTGCCGGTGTAACAGTGGTAGCTGGAGCACGGGGCACTGGCCTCGCTTCTACCATTTTTCCCTTATGTTTCTCCTGTATAATTTTTCTCATTTCTTGGACCTTACGACATCCTCGATAGTTAGCAGGATGCCCGTTGGTCTTACAGAGCACGCACGTTAGCTTGCTCCTATCATCAACTTTATCGGTCCCTAAGGGACATTCCCCGCGATTGTGGGTTCCTGCGCATTTGACACAGCGAAACTGCATATTGCAGTTCGCCGCGGCATGCCCAAACCTCTGACAACGAACACACTGGAGTGTGTTCCTTGTCTTTTTTATTGTTTCCCATGTAACAGACAGAGTGCCTAAATGGGTAATTTTTTTTAGGCTCTCTAGTTTGCGGTCTGGGGTGACCTGCACTAGGAAGAAAGGAAGTTTCCTA
The DNA here is from genome assembly GCA_964034865.1 of Eristalis intricaria. Taxonomy (NCBI): domain Eukaryota; kingdom Metazoa; phylum Arthropoda; class Insecta; order Diptera; family Syrphidae; genus Eristalis; species Eristalis intricaria. The sequence goes on along the minus strand of OZ035873.1, from coordinate 53,410,027 downwards.
TTCTCCCTTCTCGATGCCACAGTGATGAAAGGCTTAACCCCTACGACCTGGACATCGTCGCTCTGCGCTTGGCGCAGAATAGCGAGGATCTCATCGGGATCAGTCTCAGGATCCACGTCCTTGAGGAGCATGGTCTGCACCTTTTCCCTTTTGGGGGTGTAGGAGAAAAACTCGGCCTCCGACACCGCTAGCCTTTCTTTCACTACGTAATAGTCTGCCATTGATAAGCAATGGACAGAAACTCTCAACGGACCCTTATATTTAATAAAGTAGTACTGCTTAGTGACCAACTTACATAATATATCAACGTCCTTCGTCTCCAGTCCGAAGACGTTGATTGCTTCTGCTGCTCCTTCTTCTGCTGATATTGTCGTTGTTGCTGCTGCTTCTGTGGCTGCTGCTGTTGTTGTTGCTGCTGCTTCTTTGGCTGCTGCTGTTGTTGTTTCTGCTGCTTTGGCGCCTGCTGTTGTTGTTGCTGCAGCTGTATTGGCTGCTGCTGTTGTTGTTGCTGCTTTTTTGGCTGCTCCTGTTGTTGTTGCTGCTGCTGTTCTAGTAGCTGCTGCTGTTGTTGGGCAGCCTCTTTAGCTGCTCTCCTGGCCCTTAGTTTGGATTGGAGCGCTTGGATGTGGGCGTCCTGCTTCTCCCTCTCTCGCTGGCTCTTCTCCAGCTGCTCCCTGTCCTCTTCATCTTCATCCTCCGACTCAGAGGACGTCAGAGTGTGGAAGGGCTTCTCTCTCCCGCTGTAGGAGAATCGCCCCTCCCCCTCTGTCGACTCGTACTCAACGTCGTCGACCATTCTTGATGTTGCTGCTGCTGTTGTCTGTGCAGTTGTGTTTGTTGTCGTTACTGCTGCTGTTGTGTTTGCGGCTTTAGCCGCAATTCTTCCGTCACCTGATCCAAGGCTGGACCGGCGCTTTACGAGGTTGGGCTGAGGCTGGAGCTTCTTCCTCCTCTTCTTCCTCCCCTCTTCATTTTTTGACTTGTAGTCCGGTGTCAAAGCCACCGGTACAACATCACCCGATTTTTTGAGCTCGGGTCGCTCCACTGGTTCCATATCACTTGTTTTTCACACTTTGTGTCTTTATTTTGGTTTAATTTAGAAAAAAAAGTTCTTAATTTTTCTTCGGGACTCGAACCCGGCACCGCGAAGTCACCGGCCAACACTCTACCGAGAAGCTACGGATTCTTGTTTTATTTCGGTGTTATTTTCCGTACTTGTTAAATTACTAATTTTGCACTAAGTCGCAACACGTCTGAACTGCATGGGGGTCTGTGCACGACTGAAGCACTGACTCTATTTCTTCGGCTACTGGTTTGTTAATAACTCTTGTGCCAACTGTAGCACTAGAGTATTGCTAACTATAGTTTTTAATTTTTTAATTTTTAGGTAATCGAAACTACACCGAGGTATGTGAACGACTGAGGGATTAGCTCGATTGACGATAGGGCGTTCTTTCGTTGCCTACTTTAGCGTATTCGGTCCCGCGATTTGAATATTCGCTGGTGTAAATTGGAGTAGCTTAGAAGTAGTTTGGATTCGGTTAAGGCTATACCATGGAGATCAACCGTCTATCTCAGGAGGAGTTGATGTACGAGGTAGTGTGTCGAGGGCTGAAGGCCGGGACTGTAGAAGTGATGCGAAAGTCACTCCGGGCCGCGAGGTTGCTGGAGAGGCGTGGGTCACTCGAGGCGATCGAGTACCCATTCAAGTTTGTGCAGGATAGTGAGGCGTTGGAGGCTAAGATCAAGGAGATCGAAGTACTTCTGGAGAGTCCTCCCGCGTGAGGCACTTCAGACTTCAAGAAGGTGGCAACCAAAATCGAGTGGGCGATGTCCCGACTCGCGAGGTCACAACCTGTGACGGAAGAGGATGAGGACGAAAAAAGACAGCTCAAGACCGAGCTGGCCATACAGTTGGCAAATTTAGAGGGCGACGAAGCTCTCGAGGAAGAGGAGGAGAAGGAGGAACAGATACGGGCTAATGGAGCCGGAGGACTCTCCGCTCCCTTAACCACGGTACCAACAACAGCTACCGCGACCACGGAGGAACCAGCAAGGGCGGTCGCGGTGGCGGTGGCGGAAAAAGCGGAAAACCTGTCGAAATGGGGCCTGAGTTTCACCGGAGATCGCTGCGGTGCATCTGTCAATTCGTTCCTTGAGCGGGTGGAGGAGTTGCGTGAAGCTAGTTTAGATCGGCAATGGACTTGTTTAGTGGGAAGGCGCTTCTGTGGTATAGGACGGTTAGGAGGTATGTCACTTCGTGGGAAGAGTTGGTGAGAGAACTCAAATTAGAGTTTCTCCCTCCTAACTATGATGATTTGCTCCTGGAGGAGATTAGGCGTCCCACACAGGGGAAGGAAGAGTTCATCGGGGTGTATGTTGCCATCATGAGCAGCATGTTCAGTCGGCTCGCGGAACCCCTGACGGAAAGAAGGAAATTGGGCATCTTACAAAGGAACTTGGCTCCATTTTACCAGACCCAGCTGGGTCTGGTAGAGCCAAAATCAGTCTCGGACTTAGTCGCGCTTGGGAGAAAATTGGAGATGGTGCGTGCAAACGTGGAGACGTTCGCCCCACCACCCACAGGGAGAGCAAAGAATCTTTTGGAACCAGATCTCGCCTACGTATCAGCGGAAGAGCCGAAACTAGCAGCAGTAAGGAAGGAGCCGCCACCTGCCGTCTCGAGAGCCGCTAACCACAAGAGAGCCATCGTCCACCAGTCATCGAGAGGAATCAACCGCTGTACTAAGGGATTCACCACCCACAAGGTACAGGGAACCATCACCCCGATATACGGATCCGCCCTCAACTGCGCGGAGGAACTCCTCACCAACAGTACGGAGGGACCGACCACCGGCGGGAGATGTTCGCTGCTTTAACTGCAACCGGGAGGGGCATATGTCCAACGTATGCTCTCTAAAAACGTTACGGGTGCGGCCAGCCCGGCGTGATCCGAAAGGATTGTCGCAAGTGCTCGGGAAATGGTCAACGACCTCCAGCGTCGGCGGGGCGGGAGCGTCGTCGAGATTAAAACGGTTGCCTGCTGGAGACCAGTCGGGGATTTTTTTCTTATATATAATTAATTTTTATTATTCAATTCATAAGAAACTTACATACTAGACAAAAATGCTTAAAACTAGTTAGACGAACAATGTTTTTATTTCTAACTTACTGGCCCTAGGCGGGCACTCTAAGCTAAACTTAATCTTAATTTATGTCTTTCGACCTAACCTAAAAGAGTGAAATGCAAATGGAAATTTAAAAAGAACAACTTACTATTTAGAAAAAATTGGAAAACTTAATGACTGGACGGTTTTTATAAAAACTTACAAACTACCTTACATTCTACCTTAAAATAAAACTTACAAGCTAACTTAAGCTAACCTACGTATATATGCATATACACATGTGTATACCCCTATACCCATGTGTATGCGCATATATCCTTAATGGATCAGTTTGCCGCTTCTCCAGACAAATTAGCTTTCAGGTAAAACATTTTTTCTGCCTGGCTTATAGGCTGTGTATGTATGAGCTGGTCGTATAAATCATGAAATTCCTTCCAGTGAAGGTAATTTCCATCGAACATCGGCAACGTTATCTTTGGAAGCTTCAGATGCAGCTGCGGCTTGTCGTCTTTTGGGGTAGCTAATTGGCCTCCTGCCTTACTCTCTAGCCTTTCTTGAAGTTTGATAAGAAGTGATTGACATCGTTCCTCCAGTTCAGAAACCTTATCACTGGAGTAGTCAGAAGCCTCTCCTTCAGCCATAATTTCCAAATGACGCGTGGCAATGATTGACCACTGCTCGTTGATGCTGGCAATTTTTTGCCTATAGTAGGCACTTGACCGGCCCTCCAGTTGACCATCAATATTCGATAGAAATTTTTCAAGGGAACTGATAGACGCTATCTGCTGCCTTACCAACCTTCGTAGAAGACTAGTTTCTAACCGATCTTCAGGTGCTGCACTCTCAAGGTCTGCTTGGGATTGAAGGATGGCGGCCTTATAACTGCTGTAGACTCCATCCACCTGTTTGTGGTAATCCTTTTTGAAATATGAGCTCTCTGGGTTTTCCTTCCTGTAGGGTTGGAGCTGCATATCGCGACTTTCGAACAGACTCCATTCGAACTCCAGTCGCTCTAGACGAGAATCCAAATACGACTTTGTCCGTCTGCTTGGTCCATCCTTCTTGAAGTTGGTAAGTAACTTGCTGATCTTCTCCGCTGCTTCGGACTGTTCTTTGATTAGAGACTCCATATCTTTAATCTGTCACAACCGGTAAGAAAGCAAGATGGCACCTATGTCCGCAAGAGATTGATTTGTCCCTTACTGCTGGTTGGGGGAAGCAAGATCAAGTCGTCTGGCGATGCTTTGTAGAAGTTAAAGTTGATGATTTGCCCCTTACCGCTGGTGGGGGGAAGCAAGATCACGTTTTTATGAACCAGTGTTTGAGGCCCTGGAAACGCTTATGCGAAGGTGGTGATTTGCCTCTTACCGCTGGTGGGGGGAAGCAAGATCACGTCTGTATTAACCAGTGTTAGAAGCCCTGGAAACGCTTATGCGAAGGTGGTGATTTGCCCCTTACCGCTGGTGGGGGGAAGCAAGATCACGTCTGTATGAACCAGTGTTTGAAGCCCTGGAAACGCTTATGCGAAGGTGGTGATTTGCCCCTTACCGCTGGTGGGGGGAAGCAAGATCACGTCGGGGTCACCAAAAATGAACAGATCTATTTTGATCTGCAATGACACACTGAATGATAGTGAACAAGTGACTTTATTCAAAAATGTATGCAGTTTATATACAAAATACTAGGTCAAGAAAATGTGGGAAAATTTATTGTGGTTCCATTGCCGCATATCAATTTTCCTCGCCAAAATTCTCCGCCGAAATATGAGTCCAGTGTTTGGCTGGAGGAATTGATAAGGCGGCGACGGAACGCACTGTGCAAAAGGTGATGAGTGTGCAGAATGGATTGTGGGAAATAAATGATAAACTATGGAAGTGGGAATGTATGCGGACAGTTGGGAACATGGTTCTATATATATTTATAGTACATCAATATAGCTTTATTGTTCTTATTCTAAACATACACAATGTATACATGTATCGTCGTGTATACACATATACATTCTTGTTTTTTTTTTTATATTTTGCATTTTTATTTATTTTTTTTTTGTAGTTATATATATATATATATATATATATACATTTATACAGCTTACAAACTACCTTAAAACTACCCTAAGATATATAAGTCGGCCGTAGGTTGCGGCTGATAGATTTCTATCTAATCCGCCGCAAGACAGAGACCGACTGCGCCCCATAAGGAGGAACGCACTACCCCCTTTACCCCGGGTCTAAAGCGTTTGACGCTGGAGTTCCCTCGCTCCCAGCCACCAGAAATGCTGGTGCTGCCTAGCAACATCCCTAATGTCCCGCCTGGATACTGCCGTGCTGAAACGGAGGAGACCCACCTCAGTTCGTTGTGCGACGGAACGGTCGTGGTTGAGTCGCCCATCCACAGTCGATCTGGCGATGTGAAAAATGAGCGGTACCGCATTCATATCTTGTAACAGGCCGTACTTATCTAAATGGAGGAAAGCCTCTGGAGGAACGAAGCCGTTGTGGCGTACCCTTTCGTGGTGTTCCGGATTGGGGTAGTAAGCCCCTGAGATCAAGTTATTGGACGAGTTCATCGCTCTAGCAGTATGACCTCGAATCAACTTCAACAGGAAATTGTCCACTCTTATCAGGTTTGCCCTGTTGTATAAGACCTCATTGGAATAGAATTTTATGTACTGGGACTCTGGAGTTCTATAAAGTAGAAGACAAGCCCTAAGGCAAGCCCTCTCGAACAACCGAATCTTTTCCATCAAGCTTGCGCTCACATTGAACCACACAGGACAGCCATAGGTGAGCATTGGCCGGATGAGGGCCATGTAGCAGATAACCTTCACCCTCGCATCGAGTTGGCTGTTGTAAAACAGTCTCTTTGTAAGGGCAAAAGCGCATCGGACCCTGGCCAGAGCAGCATCTACATGTTTATTAAAATATAGATACTGGTCTAGCCAGATCCCCAGGTATCTGACTACAGTCCTTTGCGCCAGTGGTTCCCCGTGTCGTCCAACGATTGAGAACTTTCGCCAATTCTTTCTCGTATCCGCCGAGGCCTTATACAACGGAGTCCTGAAAAGAATGGCTTCCGACTTCCGGAAGTTGATACTCAACTTCCAGTCATCGCAACTTCTCTTGAATGAATCGAAGTCACCCTGCGTGAGAGTAGTGATTTCCTCGATCTTTTTGCCTGATCTGTACACGATCAAGTCATCGGCATACGCTCGTATGCAACATCGGATCGCTCAAGTAAATGTTGAACAGGATCGGCGAATTAACGGCATCCTGTTGGAGACCATTTTTAACTTGAAATATACCTGTCGAGGTTACATTGCCATTTTTGACAACGAACCGTCTACCGGTAAGCATGTTACACAGTAGGTACAGCAGTGGTTTGCTTATGCCTAGCCGATCGAGCTTGTAGAAAAGTCCTTCTAACCATACGGTGTCAAAGGCCTTTTCCAGGTCAATCAAGCAGGCACCAGTACATTGTTTCTGGCTTTTGTTCCATTGGATATCCGACACCAGTTTCGACGCGGCATGAATAGTGTCATGCCCCGCTTTGAAACCGAATTGGTTATCCGGAATTATATTATTGTCCTTAGTCCAGTTGATCAGAGTTCTATTGATCACCTTCTCGAATACCTTACTGATGTTCGGAAGAAGAGTAATTGACCGGAGGTTGCACGGATTCGAAGAATCTTTTCCTCTCTTGGATATGGGTTGCACAATCGCAGTTTTCCAATGCTCCGGATAATGTGCGTTATTCAGAGCATTGTTAAACAGGATTGTGTACATATTAACCACTTCCAGTGGGAGGTGTCTTAACACAATGATTGAGATCCCGTCGACTCCCACTGACTTTTTCTTCTTTAATGATTCGAAGACCGCTTGAAGTTCTGTCTTCTATATGATCGGGGGATGTATCCCTTCGTCGGCGATGGCATTATCTGCCATGTTAGCATCATTGAACACGACAAAGCCAGTGTTCTCAGATCGCCAACTTACATACTAGACAAAAATGTTTAAAACTAGTTAAACAAACAATGTTTTTATTTCTAACTTACTGGCACTAGGCGGGCACTCTAAGTTAAACTTAATCTTAATCTATGTGTTTCGACCTAACCTAACGAATAAAATTTAAATGGAAGTTTAAAAGGAACACATTACTGTTAAGAAAAAATTGGAGAACTTAACTACTGGACGGTTTTTATAAAAACTTACGAGCTAACTTACATTCTACCTTAAAATAAAACTTAATAACTAACTTAAGCTAACCTACGTATATATGCATATACACATGTATATACCCATATACACATGTTTATACGCATATATCCTTATTATACACAATGTATACATGTATCGTCATGTATACACATATACATTCTATTTTTTTTTCTTTTTTTCATATTATTTACACCTTATTCTAGCTTAAAAAATACTACCCCGTTCTAAGTGCGTCGGCCATAGGTTGCAGCTAATAAATATGAATATTTACATTCAATACACTGCAAGACATGAAACCGACTGCTCCCCATGCGGGGGTCTGAACTAATACCTTTCTAACCGGGGTCTAAAGGATTCGAGGAGGGAGTTCCCTCGCTTCCCAGCTTCCAGAACTTTTGGTGCTGCTTTGGAACTTCTCGAATGTCCCGCCTGGATACCGCCGTACTGAACCGGAGGAGGCCCTCCTCAGCTCGTTGTGCGACGGAACGGTCGTGGTTGAGTCGCCCATCCATAGTTGATCTGGCGATGTGGTAGATGAGCGGCACCGCATTTACGTCTTGTATCAGACTGTGCTTATCTAGATGGAGAAATGCTTCTGGGGGACGAAGCCGTTGTGACGTACCCTTTCGTGGTATAATGGATTGGGGTAGTAAGCCCCCGAGATCAAGTTATTGACCGAGTTCATCGCTCTAGCAGTATGCCCTCGAATCAAGTTCAACAGGAAATTGTCCACTCTTATCAGGTTTGCCCTGTTGTATAAAACCTCATTGGAATAGAATTTTATGTACTGGGACTCTGGAGTTCGATAAAGACGAAGGCAAGCCCTAAGACAAGCCCTCTCAAACAACCGAATCTTTTCCATTAAGCTTGCACTCACGTTGAACCACACGGGACAGCCATAGGTGAGCATTGGCCGGATGAGGGCTATGTAGCAGATAACCTTCACCCTCGCATCGAGTTGGCTGTTGTAAAACTGTTTCTTTGTAAGGGCGAAAGCGCCTTGGGCCCTGGCCAGAGCAGCATCTACATGTTTGTTAAAATATAAATACTGATCTAGCCAGATCCCCAGGTATCTGACTACAGTATTTTGCGCCAGTGGCTCCCCGTGTCTTCCAACGATTGAGAATGATCGCCAATTCTTTTTCGTATCCGCCGAGGCCTTATACAGCGGCGTTCTGAACAGAATGGTTTCCGACTTCCGGAAGTTGATACTCAACTTCCAGTCATCGCAACTTCTCATGAATGAATCGAAGTCACCCTGTGTAAGAGTAGTGATTTCCTCGATCTTTTTGCCTGATCTGTACACGATCAAGTCATCGGCATACGCAATTGCATAAGGAAGAGATCTTAACAGATCGCTCAAGTAAATGTTGAACAGGATCGGCGAATTAACGGCACCCTGTTGGAGACCATTCTTAACTTGAAATATACCTGTCGAGGTCACGTTGCCATTTTTCACAACGAACCGTCTACCGGTAAGCATGTTACACAGTAGGTACAGCAGTGGTTTGCTTATGCCTAGCCGATTGAGCTTGCACAAAAGTCCTTCTAACCATACGGTGTCAAAGGCCCTCTCCAGGTCAATCAAGCAGGCACCCGTACATTGTTTCTGGCTCTTGTTCCATTGGACATCCGACACCAGTTTCGACGCGGCATGAATAGTGTCATGCCCCGCTTTGAAACCGAATTGGTTATCCGGAATTATATTTTTGTCCTTAGTCCAGTTGATCAGAGTTCTATTGATCACCTTCTCGAATACCTTGCTGATGTTCGGATGGAGACTAATTGACCGGAGGTTGCAAGGATTCGAAGAATCTTTTCCTCTCTTGGATATGGGTTGCACAATAGCCGTTTTCCAATGCTCCGGACAATGTGCATTCTTCAGAGCGTTGTTAAACAGAATTGTGTACATATTAACCACTTCCAGGGGGAGGTGTCTTGAACAATGTTGGAGATCCCGTCGATTCCAACAGACTTTTTCTTCTTTAATGATTTGAAGACCGCTTGAAGTTCTGTCTTCGATATGAACGGGGGATGAACCCCTTCGTCGGCTATGGCATTATCTGCCATGTTGTCATCATTGAACACGACAAAGCCAGTGTTCTCAGATCGCCATTGCTGCATGTCTTCTCGAAGTTGAGAGTTGCTAGTCAGTACACGGTTATCCAAGTCGTGGTTCGGGCGAACGCTCTCATTCACCTTATACACTTCTTGGAATACCACGCCTAGAACCTCAATTTTTTCTTGCGGATCTTCAATGACAAAGAAGTTATCGTCGAGTACAGCGTTATCTGGATCAATACCTGCTGTAGTCAGTATTTGTTCGTTGTCCGTCGTTCTGGGGAGCTTAAGACACGGACGATCGCTATATTTACTTCGAAAGAATTTGTTAATTTGCGGGAACGTGCTCGGATTATTAGATCTTACAACCCGTATCTTGTCATTCCAGTACGAATTAACAGAAAGCCTGTAATTCTGGACAATTAATGTTTGGATATTCTTAATGAGCGATTTGAGTGTCCTAACTTCTCCGTCTCGTCTGTCAGTAAACCGCCTGTACAAGGTTTTTAATCTTGACAGGAGTCTACTTTTACGTTGGTGGAGTGCGTCGATTGTCGCATTGCGGTACAAGTTTTCGTTGTTTGTCCGTGTATACCGAGATATAGTAATGTCCATGGTTCGTTTAATTGTCTCGTCCAATTGAATTAGATACATGTCAATCTCTTCGTTTGACAAGTTTCCATTGGACGGTATGTGGAGCGCGTTCGAAGAGAGTGCTAGTGTCATTTGCCTGGAGAAGCGTGTCCATCGTGCCCTACTGTAGTTGTAAGTGTACGTTTGAACATACTCTCCTAATTCCGCAATGTCGTTGGGGATCTTGATTTCGGCACTGAGTCCGCAAAGGTCACTGAGGTACACGAATGTGTTTAAACAGTTTACCGTTTGTGCGTTTGTGTCTGTCAGCTGCAGTCTTGCGTCTAATAGTAGGAGATCCAGATACGACCCGGTTCTGGGGAACGACGAGATCTCTGTTGCTTTCAAATCGAGTCTATATCGACACTGTGTAAGCAAAACCAGTTATAAAGCTGGTCCCCTCTGTTATTGGAAACCATGTTCCCCCAATATCCATGTCGGGCATTTATGTCCCCGGCCAAAATAAAGAAAATCTCCTCCGAGTGCAGCCTCAGACATCGAAAGAATGAATCGAGCTCTGATATAGTTGTTCTGGAACTACGGTTGCCAGAGGAGTAGACCGACACCGCATACAATCTCCTTCCACTGCGGAGCGAAATGCAAACGATGCAGGCCTCCAACTCTTGAAACCTTCGTACTTCACTACTATACACTACCTTGTGTTTAATGTTATTTTTTATGAAGATCGCAACACCGCCTCCACCACTGGAATTCGGCCGGTCTCTTCTAACAACATTATAATTGCTGTGCTCCAGTATGCCTCTCCGAGTTAGCTTGGTTTCGCTAATCAGCATCAGCTCTGGGCTTTGATCGTCCAACAATCTATAGAGTTCGTTTTTCCGTGGGATCCCTATCAATAAATTTGCATTCACTGCAAGGATCTTAAAAATGCTCTCCGTCTGCGCAACCATTCAGACTTTTGACGTGGTTGGTTCTGCAGGAGCGCCAGAATTTGGCCGACCTGCTACTCTATCCGAGCCATACGCCCTTCAATTGAAGCTTTCCATTCAGGCGCTGGTTCATGTGCTTTTGGCCCTGAGACTTGCGGCACTACCTTTGGTAGTTGCTGCTTTTCCGTGCCCCTCTGAACAGACGCCATATGGGCATAGGTCACATGATGGGTGACGGGTATGGCTGCGGATTTTTCACTGGGGGCTGCTTCTGCAGAACCATTTTTGCTTTCCGCTCCTGGAATTTACACTTGAGCTGACTCTTGTCAGCTGCTCCTTCTTGCCCCAGAGAACAATTCTCCGCATTGTGGTCCTCCCCGCACTTGACGCATCGAGGCTGCATTTGGCAGTTCGACGCGGCGTGCCCGAACCTTTGGCAGCGGTAGCATTGCAGAATGCCATCGCGCCTAATTATACTTTCCCATTTGCATGGACAGAAATCTAGCTTGGTGATTTTGTTTAGATTATCTGTTTTACTTGTGGGAGACAGCTGAACTATGTAAAAGGGCAATTTCCGCCCCTCTTTCCGTGCCTTAACAGTGGAGAAGGGCTTGACCCCGACGAACTCGACACCGTCGCACACTTGCTCCTTGAGCAGTTGGAAGACCTTATCCGCTTCGAGCGGCCAGGAAAGCTTTAAAAGTCGGGACTGAAGTTTTTCGCCTTTTGGGGTGAAGGAGAAAAACTCCATCTCCAAGACCTTTAGACACCCCTTAACCTTTATGTAATGTTTCACTGTATTGCAGTGGATTGAATATTTTTCATAACCTTTATCTTTACTTATAATAAAATTACCTGCTTGCATACTACAGCTGTCTGCTCCATTCTATTGTAACAAAGGGAGAGAAAGACTTTCTGCGTTGCAATGGAATTTCCCCAAGATCAGTTTTGGTTCAACTTTTAAGGCGGACGCTCTGCCACAGGAAAAAAGAATTTTGAAAAAAGGAAAAGAACAGAAGTGAGAAGTGAAGAACAAAGGACTGCGAAAAAAAAGGTGACACAGGAGAAAGAACCAGCGGAGAAAAAAAAGTATTCGGAAAAGTGCGGTGTGGCCCAGAAAGGGGCAAAGGTCGTGTCAGGGCCCGTTTCGCGTCCGTTTTTTTTATTCGCAGCACAAAGGCTGCCGCGTTCGTGAAAGCGGTAAAGAGTCCCGTAAGTGTTCGGTACCAGAGGTACCGCGCGGTTTGGTGGGAGACTTGGGGTCGGCCGAGACCCGCCATCTTGTGTTCGTGGTTTTGTGTGGGGGCCTGAGCGCGGCTCCCCGCGTAAATTAGATCATGTTTCGCCCCGACGTGCAGACCAAGGTTCTCGGACCGAAGGTCGAAACTCTTGCCCTCCCCAAGAAATTGGGGAACTTTCTGGTTTCGCGAGTAGTTGTCCGTGTGCTCCCGGTTGCGGGGGGGAGGCTAGGGAAAGTTCCAGCGGTGACTTTCGGGTTTCGCCGTCCCCGTGAAAGACGACGTGGCGCCCCCTTCCTTCGGGAAGTTTTATTAGGTTTTTTCTTGGAGTTGACTGGTTGGGACCCACCCCAGCTGGGGCGGTCGGGTTGGAGGTCTACTGGGACCACCAGGTGTCGCCCAACGTGGAGCGGAAATCCCTAAGTCCCGTCTCGCAAAGAAATTTTTTTTGGTAATAAAGCCAGTTTTTTGGACCATAAGACCTTATTACCAAAAAAAAAATAAATTCTTTGCGAGACGGACTCAGGGATTTCCGCTATATTTGCCTGCGGTAATTTTTTCGGGATTTTTTTGCTAATATTTCTGGTCACGGGACAAGGCAAAAAAAAGAATATAAACATTAGACATAAAAAAAAATAATAATAATTAATTTATAAAAACTTTTTGGGCTTGGGAATTTTTTTTATTATTTATTATTTTTCATTAAACACATTTCTTTTGGTGTCTGGGTTCCATAATTTCCTTAATTTCTTATGTAAACTTATTTTTATTTTTTTTTATTGCATTTGAATTTTTTTATACGCTTTGATTTTTTTTATATTCCATTTTTTTTATATTTTACGTTATATTCCCCTTCATATTTTATTTTTAGGATTGTGGTTCTTGTTTAATTTCGGGTATTTGGCAAAAAAAATTTGTTTTAAACATATTTCCTTAAACATATTCCTTCAGGGTCTTCTGCAAATTTTGTTGTTCCTTTACTGCATTTTCGTTGTTGGGTTTTATTGCTTTTGCGGATTCGTCTTTGGTAAGGTTATTCTAGATTGACTCCCCAGGAAAGATTGTGAATCCTGAAAGACTCTGGTGTTCGGAATTATTGCTGGGACAACTTTTGGGATAGGTTACATTTGACAGTCGAGCTTGCCTGTGGAATACCTGTTGTTGTCCGTATTGTAGTTTGGTTCAGCAGATTGAGCTGACCGTTTTGGGGACAATTCTTCTTGGATGGTTCCTTGTACATTTAAAATCGTGGACTTTAGTTTTTGGGGACACTTCGGTAGTTTCGAACCAAAACTAAAAGTCATTCTTTTGTTGGATACCGTTGAGCGGTTTCGAGATTTTGATTCGTTCTCATAGTGCTCAAACAGGTAGTCTACGTGCGACCACCTGATTGTAGCGTCGTTGGTTCGGGTAGAGTACATATTGTTTAGAACTGGCTTTTTTTAATTCATTTTTATTTGCGAATTCATGATATACTTAAATACTAGACAAAAATGCTTAAAACTAGTTAGACGAACAATAATGCTAAATGTAACTTACTGGCCCTCGGTGGGCACTCTAAGCTAAACTTATACTTATTCTATGTCTTTCGACCTAAACTAACAAACTATCTATTAACGCAGACATTAGATATTGAATGACAATTTTAAATTAAGAAAATGTAGCAAAAAACTTAATAACAGAACTGTTTTATTAAAATCTCATATACTAACATACACACTACCTTAAACATAACTTACACTACCTTAAGCTTAAGCTATATATATATATATCCTTATATACACATATATATACATACATATATTTAATATGTATATACAACGCATACACAAAAGTACAAACAAGTGTACATAAGTGTATACCTCTCTCTTTTTTTTTTTTTTGTTTTTTTTTTTTTTTTTTATTCAACTTACAACTACCTATAAACTACCCTAATATGTGTAAGCCGGTCATAGAATGCAGCAAGATAGACATACATGACACATGACACCTACATCACTGCAAGACAGAGACCGACTACTCCCCCATTCGGGGACACGCAATACCCTTTTTACCCCGGATCTAAGGGGTTCGACGCTGGAGTTCCCTCGCTCCCCAGCCACCAGAATTTTTGGTGCTGCCTAGCAACATCCCGAACATCCCGTCTTGAGACCGCCGTACTGAACCGGAGGAGACCCTTCTCAGCTCGTTGTGCGACGGAACGGTCGTGGTTGAGTCGCCCATCCACAGTTGATCTGGCGATGTGGTAGATGAGCGGTACTGCATTTATATCTTGTATCAATCCGCTTTTGTCTAGGTGCAGGAAAGCTTCTGGGGGGACGAAGCCATTGTGACGTACCCTTTCGTGGTATTGTGAATTGGGGAAGTAAGCCCCCGAGATCAAGTTGTTGACCGAGTTGATCGCTCTGACAGTGTGACCTCGAATCAACTTCAACAGGAAATTGTCCACTCTTATCAGGTTTGCCCTGTTGTATAAGACTTTATTGGGATAGTATTTAATGTACTGGGACTCTGGAGTTCGATAAAGGCGAAGGCAAGCCCTAAGGCAGGCCCTCTCGAACAACCGAAACTTTTCCATTAAGCTTGCACTCACGTTGAACCACACGGGACAACCATAGGTAAGCATTGGCCGAATGAGGGCCATGTAGCAGATAACCTTCACCCTCGCATCGAGTTGGCTGTTGTAAAACAGTCTCTTTGTAAGAGCAAAAGCGCCTCGGGCTCTGGCCAGAGCAGCATCTACATGTTTGTTGAAATATAGATACTGATCTAGCCAGATCTCCAGGTATCTGACTACGGTCCTTTGCGCCAGTGGTTCCCCGTGTCTTCCAACGATTGAGAACTGTCGCCAATTCCTTTTCGTTTCCGCCGAGACCTTATACAACGGCGTCCTGAACAGAATGGAAGTTGATACTCAACTTCCAGTCATCGCAACTTCTCATGAATTAATCGAAGTCACACACACGCTACACAGTAGGTACAGCAGTGGTTTGCTTATGCCTAGCCGATCGGGCTTGTAGAAAAGACCTTCTTACCATACGGTGTCAAAGGCCTTCTCCAGATCGATCAAGCAGGCACCCGTACATTGTTTCTGGCTTTTGTTCCATTGGATATCCGACACCAGTTTCGACGCGGCATGAATAGTGTCATGCCCGGCTTTGAAACCGAATTGGTTATCCGGAATTATATTTTTGTCCTTAGTCCAGTTGATCAAGGCTCTATTGATCACCTTCTCGAATACCTTACTGATGTTCGGAAGGAGACTAATCGACCGGAGGTTACAAGGATTCGAAGAATCTTTTCCTCTCTTAGATATGGGTTGTACAATCGCAGTTTTCCAATGCTCCGGATAATGTGCATTATTCAGAGCATTGTTAAACAGGATTGTGTACATATTAACCACTTCCAGGGGGAGGTGTCTTAACACAATGTTGGAGATCCCGTCGATTCCAACAGACTTTTTCTTCTTTAATGATTCGAAGACCGCTTGGAGTTCTGTCTTCGATATGAACGGGGGATGAACCCCTTCGACGGCGATGGCATTGTCTGCCATGTTATCATCATTGAACACGACAAAGCCAGTGTTCCCAGATCGCCATTGTTGCATGCCTTGTCGAAGTTATGAGTTGCTAGCCAGTACGCGGTTATCCAAGTCGTGGTTCGGGCGAACGCTTTCATTCACCTTGTACACTTCTTGGAAAACCGCGCCTAGTACATCAATTTTTTCTTGCGGATCTTCGACCACAAAGAAGTTATCGTCGTGTACGGCGTTGTCTGGGTCAATACCTGCTGTCGTCAGTATGCATTCATTGTCCGTCGTTCTGGGAAGCTTAAGACACGGAAGATCGCTATATTTACTACGGAATTTATTAATTTGCGGGAACATGCTTGGATTGTTAGATCTTACAGCCCGAATCTTATCATTCCAGTACGAATTAACAGAAAAACTGTAATTCTGGACAAATAAGGTTTGAATATTTTTGATAAGCGATTTGAGTGTCCTAACCTCCTCGTCTCGTCTTTCCGTATACCGCCTGTACAAGGTTTTTAATCTTGACAGGAGTCTACTTTTTCGTTGGTGGAGTGCGTCGATTGTCGCATTGCGGTACAATTTTTCGTTGTTTGTCCGTGTATACCGAGGTATAGTAATGTCCATAGTTCGTTTAATTGCCTCGTCCAATTGAATGAGATACATGTCAATCTCTTCGTTTGACAAGTTTCTATTGGACGGTATGTGGAGCGCGCTGGAAGAGAGTGCTCTCGTCATTTGTCTGGAGAAGCGTGTCTATCGTGCTCTACTGTAGTTGTAGGGGTAAGTTTGAACAAACTCTCCTAATTCCGCAATATCGTTGGGGATCCTAATTTTGCCACTGAGTCCGCAATGGTCACTGAGATACACGAAAGTGTTCAAACAGTTTACCGTCTGTGCGTTTGTGTCTGTCAGCTGCAGTCTTGCGTCTAAAAGCAGGAGATCCAGATACGACCCGGTTCTGGGGAACGACGAGATCTCTGTTGCTTTCAAATCGAGTCTATACTCGACATTGTGCAAGCAAAACCAGCTATATAGCTGGTCCCCCCTGTGATTAGAAACCATGTTCCTCCAATATCCACGTCGGGCATTTAAGTCCCCGGCCAAAATAAAATAGTTCTCCTCCGAGTCCAGTCTCAGACACCGAAAGAGTGAATCGAGCTCTGATATAGTTGTACTGGCTAGGGTTGCCAGAGGAGTAAACCGACACCGCATACAACCTCCTTCCACTGCGGAGCGAAATGCACACGATGCAGGCCTCTATCTCTTGAAACCTTCGTACTTCACCACTATACACTAATTTATGTCTTATGTTATTTTTAATGAAGATCGCAACACCGCCTCCACCACTGGAATTGGGCCGGGCTCTTCTAATAACATTATAATTACTGTGGTCCAGTATGCCTCTCCGAGTTAGCTTGGTTTTGCTAATCAGCATCAGCTCTGGGCTTTGGTCATCCAAAAGTTTATAGAGCTCGTTTTTTCGAGGGACCCCTATCAATGAATTTGCATTCACTGCAAGGATCTTGTAAGTAGACTCGTTCGTTTGCGCAGCCATTAAAACGGTTGACGTGGTTGGCTCTGCAGGAGCGCCAGAATTAGGTCTACCCGCTCCTCTAACCGATCCATACGCCTTTCAATGGAGGATTTCCAATCCGGCGTTGGATCGTGTGCTCTTGGCACTGAAGTTTGCGGCACTACTTGCGGTATTTGCTGCTTTTCCGTATTTCCCTGACCGGACACCATTTGGTCGAACGTCATTTGAGGAGTTACGGGTATGGCTGCCCCGAGTGGAATTTTGCACTGGGGGCTGCTTCTGCAGAGCCGCTTTTGCTTTGCGTTCCTGGAACTTAGGGCAACCCCGATAGTTAGCGGTGTGCCCCGCGTTCCCGCAGAGTACGCACTTGAGTTGACTCTTGTCAGCTGCTCCCTCTTGCCCCAAAGAACAATTTTCCGCACTGTGGTCCTCACCGCACTTAACGCATCGAGGCTGCATGTGGCAGTTCGACGCGGTGTGCCCGAACCTTTGGCAGCGAAAGCATTGTGCAATACCATCGCGCCTTCGTATGCTGTCCCATTTGCATTGCCAGCCATCTAAAAGAATTGTTTTCTTGAGATTGTCTAGTTTGCTATTGGGTGAGAATTGTACGATATACAGAGGTAATTTCCGCCCCTCTCTCCTTGCCTTTACCGTGGAGAAGGGCTTGACCCCGACGATCTCAATTCCGTCGCACACTTGCTCCTTGAGCATTTGAAAGATCTTCTCTGTTTCGAGCAGAAGGGAGGTCCTCAACAGTCGGGACTGGCGTTTTTCACCTTTTGGGGTGAAAGAGAAGAACTCCAACTTCGAAATCATTAAGTATTCTTTTAATATGTTATAATCATCCACCGATTTGCAGTGGATTGCATACCTATCAGAACCTTTATTTTTACTAATATAATAGCTACCTGCTCCTATGGCCTCCTTACACACATTTGCAGTTCGTTCAATGTGTGCCGTGTACACATTGATTGGTGGCAATTTTTCTTTTTTCTGCTTCTGCTGTTGCTGCTGCTGTTGGTTTACTGTCTGCTGCCGCTGTTGAGTTGATAGTCGCTGTTGTTGCTGGTTTGATGGCAACTGTTGCAACTTTGCTGCTGGCATTTTCTTATTTTTTTGCTGTTGTTGCTGTTGCGTTGTAGACTGCTGTTGCTGTTGTGTTGCAGGCTGCTGCTGTGCTTCTGGTCGCTGTTGTTGCTTCGCTGGCTGCATTTTTTGTTGTTGCCCAGGCTTATTGAACTTCTTGGGCACTTGTTGTTGCTGGTTGTGTTGTTGTTGGGCCTTTGCCTGTTGGTCCAACCTTCTCTTCTCCAGAGTAAAAGCTTTCAGCTCTCTGATCTCATGGAGGAGTCGCTGAATTTTCTCCTGCATGTCATCTATCATGTTCTCCTTGAGCCGAAGAACCCACTCTACTTCGTCCTCTGTATCTGTGTCCAGCGAGTCAAAGCTGTTGCTGCTTACAGCGAACAGGCCTTCCCCTCCGTCGGACACGTATTTTACAGTCTTCTCCTCAGACTCGGTATCTGTACCAGACGACGCCGCTCCCGCTTTTGGGAGTCGTCTTTTTCCTCCTTCTCTTGACCGTGCCTTCTGTAGGCACTGTTGGCTGGTGGCCTGATTCCACCACCGGTTCATTGTTCGCTTCCAAGAGCGCGGACCGCTCGCTATGCTCCATACTTCTGCACTCACTTATCTAAGCGATTTTAGTGCATCGAGTTGAAAAAAAAACTTTTTTTTTGTTGGTTGTCCCGAGTAGGGATCGAACCGGGCACTTGTAGAGCCGCAAGCCCTGACTCTTTTTTTTTTTTAATGCAATTTTAATTAATAAATTCTATATTTCTTACTTGCTAGACAAAATTACTTAAAACTAGCTTAACTATCTTAAGACTTACAATTGTTCTTAATACTAACCTACTGACCCTATGCGGGTACTCGAAGCTAATCTGATCTACTTTCTAAATGTGCCTTTCGGCTTAATCTACGTTTTTTTTTTAGTCATTAAGACAATCTTTTATTTCTTTATTCATTTGCCAAGAAAACTTGTGAAAACTTGGCTAAACTTAACTACTTAAAATACCTTATTCTAACTTAATTACTATTTATTACTAACTTAACCTAACATAAAACTTAATACTATCTTAACTATGTCCGTAACAGTACGGACACGTGCACCAGGGCGTATATGTTGTGTATATGCCTAACATATATAATTTATACGCCGTGATGCACCTTTTTTTTGTTTTTGTTTCATATTTTTTATGAAATTTAATTTTTTTTTAAAGCTACCTTAAAAACTATGTAAGCTGGCCACGATGGTCAACTACCTGATCCTGTGGAAAAGCTAGCGGTGGCGGAGACTGGTTTTGGTGTAACCACCAGTAAAATTGCCGTTCTTTGGCAGACTCTTTCCTATCTCGAGCGGGGATCGCTTTACTGAACCGGAGGAGATCCTCGTGGGTGCGAACGACATCCGGTTCGTATTGAAGTCGCCTATCCACTGTTCGGCGTACGACATGGAAGATGATAGGACATCCTTGTGGATCCTGTATTAGGCCAATTGTGTCTAGATAGAGGAATGCTTCGGGAGGAATAAAGCCGTTAAGGCGCACCCTTTCATGGTACATACTATTGGGGTAGTAAGCCCCAAAGATCAGACTGTTGGACGAGGTCATAACTCGTGCAGTGTGCCTTCTGATTAGTTTAATAATAAAATTATCTACCCTATTCACGTTTGCCTTTTTGTACAAGCCCTCGTTAGGGTAGTACTTCTTGTACTCAGACTCAGGTGTGCTATACAGACGGAGACAGCTCCTAAGACACTGCCTTTCGAACACCCTCATCTTTTCCATCTGGGAAGGACTCACGTTGAACCACAATGGACAACAGTACACCATAATGGGCCGTACTAGGGCCATGTAGCAGATTACCTTCACTCTGGTATCAAGTTGGCTGCTGAATAAAAACCTCCTTGCCGCAGCAAAGGCTTTTCTGGCTTTCGTCAGAGCAATATCTATATGTTTGTCAAAGTACAGATATTGATCCAGCCAAATGCCTAGATATCTAACTACACTTTTTACAGCTAACGGCCGACCATGAGGGTCAACTATGCCGAACTTACGCCAGTTTTGGCGCGTATCCCGCGTTGCCCTGTCCATCGGGGTCCGGAAAAGACTAGTTTCGCACTTCTGGAAGTTGATAAGCAGCTTCCAGTCGTCGCAAAATCTCTGGATTTTCTCGAAGTCACGCTGCAACAAGATGTTTATTACCTCGACCTTCGGACCTGATCTGTACGCAACTAGGTCGTCGTCGTACGCAATTAAGTGCGGCATGGAACCTATAAGATCTGCAGTGAATATAGAAAACAAGATCGGGGAACCAATGGCTCCCTGTTGCAGACCGTTTTTAATGTTAAAGACCGTAGTGGAAGTTACGTCACCATTTTTCACAACGAACTTTCTACCTGTTATCATGTCATAGACCATGTATAGCAATGGTTTACTTATGCCAAGCCTGACCAGCTTCAGGAAGAGGCCCTATAACCAAACGGTGTCGAATGCCTTCTCCAAGTCAATCAGGCAGGCACCCGTGCACTGATTTTTGTTTTTATTCCATTGTATGTCGGACACCAGTTTTGACGCGGCATTAATGGTATCATGCCCCGCTCGGAATCTGAACTGGTTGTCCGGTATGATTTTCTTTTCATCAGCCCATTGCTTCAGAACTCGAATGACTATCTTTTCAAAAACCTTGCTTATACAGGGAAGTAGACTGATCGACCGAAGATTTGTCGGAATGGACTTATCTTTGTCCCGTTTAGGGATCGGTTGAACAACAGCTGTTTTCCAGTGCGTGGGGTAATGTGCATTACTCAGGGCATTGTTGAACAAGGTTGTGTAAATTTGGACGGCTTCGGGGGGAAGATGGCGAAGCACAATGTTCGGTATTCCATCGATTCCCACTGACTTTTTCTTCTTCAGCGAGTGGAAGATACCCTGGAGATCTTCTTGAGAAATCAAGATCTGATTCACATCATTGGCGACGGCACTATGTGCCATGTTTTCGTCATTGAACCTGGTGAAACATCTGGTTTAGCAGGGGCTCTGTTCTCCAGATCGTGATTCGGCCTACTAACCTCGTTGACTACACTCTCTGGAGCACTGCACCAATAGCTGTAACCTTCTCCTGGAGATCTTCCACCGCAAAGAAGTCATTGTCTAGCACTGCCTCATCTGGATCAATGCCAACTGAAGTCAGTAAGTGTTCGTTGTCTGTCGTCCTGGGAAGCCTTACGATTTGAATGTCGTTTTGACCTTTCCTCCGAAATATTTTATTTACTTGTGGGAACATACCCGGGTTGTTGGATCGTACAGCCCGGATTTTGTTGCCCCAGTGCAAGCTTATAGCCAAGCTATAGTTTATGCGTATTAACTGTTGGAGGTTCTTGATCTCCGACTTCAATGCTCTGACTTCCGCGTTTTGCGGATCTGTAAAACGCCTGTGCAAGAGTTTGAGTCTTGACAGCAGCCTACTTTTGTGCACGTGAAGTGCATCGATGGTAGCATTTCGATAAACATCGCTGTTGTCGATTTGAACTACCTTCGGAATTGTTTTGTCCATCGTACGTTTGACTAGGTCGTCCATTTGTATGAGGTACCTGTCAACCTCTTCGTTCGTCAGGTTTCTGTTTGTCGGTGGATTGATCCCACTCGAACGTAGTTCTGTGGATAAAGTCCTAGAGAAGCGTGGCCAGCGGGCCTTATAATAATTATAAGGGTGCTTCTGGACATACTCCTCCAGTCCTTCCACCTCGTTCGGGAGCTGAATAACTGCGAAGAGCCCGCAGTGATCACTCTCGTACTCAACAGCAGTTAGACAGTTCCGTGTGCGTCTTTCCACGTCTAGTATAGTCAGTTTGTCTATTAGCATCAGATCCAGATAGGACCCGCTTCTAGGATACGATGGCCTGTCGGTTGCTAGCAAATCTAGCTTGAACTCAACATTGTGTTCCGCCAACCAGTTATACAATGAGGTCCCCCTGGTGTTATGCACCACGTTGCCCCACTCTATATGCCTCGAGTTCAAGTCCCCGGCTACGATATAGTAGTTCTCCTCCAAGCTCAGTCGAAGGCTAGTGAAAAGAGTATCGAGCTCTGATATGAAATATTGGTTGATGCGTGACTTGTCAGTCGCATAGATAGCGATCACATATAGCCGCTTACCACCCCGAAGGGGGATGCGTGCGATACACGTTTCTATGGCCTGGAATCTCCGCACTTCACCGCTATACACGACCTTATGACAAAGGCCTTTTTTGATTAAGAGTGCGACTCCACCAGCTAGGTAGTTTCGGTCTCTTCTAATGATATTGTAATTTTTGTACCTGAGTGGGTGCGTCTGGCTTAGCTTAGTTTCGCAAACCATCAACACATCAGGATTATGGGTCTGCAACAAGTTACCGAAATTTAATTTACGTTCAGGGCGGATCAGTGAATTCACATTCACTGCTAGAATTTTAAGGTTGCAGGCTGCCTGCGCAGCCATTATACCGACGTTGCGTTTGGCTCTCCAAACAGCGTCGAATAGATGAGGTCTATTCGCGCTGCTTGTTCTTGTAATTGGTTTTGGAACTGGGTTTGCAGTTGAGCGATCTGCCTCTGGATAGAGAGCAGGATCGTCTGCACATCCAAATTTGCTTCTGGTTGCCTGGCCACAGGGACCTGGGTAACTTTCGGCACTGTCTGTTGAACCGGTCGCCCAGCCGATGCCACTTGGGCATAGGAGACTGCCGGTGTAACAGTGGTAGCTGGAGCACGGGGCACTGGCCTCGCTTCTACCATTTTTCCATTACGTTTGGCCTGTATAATCTTTCTCATTTCTTGGACCTTAGGGCATCCTTGATAGTTAGCAGGATGCCCGCTGGTCTTACAGAGCACGCACGTCAGCTTGCTCTTATCATCAACTTTATCGGTCCCTAAGGCACATTCCCCGCGATTGTGGTTTCCTGCGCATTTGACACAGCGAAACTGCATATTGCAGTTCGCCGCGGCATGTCCAAACCTCTGACAACGAACACACTGGAGTGTCTTCTTTGTCTTTTTTATTATTTCCCATGTAACAGACAGAGTGCCTAAATGGGTAATTTTTTTTTAAGGCTCTCTAGTTTGCTGTCTGGGGTGACCTGAACTAGGAAGAAAGAAAGTTTCCTATTCTCCCTTCTCGATGCCGCAGTGATGAAGCTTAACCCCTACGACCTGGACATCGTCGCTCTGCGCTTGGCGCAGAATAGCGAGGATCTCATCGGGATCAGTGTCGGGATCCACGTCCTTAAGGAGCATAGTCTGCACCTTTTCCCCTTTCGGAGTGTGCGAGAAAAACTCAGCCTCCGACACCGCTAACCTTTCTTTGATTACGTGATAGTCTGCCATTGATAAGCAATGGACAGAAACTCTCAACGGACCCTTATATTTAATAAAGTAGGACTGCTTAGTGACCAACTTACATAATATATCAACGTCCTTCGTCTCCAGTCCGAAGACGTTGATTGCTTCTGCTGCTCCTTCTTCTGCTGATATTGTCGTTGTTGCTGCTGCTTCTTTGGCTGCTGCTGTTGTTGTTGCTGCTGCTTCTTTGGCTGCTGCTGTTGTTGTTTCTGCTGCTTTGGCGGCTGCTGTTGTTGTTGCTGCTGCTGTTGTTGGGCAGCCTCTTTAGCTGCTCTCCTGGTCCTTAGTTTGGATTGGAGCGCTTGGATGTGGGCGTCCTGCTTCTCCCTCTCTCGCTGGCTCTTCTCCAGCTGCTCCCTGTCCTCTTCATCTTCATCCTCCGACTCAGAGGACGTCAGAGTGTGGAAGGGGTTCTCTCTCCCGCTGTAGGAGAATCTCCCCTCCCCCTCTGTCGACTCGTACTCAACGTCGTCGACCATTCTTGATGTTGCTGCTGCTGTTGTCTGTGCAGTTGTGTTTGTTGTCGTTACTGCTGCTGTTGTGTTTGCGGCTTTAGCCGCAATTCTTCCGTCACCTGATCCAAGGCTGGACCGGCGCTTTACGAGGTTGGGCTGAGGCTGGAGCTTCTTCCTCCTCTTCTTCCTCCCCTCTTCATTTTTTGACTTGTAGTCCGGTGTCAAAGCCACCAGTACAACATCACCCGATTTTTTGAGCTCGGGTCGCTCCACTGGTTCCATATCACTTGTTTTTCACACTTTGTGTCTTTATTTTGGTTTAATTTAGAAAAAAAAGTTCTTAATTTTTCTTCGGGATTCGAACCCGGCACCGCGAAGTCACCGGCCAACACTCTTTTTTTTTTTTTTTTTAACGCAATTTTATTTACTTCAATTTTATATTTCTTACCTGCTAGACAAAATTACTTAAAACTAGCTTAACAATCTTAAGAATTACAAATGTTCTGAATACTAACCTACTGACCCCATGCGGGTACTCTAAGCTAATCTAATCTATGTTATAAATGTGCCTTTCGGCTTAATCTACGTTTTTTTTTAGTCTTTTGTGACAATCTTTTATTTATTTATTACTTTGCCAAGAAAACTTATAAAAAACTTGGCTAAACCTAACTACTTAACCTAACTTATAATAACTTACCCTAAAATAAAACTTAATACTATCTTAACTATGTCCGTAACAGTACGGACACGTGCACCAGGGCGTATATGTTGTGTATATGCATAACATATATAATATATACGCCGTGATGCACCTTTTTTTTTGTTTTTGTTTCATATGTATTTTTTTTTTTTTTTTTGGATTTAATTTTTTTATTTTATTTTTTTTATTTTTTTGGGTTTTTTGTTTTATTATTATTTTTTTTTTTTCTTTTTCTCTTAAAGCTACCTTAAAAACTATGTAAGCTGGCCACTATGGTCAACTACCTGATCCTGTGGAAAAGCTAGCGGTGGCGGAGGCTGGTTTTGGTGTAACCACCAGTAAAATTGCCGTTCTTTGGCAGACTCTTTCCTATCTCGAGCGGGGATCGCTCTACTGAACCGGAGGAGATCCTCGTGGGTGCGAACGACATCCGGTTCGTATTGAAGTCGCCTATCCACTGTTCGGCGTACGACATGGAAGATGATAGGACATCCTTGTGGATCCTGTATTAGGCCAATTGTGTCTAGATAGAGGAATGCTTCGGGAGGAATAAAGCCGTTAAGGCGCACCCTTTCATGGTACATACTATTGGGGTAGTAAGCCCCAAAGATCAGACTGTTGGACGAGGTCATAGCTCGTGCAGTGTGCTTTCTGATTAGTTTAATAATAAAATTATCTACCCTATTCACGTTTGCCTCGTTGTACAAGACCTCGTTAGGGTAGTACTTCTTGTACTCAGACTCGGGTGTGCGATACAGACGGAGACAGCTCCTAAGACACTGCCTTTCGAACACCCTCATCTTTTCCATCTGGGAAGGACTCACGTTGAACCACAATGGACAACCGTACACCATAATAGGCCGTACTAGGGCCATGTAGCAGATTACCTTCACTCTGGTATCAAGTTGGCTGCTGAAAAACAACCTTCTTGCCGCAGCAAAGGCTTTTCTGGCTTTCGTCAGAGCAATATCTATATGTTTGTCAAAATACAGATATTGATCCAGCCAAATGCCTAGGTATCTAACTACACTTTTTACAGCTAACGGCCGACCATGCGGGTCAACTATGCCGAACTTACGCCAGTTTTGGCGCGTATCCCGCGATGCCCTGTCCAACGGGGTTCGGAAAAGACTAGTTTCGCATTTCTGGAAGTTGATAAGCAACTTCCAGTCGTCGCAAAATTGCTGGATTTTCTCGAAGTCACGCTGCAACAAGATGTTTATTACCTCGACCTTCGGACCTGATCTGTACGCAACTAGGTCGTCGGCGTACGCAATTAAGTGCGGCAGTGAACCTATAAGATCTGCAGTGAATATGGAAAACAGGATCGGGGAACCAATGGCCCCCTGTTGCAGACCGTTTTTAATGTTAAAGACCGTAGTGGAAGTTACGTCACCATTTTTCACAACGAACTTTCTACCTGTTATCATGTCATAGATCATGTATAGCAATGGTTTACTTATGCCAAGCCTGACCAACTTGAGGAAGAGGCCCTCTAACCAAACGGTGTCGAACGCCTTCTCTAAGTCAATCAGGCAGGCACCCGTGCACTGATTTTTGTTTTTATTCCATTGTATGTCGGACACCAGTTTTGACGCGGCATTAATGGTATCATGCCCCGCTCGGAATCCGAACTGGTTGTCCGGTATGATTTTCTTTTCATCAGCCCATTGCTTCAGAACTCGAATGACTATCTTTTCAAAAACCTTGCTTATGCAGGGAAGAAGACTGATCGACCGAAGATTTGTCGGAATGGACTTATCTTTGTCCCGTTTAGGGATCGGTTGAACAACAGCTGTTTTCCAGTGCGTGGGGTAATGTGCATTACTCAGCGCATTGTTGAACAGGGTTGTGTAAGTTTGGACCGCTTCGGGGGGAAGATGGCGAAGCACAATGTTCGGTATTCCATCGATTCCCACTGACTTTTTCTTCTTCAGCGAGTGGAAGATACCCTGGAGATCTTCTTGAGAAATCAAGATGTGATTCCCATCATTGGCGACGGCACTATGTGCCATGTTCTCGTCATTGAACCTGGTGAACCCTGGATTCTCTGATCCCCATTGACTTATCTCATTGCGAAGACAGAAGTGGTTTAGCAGGGCTCTGTTCTCCAGATCGTGATTCGGCCTACTAACCTCGTTGACCGTATACACTCTCTGGAACACTGCACCAATAGCTGTAACCTTCTCCTGGGGATCTTCCACCGCAAAGAAGTCATTGTCTAGCACTGCCTCATCTGGATCGATGCCAACTGAAGTCAGTAAGTGTTCGTTGTCTGTCGTCCTGGGAAGTCTTACGATTTGAATGTCGTTTTGATCTTTCCTCCGAAATATTTTATTTACTTGCGGGAACATACCCGGGTTGTTGGATCGTACAGCCCGGATTTTGTTGCCCCAGTGCAAGCTTATAGCCAAGCTATAGTTTATTCGAATTAACTGTTGGAGGTTCTTGATCTCCGACTTCAATGCTCTGACTTCCGCGTTTTGCGGATCTGTAAAACGCCTGTGCAAGAGTTTGAGTCTTGACAGCAGCCTACTTTTGTGCACGTGAAGTGCGTCGATGGTAGCATTTCGATAAACATCGCTGTTGTCGATTTGAACTACCTTCGGAATTGTTTTGTCCATCGTACGTTTGATTACGTCATAAATTTGTATGAGGTACCTGTCAACCTCTTCGTTCGTCAGGTTTCTGTTTGTCGGCGGATTGATCCCACTCGAACGTAGTTCTGTGGATAAAGTCCTGGAGAAGCGTGGCCAGCGGGCCTTATCATAATTATAAGGGTGCCTCTGGACATACTCCTCCAGTCCTTCCACCTCGTTCGGGAGCTGAATAACTGCGAAGAGCCCGCAGTGATCACTCTCGTACTCAACAGCAGTTAGACAGTTCCGTGTGCGTCTTTCCACGTCTAGTATAGTCAGTCGTTTGTCTATCAGCATCAGATCCAGATAGGACCCACTTCTGGGATACGATGGCCTATCGGTTGCTAGCAAATCTAGCTTGAACTCAACATTGTGTTCTACCAACCAGTTATACAATGAGGTCCCCCTGGTGTTATGCACCACATTGCCCCACTCTATATGCCTAGAGTTCAAGTCCCCGGCTACGATATAGTAGTTCTCCTCCGAGCTCAGTCGAAGGCTAGTGAAAAGAGTATCGAGCTCTGAAATGAAATATTGGTTGATGCGAGACTTGTCAGTCGCATAGATAGCGATCACATATAGCCGCTTACCACCCCGAAGGGGGATGCGTGCGATACACGTTTCTATGGCCTGGAATCTCCGCACTTCACCGCTATACACGACCTTATGACAAAGGCCTTTTTTTATTAAGAGCGCGACTCCACCAGCTAGGTAGCTTCGATCTCTTCGAATAATATTGTAATTTTTGTACCTGAGTGGGTGCGTCTGGCTTAGCTTAGTTTCGCAAACCATCAACACATCAGGATTATGGGTCTGCAACAAGTTACCGAAATTTAATTTACGTTCAGGGCGGATCAGTGAATTCACATTCACTGCTAGAATTTTCAGGTTGCAGGCTGCCTGCGCAGCCATTATACCGATGTTGCGTTTGGCTCTCCAAACAGCTTCGAATAGATGAGGTCTATTCGCGCTGCTTGTTCTTGTAACTGGTTCTGGAATTGGGTTTGGAGTTGAGCGATCTGCCTCTGGATAGAGAGCAGGATCGTCTGCACATCCAAATTTGCTTCTGGTTGCCTGGCCACAGGGACCTGGGTAACTTTCGGCACTGTTTGTTGAACCGGTCGCCAAGCCGATGCCACTTGGGCATAGGAGACAGCCGGTGTAACAGTGGTAGCTGGAGCGCGGGGCACTGGCCTCGCTTCTACCATTTTTCCTTTACGTTTGGCCTCTATTATTTTTCTGATCTCTTGGACCTTAGGACATCCCCGATAGTTTGCAGGGTGTCCGCTGGTCTTACAGAGCACGCACGTCAGTTTGCTCCTGTCCTCGACTTTATCGGTCCCTAAAGGACATTCCCCGCGATTGTGGTTTCCTGCGCATTTGACACAGCGAGACTGCATATTGCAGTTCGCCGCGGCATGCCCAAACCTCTGACAACGAACACACTGGAGTGTGTTCTTTGTCTTTTTTATTGTTTCCAATGTAACAGACAGAGTACCTAAATGGGTAATTTTTTTTAGGCTCTCTAGTTTGCTGTCTGGGGTGACCTGAACCAGGAAGAAAGGAAGTTTCCTATTCTCCCTTCTCGATGCCGCAGTGATGAAGGGCTTAACCCCTACGACCTGGACATTGTCGCTCTGCGCTTGGCGCAGAATAGCGAGGATCTCATCGGGATCAGTGTCGGGATCCACGTCCTTAAGGAGCATGGTCTGCACCTTTTCCCTTTTTGGGGTGTAGGAGAAAAACTCGGCATCCGACACCGCTAACCTTTCTTTCACTACGTAATAGTCTGCCATTGATAAGCAATGGACAGAAACTCTCAACGGACCCTTATATTTAATAAAGTAGGACTGCTTAGTGACCAACTTACATAATATATCAACGTCCTTCGTCTCCAGTCCGAAGACGTTGATTGGCGGGCATCTCTCCGTTTTGGCTGGCTGCTGCTGCTGCGGTTGCTTCTGCTGCTCCTTCTTCTGCTGATATTGTCGTTGTTGCTGCTGCTGCTTCTTTGGCTGCTGCTGTTGTTGTTGCTGCTGCTTCTTTGGCTGTTGCTGTTGTTGTTTCTGCTGCTTTGGCGGCTGCTGTTGTTGTTGCTGCTGCTGCTTTGTCTGCTGCTGTTGTTGTTGCTGCTGCTGTTTTTGTAGCTGCTGCTGTTGTTGGGCAGCCTCTTTAGCTGCTCTCCTGGCCCTTAGTTTGGTTTGGAGGGCTTGGATGTGGGCGTCAAGCTCCTCCCTCTCTCGCTGGCTCTTCTCCAGCTGCTCCCTGTCCTCTTCATCTTCATCCTCCGATTCAGAGGACGTCAGGGTGTGAAAGGGGTTCTCTCTCCCGCTGTAGGAGAATCTCCCCTCCCCCTCTGTCGACTCGTACTCAACGTCGTCGACCATTCTTGATGTTGCTGCTGCTGTTGTCTGTGCAGTTGTTGTTGTTGTCATTACTGCTGCTGTTGTGTTTGCGGCTTTAGCCGCAATTCTTCCGTCACCTGATCCAAGGCTGGACCGGCGCTTGACGAGGTTGGGCTGAGGCTGGAGCTTCTTCCTCCTCTTCTTCCTCCCCTCTTCATTTGCTGACTGGTGGTCCGATGTCGAAGCCACCGGTACAATATCACCCGATTTCATGAGCTCGGGTCGCTCCACTGTGTCCATCACACTTCTTACTCACACTAAGTGTCTTTACTTGCTTTTAATTTAAAAAAAAAGATCTCACTGTTTTTTCGGGATTTGAACCCGGCACCGCGAAGTCACCGGCGAGCACTCTTTTTTTTTTTTTTTTTCATGTAATTTTGTTTTTATTTTAATGAAAAAAACTTACTTGCTAGACAAAATATACTTAAAACTAGCTTAAATATCTTAAATAACTTAATGTATTTAATCCTAACTTACTGACCCTATGCGAGTACTCTAAGCTATTCTAATTTATAATTATTTGTGCCTTTCGGCTTAAACAACGTTTTTTTAGTCTTTAGAGACAATATTTTATTAATTTTAATTACCAAGAAAACTTGAAAAACTTGGTTTAACCTAGCTAACCTATGAAAAAAATAACTTAAAACTAACTTAATAATACCTTAACCTAACTTAACCTAACATAACCTTAAAATTACCTTAAATATGTCCGTAAGAGACAGACGTGTGCACCTAGGCGTCTATGATATGTATATGCATAACATATACATCTATACGCCGTGGTGCACCTTTTTTTGATTTTATATAGTTTTTTTTCTTAAAATAACTTAATTCTATGTAAGTTGGCCACCACGGTCAACTGTCTCGCCGTTTGGAAGAGCCAACGCCATCGGAGACCGATTCTGGTGCAACCACCAATAAAAGTGCCGTTCTTTGGCACACTCTCTCCTGTCCCGAGTAGAGATCGCTCTACTGAAACGGAGGAGAGCCGCGTGGCTGCGAGCGACATCCGGCTCGTATTGGAGTCGCCTGTCCACTGTTCGGCGTACGACATGGAAGATCAGCGGGCATCCCTCCGTATCCTGTATTAGGCCAATTTGATCGAGATAGAGGAATGCTTCAGGTGGAATAAGGCCGCTGAGGCACACTCTTTCATGGTACATAGTGTTTGGGTAGTAAGCCCCAAAGATCAGACTGTTAGAAGAAGTCATAGCTCGTGCAATGTGCCTTCTTATCAGCTTAATAATAAAATTATCTATCCTGTTCAAGTTTGCCTCGTTGTACAGGACCTCGTTAGGAAAGTACTTCTTGTACTCAGACTCGGGTGTACGATACAGACGGAGACAGCTCCTAAGACACTGCCTCTCGAACAACCTCATCTTTTCCATCTGGGAAGGACTCACGTTGAACCACAATGGACAACCGTACGCCATAATTGGCCGTATGAGGGCAATGTAGCAGATTACCTTCACTCTGGTATCAAGTTGGCTGCTGGAAAACAACCTTCTTGCCGCAGCAAAGGCTTTTCTGGCTTTCGTCAGAGCAATATCTATATGTTTATCAAAATACAGATATTGATCCAGCCAAATGCCTAGATATCTAACTACACTTTTCACGGCTAACGGCCGACCTTGCGGGTCAACTATGCCGAACTTGCGCCAGTTTTGGCGCGTATCCCTCGGTGCCGTGTACAACGGGGTCCTGAACAGGGTAGTTTCACACTTCAGGAAGTTGATAACCAACTTCCAGTCGTCGCAAAATCGCTGAATTTTCTCGAATTCACGCTGCAACAAGATGTTTATTACCTCGATCTTCGGACCTGTTCTGTACGCAACCAGATCGTCGGCGTACGCTATTAAGTGCGGCATGGAACCTACAAGCTCTGCAGTGAATATTGAAAACAAGATCGGCGAACCAACCGCCCCCTGTTGTAGACCATTTTTAATATCAAAGACCGTGCTAGAAGTTACGTCGCCATTTTTCACGACAAACTTTCTACCGGTTATCATGTCATGGATCATGTATAGCAATGGTTTACTTATGCCAAGCCGGACCAGCTTGAGGAAGAGGCCCTCTAACCAAACGGTGTCGAACGCTTTCTCCAAGTCAATCAGACAGGCACCCGTGCATTGTTGTTTGCCTTTATTCCACTGAATGTCGGACACCAGTTTTGACGCGGCATGTATGGTTTCATGCCCCGCTCTGAATCCGAACTGGTTGTCCGGTATGATTTTATTTTCATCAACCCATTGTTTCAGAACTCGAATGACTATCTTTTCAAAAACCTTGCTTATGCAAGGAAGAAGACTGATCGACCGAAGATTTGTCGGAATGGACTTGTCTTTGACGCGCTTAGGGATCGGCTGAACTACAGCTGTTTTCCAGTGTGCTGGGTAATGTGCATTACTCAGGGCATTGTTGAACAATGTTGAGTAGACTTTTACCGCTTCGGGGGGAAGATGTCGAAGCACAATATTCGGTACACCATCGATTCCGACAGACTTTTTCTTCTTCAGCGAGTTAAAGATACCCTGGAGATCTTCTTGAGAAATCAAGATATGATTTGCCTCGTTGGCGACGGCAAGATTTGCCATGTTAACGTCACTGAACCTGATGAAACCTGGATTCTCAGATCGCCATTGACTTATCTCATTGCGGAGATAGAAGTGGTTTAGCAAGGCTCTGTTCTCCAGATCGTGATTCGGGCTACTAACCTCGTTGACCGTATACACTCTCTGGAACACAGCACCTATAGCATTAACCTTCTCCTGGGGATCTTCAACCACGAAGAAGTCATTGTCTAGCACTGCCCCATCTGGATCGATGCCAATTGAAGTCAGTAAGTGTTCGTTGTCTGTCGTCCTGGGAAGTCGAACGGTCAGAATGTCGTTTTGATCTTTCCTCCGGAATATTTTATTTACTTGCGGGAACATACCCGGGTTGTTGGATTGTACAGCCCGGATTTTATTGCCCCAGTGCAAGCTTATAGCCAAGCTGTAATTAATTCTTATTATCTGTTGGAGGTTTTTGATCTCCGACTTCAGTGACCTGACTTCCGCGTTTTGTGGATCTGTAAAACGCCTGTGCAAGAGTTTGAGTCTTGACAGCAGCCTACTCTTGTGTACGTGAAGTGCATCGATGGTAGCATTTCGATAAACATCGCTGTCATCGACTTCTACTACCTTCGGAATAGTCTTGTCCATTGTACGTTTAATCACGTCGTCCATTTCCATGAGGTACCTGTCGACCTCTTCGTTCGTCAGGTTTCTGTTCGTCGGAGGATTGATCCCACTCGAACGTAGTTCTGTGGATAAAGTCCTGGAGAAGCGTGGCCAGCGGGCCTTATTGTAATTATAAAGGTGCCTCTGGACATACTCCTCCAGTCCTTCCACCTCGTTCGGGAGCTGAATAACTGCGAAGAGCCCGCAGTGATCACTCTCGTACTCAACAGCAGTTAGACAGTTCCGTGTGCGTCTTTCCACGTCTAGTATAGTCAGTCGTTTGTCTATCAGCATCAGATCCAGATAGGACCCGCTTCTAGGATACGATGGCCTATCGGTTGCAAGCAGATCTAGCTTGAACTCAATATTGTGCTCTACAAACCATTTATACAATGAGGTCCCTCTGTGGTTGTGTACCACATTACCCCACTCTATATGCCGCGAGTTAAAGTCGCCAGCTATGATATAGTAGTTCTCCTCCGAGCTCAGTCGAAGGCTAGTGAAAAGAGTATCGAGCTCTGAAATGAAATATTGGTTGATCCGTGCCTTGTCAGACGCATAGATAGCGATCACGTATAACCGCTTACCACCCCGAAGGGGGATGCGTGCGATACACACTTCTATCGCCTGGAATCTTCGCACTTGATTGCTATACACGACCTTATGACAAAGGCCTTTTTTGATTAAGAGAGCGACACCGCCAGCTAGGTATGTTCGGTCTCTTCGAATGATGTGATAATTCTTGTACCTGAGTTTGTGCGTCTGGCTTAGCCTAGTTTCGCTAACCATCAACACGTCAGGATTATGGGTTTGCAACAAATTACCAAAGTTTAGTTTTCGTTCGTGCCTGATCAGTGAATTCACATTCACTGCTAGAATCTTTAGGTCGTGAGCTGCGTGCGCAGCCATCATTGAGATGTCTCGTTTGAATCGTCAAACAGCGTCGAATAGATGAGGTCTATTCGCGCTGCTTGCTCTTGGAACTGGTTTTGGAATTGGTTTTGGAGCTGAGCGATCTGCCTCTGGATAGAGAGCAGGACCGTCTGCACATCCAAATTAGCTTCAGGTTGCCTGGCCACAGGGACCGGGGAAACCTTCGGCACTGTCTGTTTTACCGGCCGTCTATCTGATACCATTTGGGCATAGGAGATGTCTGGAGTAACAGTGGTAGCTTGAACACGAGGCGCTGGCCTCGCGTCTACCATTTTTATATTCCTCTTGGCTTGGATGCTTCGTCGGATCTCTTGGACCTTAGGGCATCCCCGATAATTAGCGGGGTGCCCGCTGGTCTTGCAGAGCACGCATGTCAGCATGCTCCTATCAACAACCTTATCTTTTCCTAAAGGGCATTCCCCATTAATGTGGGTTCCTGCGCATTTGACGCAGCGAGACTTCATACTACAGTTCGCTGCGGCATGCCCAAACCTTTGACAGCGCGCACACTGTAGCGTGTGCTTTGTCTTTTTTAATGTCTCCCATTTGACATCAATAGTGCCTAAGCGATTGATTCGCTTTAGGCTATCTACTTTGCTATCTGGGCTGACCTGGACTAGGAAGAACGGACGCTTCCTGTTCTCCCTCTTCGTTACCGAAGTGTAAAAGGGCTTGACCCCAACAACCTTGACGTCGTCAGTTTGCACAAGGCGCAGCTCTGCGAGGATCTCTTCGGGATCAGTATCGGGATCCACGTTCTTGAGGAGAACGGTCTGAAGTTTTTCCCCTTTTGGGGTATAAGTGAAGAACTCGACCCCGGTTGTCGTTAGCTCTTCCTTTAACGCACGGTAATCTGACACTGATGAGCAGTGGACAGAAAGCCTTAAGGGCCCTTTGTATTTCATAAAATAAGTGTTCTTTGTGGCCAACTTACACAGTTTATCTAGGTCCTTAGTCTCTAAACCGAAGACGTTGATTGGAGGGAATCTCTCTTTCTTCGCTGCAACTGGTTGCGGAAGTTGTTGTTTCTGCTGTTGTTGTTGCTGCTGATGCTGCGACTGCTTCTGCTGCTGCTGCTGATTCTGCTGCTGCTGGATCTGCTTCTGCTGTTGATGATGTTGTTGTTGTTGCTGCTGCTTCTTATTAGCTGCTCCACTCTCGATTTTTGGCAGCTGTTGGGTGGGTAGCTGTTGTTGTTGCTTTGGCTTCTGCTGCTGTTGTTGTAGCTGCTGCTTCTCTGCAGCTTCTTTGGCCGCTATTCTGGCCTTCAATTTTTCTTGAAGGAACTGGATATGAGCGTCCAGCTCCTCCCTCTCCCTCTGGCTGTTGACCAGCTCCTCCCGCTCGTCTTCTTCTTCGTCATCCGACATGGATGAAGTCAGAGCGCGGTAGGAGTTCTCACTAACACCTAATGAGAAACTCCCCCCTCCACCTGCCGATTGTACATGATCGTCTTGGTCAGCAAATGCTACATTCGCTACATCTGTAGCTGTTGTCGATGCCGCCTGTGTTGCTGTATTTCCTACAGCCACACCTACAGCAATTTTTGCATCACGTGATGCAGCCGTGTAACGGCGCTTCACGAGATTTGGTTTCGGTTGAAGCTTTTTCCTCTTCTTCTTTCTTGCTTCTAACTGGTGGCCTGATGTCGCAGCCACCTGTTCAGCAACACCCGTTATTACGAGCGCGGGTCGCTCTGCTGAATCCATCACACAATCGCACTCACACTTCGTGTCTTTAAATCTCTATAGACGAAAAAATCTTTTTATTTTATAACGGGATTTCAACCGGGCACCGTGATTCCACGCACAAGTGCAATGCCACTAGGCCACTGTCACGAGGGAAAATGCACGCGAATTTTTTCTTTATTAGTTTTTTTTTAGTTGCACACACAACACACAATAGCCGAAACACGTCTGTTATACACGGAGGTATGCGAACGAGGCGAGCACTCTACCGAGAAGCTATCGATTCTTTTTCTGTTTTGGCGCTATTGTCCGCACTTAATATTTTTATTATTACCGCACTAAGTCGAAACACGTCTGCACTGCGTGGAGGTCTGTGAACGACTGACGCCGAGGCGGCCAACACTCTACCGAGAAGCTACGGATTCTTGTTTTATTTCGGTGTTATTTTCCGTACTTGTTAAATTACTAATTTTGCACTAAGTCGC
Organism: Eristalis intricaria; assembly: GCA_964034865.1. Lineage (NCBI taxonomy): Eukaryota > Metazoa > Arthropoda > Insecta > Diptera > Syrphidae > Eristalis > Eristalis intricaria. The sequence goes on along the minus strand of OZ035873.1, from coordinate 53,373,825 downwards.
AACACGTCTGAACTGCATGGGGGTCTGTGCACGACTGAAGCACTGACTCTATTTCTTCGGCTACTGGTTTGTTAATAACTCTTGTGCCAACTGTAGCACTAGAGTATTGCTAACTATAGTTTTTAATTTTTTAATTTTTAGGTAATCGAAACTACACCGAGGTATGTGAACGACTGAGGGATTAGCTCGATTGACGATAGGGCGTTCTTTCGTTGCCTACTTTAGCGTATTCGGTCCCGCGATTTGAATATTCGCTGGTGTAAATTGGAGTAGCTTAGAAGTAGTTTGGATTCGGTTAAGGCTATACCATGGAGATCAACCGTCTATCTCAGGAGGAGTTGATGTACGAGGTAGTGTGTCGAGGGCTGAAGGCCGGGACTGTAGAAGTGATGCGAAAGTCACTCCGGGCCTCGAGGTTGCTGGAGAGGCGTGGGTCACTCGAGGCGATCGAGTACCCATTCAAGTTTGTGCAGGATAGTGAGGCGTTGGAGGCTAAGATCAAGGAGATCGAAGTACTTCTGGAGAGTCCTCCCGCGTGAGGCACTTCAGACTTCAAGAAGGTGGCAACCAAAATCGAGTGAGCGATGTCCCGACTCGCGAGGTCACAACCTGTGACGGAAGAGGATGAGGACGAAAAAAGACAGCTCAAGACCGAGCTGGCCATACAGTTGGCAAATTTAGAGGGCGACGAAGCTCTCGAGGAAGAGGAGGAGAAGGAGGAACAGATACGGGCTAATGGAGCCGGAGGACTCTCCGCTCCCTTAACCACGGTACCAACAACAGCTACCGCGACCACGGAGGAACCAGCAAGGGCGGTCCAGGTGGTGGCGGAAAAAGCGGAAAACCTGTCGAAATGGGGCCTGAGTTTCACCAGAGATCGCTGCGGTGCATCTGTCAATTCGTTCCTTGAGCGGGTGGAGGAGTTGCGTGAAGCTAGTTTAGATCGGCAATGGACTTGTTTAGTGGGAAGGCGCTTCTGTGGTATAGGGCGGTTAGGAGGTATGTCACTTCGTGGGAAGAGTTGGTGAGAGAACTCAAATTAGAGTTTCTCCCTCCTAACTAGGATGATTTGCTCCTGGAGGAGATTAGGCGTCGCACACAGGGGAAGGAAGAGTTCATCGGGGTTTATGTTGCCATCATGAGCAGCATGTTCGGTCGGCTCGCGGAACCCCTGACGGAAAGAAGGAAATTGGGCATCTTACAAAGGAACTTGGCTCCATTTTACCAGACCCAGCTGGGTCTGGTAGAGCCAAAATCAGTCTCGGACTTAGTCGCGCTTGGGAGAAAATTGGAGATGGTGCGTGCAAACGTGGAGACGTTCGCCCCACCACCCACAGGGAGAGCAAAGAATCTTTTGTAACCAGATCTCACCTACGTATCAGCTGAAGAGCCGAAACTAGCATCAGTAAGGAAGGAGCCGCCACCTGCCGTCCGGAGAGAGCCAGCCCGGCGTGATCCGAAAGGATTGTCGCAAGTGCTCGGGAAATGGTCAACGACCTCCAGCGTCGGCGGGGCGGGAGCGTCGTCGAGATTAAAACGGTTGCCTGCTGGAGACCAGTCGGGGATTTTTTTTTCTTATATATAATTAATTTTTATTATTCAATTCATAAGAAACTTACATACTAGACAAAAATGCTTAAAACTAGTTAGACGAACAATGTTTTTATTTCTAACTTACTGGCCCTAGGCGGGCACTCTAAGCTAAGCTTAATCTTAATCTATGCCTTTCGACCTAACCTAACGAATAAAATTTAAATGGAAATTTAAAAGGAACACATTACTGTTAAGAAAAAATTGGAAAACTTAACTACTGGACGGTTTTTATAAAAACTTACGAGCTAACTTACATTCTACCTTAAAATAAAACTTAATAACTAACTTAAGCTAACCTACGTATATATGCATATACACATGTATATACCCATATACACATGTTTATACGCATATATCCTTATTATACACAATGTATACATGTATCGTCATGTATACACATATACATTCTATTTTTTTTTCTTTTTTTCATATTATTTACACCTTATTCTACCTTAAAAAATACTACCCCGTTCTAAGTGCGTCGGCCATAGGTTGCAGCTAATAAATATGAATATTTACATTCAATACACTGCAAGACATGAAACCGACTGCTCCCCATGCGGGGGTCTGAACTAATACCTTTCTAACCGGGGTCTAAAGGATTCGAGGAGGGGTTCCCTCGCTTCCCAGCTTCCAGAACTTTTGGTGCTGCTTTGGAACTTCTCGAATGTCCCGCCTGGATACCGCCGTACTGAACCGGAGGAGGCCCTCCTCAGCTCGTTGTGCGACGGAACGGTCGTGGTTGAGTCGCCCATCCACAGTTGATCTGGCGATGTAGTAGATGAGCGGCACCGCATTTACGTCTTGCATCAGACTGTGCTTATCTAGATGGAGAAATGCTTCTGGGGGGACGAAGCCACTGTGGCGTACCTTTTCGTGGTATATTGGATTGGGGTAGTAAGCCCCCGAGATCAAGTTATTGACCGAGTTCATCGCTCTAGCAGTATGCCCTCGAATCAACTTCAACAGGAAATTGTCCACTCTTATCAGGTTTGCCCTGTTGTATAAAACCTCATTGGAATAGAATTTTATGTACTGGGACTCTGGAGTTCGATAAAGACGAAGGCAAGCCCTAAGACAAGCCCTCTCAAACAACCGAATCTTTTCCGTCAAGCTTGCACTCACGCATTGGCCGGATAAGGGCCATGTAGCAGATAACCTTCACCCTCGCATCGAGTTGGCTGTTGTGAAACTGTTTCTTTGTAAGGGCGAAAGCGCCTCGGGCCCTGGCCAGAGCAGCATCTACATGTTTGTTAAAATATAAATACTGATCTAGCCAGATCCCCAGGTATCTGACTACAGTCTTTTGCGCCAGTGGCTCCCCGTGTCTTCCAACGATTGAGAATGTTCGCCAATTCTTTTTCGTATCCACCGAGGCCTTATACAGCGGCGTTCTAAACAGAATGGTTTCCGACTTCCGGAAGTTGATACTCAACTTCCAGTCATCGCAACTTCTCTTGAATGAATCGAAGTCACCCTGCGTGAGAACAGTGATTTCCTCGATCTTTTTGCCTGATCTGTACACGATCAAGTCATCGGCATACGCAATTGCATGAGGAAGAGATCTTAACAGATCGCTCAAGTAAATGTTGAACAGGATCGGCGAATTAACGGCACCCTGTTGGAGACCATTTTTAACTTGAAATATACCTGTCGAGGTTACATTGCCATTTTTGACAACGAACCGTCTACCGGTAAGCATGTTACACAGTAGGTACAGCAGTGGTTTGCTTATGCCTAGCCGATCGAGCTTGTAGAAAAGTCCTTCTAACCATACGGTGTCAAATGCCTTTTCCAGGTCAATCAAGCAGGCACCCGTACATTGTTTCTGGCTTTTGTTCCATTGGATATCCGACACCAGTTTCGACGCGGCATGAATAATGTCATGCCCCGCTTTGAAACCGAATTGGTTATCCGGAATTATATTATTGTCCTTAGTCCAGTTGATCAGAGTTGTATTGATCACCTTCTCGAATACCTTACTGATGTTCGGAAGAAGAGTAATTGACCGGAGGTTGCACGGATTCGAAGAATCTTTTCCTCTCTTGGATATGGGTTGCACAATCGCAGTTTTCCAATGCTCCGGATAATGTGCGTTATTCAGAGCATTGTTAAACAGGATTGTGCACATATTAACCACTTCCAGTGGGAGGTGTCTTAACACAATAATTGAGATCCCGTCGACTCCCACTGACTTTTTCTTCTTTAATGATTCGAAGACCGCTTGAAGTTCTGTCTTCTATATGAACGGGGGATGAATCCCTTCGTCGGCGATGGCATTATCTGCCATGTTAGCATCATTGAACACGACAAAGCCAGTTTTCTCAGATCGCCATTGTTGTAGATCTTCACGAAGAAGAGTGTTGTTAGCCAGTACGCGGTTCTCCAGGTCGTGGTTCGGGCGAATACTCTCATTCACCTTATACACTTCCTGAAAGACCGCGCCAAGTACTTCCAATTTTTCTTGCACCTCTTCGACCACAAAGAAGTTATCATCGAGTACGGCATTATCTGGAGTGATACCTGCTGTAGTCAGTATACGTTCGTTGTCCGTCGTTCTGGGAAGCTTAAGACACGGAAGATCGCTATTTTTGCTACGGAAGAATTTGTTTATTTGCGGGAACATGCTCGGGTTGTTAGATATGACAGCCCGGATCTTATCATTCCAGTAAGAATTAACAGAAAGCCTGTACAAGGTTTTTAATCTTGACAGGAGTCTACTTTTTCGTTGGTGGAGTGCGTCGATAGTCGCATTGCGGTACAAGTTTTCGTTGTTTGTCCGTGTATACCGAGGTATAGTAATGTCCGTGGTTCGTTTAATTGTCTCGTCCAATTGAATTAGATACATGTCAATCTCTTCGTTTGACAGGTTTTTATTGGACGGTATGTGGAGCGCGTTCGAAGAGAGTGCTCTCGTCATTTGTCTGGAGAAGCGTGTCCATCGTGCCCTACTGTAATTGTAGGTGTACGTTTGAACAAACTCTCCTAATTCCGCAATATCGTTAGGGATCTTGATTTCGGCACTGAGTCCGCAATGGTCACTGAGATACACGAAAGTGTTCAAACAGTTTACCGTCTGTGCGTTTGTGTCTGTCAGCTGCAGTCTTGCGTCTAACAGCAGGAGATCCAGATAAGAGCCGCTCCTGGGGAGCGACGAGATCTCTGTTGCCTTCAAATCGAGTCTATACTCGACACTGTGCAAGCAAAACCAGCTGTAAAGCTAGCTTAAGAATTTACAATGTTCTTAATACTAACCTACTGACCCTATGCGGGTACTCTTAGCTAATCTAATCTATGTTATAACTGTGCCTTTCGGCTTAATCTGCGTTTTTTTTTAGTCTTTATGACAATCTGTTATTACATTTTTCTTTGCCAAGAAAACTTTTAAAAAACTTGGCTAAACTTAACTACTCACACTACCTAATACTAACTTACCCTAAGATAAAACTTAATACTATCTTAACTATGTCCGTAACAGTACGGACACGTGCACCAGGGCGTATATGTTCTGTATATGCCTAACATATATAATTTATACGCCGTGATGCACTTTTTTTTTGTTTTTGATTCATATATTGTTTTTTTTTGGTTTTGTTGTTTTATTAATTTTTTTGGATTTTTTCTCTTAATATCTACCTTAGAAATGATGTAAGCTGGCCACTATGGTCAGCTATCTGATCCTCTTGAAAAGCTAGCTGTGGCGGAGGCTGGTTTTGATGTAAACACCAGTAAAATTGCAGTTCTTTGGCAGACTCTTTCCTATCTCGAGAGGGGATCGCTCTACTGAACCGGAGGAGATCCTCGTGGGTGCGAACGACATCCGATTCGTATTGAAGTCGCCTATCCACTGTTCGGCGTACGACATGGAAGATGATAGGACATCCTTGTGGATCCTGTATAAGGCTAATTGTGTCTAGATAGAGGAATGCTTCGGGAGGAATAAAGCCGTTAAGGCGCACCCTTTCATGGTATATACTATTGGGGTAGTAAGCCCCAAAGATCAGACTGTTGGACGAGGTCATAGCTCGTGCAGTGTGCCTTCTGATTAGTTTAATAATAAAATTATCTACCCTATTCACGTTTCCCTCGTTGTACAAGAGCTCGTTAGGGTAGTACTTCTCGTACTCAGACTCAGGTGTGCGATACAGACGGAGACAGCTCCTAAGACACTGCCTTTCGAACACCCTCATCTTTTCCATCTGAGAAGGACTCACGGTGAACCACAATGGACAACCGTACACCATAATAGGCCGTACTAGGGCCATGTAGCAGATTACCTTCACTCTGGTATCAAGTTGGCTGCTGAAAAACAACCCTCTTGCCGCAGCAAATGCTTTTCTGACTTTCGTCAGAGCAATATCTATATGTTTGTCAAAATACAGATATTGATCCAGCCAAATGCCTAGATATCTGACTACACTTTTTACAGCTAACGGCCGACCATGCGTGTCAACTATGCCGAACTTACGCCAGTTTTGGCGCGTATCCCGCGATGTTCTGTCCAACGGGGTCCGGAAAAGACTAGTTTCGCATTTCTGGAAGTTGATAAGCAACTTCCAGTCGTCGCAAAATCGCTGGATTTTCTCGAAGTCACGCTGCAACAAGATGTTTATTACCTCGACCTTCGGACCTGATCTGTACGCAACTAGGTCGTCGGCGTACGCAGTTAAGTGCGGCATGGAACCTATAAGATCTGCAGTGAATATAGAAAACAAGATCTGGGAACCGATGGCCCCCTGTTGCAGACCGTTTTTAATGTTAAAGACCGTAGTGGAAGTTACGTCACCATTTTTCACAACGAACTTTCTACCTGTTATCATGTCATAGACCATGTATAGCAATGGTTTACTTATGCCAAGCCTGACCGGCTTGAGGAAGAGGCCCTCCAACCAAACGGTGTTGAACGCCTTCTCCAAGTCAATGAGGCAGGCACCCGTGCACTGATTTTTGTTTTTATTCCATTGTATGTCGGACACCAGTTTTGACGCGGCATTAATGGTATCATGCCCCGCTCGGAATCCGAACTGGTTGTCCGGTATGATTTTCTTTTCATCAGCCCATTTCTTCAGAACTCGAATGACTATCTTTTCAAAAACCTTGCTTATGCAGGGAAGTAGACTGATCGACCGAAGATTTGTCGGAATGGACTTATCTTTGTCCCGTTTAGGGATCGGTTGAACAACAGCTGTTTTCCAGTGCGTGGGGTAATGTGCATTACTCAGCGCATTGTTGAACAAGGTTGTGTAAATTTGGACCGCTTCGGGGGGAAGATGGCGAAGCACAATGTTCGGTATTCCATCGATTCCCACTGACTTTTTCTTCTTCAGCGAGTGGAAGATACCCTGGAGATCTTCTTGAGAAATCAAGATGTGATTCCCATCATTGGCGACGGCACTATGTGCCATGTTCTCGTCATTGAACCTCGTGAAACCTGGATTCTCTGATCGCCATTGACTTATCTCATTGCGGAGATAGAAGTGGTTTAGCAGAGCTCTGTTCTCCAGATCGTGATTCGGCCTACTAGCCTCGTTGACCGTATACACTCTCTGGAACACTGCACCAATAGCTGTAACCTTCTCCTGGGGATCTTCCACCGCAAAGAAGTCATTGTCTAGCACTGCCTCATCTGGATCGATGCCAACTGAAGTCAGTAAGTGTTCGTTGTCTGTCGTCCTGGGAAGTCTTACGATTTGAATGTCGTTTTGACCTTTCCTCCGAAATATTTTATTTACTTGTGGGAACATACCCGGCTTGTTGGATCGTACAGCCCGGATTTTGTTGCCCCAGTGCAAGCTTATAGCCAAGCTATAGTTTATGCGTATTAACTGTTAAAGAATAGCTGCGAAGAGCCCGCAGTGGTCACTCTCGTACTCAACAGCAGTTAGACAGTTCCGTGTGTGTCTTTCCACGTCTAGTATAGTCAGTCGTTTGTCTATCAGCATCAGATCCAGATAGGACCCGCTTCTAGGAAACGATGGCCTATCGGTTGCTAGCAAATCTAGTTTGAACTCAACATTGTGTTCTACCAACCAGTTATGCAATGAGGTCCCCCTGGTGTTATGCACCACGTTGCCCCACTCTATATGCCTCGAGTTCAAGTCCCCGGCTACGATATAGTAGTTCTCCTCCGAGCTCAGTCGAAGGCTAGTGAAAAGAGTATCGAGCTCTGAAATGAAATATTGGTTGATGCGTGACTTGTCAGTCGCATAGATAGCGATCACATATAGCTGCTTGCCATCCCGAAGGGGGATGCGTGCGATACACGTTTCTATGGCCTGGAATCTTCGCACTTCACGACGCACAGCACTATACACGACCTTATGACAAAGGCAAGTTTGCAGGCTGCCTGCGCAGCTATTATACCGATGTTGCGTTTGGCTCTCCAAACAGCGTCGAATAGATGAGGTCTATTCGCGCTGCTTGTTCTTGTATCAGGTTTTGGAACTGGGTTTGGAGTTGAGCGATCTGCCTCTGGATAGAGAGAAGGATCGTCTGCACATCCAAATTTGCTTCTGGTTGCCTGGCCACAGGGACCTGGGTAACTTTCGGTACTGTCTGTTGAACCGGGCGCCCAGCCGATGCCACTTGGGCATAGGAGACTGCAGGTGTAACAGTGGTAGCTGCAGCACGGGGCACTGGCCTCGCTTCTACCATTTTTCCTTACGTTTGGCCTGTATTATTTTTCTCATTTCTTGGAGCTTAGGACATCCTCGGTAGTTAGCAGGATGCCCGCTGGTCTTACAGAGCACGCACGTCAGCTTGCTCCTATCATCAACTTTACCGAACCTCTGACAACGAACACACTGGAGTGTGTTCTTTGTCTTTTTTATTGTTTCCCATGTAACAGACAGAGTGCCTAAATGGGTAATTTTTTTTAGGCTCTCTAGTTTGCTGTCTGGGGTGACCTGAACTATGAAGAATGGAAGTTTCCTATTCTCCCTTCTCGATGCCGCAGTGATGAAGGGCTTAATCCCTACGACCTGGACATCGTCGCTCTGCGCTTGGCGCAGAATAGCGAGGATCTCATCGGGATCAGTGTCGGGATCCACGTCCTTAAGGAGCATGGTCTGCACCTTTTCCCCTTTCGGAGTGTACGAGAAAAACTCGGCCTCCGACACCGCCAACCTTTCTTTGACTACGTGATAGTCTGTCATTGATAAGCAATGGACAGAGACACGTAGTGGACCCTTCTTCTTAATAAAATGTGACTCTTTTGTGGCCAACTTACACAGTATGTCAACGTCCTTCGTCTCCAGTCCGAAGACGTTGATCGGAGGGCATCTCTCCTTTTTGGCTAGCTGCTGCTGTTGCGGTTGCTTCTGCTGTGCCTTCTTCTTTCGATGTTGTTGTTGTTGCTGCTGCTGCTGTTTTTGTAGCTGTTGTTGCTGTTGTTGTTGATGTCTTTGGCTGCTCGTCTGGCCCTTAGTTTAATTCTCTCATCCCTCTCTCGCTGGCTTTTTTCCAGCCGCTCCCCGTCCTCTTCCTCTTCGTCCTCCGATTCAGAGGACGTTAGAGTGTGGAAGGGATTCTCTCTCCCGCTGTAGGAGAATCTCCCCTCCCCCTCTGTCGACTCGTACTCGACGTCGTCGACCATGGGTTGCTGCCTTTTGGCTGCTGCTGCTGTATTTGTGGCTACAGTTGTTGTTGTTGTTGTTGCTGCTGCTAGTGATGTTGCGGCTTTTGTCGCAACTTTTGTGTCCGCTGATCCCAGGCTGGAACGGCGCTTCACCAGGTTGGGCTGTGGTTGGAGCTTCTTCCTCCTCTTCTTTCTCCCCTCATCTTGTGTTGCCTGGTGGCCTGATGTCCCAGCCACCGGTACAACACCACCCGATTTTTCGAGCTCGGGTCGCTCCACTTGCTCCATCGCACTTTTTTTTTACACTTAGTGTCTGTTTTTTATTTAATTTGAGAAAAAAAAGGATTTCAATTTCACTTCGGGATTCGAACCCGGCACCACGAAGTCACCGGCGATCACTTTTTTTTTCATGTAATTTTATTTCTTCTGAAATATTTTACTTACATGCTAGGCAAAATTACTTAAATCTAGCTTACCTAACTTAAGAATTTACAATGTTCTTAATACTAACCTACTGACCCTATGCGGGTACTCTAAGCCAATCTGATCTACTTTCTAAATGTGCCTTTCGGCTTAATCGACGTTTTATGACGACGTCTTTATGACAATCTGTTATTACATTTTTCCTTGCCAAGAAAACTTTTAAAAAACTTGGCTAAACTTAACTACTCTACTTACACTAACTAATACTAACTTACCCTAAGATAAAACTTAATACCATCTTAACTATGTCCGTAACAGTACATAGGACACGTGCAGGAGGGCGTATATGTTGTGTATATGCCTAACATATATAATTTATACGCCGTGATGCACCTTTTTTTGTTTTTGATTCATGTATATATTTCTTTTATTTTTTGGATTTTATGTTTTATTGTTTTTTTTTTTGGTTTTTTGTTTTTTTTTTTTTCTCTTAAAGCTACCTTAAAAACTATGTAAGCTGGCCACTATAGTCAACTACCTGATCCTGTGGAAAAGCTAGCGGTGGCGGAGGCTGGTTTTGGTGTAACCACCAGTAAAATTGCCGTTCTTTGGCAGACTCTTTCCTATCTCGAGCGGGGATCGCTCTACTGAACCGTAGGAGATCCTCGTGGGTGGGAACGACATCCGGTTCGTATTGAAGTCGCCTATCCACTGTTCGGCGTACGACATGGAAGATGATAGGACATCCTTGTGGATCCTGTATAAGGCCAATTGTGTCTAGATAGAGGAATGCTTCGGGAGGAATAAAGCCGTTAAGGCGCACCCTTTCATGGTACATACTATTGGAGAAGTAAGCCCCAAAGATCAGACTGTTGGAAGAGGTCATAACTCGTGCAGTGTGCCTTCTGATTAGTTTAATAATAAAATTATCTACCCTATTCACGTTTGCCTCGTTGTACAGGACCTCGTTAGGGTAGTACTTCTTCTCTTCAGACTCGGGTGTGCGATACAGACGGAGACAGCTCCTAAGACACTGCCTCTCGAACACCCTTATCTTTTCCATCTGGGATGGACTCACGTTGAACCACAATGGACAACCGTACACCATAATGGGCCGTACTAGGGCCATGTAGCAGATTACCTTCACTCTGGTATCAAGTTGGCTGCTGAAAAACAACCTTCTTGCCGCAGCAAAGGCTTTTCTGGCTTTCGTCAGAGCAATATCTATATGTTTGTCAAAATACAGATATTGATCCAGCCAAATGCCTATATATATATATATATATACATATCTGACTACACTTTTTACAGCTAACGGCCGACCATGCGGGTCAACTATGCCGAACTTACGCCAGTTTTGGCGCGTATCCCGCGATGCCCTGTCCAACGGGGTCCGGAAAAGACTAGTTTCGCATTTCTGGAAGTTGATAAGCAACTTCCAGTCGTCGCAAAATCGCTGGATTTTCTCGAAGTCACGCTGCAACAAGATGTTTATTACCTCGACCTTCGGACCTGATCTGTACGCAACTAGGTCGTCGGCGAACGCAATTAAGTGCGGCATGGAACCTATAAGATCTGCAGTGAATATGGAAAACAGGATCGGGGAACCAATGGCCCCCTGTTGCAGACCGTTTTTAATGTTAAAGACCGTAGTGGAAGTTACGTCACCATTTTTCAAAACGAACTTTCTACCTGTTATCATGTCATAGACCATGTATAGCAATGGTTTACTTAAGCCAAGCCTGACCAACTTGAGGAACAGGCCCTCTAACCAAAGGGTGTCGAACGCCTTCTCCAAGTCAATCAGGCAGGCACCCGTGCACTGATTTTTGTTTTTATTCCATTGTATGTCGGACACCAGTTTTCACGCGGCATTAATGGTATCAAGCCCCGCTCGGAATCCGAACTGGTTGTCCGGTATGATTTTCTTTTCATCAGCCCATTGCTTCAGAACTCGAATGACTATCTTTTCAAAAACCTTGCTTATGCAGGGAAGTAGACTGATCGACCGAAGATTTGTCGGAATGGACTTATCTTTGTCCCGTTTAGGGATCGGTTGAACAACAGCTGTTTTCCAGTGCGTGGGGTAATGTGCATTACTCAGCGCATTGTTGAACAATGTTGAGTAGACTTTTACCGCTTCGGGGGGAAGATGTCGAAGCACAATATTCGGTACACCATCTATTACGACAGACTTTTTCTTCTTCAGCGAGTTCAAGATACCCTGGAGGTCTTCTTGAGAAATCAAGATATGATTTGCATCGTTGGCGGCGGCAAGATTTGCCATGTTAACGTCACTGAACCTGGTGAAACCTGGATTCTCAGATCGCCTTTGACTTATCTCCATGCGGAGATAGAAGTGGCTTAGCAAAGCTCTGTTCTCCAGATCGTGATTCGGCCTACTAACTTCGTTGACCCTATACACTCTCTGGAACACCGCACCAATAGCATTAACCTTCTCCTGGGGATCTTCAACCACGAAGAAGTCATTGTGTAGCACTGCCCCACATGGATCGATGCCAATTGAAGTCAGTAAGTGTTTGTTGTCTGTCGTCCTGGGAAGTCGAACGGTCAGAATGTCGTTTTGATATTTCCTCCGGAATATTTTATTTACTTGCGGGAACATACCCGGGTTGTTGGATTGTACAGCCCGGATTTTATTGCCCCAGTGCAAGCTTATAGCCAAGCTGTAATTATCTTATTATCTGTTGGAAGTTTTTGATCTCCGACTTCAGTGACCTGACCTCTGCGTTTTGTGGATCTGTAAAACGCCTGTGCAAGAGTTTGAGTCGTGACAGCAGCCTACTCTTGTGTACGTGAAGTGCATCGATGGTAGCATTTCGATAAACATCACTGTCATCGACTTCTACTACCTTCGGAATAGTCTTGTCCATTGTACGTTTAATCACGTCGTCCATTTGTATGAGATAGCTGTCAACCTCTTCGTTCGTCAGGTTTCTGTTCGTCGAAGGATTGATCCCACTCGAACGTAGTTCTGTGGATAAAGTCCTGGAGAAGCGTGGCCAGCGGGCCTTATTGTAATTATAAGGGTGCCTCTGGACATACTCCTCCAGTCCTTCCACCTCGTTCGGGAGCTGAATAACTGCGAAGAGCCCGCAGTGATCACTCTCGTACTCAACAGCAGTTAGACAGTTCCGTGTGCTTCTTTCAACGTCTAGTATAGTCAGTTGTTTGTCTATCAGCATCAGATCCAGATAGGACCCGCTTCTAGGATACGATGGCCTATCGGTTGCAAGCAGATCTAGCTTGAACTCAATATTGTGCTCTACCAACCATTTATACAATGAGGTCCCTCTGTGGTTGTGTACCACATTACCCCACTCTATATGCCGGGAGTTAAAGTCGCCATCTATGATATAGTAGTTCTCCTCCGAGCTCAGTCGAAGGCTAGTGAAAAGCGTATATATAGCTCTGAAATGAAATATTGGTTGATTCGTGCCTTGTCAGACGCATAGATAGCGATCACGTATAACCGCTTACCACCCCGAAGGGGGATGCGTGCGATACACGTTTCTATGGCCTGGAATCTTCGCACTTCATTGCTATACACGACCTTATGACAAAGGCCTTTTTTTATTAAGAGAGCGACCCCGCCAGCTAGGTAGGTTCGGTCTCTTCGAATGATGTGATAATTCTCGTACCTGAGTGGGTGCGTCTGGCTTAGCCTAGTTTCGCTAACCATCAACACGTCAGGATTATGGGTTTGCAACAAATAACAAAAGTTTAGTTTTCGTTCGTGCCTAATCAGTGAATTCACATTCACTGCTAGAATCTTCAGGTCGTGAGCTGCGTGCGCAGCCATCATTGTGATGTCTCGTTTGAATCGTCAAACAGCGTCGAATAGATGAGGTCTATTCGCGCTGCTTGCTCTTGGAACTGGTTTTGGAATTGGTTTTGGAGCTGAGCGATCTGCCTCTGGATAGAGAGCAGGACCGTCTGCACATCCAAATTAGCTTCAGGTTGCCTGGCCACAGGGACCGGGGAAACCTTCGGCACTGTCTGTTGTACCGGCCACCTATCTGATACCATTTGGGCATAGGAGACGGCTGGAGTAACAGTGGTAGCTTGAACACGGGGCGCTGGCCTCGCTTCTACCATTTCTATGTTCCTCTTGGCTTGGGTGCTTCGTCGGATCTCTTGGACCTTAGGGCATCCACTATAATAAGCGGAGTGCCCGCTCGTCTTGCCGAGCACGCATGTCAGCATGCTCGTATCAACAACCTTATCCTTTCCTAAGGGGCATTCCCCATTAATGTGGGTTCCTGCGCATTTGACGCAGCGAGACTTCATACTACAGTTCGCTGCGGCATGCCCAAACCTTTGACAGCGAGCAAACTGTAGCGTATGCTTTGTCTTTTTTAATGTCTCCCATTTCACATCAATAGTGCCTAAACGATTGATTCGCTTTAGGCTATCTACTTTGCTGTCTGGGCTGACCTGTACTAAGAAGAACGGAAGTTTCCTGTTCTCCCTCTTCGTTATTTCATGTAATAATTGTTCTTTGAGACCAACTTACACAGTTTATCTAGGTCCTTAGTCTCCAAACCGAAGACGTTGATTGGAGGGAATCTCTCTTTCTTCGCTGCAACTGGTTGCTGAAGTTATTGTTTCTGCTGTTGTTGTTGCTGCTGGAATATACCTGTGGAGTTCACGTTGCCATTCTTGACTACGAACCGTCTACCGGTAAGTATGTTACACAGTAGGTACAGCAGTGGTTTGCTAATGCCTAGCCGATTGAGCTTGTAGAAAAGTCCTTCTAACCATACGGTGTCAAATGTCTTCTCCAGATCAATCAATCAGGCACCCGTACATTGTTTCTGGCTTTTGTTCCATTGGATATCCGACACCAGTTTCGACGCGGCATGAATAGTGTCATGCCCCGCTTTGAAAACGAATTGGTTATCCGGAAAAATATGTTTGTCCTTAGTCCAGTTGATCCGAGTTCTATTGATCACCTTCTCGAATACCTTGCTGATGTTCGGAAGGAGACTAATTGACCGGAGGTTGCAAGGATTCGAAGAATCTTTTCCTCTCTTGGATATGGGTTGCACAATAGCCGTTTTCCAATGCTCCGGATAATGTGCATTATTCAGAGCATTATTAAACAGGATTGTGTACATATTAACCACTTCCAGGGGGAGGTGTCTTGAACAATGTTGGAGATCCCGTCGATTCCAACAGACTTTTTCTTCCTTAATGATTCGAAGACCGCTTGGAGTTCTGTTTTCCATATGAACGGGGGATTTTATGTTTTATTGTTTTTTTTTTTGGTTTTTTGTTTTTTTTTTTTCTCTTAAAGCTACCTTAAAAACTATGTAAGCTGGCCACTATAGTCAACTACCTGATCCTGTGGAAAAGCTAGCGGTGGCGGAGGCTGGTTTTGGTGTAACCACCAGTAAAATTGCCGTTCTTTGGCAGACTCTTTCCTATCTCGAGCGGGGATCGCTCTACTGAACCGTAGGAGATCCTCGTGGGTGGGAACGACATCCGGTTCGTATTGAAGTCGCCTATCCACTGTTCGGCGTACGACATGGAAGATGATAGGACATCCTTGTGGATCCTGTATAAGGCCAATTGTGTCTAGATAGAGGAATGCTTCGGGAGGAATAAAGCCGTTAAGGCGCACCCTTTCATGGTACATACTATTGGAGAAGTAAGCCCCAAAGATCAGACTGTTGGAAGAGGTCATAACTCGTGCAGTGTGCCTTCTGATTAGTTTAATAATAAAATTATCTACCCTATTCACGTTTGCCTCGTTGTACAGGACCTCGTTAGGGTAGTACTTCTTCTCTTCAGACTCGGGTGTGCGATACAGACGGAGACAGCTCCTAAGACACTGCCTCTCGAACACCCTTATCTTTTCCATCTGGGATGGACTCACGTTGAACCACAATGGACAACCGTACACCATAATGGGCCGTACTAGGGCCATGTAGCAGATTACCTTCACTCTGGTATCAAGTTGGCTGCTGAAAAACAACCTTCTTGCCGCAGCAAAGGCTTTTCTGGCTTTCGTCAGAGCAATATCTATATGTTTGTCAAAATACATATATTGATCCAGCCAAATGCCTATATATATATATATATATATACATATCTGACTACACTTTTTACAGCTAACGGCCGACCATGCGGGTCAACTATGCCGAACTTACGCCAGTTTTGGCGCGTATCCCGCGATGCCCTGTCCAACGGGGTCCGGAAAAGACTAGTTTCGCATTTCTGGAAGTTGATAAGCAACTTCCAGTCGTCGCAAAATCGCTGGATTTTCTCGAAGTCACGCTGCAACAAGATGTTTATTACCTCGACCTTCGGACCTGATCTGTACGCAACTAGGTCGTCGGCGAACGCAATTAAGTGCGGCATGGAACCTATAAGATCTGCAGTGAATATGGAAAACAGGATCGGGGAACCAATGGCCCCCTGTTGCAGACCGTTTTTAATGTTAAAGACCGTAGTGGAAGTTACGTCACCATTTTCAAAACGAACTTTCTACCTGTTATCATGTCATAGACCATGTATAGCAATGGTTTACTTAAGCCAAGCCTGACCAACTTGAGGAACAGGCCCTCTAACCAAAGGGTGTCGAACGCCTTCTCCAAGTCAATCAGGCAGGCACCCGTGCACTGATTTTTGTTTTTATTCCATTGTATGTCGGACACCAGTTTTGACGCGGCATTAATGGTATCAAGCCCCGCTCGGAATCCGAACTGGTTGTCCGGTATGATTTTCTTTTCATCAGCCCATTGCTTCAGAACTCGAATGACTATCTTTTCAAAAACCTTGCTTATGCAGGGAAGTAGACTGATCGACCGAAGATTTGTCGGAATGGACTTATCTTTGTCCCGTTTAGGGATCGGTTGAACAACAGCTGTTTTCCAGTGCGTGGGGTAATGTGCATTACTCAGCGCATTGTTGAACAATGTTGAGTAGACTTTTACCGCTTCGGGGGGAAGATGTCGAAGCACAATATTCGGTACACCATCTATTACGACAGACTTTTTCTTCTTCAGCGAGTTCAAGATACCCTGGAGGAGAAATCAAGATATGATTTGCATCGTTGGCGGCGGCAAGATTTGCCATGTTAACGTCACTGAACCTGGTGAAACCTGGATTCTCAGATCGCCTTTGACTTATCTCCATGCGGAGATAGAAGTGGCTTAGCAAAGCTCTGTTCTCCAGATCGTGATTCGGCCTACTAACTTCGTTGACCCTATACACTCTCTGGAACACCGCACCAATAGCATTAACCTTCTCCTGGGGATCTTCAACCACGAAGAAGTCATTGTGTAGCACTGCCCCACATGGATCGATGCCAATTGAAGTCAGTAAGTGTTTGTTGTCTGTCGTCCTGGGAAGTCGAACGGTCAGAATGTCGTTTTGATATTTCCTCCGGAATATTTTATTTACTTGCGGGAACATACCCGGGTTGTTGGATTGTACAGCCCGGATTTTATTGCCCCAGTGCAAGCTTATAGCCAAGCTGTAATTAT
This sequence comes from Eristalis intricaria, assembly GCA_964034865.1. NCBI lineage: Eukaryota > Metazoa > Arthropoda > Insecta > Diptera > Syrphidae > Eristalis > Eristalis intricaria. The sequence continues at coordinate 53,356,719 of OZ035873.1, read as the reverse complement.
CTTATTATCTGTTGGAAGTTTTTGATCTCCGACTTCAGTGACCTGACCTCTGCGTTTTGTGGATCTGTAAAACGCCTGTGCAAGAGTTTGAGTCGTGACAGCAGCCTACTCTTGTGTACGTGAAGTGCATCGATGGTAGCATTTCGATAAACATCACTGTCATCGACTTCTACTACCTTCGGAATAGTCTTGTCCATTGTACGTTTAATCACGTCGTCCATTTGTATGAGATAGCTGTCAACCTCTTCGTTCGTCAGGTTTCTGTTCGTCGAAGGATTGATCCCACTCGAACGTAGTTCTGTGGATAAAGTCCTGGAGAAGCGTGGCCAGCGGGCCTTATTGTAATTATAAGGGTGCCTCTGGACATACTCCTCCAGTCCTTCCACCTCGTTCGGGAGCTGAATAACTGCGAAGAGCCCGCAGTGATCACTCTCGTACTCAACAGCAGTTAGACAGTTCCGTGTGCTTCTTTCAACGTCTAGTATAGTCAGTTGTTTGTCTATCAGCATCAGATCCAGATAGGACCCGCTTCTAGGATACGATGGCCTATCGGTTGCAAGCAGATCTAGCTTGAACTCAATATTGTGCTCTACCAACCATTTATACAATGAGGTCCCTCTGTGGTTGTGTACCACATTACCCCACTCTATATGCCGCGAGTTAAAGTCGCCATCTATGATATAGTAGTTCTCCTCCGAGCTCAGTCGAAGGCTAGTGAAAAGCGTATATATAGCTCTGAAATGAAATATTGGTTGATTCGTGCCTTGTCAGACGCATAGATAGCGATCACGTATAACCGCTTACCACCCCGAAGGGGGATGCGTGCGATACACGTTTCTATGGCCTGGAATCTTCGCACTTCATTGCTATACACGACCTTATGACAAAGGCCTTTTTTTATTAAGAGAGCGACCCCGCCAGCTAGGTAGGTTCGGTCTCTTCGAATGATGTGATAATTCTCGTACCTGAGTGGGTGCGTCTGGCTTAGCCTAGTTTCGCTAACCATCAACACGTCAGGATTATGGGTTTGCAACAAATAACAAAAGTTTAGTTTTCGTTCGTGCCTAATCAGTGAATTCACATTCACAGCTAGAATCTTCAGGTCGTGAGCTGCGTGCGCAGCCATCATTGTGATGTCTCGTTTGAATCGTCAAACAGCGTCGAATAGATGAGGTCTATTCGCGCTGCTTGCTCTTGGAACTGGTTTTGGAATTGGTTTTGGAGCTGAGCGATCTGCCTCTGGATAGAGAGCAGGACCGTCTGCACATCCAAATTAGCTTCAGGTTGCCTGGCCACAGGGACCGGGGAAACCTTCGGCACTGTCTGTTATACCGGCCACCTATCTGATACCATTTGGGCATAGGAGACGGCTGGAGTAACAGTGGTAGCTTGAACACGGGGCGCTGGCCTCGCTTCTACCATTTCTATGTTCCTCTTGGCTTGGGTGCTTCGTCGGATCTCTTGGACCTTAGGGCATCCACTATAATAAGCGGAGTGCCCGCTCGTCTTGCAGAGCACGCATGTCAGCATGCTCGTATCAACAACCTTATCCTTTCCTAAGGGGCATTCCCCATTAATGTGGGTTCCTGCGCATTTGACGCAGCGAGACTTCATACTACAGTTCGCTGCGGCATGCCCAAACCTTTGACAGCGAGCAAACTGTAGCGTATGCTTTGTCTTTTTTAATGTCTCCCATTTCACATCAATAGTGCCTAAACGATTGATTCGCTTTAGGCTATCTACTTTGCTGTCTGGGCTGACCTGTACTAAGAAGAACGGAAGTTTCCTGTTCTCCCTCTTCGTTATTTCATGTAATAATTGTTCTTTGAGACCAACTTACACAGTTTATCTAGGTCCTTAGTCTCCAAACCGAAGACGTTGATTGGAGGGAATCTCTCTTTCTTCGCTGCAACTGGTTGCTGAAGTTATTGTTTCTGCTGTTGTTGTTGCTGCTGGAATATACCTGTGGAGTTCACGTTGCCATTCTTGACTACGAACCGTCTACCGGTAAGTATGTTACACAGTAGGTACAGCAGTGGTTTGCTAATGCCTAGCCGATTGAGCTTGTAGAAAAGTCCTTCTAACCATACGGTGTCAAATGCCTTCTCCAGATTAATCAATCAGGCACCCGTACATTGTTTCTGGCTTTTGTTCCATTGGATATCCGACACCAGTTTCGACGCGGCATGAATAGTGTCATGCCCCGCTTTGAAAACGAATTGGTTATCCGGAAAAATATGTTTGTCCTTAGTCCAGTTGATCCGAGTTCTATTGATCACCTTCTCGAATACCTTGCTGATGTTCGGAAGGAGACTAATTGACCGGAGGTTGCAAGGATTCGAAGAATCTTTTCCTCTCTTGGATATGGGTTGCACAATAGCCGTTTTCCAATGCTCCGGATAATGTGCATTATTCAGAGCATTATTAAACAGGATTGTGTACATATTAACCACTTCCAGGGGGAGGTGTCTTGAACAATGTTGGAGATCCCGTCGATTCCAACAGACTTTTTCTTCCTTAATGATTCGAAGACCGCTTGGAGTTCTGTTTTCCATATGAACGGGGGATGAACCCCTTCGTCGGCGATGGCATTATCTGCCATGTTATCATCATTGAACACGACAAAGCGAGTGTTCTCAGATCGCCATTGTTGCATGTCTTCTCGAAGTTGAGAGTTGCTAGCCAGTACGCGGTTATCCAAGTCGTGGTTCGGGCGAACGCTCTCATTCACCTTATACACTTCTTGGAAGACCGCGCCTAGTACCTCCATTTTTTCTTGCGGAGCTTCGACCACAAAGAAGTTATCGTCGAGTACGGCGTTTTCTGGATCAATACCTGCTGTAGTCAGTATTTGTTCGTTGTCCATCGTTCTAGGAAGCTTAAGGCACGGAAGATCGCTATGTTTGCTTCGAAAGAATTTATTTATCTGAGGGAACATGCTCGGGTTGTTTGATCTAACAGCCCGGATCTTATTGTTCCAATACATATTAGCAGAAAGTCTGTAGTTCTGAGCAATCAATGTTTGAATATTCTTAATTAGCGATTTCAGTGTCCTAACTTCCTCGTCTAGTCTGTCAGTAAACCGCCTGTACAAGGTTTTTAATCTTGACAGGAGTCTACTTTTTCGTTGGTGGAGTGCGTCGATAGTCGCATTGCGGTACAAGTTTTCGTTGTTTGTCCGTGTATACCGAGGTATAGTAATGTCCATGGTTCGTTTAATTGTCTCGTCCAATTGAATTAGATACATGTCAATCTCTTCGTTTGACAAGTTTCTATTGGACGGTATGTGGAGCGCGTTCGAAGAGAGTGCTCTCGTCATTTGTCTGGAGAAGCGTGTCCATCGTGCCCTACTGTAATTGTAGGTGTACGTTTGAACATACTCTCCTAATTCCGAAATGTCGTTGGGGATATTGATTTCGGCACTGAGTCCGCAATGGTCATTGAGGTACACGAATGTGTTCAAACAGTTTACCGTTTGTGCGTTTGTGTCTGTCAGCTGCAGTCTTGCGTCTAGCAGTAGAAGATCCCGATACGACCCGGTTCTGGGGAACGACGAGATCTCTGTTGCTTTCAAATCGAGTCTATACTCGACATTGTTCAAAACCAATTATATAGCTAGTCCCCTCTGTTATTGGAAACTATGTTCCCCCAATATCCATGTCGGGCATTTAAGTCCCCGGCCAAAATAAAATAGGATATAGTTAGTTGTTCTGGAACTACGGTTGCCAGAGGAGTAGACCGACACCGCATACAACCTCCTTCCACTGCGGAGCGAAATGCACACGATGCAGGCCTCTAGCTCCTGAAACCTTCGTACTTCACCACTATACACTACTTTATGTTTAATGTTATTTTTAATGAAGATCGCAACACCGCCTCCACCACTGGAATTGGGCCGGTCTCTTCTAACAACATTATAATTGCTGTGCTCCAGTATGCCTCTCGGAGTTAGCTTGGTTGCGCTAATCAGCATCAGCTCTGGGCTTTGATCGCCCAACAATCTATAGAGCTCGTTTTTCCGTGGGATCCCTATCAATGAATTTGCATTCACTGCAAGGGTCTTAAAAATGCTCTCCGTCTGCGCAGCCATTAAGACTTTTGATGTGGTTGGTTCTGCAGGAGCGCCAGAATTTGCGGCACTGAAGGTTGCGGCACTACCTTCGGTAGTTGCTGCTTTTCCGTGATCCTCTGGACAGACGCCAATTGGACATAGGTCACTTGGGGGATGACGGGTATGGCTGCCCCGAGTGGATTTTTCACTGGGGGCTGCTTCTGCAGAACCATTTTTGCTTTCCGCTCTTGAAATTTAGGGCAACCCCGATAGTAAGCGGTGTGCCCCGCGTTTCCGCAGAGTACGCATTTGAGCTGACTCTTGTCAGCTGCTCCCTTTTGCCCCAGAGGACAATTCTCCGCACTGTGGTTCTCGCTGCACTGGACGCATCGAGGCTGCATGTGGCAGTTCGACGCGGCGTGCCCGAACCTTTGGCAGCGAGCGCATTGGAGAATGCCATCGCGCCTTCTAATACTATCCCAGGCGCAATGATAGTCAGCCAAACGAACAATATCGTTTACCTTATCTACCTTGCTGTTGGGTTACATCTGTACGACGAAGTACGGTAATTTCTGCCCCTCCCTTTTTGCCTTAGCTGTGGTGAAGGGCTTAACCCCGACGAACTCGAGACCGTCACACACTTGCTCCTTGAGCAGTTGGAAGATCTCCTCCGCTTCGAGCGGTCCGGAGATCTTTAACAATTTCGATTGGATTTTTTCTGCTTTCGGTGTGAAGGAGTAGAACTCCAACGTCGAACGCCTTAAGCACTTCTTAATTTTGTTGTAATTGTCTACTGTCTCGCAGTAGATTGAGTGCTTCTCAAAACCTTTGTTTTTTTTTTAATAAGAAAATTGCCGCCGCGTACTATCGTTGGTAGGGAAGGTTGCAACATTTTAGGCAGGTTAGGCCTTAGATTAGAGCATGAAAAACTAGTAGGGTCATATTAGCAAACGGTGCAGGAGTAGGAGTAGCTGGTACGTTGTGTCTACCATTTGAGGTGCGAGGAGAAGCACTAGCCTTAGACTGCTTGGTCATCCCCTCTCTACCCCAAACATTTATTTTGGGTGCGGATTTCCTACGCCGTGCGCGGGTGGTATTGGATTTGTCATCCGGCGAATGGAGTTTTCACAAGCAACCTCCCGCTTCGGTTGCCGCGATTATGGAGAGAGCAGAGTTAAGCGAAGACCAAGAAAAGCAGCTAAGGAACCTTGTGGAAGGGGCATTTCGGATTTCGGAATATGCCGGAAGGCATTGGGTGCACCCACTTGGTAGAGCACAGAATAAGGACGGCCGCGGAGCCAATTAAGCAGAGATACTACCTGGTATCTCCTGCGGTGCAGCGCCATATAGACAGTGAGCTGGAGGACATGCTGAAAAATGGGGTTATAGAGAAATCGAACAGTCCCTGGGCTTCTCCGATCGTTATGATCAGGAAGAAGGACGGTTCGTTCCGGTTCTGTGTGGACTACCGGAAATTAAACAAAGTTATGGAGAGGGATGCATATCCCCTCCCGTATATAACATCGACGCTAGATAAGCTCAGAGATGTAAAGTTTTTGTCGTCCCTGGATATAAAATCCGCTTATTGGCAAATACCGGTGGAGGAGAAATTGCGACATTTCACGGCCTTGACGGTCCCAAATAGAGGCCTCTTCCAGTTTAAGAGAATGCCATTTGGGTTGCATAATGCACCTGCAACGTGGCAGCGGTTCATCGACACAGTACTAGGCCCCGACTTAGAGCCGCATGTATTCGTATACCTCGATGACATCATCGTGGTCACGAATAACTTCAACAAACACCTCGAGATACTGGCGGAAGTCTTCAAAAGACTTGGAGAAGCCGGCCTTAAACTTGGCGAAGACAAATGTAACTTCTGCATGTCCTCTTTGCGCTATTTAGGATACGTGGTGGACCGTCAAGGTTTGCACGTGGACCCGGAGAAGGTTCAGAGTATGGTTAGGATTCCTGCACCTAAAAGTGTTAAGGAAGTTAGGAGTTTCCTATGTACGGTATCGTGGTATAGAAGATTTATACCAAATTTTGCGACGTTGGTCAAACCGCTGATCAATTTCCTTAAAAAGAGCACTAAATTTGTGTGGACTGAAGAGTGCGAGGGGAGTTTCCGCAGGGCAAAGGAGTGCCTGGTAACGGCCCCGATCCTCACCTGCCCGGACTTTGAGCGGCCGTTTGTAGTACAAACTGACGCCTCGGACTATGGTGTAGGAGCAGTGCTCAGCCAAACGTTTGAGACCGGAGAGAAGGTCATTTGATATTTGAGCAGGTCGTTAAATAGGTGTGAACGAAATTACTCCACGACGGAGAAGGAGTGCTTGGCCGTACTATGGGCGGTAGAGAAGTTGCGACCATATATCGTAGGGGTTCGATTTACGGTCGTGACGGATCATCATTCCCTAGTATGGTTGAGTAATCTGAAGGACCCTTGTGGTAGGTGGGCGGTGAAGCTGCAGCAATTCGATTTTGAAATTGTGCAAAGTAAGGGAAAGGAACACGTCGTTCCGGATTTACTCTCCCGGGCCGTAGAGGTGACGGCTGGGATCGAGGAGACACTAGTTTCAGACCCGTGGGTCAGTAAGATGCTGGAGAAAGTTGTGGCTAACCCCCTCTCATATCCGACATGGAAGGCCGACTTAGGAAAACTATACAAGTTTGTTATGGCCAAACACGTGGTTGTTCGTGACCAGGAGTTAGAATGGAAGGAAGTGGTAGGGAAACCAGATAGGGCCCGTATTTTAAAAGAAGGTCACGACAACCCCTTGGCAGGGCATATGGGGGTGAGTACGACGTTAGCGAGAGTAGGGACCAGGTACTATTGGCCGAAAATGCGGGCCGATATTACCCGGTATGTTAGGGGTTGTAAAGTATGTAAGGCAGTGAAACCGGTTAACACCAAACCGGCTGGTTTGATGGTGAAGAAAGCAGGGGTTGTAGACCCCTGACAGATGATCTGCGTGGACCTTGTAGGACCACTCCCGAGGTCTACCAGTGGATATACGTATATCCTGACAGGAGTGGATTACTTCACAAAGTTCCCACTACTATGTCCATTGAGTACGGGAACCGCGAAGGCGGTTTGTAAGCAGCTGGAGGACCACGTTTTCCTCCTATTTGGAGTACCCCGTCAATTGTGTGCGACAATGGACCCCAGTTCCGGGGAGCGGAGCTGAGAAGGCTGTGCCAGGAATACGGCACGCGGATAAGGTACACCGCACACTACCATCCGCAGGCTAATCCGGCAGAACGGATTAACCAGATAATTAAGACCACGCTACGCGCGTACGTGTCTGAAAATCATCGAAAATGGGATACACACCTGGCCAAGGTAGCATGTTGTATCCGTACAGCACATCATGACGTATTGGGGGTCACCCCATACTATGCAAATTTCAAGGAAGGAAAAGGAACACGTCGTTCCGGATTTACTCTCCCGGGCCGTAGAGGTGACGGCTGGGATCGAGGAGACACTAGTTTCAGACCCGTGGGTCAGTAAGATGCTGGAGAAAGTTGTGGCTAACCCCCTCTCATATCCGACATGGAAGGCCGACTTAGGAAAACTATACAAGTTTGTTATGGCCAAACACGTGGTTGTTCGTGACCAGGAGTTAGAATGGAAGGAAGTGGTAGGGAAACCAGATAGGGCCCGTATTTTAAAAGAAGGTCACGACAACCCCTTGGCAGGGCATATGGGGGTGAGTACGACGTTAGCGAGAGTAGGGACCAGGTACTATTGGCCGAAAATGCGGGCCGATATTACCCGGTATGTTAGGGGTTGTAAAGTATGTAAGGCAGTGAAACCGGTTAACACCAAACCGGCTGGTTTGATGGTGAAGAAAGCAGGGGTTGTAGACCCCTGACAGATGATCTGCGTGGACCTTGTAGGACCACTCCCGAGGTCTACCAGTGGATATACGTATATCCTGACAGGAGTGGATTACTTCACAAAGTTCCCACTACTATGTCCATTGAGTACGGGAACCGCGAAGGCGGTTTGTAAGCAGCTGGAGGACCACGTTTTCCTCCTATTTGGAGTACCCCGTCAATTGTGTGCGACAATGGACCCCAGTTCCGGGGAGCGGAGCTGAGAAGGCTGTGCCAGGAATACGGCACGCGGATAAGGTACACCGCACACTACCATCCGCAGGCTAATCCGGCAGAACGGATTAACCAGATAATTAAGACCACGCTACGCGCGTACGTGTCTGAAAATCATCGAAAATGGGATACACACCTGGCCAAGGTAGCATGTTGTATCCGTACAGCACATCATGACGTATTGGGGGTCACCCCATACTATGCAAATTTCGGACGGGAGATGTCAACGACCGGGTCAAGACCGGTAAGCGCGGGAGAAACCAGCCGAGAAGATTTCAGAAACGACGATGGGACCACAGGGGCACGGGCGACAACACAAAGGAGATGATGGAGCTCGGAGACCGATTCCGAGCGCTTAGGGAAGATATAGGGAAGAAGCTATCGGTAGCAATACAGAAAACTTCCGACTTATACAACCTTAGGCGACGACATATAGAATTCCTACCAAACGAGTTGGTTCAGTTCTGATCGGAGCTTTGACCGAGAAAGACTTTCTCCCTTAAGCGCTCGTTCCCAATAGAATTATCAAAATTCCTAAACGCGACCGGTCACCTGTTGCTGAAGACGTTATGTCTTCCAACACCAAATTTCGCAAAATGGGTTCTAGTAATAATAATCCCAGCGAAAATTTCTTCCAGCCCTTACAAACCCACCCGGACACTGATATATCGGACATTGAATGTGATGAAGTGTTAAGTCGCGCCACATATAGCAAAAAAGAAAAAGTTCCTTCGGTATGTGTTCTCAAAAAAATTGCTAATGAAGTACATGCTCTACTTCGTGAAACTGGTATTGATAACTATTGCCTAAAAAAAATGAGCATTGGTATTAAAATTAACTGTGATAGTGCCGATTCTCATCAGAGACTATGCGCCACTCTTAAAACAAAAAAATTCGAATTCTTCACCCATGACCTACCAACGTCAAGGTCATTTAAAGTGATTTTGTATGGCCTAGACGAATTTGCTACCGAAGATCTTAAAACTGAACTTGTGTCACTAGGTTTAAAGTGTACTCACATTAAAATTATTAAAAAAAACATTATGAACGATTCGTCGATGTGTTCTACTTAGTGTTTCTCGAAACAGGATCCATAAGACTTGGAGAGCTAACAAAACATTTTAAATCCATATTAAAAACTCAAGTCAAATGCGATTTCGCTAGAAGGCAATTCAACCGAGTCACGCAGTGCCAAATGTATGGACACGGGGAGAAAAACTGCCACATAAAGACCCATTGTGCAAATTGTTCCGAGTACCACAAAACAAATGAATGCACTTCCGGTATGAAGAGTAACGAAGAGCTTTTTTCGCTAGAAGAGATAAACGCACTCACTGCAGAAATGATTACTTTGCTTAATAACTGTACTTCTAAGGCAGAACAGTTTAATACGATCGCTCAACTTGCTGTTAAATACTTGTATAACAAATCTAAATGAGTTTATGTAGCTTAAATATTATATGTTGGAATGCTAGAAGCATTCGATGTAAGCAAATTGAATTTTTTACATTCCTAAGTAACCATAGCATTGATATAGCACTAGTGTCAGAAACATGGCTGAATTCAGCTGATCGTCTATCCAACTCTGTATATAAGTGTTATCGTTTGGACAGAGAAGAGAGAAGTGGTGGCGGTGTTGCTGTGTTCATAAAACGTTCAATACGACATAAAGTACTCCCGTTTACAAGTACTAACGTAATAGAATCAATTGGTATCGAAGTTCCTTTTGAAAATGGTCTCTCACTAAAAATATTTAGTGCCTATTTTCCGGAAAGAGCACCCACTCCTCAAAAACGCATACATTTCCGCAACGATCTGCTAAAGTTAGTTAATACTAATGATCTATTTCTAATCGGTGGTGATTTCAACTGCAGACATAGGTCTTGGGATTGTCTTAGGGCTAATGAATGGGGTAATATTCTTGCAAATCTTAACTCAAGACATCCTTTTGAAATACTCCACCCTCCCAATCCTTCTTACTTCCCATCGAGCAGGAATAGAAATCCTTCAACTTTAGATCTTTTTCTCACTAATATCCCTGATCTTTTTACTCCTCCAATTACCATTAACGACCTTAGTTCCGACCACTTACCGGTAAATTGTGGTGTCATTATTTCTCCAATATCATGTACAAACCAATTTTTTGACTTCAAAAATGCTAACTGGAACTTATTCAGACGACTAATTCGAGAAAAACTTGAAAACGCATTTGAGGCAAACATTAGTCAACCTCAAATTGATAAAAATATAGACACCTTCACTTCCGCCGTTATTGAAAGCGTTGAACAGTCGGTTCCAAAGTAGACGGTATACAGACATGAGGCAAATACCCTCCTACCCGCAGTTCATCCTTGACATAATCAAGTTAAGAAACACCTGCAGATCTAGATGGGACGTACAAAAAATGAATTCTATCTCACGGAATACAAGAAAATTAATGCTCTGCTGAAATTTGCAAACTATAGAAACCAATCTTGGAACGATAGACTTCTATCGTTAGATAAAGGTTCCAAACCATTTTGGAACATTATCAAAATAACGAAAAAAACACACTTATATTCCTCCTCTTAAGTGTGACAACTCTGTCTTTCATTCCCCATGTGATAAAGCTAACGCTCTAGCAAATAGTTTTTTGAATAATCACTCAATTGCTAGTAACATTATCCCAACCATGCATGTTAGACACTCAGTCCAACAGTCAGTCAATTTCGTCAGTTCACACCCACTTGTGAGCAATCCCAATCCTATACCCCTAAGTGAGCTAAAAGGCATAATACATAATTTAAAGGCAAGGAAGTCATCCGGGTTTGATGGTATTAAAAATGTATTCCTTAAAAATCTACCCGTATCTGCCCTCAAACATTTGCAAGACATCTTCAATAACTGTCTCAGGTTGGGATATTTCCCTAATAGATGGAAAGCCGCCAAGCTAGTGCCCATTTTAAAACCCGGAAAAAGTGCGAATCTACCTGGTAGTTACAGACCTATTAGTTTGCTCAGCTCTCTAAGCAAATGCTTAGAAAAGATCATAAAGAATAGGGTTGTTTCTTTCATTGATGAAAACGGAATCTTACCTAAAGAACAATTTGGATTTAGGGCTCGTCATAGCACTACTCATCAAGTGCATCGTATAACAAATGACATCAGAATCAATCTTTCAGAAGGGAAAAGCACTGGCATGTTGATCTTGGACGCTGAGAAAGCATTCGATACCGTCTGGCATGATGGTTTGATACACAAGCTGTTGAATTATAACCTTCCACTGTATCTTATTAAAATCGTTCAGTCGTTTCTATCTCTCCGTACTTTCAAAGTGTCCGTAAATCAAAGCCTCTCGGAGAACAAAATAATTAGCGCTGGTGTCCCACAAGGCTCTGTCCTAGCGCCGGTTCTATATAATATAAATAAACCTCTGATTTCCCAAATCTTAATAATTGCAATATTGCTTTATATGCAGATGATACATGTATTTACTCCTCTGATGCAATTGGTTCCATTATTGAAACAAATCTGCAATCTGGGATAAATACTGTCCTTCAATATTGTCATGATTGGAAAATTAGCGTTAACGCTTCGAAAACGCAAGCAATCTTTTTCACTCGAAAAAGAAAAGCTTGTTTACTTCCAAGCAATAGCCTTAAACTTAATGGTTTTCCGATCGAGTGGAAACCGAGTGGAAAATATCCTGGGGTACATTTACATGAAAGGTTAACTTTTAGGCTTCATATTCAAGAAATTATCAAAAAGATAAACGTAACGATAGAGATTCTCTATCCATTCATTTGCAGGAATTCTAAACTAAGCAATGAAAACAAAATATTGATTTTTAAGTCTATTTTCCAACCGATCATGTTCTATGGGTCTCCTGTCTGGGGTAAGTGCGCCAAAAGTCATCTGCGGAGACTCCAAATAACGCAAAATAAGCTCCTTAAAATGATTCTAAATCTCCTTTGGTTTTTCTCGACTACGGAACTTCATAAGATAGCCAAGATCGAAATGGTCACAGCTAGAGTTGAAAAACTTTTTCTCCAATATAATCAATCCCTTTTATCATCCGGAAACGACTTGATTTCAAACTTAGCTGCAGGATTTGTGCAATACTTACCTGTTTATTATCTATCTGTATATGGATTTGTTTAATATATTAACATATTTATTTATTTATTTATTTATTTATTTATTTATTTATTTATTTATTTATTTATTTATTTATTTATTTATTTATCTATTTATTTATTAACTTATTTATTTATTTATTTATTTATTTATTTATATACTTAATTATTTATTTATTTATTTATTTACTTATTTATCTGTTTATTATTTATTTATTTATATTAACATATTTATTTATTGTCAATCATTTTTGTGTTTTTTAAAACATTCTAGTCAGAAATTTGAAATCAAGACTAACCACTTCTCTCTTCCCTCCACCGGAATTAGATTTTTTGTTTGCCATGAAGGTTTTTTAAGTGGGTTTTCCTTCAGACTAAAATCCAATACTTCTGTGATAAATTATATAAAGATTATATGAATATAAGTAAGGTGATGCAAACCAAATCTATGTACAACTAATTGTATGCAATACATTGTAAAATTTGTGCCACTATAAAAAAAAAAAAAACGAGTCGGTATGGAGGAGGAACATGGTTTTCAACGCAAAATTTCAACGGAAATTTCGCGGATGTAAAGGTGAGGTTTGTCGCGTGCAAATTGCATGCGACAAAAATGTATATTGATTTGTCGTGCAATTGTTGGTCCGTCTCGGTGAGGTAAAGGAAAACTCGCGATCCCTCACTAAATCTCGACGCCCCTGTTGTTTTGTCTGCACGGGACCTTACACGACGATCGGGTTCGTGGAGCGAGGGGTACTTGTCCGTAAGAGAGTACACCACGAGTACCATAAGATCGAAGGGGAAATTTTGCAAACATTGAAGTTTGCAATCTCTCCCACTACACAATACAAAGAGGAAATAAGAAGTGGTACGTGCACTTACACGTGCCACACATATGAAAAGAGGGGATCGCATACAGCGTAGCCAAAATGAAGGCGAAACATACTCTCCCGGGATCTTCTCCCTTCTCAAAGGTCAGATTACCTCAACCCCCCAAGAATATGCAATGAGAACCGCCAGCAATACTCACGCACAGAAGGATGGTGTGAATGTGACATAACCAATATGCAATAATATACACTTAAAACATAACAAAATAAATTACCAGAAAATAAAAGAAAAACGATATACTCTATAAAACAGCAACACATTACGTGAATAATTAATAACGATCAACCATCGGGCGATCACATGATACATATATGTACGTTGATAGGTGGAGAAAATAAAAGTAGTACATACCTTTGGGCTGTGCCAGAGCTCATGAGGATGACTGCACAGAGTGAGTGATGGGAGAGAGAGAGAGAGCGTCGTGGGAGGTAGCTAGTGCACTAGATGTGATTCCCTTTGCGTGGACTACCAGGTATGAGAGAGATGCAGGGGGGAGGCCGCCAGTGCTTTGGATGTGTTTTCCTCTGCACTGATAGCCAAGGCCCGCTGCACATACGCACGACCGAGACAGTCGGCACACGCAGAGAAATGAAGTCACCACCGCCCCAAGAGAAGCTGGTCAGCGGGAGGTGCCATCGCGAATGCAGGAGAAAACTGCACGCGTGTTGGTGAGCGGACTGGGTCACCGCGATCGCGGTTGAACCCGTGGATGTATTGGCGAAAGTGGAGGAGAAATGCTATGACGAAAATGATGTACCAATGCGTGCCGTTGCCGGCTCGCGCGATCGTGTGGGAGTGAATGTGTGTTGGGCGTGTACGTACGGGTGTCGGGCATGGTATGTTAAAATTGATGTATCAAGAAAGTGTGGTGTGCGTATGGGTGGTATGCAAAATATTTGTACGATGTGTGGTAGAATGTGAAGAATGTGTGCGATGGAGCGAATGTGCATGAGTGTTGCTGGTGTGTTGGAAGATGGGAGGGGAATTCTATTGTAACAAAGGGAGAGAATCTTGGAATTTCCCCAAGATCAGTTTTGGTTCAACTTTTAAGGAGGACGCTCTGCCAACAGGAAAAAAGAATTTTGAAAAAAGGAAAAGAACAGAAGTGAGAAGTGAAGAACAAAGGACTGTGAAAAAAAGGTGACACTGGAGGAAGAACCAGCGGAGAAAAAAAAAACGAAGACCAGGAACGATTAAGGGAAGGAACGAGGACGACGACGAAGACCAGGGAAGGATTCCGGGAGAATCCGGGAATAGCGAGGGAGATCGCCGTTACAACCACAGATACGGATTTTTATTTTTTATTTTTTTTATAATCCATTTTTATTATTCAATTCATAATAAACTTACATACTAGACAAAAATGCTTAAAACTAGTTAGACGAACAATGTTTTTATTTCTAACTTACTGGCCCTAGGCGGGCACTCTAAGCTAAACTTAATCTTAATTTATGTCTTTCGACCTAACCTAAAAGAGTGAAATGCAAATGGAAATTTAAAAAGAAAATAAAACTTACAAGCTAACTTAAGCTAACCTACGTATATATGCATATAGTGACATATAATACCCCGTACAGTCTCACTGTTCCAAATACTGGGAGTATTTGCTGAGATATCAACAAGAAGATCTCTCATGACGCTCAGGAAGCAGATAAGCATGTGCTCCGTAAGCACATTCCTGAACGTACCTCCGTTTTTCCACTGGACGTTCGTTCGCAGTTAGTCTTAAACCACCAGCCTAGTTCTATTGTCGTATTCTCTGTGAAGTTATTATTTGTTCTAGAGGAAAATAAAACAAAAGTACCTACATTATTTGTGTGATCTATTTATTTGAAGTATACAGTATCGAAAGCGTGAACGGTTCCACTTCACTGGCGACGAGGAAAAAAAGGGGAAAAAAACGAAAAAAGCAACGGACGAAAAAAAAAACCAAAAAAGCAACGAACGAGCAAAAGCAACAAAAAGTAAAAGGCTAGGGAGCAGAAATAGAAAAACATCGTGGGAAAATAACTGGTACGAGTTAAATAATTCAATAAGTAGTAAAAGAAAATAATAGTGAAGTGAAAATTTATGTTAAATTAAGCTACGTTTACAAGCCTTACAATTGGCTTATGCATTAAAAAAAAAAAATGCTAAAGTGTTAGTTAAGTTAATTAAATTGGTGACAAAGTTAATTAGATAGTTTTTATTGTCCAAAATGAATGCCACAACAATTGAGGCTTTTAATTTCATGCTTAATTGTATAAAAAATATAGTACCCTTTGAAGGAGATAAAAATCATTTGCCGGATTTCATCCGTCAGGTAGACAATATTATACCCCAACTGGGAAGTTTTGATGAAAATTGCAAAATAATACTTTTCGACTATATCAAAAACAAATGTGTAGGGCAGACTAGAGTAGCTATGGGATGGTAACCGACTGGACTCAGATGAAAGGAATTCTAAAAAAAACATTACGGAGAAAAAGAAAGTAGCGCAGATTTAGTGGATAGGCTTAAGATGTGTAGAATCTCTTCAACTATAGAGCACTACTACAACGAAATAAATAAACTTACAAACAGGTTACACAATAGGATATTAACGCATCAAGACCAAACCTTTAGTAGTGAAGAAATAAATAGAATTGCTTTACAGATTTTTAGGGAAAATTTGCCAGAGCCCACTAAAACCATGATCTTCAGTAGAAACCCAGACAAGCTAGAAGATGCTTTTAACATTATTTTAAGGGCGCGACACCAACTCCAACTACAAAAAGTTATATTGAGCAAGATAATAATCAAAATTACTACAGATTTAATAGGAATGGTGATCGTTGGAATTCAAATTTTAGCAGTAGGAGAAATCAAAATGAAAATCATAATCAAAATTTAACTCGATATCAAGGGAATCAGAGTAATCAATTTTTAAGTAGGAACCAAACAAACCCGACTATTCAATATTCAAGAAACCAAGAAAATCGAGGTAATCAATTTACAAGCAGGGGTCAAGCAGATCAAAATAATCAGTATTCAAATAGAAACCAATACCATAGCCAATTCCAGCCCGAGATCCGAAATCGGCATCAAAACCAATATCAAAGATCAGGTAACACTTACAGGAGTAGGAACAGTCAGAACAATACTGCTTCCGTTAATCGCAGCAACAGGAATTCTACGAATAACCAAATTGGTAGCCCAAATAGCATGGATCCTATGGAAATAGGAAATTTTTCGGAAGGAGCCTTAAACAGCTTCCCTATATAAAAATCAAAAATCATGTAAGATCTTTATACTTTATTGTCGATACTGGAGCGGAAATCAGTATCGTCAGTCCAAACATATGTCACCCTAAATGGAAAACCAAAGTAAAGATACCAGTAAGAGCAATGGGAAGTCAATTCTTTATCGTAACATTATGCAAGTTTCCAATCTTTAAGGAATTTAACGTAAACGAAGAAGTTTTCGGTGAGTTCTTACAACACGATTTGCAAAACAATTTTGATGGCATCATAGGTAATAATGTTTTAAGGAGACTTAACGCAGTCATTGATTACCCTAACAAGCAGCTAGTAACAACTGAAGCGGTTCTTAGAATATAACTTAATAAAGAAGATGAGGAGTATGAAAATCAGGCTTATAAAGACAATGTAATAGAAATTTTTCAAACCAATATTAGCGGAAACAATGTGGTCGACTTTATTAAAACGGAACACCTCAGTAGTCATGAGAAAGGATTACTGCATAAGGTTATAAGGCAAAACAAAAGTGCTTTCTACCAACAAGGTGATGATTTAACATTCACTAATGAAGTTAAACATCGTATTATAACAAAACATGAATTTCCGGTGTATTTGAAACTATATAGATACCCTCAAATTCATAGA
This sequence comes from Eristalis intricaria, assembly GCA_964034865.1. Taxonomy (NCBI): domain Eukaryota; kingdom Metazoa; phylum Arthropoda; class Insecta; order Diptera; family Syrphidae; genus Eristalis; species Eristalis intricaria. The sequence goes on along the minus strand of OZ035873.1, from coordinate 53,339,686 downwards.
GACGAAGACAGATCGAGGAAATGCTTAATCAGGGTATAATAAAAGAATCAAACAGTCCATACAATAGCCAAATTTGGGTTGTTCCTAAAAAGATAGACCATCGGGAAAGCAAAACTGGCGAATCGTTATCGACTATCGTAAGCTCAATGAGATTACGATGGAAGATCGATTTCCTATTCCAAATATCGAAGAGATATTTGATAAATTAGGAAGATGCCAGTACTTTAGTACATTGGACCTCGCTAAGGGCTTTCACCAAATTGAAATGCACCCTGGCGACAGGCATAAAACTGCGTTTTCCACTGCTAATGGACATTACGAATTTATTCGTATGCCCTTTGGCTTACGCAACGCTCCCGCCACTTTTCAACGACTTATTAACAATATATTTGAAGGAATATATTGGAAAAATATGTCTTGTCTATCTGGATGACATCCTAATTTTTTCAACCAGTGTCGAAGAACACATTGAATCACTAAATTTAATTCTTAAACGCCTTGCTCAATTCAACCTTAAAATAAAGTTAGAAAAATGTAGCTTTCTTAAAAAAGAAACCAATTTTTTAGGACACGTTATTACCCCAGAAGGTATTAAAACTAACCCACAGAAAGTAGAAGCCATAGATAAAATCGATATTCCGAAAAATCAGAAAGAGATTAAATCCTTTTTAGGCATCACAGGTTATTACAGACGATTTATCAAAGACTATTACAAAATTGCTCATCACCTTACGAAGTATCTCAAAAAGAATGCAAAGGTTAATACAAAAGATAGAGATTATAGAGAAGCTTTCAACAAGCTTAAGGAAACTTATGAAACTTGTAAATTTACAATAAATAAAGATCCAGAAATCATAGAATTAAGCGATGGTTTAATACTTACAAAGAATTTATATAAGACAAATTTAACGATGTAATAATTTGAACTACCAGTTGTCAAAGAATAACTTAATTCATTTTAGCGATTGTAGAGTTAAAATAAACGAAACTATATATGTAAATGAACAAATCGCCATCAACCAAAATGTAATAATACCAAATTATGATAAACTAGAAATTGTAAACAATGAAATGAAGCTCGAAGATATGAACCTAAAACAGATCCAGAATCGTAAAATAATAGAGGAGCTTACATCCAATGTTAAACATGGAGTGTCGTACATCTTCATCATAATCATCTTAATAACTTCAGCTGTGGTTGTAATTCTGAAACTTAAACCAAATAGGACAACTATAACAATTTAGAATAAAGCTGAAGATACTCAGGAGAGCATCAATCTTGAGGAGGGGCGAGTGACATATAATATCCCGTACAGTCTCACTGTTCCAAATACTGGTAGTATTTGCTGAGACATCAACAACAAGATCTCTCATGACGCTCAGGAAGCAGATAAGCATGTGCTCCGTAAGCACATTCCTGCACGTACCTCCGTTTTTTCCACTGGACGTTCGTTCGCGATGACACCAACCGACCGCAGTTAGTATTAAACCACCAGCCTAGTTCTATTGTCGTATTCTCTGTTAAGTTATTATTTGTTCTAGAGGAAAATAAAACAAAAGTACCTACATTACTTGTGTGATCTATTTATTTGAAGTATACAGTATCGAAAGCGTGAACGGTTCCACTTCACTATGTACACATGTGTATACATTTTTTTTTCTTACATTTTAATTCATTTTTATTGTGGAATTCATACACACACAACTTATATAGACAAAAATGCTTAAAACTAGTTGTACGTACATTGTTACTACTTCTAACTTACTGGCCCTAGGCGGGCACTCTAAGCTAAGCTTAACCTTATTCTATGTCTTTCGACATAATCTTACGGAGTGAAATATAAATGAGAATTTAAAAAGAACAACTTAGTATTAAGAAAAAATTTTAAAACTTAATGACTGAATGTTTATATTAAAACTTACAAGCTAACTTACAATCTACCTTAAAATAAAACTTACAAACTAACTTAAGCTAACCTACGTATATATGCATATACAAGTTAACACCCGAAACATTCCATCATGCGAACAATGCATGATACGGTTCCCACGAGCGACAACATCAGCTTCGTACGTGACGGAATGCAGCGAATCATCTTCCCACCGGATATAGGAGACGACAACGTGCGGACACCTGAGCCACCAACGTTTGTGCTGACCTGTCGTCTGGCTGCATTGGACACGCACTTAGTTTTAAGAAATTATAATTTTTGTAGTTAGTCTTAAAGAAGCCGTGAAGGCGTGAAGTGAAAATAAAAATTATTTTTTTAAAGAAAAAAAACATTTAATTGTTTAATTGGCGCCCAACGTGGGGCCCAGTAAAATCACCGCATAAAGTGTAATCGCGTAAATTTATTTCCAAAGAGGAAAAAAACGCATAAGTCGACCTTTAAGAAAGCTCGCCGCGTGTGCGTATAAGTCGACCTTCAAGGAAGCTCGCCGCGGGTGTGTTACGCGTAATTGAAAATCTGTGTGTGGTGAAAAGAAACTGGGTCCCGGACAAAAGTAGCATCTGTGGATTCTGCTGCCAACGAGGGAGTGTGGAGAAAGGCCCCCCAGTAACGACAAGTGAAAAGGAATGATGCCCCTTCACCAGCGTTGGGTTATATTAATGTAAGCTAGATTTAAGATTTATATTCTTCTTAACATTGATTTATATTTTTACGTACATTTATATTTTCATAACTATTGTTCAGTAAGAAGTAATTTTGTGAGAAATGATATAAAGTGATAGCCCTAAGTAATAATTATTGTTAGCACGAAAAAAAAGAAGTAATTGTGTTAGAAAGAGTGTAAAGTGATAGTTATAAGTTGCAATTACCGAATTTCTGAATAATTATAGAAAACATAGTTGTGTTCCGATTTAAAAAAAAAGTTCTATCCTGTTCCTTTTGAAAACCCCTATCTAATTGTGAGCCCATATGCCTAAACGTCCTGCCACAATGACCGATCCAATTTTGCGTCCACCAGTGCTTAATGTTGAGAATCCATCAGTTCAGAATCAAAATCCATCCGTTCCGAACCAAAATCCACCAGTGTTGAATCCGAATCCGTCAGTTTCCAATCAAAACCAATCGAGAGTTAATGCAACTCCAGAATTGGAATCGCTAATCGCAGGCATTGAAAGTCGCGTATGCATGACTGAATGCAGAAACCTAGTACAATCTATAGTGAATCCTGATAATCAATTTCAAAGAGCAACTGATGAAACCATACATGAACGCTTTCGCACGAATCTAAGCGATCTGGACAAAGTACCAGACGTTGTGAGGTGCTTAAGAGAGTTCTCCGGAACTCCTGGCGAATTTAGTTCATGGCGCAAGAGCGTTGAAAGGGTTTTAAACATCTATAACCAATTTAAAGGAACACCAAAATACTTTGGTATCCTTAATATAATTCGTAACAAGATCGTGGGTAATGCGGATGCCATCCTGGAATCGTATAATACCCCACTCAATTGGGAATGTATATCGAAATGCTTAACGCTTCATTACGCGGATAAGCGTGATTTGGGAACTTTAGAGTACCAAATGACGACTCTTGTCCAAGGTAGTAGTAGCTTAGAGTATTATTATCAGTCGGTATATAACCACTTGTCATTAATACTGAATAAAGTTTCGAGCATGGACTTACCGCCTGATGCATTGTACCACCTTACAGCATCATACAGGGCTAAGGCCTTAGATACATTCATAAGGGGTCTCAGAGGCGATCTGCCCAGGCTCCTAGGTATAAGGGAACCGCAAGACCTTCCTACAGCTCTCAATCTCTGCTTAAAACTTGAAAATCAGCAATTCAGAGCTAACTATGCCACCATAGTACCAGCCAAATTAGGAGACAACAACCTCCTCCTCCAATTCCTTCACGAAAAACACAAGAGCAGCAAACATTCTATCCACAACTAGCATTTATACCTCAACCATCATATTTCCCACCGCGTCCTCCACCGCGTCAGCCTTTTAACCAGTTTCAACATAACCAACGGCAACCGTTCCATACTAACCAACGGCCTATATACCCTCCAAACCAATTTAACCAACCATTGAATTCCCAACCAAATCCACATCAATTCCAAAGGAATCAAAGTCAATCTGTGCAGAGGCCTGAACCAATGGATGCGACTACTATCCGTACGCATAATGTGAACTACATGAACCGGCCTGTAATGAAGAACTTCCCACCAGCTCAAAAACGACCTATGGTTCCTTCACGGGAATATCCAAATCCCAACAAGATTCAAAGAAATTTCCATTTGCAATCCTCAGAAACCGATTCTCTCAGTAATAATACATCCGAATCCCAAGAAATCAATAACTACAATACTATGATTTTAGCCATGACCAATCAGAAAGAAGATCATCAAAATCTCAATCAGTATGTAGATCAGCAAGGAAGCGAAGAACCAGTTGAAGCATTTTCTGATTTTGTTGATATTCATTTTTTAGGCTAACGAACTCGTCATTACCTTATTTTGAGTGTAGGACGAGAGAAAATAAAATATTAAAATTCTTGGTAGATACTGGGTCGAACAAGAATTACATACAACCAAATTTAGTTCGAAACCCTATTCCAAATCAAAAAAATTTTTATGCTAATTCAGTTTGTGGTGCTATAGAAATTACTCACCATACGATAATAAATCTATTTGAACCAGGTACCGACGTTAAATTTTTCCTTTTACCCTCACTCCTTTCCTTTCACGCAATTCTTGGCAATGACAGCCTTCAGGAACTATCAGCTGTCATCTATGCTAAGGAAAGCTATATGACTATAAACAAGAACATCAAAATTAAATTGAAACAACAAGTATCTGAAGCAATCCATAATGTGAGTCTTAGAACTCAGCATTTGTCGCAAGAACATAGTGAACAACTTAATCGTATAACTATGAATTACGCCAATCTTTTTGGGAAACCAAACGAAAAATTGACTTTCACCACCAAAGTCAAGGGTAGAATTTGCACGACAACGGAAGATCCCGTTTACTCGAAGCATTATCCATACCCGATGGCATTAAAAGAAGAGATTGACAAACAAATCAATCAATTATTAAGTGATGGAATCATTAGACCTTCACGGTCTCCGTACAACTCCCCAGTGTGGATTGTACCAAAGAAAGCGGACGCTTCTGGCGAAAAAAAGTACCGCATGGTAATTGATTACCGGAAGCTCAACTCGGTAACAATTCCAGACCGTTATCCGATTCCTGAAACCAATGAGGTACTAGCGCAATTAGGGAAAAACAAATTCTTTTCGGTGATCGATTTAAAAAGTGGTTTTCACCAAATACCTCTACACGAGGACGATATCGAGAAAACTTCATTCTCTGTAAATAATGGAAAATACGAATTTGTAAGACTTCCCTTTGGTCTGAAAAATGCACCATCTATTTTTCAGAGAGCCCTAGATGACATCCTACGAGAACACATTGGTAAGATATGTTATGTCTACATCGATGACATAATCGTGTTCAGTAAAGATGTTGAACAACACTTTAAGAATTTGGCAAATATTTTCGATACTCTTCAAAAAGCCAACCTTAGAGTGCAGCTGGATAAATGTGAATTTTCAAGACCAGAAGTTGAATTTCTCGGGTTTATCGTATCTTCGGAAGGTATAAAAGCCAACCCTGTTAAAGTCGAAGCCATCACTAAGTTTCCATATCCACGAACTTTAAAAGATCTGCGATCATTTCTTGGTCTGTCGGGATTATACCGCAGATTTATTAAAGATTATGCGAAACTTGCAAAACCCCTTACAGCCCTTTTAAGAGGGGAGGATGGTCGTACGTCTAAACAAATGTCAAGCAAAAAACTCATACATTTGGACAATGAGGCCATTGATACATTTGACAAAATCAAAAGTTCACTCACTTCAGAGGATGTTGTTTTAACTTTTCCGGACTTTAGCAAAGAATTCCACCTGACTACAGACGCTTCGGACTACGCCATTGGTGCGGTACTCGCTCAAGATAATAAACCGATAACCTTTATTTCTCGAACACCCTCAAAAGCTGAAGAGCACTATGCCACCAACGAAAAGGAAATGTTGGCCATAGTGTGGGCTCTAAATACTCTGCGAAATTACCTTTACGGTCCTACTGTTCTAAAAATATTTACTGATCACCAACCGCTGACATATGCATTAAGCAACAAAAATTCCAACAATAAATTAAAGAGATGGAAGGCTATACTCGAGGAATATAATTACGAGTTAAAGTACAAGCCTGGTAGATCGAACGTTGTTGCGGATGCTTTGTCAAAACCACCCAGAACCAGCGAAGTAAATAGTTTAACAGCAACCCAGCATAGCGATGAGAGCTCCGGTCAGTAGCTAATCCCTATAGCAAATGAGCCGATCAACGTCTTTAAAAACCAAATTATACTTTCTCTTGGAACTACCCCATCTTATGACTTTGAAATTGTTTTCCCCACCTACCACCGCCATACAATAGTTGAAACCGAGTTCACTGATCGAATTTTAATAAACATTCTTAAACGATACCTTAATCCATCCGTAATCAATGGTATCAAAACTGATGAAAGCACTTTAGGCAAACTTCAAGAAATCTACCCATCCCATTTTAGCCAATACAGGGTACGTTTTGCAAGGAATCAAGTTATTGACCTAACAGATGAAACACAACAGGAAGCTGAAATTATCAAAGAACATAATAGAGCGCATCGCAATTCCCGCGAGAATAAATTGCAATTATTGCAAAAGTTTTACTTCCCGCAGTTGAGAGCGAAAATTGAGAAAATCACAAAACAGTGTAAAATCTGTAAAGAACATAAATATGATAGGCACCCGAACAAATGTGAACTACAGCCTACCCCTATTCCTGAATATCCCGGCCAAATTATTCATCTAGATATTTACTTCACTAACAAAAAAATAATTCTTACTGCAATCGACAAATTCTCCAAATACGCCCTAGCCAAAATCCTAAGATCAAGAGCTTCAGAGGACATTAAGCAACCTCTTAGAGAACTGATACTGGCTTTTGGTGTACCTCAAACAATTGTCATGGATAATGAAAAGTCCCTAGCTTCTAATTCTATAACATTCATGTTAGAGAATATGTTCAACATTAAAGTCTTCAAAGCACCTCCTTACACAAGTTCTGTCAATGGTCAAGTGGAAAGATTCCATTCAACACTTTCAGAACTAATTCGTTGCCTTAAGACAGATAATGTTCATACCACCTTTTCAGAATTGCTAGACCGATCAATCTATGAATACAACCGATCCATTCATTCAACCACAGGCAAAAAACCCATAGACACATTTTTCGGTAGACACCTACTCAACAACACAGAACAACTTATACAGGAAAGACAAGAAAACATGAATAAATTACGCGATAAACAACAAGCAGACTTAAAATACCATAACGCAAAGAAAAGCCCTCTTAAAACATATTCTACCGGTCAAGTCATATACGTTAGAACCAATAAAAGAATAGGCAATAAACTAGATCCCAGATATAAAAAGGAAACAGTAGCTCAGGACAAAAATACAACAGTCATTACTCAATCAGGAAGAATAATTCATAAAAATCTTATAAAAAATTAATTTTTTCAATAGAACATTATTACCACTGTGCAATGGCGAAGCACAAATACTGGATTACTCGAATTCACAGCTAATAAAGATCAATACGGGTCGCGCAAAATTGCAGAACGGATCGTTCAAGATCATACACTTGATCGACATCGAGATTTACGAAACAACACTAAACAACCTGGAAGCTACGATAAGGACATCCACTACTAGTACCCATATTCTTAGTCCTATCCTCTCCTTTGAAATATCCCGTGTAAGAACATCCCTAGATAGACTTAAGATAAATGATAGAAATAAGAGATCACTAGATTTCATAGGCTCAGCGTGGAAATGGATCGCGGGTAACCCGGACCACCACGACTACGAAATAATTACTAATAAGATGAATAATGTGTTAAGAAATAATAATAATCAAATAATAATTAACAAAATGTCATTAGATAAGATTAATGAATTAACAAATATTACAAATAAAATTATTAAGTCTTTCAAGGAAAACGAACTTAATAATAGCGAACAAATCTTGAAAATTAAATATAAGTTAGATGTAATTAAGGAAGAAATAATTAATGTAGTATACGCCATCCATTGGGCGAAATTAAACATAATAAATTCATTCATATTATCAAACAATGAAATAAATACAATGGAAACAATTATGAAAATTGAAAACATTCCTTATGTTAATATAGATGAGGCATTAGAATTTGCCGAAATTAAGATTGCCTCAAATAATAATAACTTAATATATATTTTAAGCATACCAACAACTACAAAAGAACTATGTAATTTGTCATTAATAAAACCTGTTAAAAGAAACAAAATTATTAATAAAATAAAATATGATTCAATACTAGAATGCAACAAAGAAGTTTATGGCATTACTAACAAATGTAAAACATACAATAGTATATCAATTTGTAATAAAAATAACATTGTTAATTTAAGTAAGTCATCGTGCATCCCAATGCTCATAAAAAGCCAAAAAGCATCGTGTCCCATCATCAACAATGAACACGTTCCAGACGTAGACGAAATAGCTCCAGGAATCCTACTTCTAAATCAGTTTAGTGGCCCAGTTCTCATCAACAACGACACTGTCATGCTCAATGGAACATTCATCATCAAACATTTCAATACCACCATTCAAGTTGAAGGAAGAACAATCATGTCCAAAGAAGTCACAAGTCATCAACCTTTACCAGCGATACTCCAACCATCATATAAGCCTGACAAGATAGAAGAAGTACTGTCCCTCGAAATGATCAAGGATCTTTACGTTAATCGAACTAAAGAAATCAAGCTGCTTGAAACAAAACATAAGATCAACCTAACCGTGAACATCATCTTAATAGTTGCAGTCTTAATCATCGCAACCTTCGCATACAAAATGATAAGAAATAAAGGTATGATCAAAGGCGAACGCTCTAATACCAGCAGGCCATCACGAACAACTATAGGACTCGAAGACATCCCTCACCTAGTGACGGCAACTACATCTCACGAGGACGTTCGATTCTAAGGGTGGAGGAGTTAACACCCGAAACATTCCATCATGCGAACAATGCATGATACGGTTCCCACGAGCGACAACATCAGCTTCGTACGTGACGGAATGCAGCGAATCATCTTCCCACCGGATATAGGAGACGACAACGTGCGGACACCTGAGCCACCAACGTTTGTGCTGACCTGTCGTCTGGCTGCATTGGACATGCACTTAGTTTTAAGAAATTATAATTTTTGTAGTTAGTCTTAAAGAAGCCGTGAAGGCGTGAAGTGAAAATAAAAATTATTTTTTTAAAGAAAAAAAACATTTAATTGTTTAATTTACACCTGTCTATACCCCTATACACATGTGTCTACGCATATATCCTTAATATACACAATGTATACATGTATCGTCATGTATACACATATACATTCTTGCTACTTTTTTTTTTTTTCACATAAATACAACTTAAAAAACTACCTTAAAACTACCCTAAGAAATATAAGTCGGCCATAGGTTGCGGCTGATAGATTTTCATTTTTCTAATCCGCTGCAAGACAGAGACCGACTGCGCCCCATAAGGGGGAACGCACTACCCTTTCTACCCCGGGTCTAAAGGGTTCGACGCTGGAGTTCCCTCGCTCCCCAGCCACCAGAAATTTTGGTGCTGCCTAGCAACATCCCTAATGTACCGCCTGGATACTGCCGTGCTGAAACGGAGGAGACCCTCCTCAGCTCGTTGTGCGACGGAACGGTCATGGTTGAGTCGCCCATCCACAGTCGATCTGGCTATGTGAAAAATGAGCGGTACCGCATTCATATCTTGTAACAGGCCGTACTTATCTAAATGGAGAAAAGCCTCTGGGGGAACGAAGCCGTTGTGGCGTACCCTTTCGTGGTGTTCTGGATTGGGGTAGTAAGCCCCTGAGATCAAGTTATTGGACGAGTTCATCGCTCTAGCAGTATGACCTCGAATCAACTTCAACAGGAAATTGTCCACTCTTATCAGGTTTGCCCTGTTGTATAAGACCTCATTCGAATAGAATTTTATGTACTGGGACTCTGGAGTTCTATAATGGCGAAGACAAGCCCTAAGACAAGCCCTCTCGAACAACCGAATCTTTTCCATCAAGCTTGCACTCACGTTGAACCACAAAGGACAGCAATAGGTGAGCATTGGCCGGATGAGGGCCATGTAGCAGATAACCTTCACCCTAGCATCGAGTTGGCTGTTGTAAAACAGTCTCTTTGTAAGGGCAAATGCGCCTCGGGCCCTGGCCAGAGCAGCATCTACATGTTTGTTAAAATATAGATACTGATCTAGCCAGATCCCCAGGTATCTGACTACAGTCTTTTGCGCCAGTGGCTCCCCGTGTCTTCCAACGATTGAGAATTTTCGCCAATTCTTTTTCGTATCCGCCGAGGCCTTATACAACGGCGTTCTGAACAGAATGGTTTCCGACTTCCGGAAGTTGATACTCAACTTCCAGTCATCGCAACTTCTCATGAATGAATCGAAGTCACCCTGCGTGGGGGTAGTGATTTCCTCGATCTTTTTGCCTGATCTGTACACGATCAAGTCATCGGCATACGCAATTGCATGAGGAAGAGATCTTAACAGATCGCTCAAGTAAATGTTGAACAGGATCGGCGAATTAACGGCACCCTGTTGGAGACCATTTTTAACCTCAAACATACCTGTGGAGGTCACGTTACCATTCTTGACGACGAAGCGTCTGCCGGTAAGCATGTTACACAGTAGGTACAGCAGTGGTTTGCTAATACCTAGCCGATTGCGCTTGTAGAAAAGTCCTTCTAACCATACGGTGTCAAAGGCCTTTTCCAGGTCAATCAAGCAGGCACCCGTGCATTGTTTCTGGCTTTTGTTCCATTGGATATCCGACACCAGTTTCGACGCGGCGTGAATAGTGTCATGCCCCGCTTTGAAACCGAATTGGTTATCCGGAATTATATTTTTGTCCTTAGTCCAGTTGATCAGAGTTCTTTTGATCACCTTCTCGAATACCTGGCTGATATTCGGAAGGAGACTTATTGACCGGAGGTTGCAAGGATTCGAAGAATCTTTTCCTCTCTTGGATATGGGTTGCACAATCGCAGTTTTCCAATGCTCTGGCTAATGTGCATTATTCAAAGCATTGTTAAACAGGATTGTGTACATATTAACCACTTCCAGGGGGAGGTGTCTTAGCACAATGTTGGAGATCCCGTCGATTCCAACAGACTTTTTCTTCTTTAATGATTCGAAGACCGCTTGGAGTTCTGTCTTCGATATGAACGGGGGTTGAACCCCTTCGTCGGCGATGGCATTATCTGCCATGTTATCATCATTGAACACGACAAAGCCAGTGTTCTCAGATCGCCATTGTTGCATGTCTTCTCGAAGTTGAGAGTTGCTAGCCAGTACGCGGTTATCCAAGTCGTGGTTCGGGCGAACGCTCTCATTCACCTTGTACACTTCTTGGAAGACCGCGCCTAGTACCTCCATTTTTTCTTGCGGATCTTCGACCACAAAGAAGTTATCATCGAGTACGGCATTATCTGGAGTGATACCTGCTGTAGTCAGTATACGTTCGTTGTCCGTCGTTCTGGGAAGCTTAAGACACGGAAGATCGCTATTTTTGCTACGGAAGAATTTGTTTATTTGCGGGAACATGCTCGGGTTGTTAAGAGCACACGATCCAACGCCAGATTGGAAATCCTCCATTGAAAGGCGTATGGATCGGTTAGAAGAGCGGGTAGACCAAATTCTGGCGCTACTGCAGAACCAACCACGTCAACCGTTTTAATGGCTGCGCAGACGAACGAGTTATCTTACAAGATCCTTGCAGTGAATGCAAATTCATTGATAGGGATCCCTCGAAAGAACGAGCTCTATAAACTTTTGGATGACCAAATCCCAGGGCTGATGCTGATTAGCGGAACCAAGCTAACTCGGAGTGGCATACTGGAGCACAGCAATTATAATGTTATTAGAAGAGACCGACCCAATTCCAGTGGTGGAGGCGGTGTTGCGATCTTCATTAAAAAGTAGTGTATAGTGGTGAAGTACGAAGGTTTCAGGAGTTGGAGGCCTGCATCGTGTGCATTTCGCTTCGAAGTGAAGGAGGTTGTATGCGGTGTCGGTCTACTCCTCTGGCAACCCTAGTTCCAGAACAACTATATCAGAGCTCGATTCAATCTTTCGATGTCTGAGGCTGGACTCGGAGGAGAACTACTTCATTTTGGCCGGGGACTTAAATGCCCGACATGGATATTGAGGGAACATGGTTTCCAATCGCAGGGGGGACCAGCTTTATAACTGGTTTTGCTTACACAGTGTCAAGTATAGACTCGACTTGAAAGCAACAGAGATCTCTTCTTATCCCAGAAGCGGCTCATATCTAGATCTTCTGCTGTTAGACGCAAGACTGCAGCTGACAGACACAAACGCACAAACGGTAAACTGCATTTTCATTTTCATTTTAATTCATTTTTATTTTTACTTCATGACAACTTATATACTAGACAAAAATGCTTAAAACTAGTTGGTCGAACAGTGTTAGTTACTTATTCTAACTTACTGACCCTGAGCGGGTACTCTAAGCTAAACTTAAACTTATTCTATGTCTTTCGACTTAATCTAACGTTATTTTGTAAAAAGAAAATTTTAACATGACTAATAAATAATAAGAAAAAAATTTAAAAACTTACTGACCGAACATATTTTTTTTTTAAACGAAACTACAAGCTAACTTACATTCTACCTTAAAATAAATCTTACAAACTATCTTAAGCTTATCTACGTATATATACATATACACATTTGTATAGCTATATACACATGCGTATACGCATATATCCTTATATACATAATGCATATATATATATCGTTATGCATATATATATATACATTCTTCCTTTTTTTTATTTTTCTTATTTTCTTTTTTTTTTTTTTTTTACTTTTTTATAATAATTAACATAAACAGCTTACCAACTACCTTACAACTACGCTAAAATATGTAAGTCGGCCATAGGTTACAGCTGATATAAAATCCGCTGCAAGACGTGGACCGACTACTCCCAATGAGGGGGTCTGAATTACTCTTTCTAGCCGGGGTCTAAAGGGTTCGAAGCTGGAGTTCTCTCGCTCCCCAGCCACCAGAACTTTCGGTGTTGCAAAGCAAAATCCAGCACATCCCGCCTAGATACCGCCGTACTGAAACGGAGGAGACCCTCCTCAGCTCGTTGTGCGACGGAGCGGTCGTGGTTGAGTCGCCCATCCACAGTTGATCTTCCGATATGATAGATGAGCGGTACCGCATTTAAATTTTGTATCAGACCGTGCTTATCCAAATGGAGGAATGCTTCTGGGGGGACGAAGCCGTTGTGACGTACCCTTTCGTGGTATAGTGGGTTGGGGTAGTAAGCCCGAGAGATCAGATTGTTGACCGAGTTCATCGCTCTAGCAGTGTGACCTCGAACCAACTTCAACAGGAAATTATCCACTCTTATCAGGATTGCCCTGTTGTATAAGACCTCATTGGAATAGTATTTTATGTACTGGGACTCTGGAGTTCGGTAAAGGCGAAGGCAAGCCCTAAGACAAGCCCTCTCGAACAACCGAATCTTTTCCATTAAGCTTGCGCTCACGTTGAACCACACGGGACAGCCATAGGTGAGCATTGGCCGGATGAGCGCCATGTAGCAGATGACCTTCACCCTTGCATCGAGTTGGCTGTTGTAAAACAGTCTCTTTGTAAGGGCAAAAGCGCCTCGGGCTCTGGCCAGAGCAGCATCTACATGTTTGTTAAAATATAGATACTGATCTAGCCAGATCCCCAGGTATCTGACTACAGTCTTTTGCACCAGTGGTTCCCCGTGTCTTCCAACGATTGAGAACTTTCGCCAATTCTTTTTCGTATCCGACAAGGCCTTATACAACGGCGTCCTGAACAGAATGGTTTCCGACTTCTGGAAGTTGATACTCAACTTCCAGTCATCGCAACTTCTCATGAATGAATCGAAGTCACCCTGCGTGAGAGTAGTGATTTCCTCGATCTTTTTGCCTGATCTGTACACGATCAAGTCATCGGCATACGCAATTGCATGAGGAAGAGAACTTAACAGATCACTCAAGTAAATGTTGAACAGGATCGGCGAATTAACGGCACCCTGTTGGAGACCATTTTTAACTTGAAATACACCTGTCGAGGTCACGTTGCCATTCTTGACTACGAACCGTCTACCGGTAAGCATGTTACACAGTAGGTACAGCAGTGGTTTGCTAATGCCTAGCCGATTGAGCTTGTAGAAAAGTCCTTCTAACCATACGGTGTCAAAGGCCTTCTCCAGGTCAATCAAGCAGGCACCCGTACATTGTTTCTGGCTTTTGTTTCATTGGATATCCGACACCAGTTTCGACGCGGCATGAATAGTGTCATGCCCCGCTTTGAAACCGAATTGGTTATCCGGAATAATATGTTTGTCTTCAGTCCAGTTGATCAAGGCTCTATTGATCACCTTCTCGAATACCTTGCTGATGTTCGGAAGAGACTAATTGACCGGAGGTTGCACGGATTCGAAGAATCTTTTCCTCGCTTGGATATGGGTTGTACAATCGCAGTTTTCCAATGCTCCGGATAATATGCATTATTCAGCGCATTGTTAAACAGGATTGTGTACATATTAACCACACTTAGAGGGAGATGCCTTAACACAATGTTCGAGATCTCGTCGATTCCAACAGACTTTTTCTTCTTAAGTGATTCAAAGACCGCTTTGAGCTCTGTCTTCGATATGAACGGGGGATGAACCCCTTCGTCGGCGATGGCATTATCTGCCATGTTATCATCATTGAACACGACAAAGCCAGTGTTCTCAGATCGCCATTGTTGCAAGTCTTCTCGAAGTTGAGAGTTGCTAGCCATTATGCGGTTCTCCAGGTCGTGATTCGGGCGCCCACTCTCGTTCACCTTGTACACTTCCTGAAAGACCGCGCCAAGTACCTCCATTTTTTCTTGCGGATCTTCGACCACAAAGAAATTATCATCGAGTACAGCGTTATCTGGATCTATACCTGCTGTAGTCAGTATGCGTTCATTGTCCGTCGTTCTGGGGAGCTTAAGACACGGAAGATCGCTATTCTTACTTCTAAAGAATTTGTTTATCTGTGGAAACATGCTCGGGTTGTTAGATCTAACAGCCCGAATCTTACTGTCCCAGTGCAAGTTAACCGAAATTCTATAATTTTGAGCAATCAACGTTTGTACATTCTTGATGAGCGATTTCAGGGTCCTAATTTCCTCGTCTCGTCTGTCAGTAAACCGTCTGTACAAGGTTTTTAATCTTGACAGGAGTCGACTTTTTCGTTGGTGGAGTGCGTCGATTGTCGCATTGCGGTACAAGTTTTCATTGTTTGTGCGTGTATACCGAGGTATAGTAATGTCCATAGTTCGTTTAATTGTCTCGTCCAATTGAATTAGATACATGTCAATCTCTTCGTTTGACAGGTTTTTATTGGACGGTATGTGGAGCGCATTCGAAGAGAGTGCTCTTGTCATTTGTCTGGAGAAGCATGTCCATCGAGCCTTATTGTAATTGTAAGGGTACGTTTGAACAAACTCTCCTAACACCGCAATATCGTTGGGGATCTTGATTTCGGCACTGAGTCCGCAATGGTCACTAAGATACACAAAAGTGTTCAAACAGTTTACCGTTTGTGAGTTTGTGTCTGTCAGCTGCAGTCTTGCGTCTAACAGCAGTAGATCCAGATAAGAGCCGCTCCTGGGATAGGACGAGATCTCAGTTGCTTTCAAATCGAGTCTATACTCGACACTGTGTAAGCAAAACCAGCTGTAAAGCTGGTCCGCTCTATTGTTGGAAATTGTGTTTCCCCAATATCCATGTCGGGCATTAAAGTCCCCGGCCAGAATAAAGTAGTTTTCCTCCGAGTCCAGCCTCAGACATCGAAAGAGTGAATCGAGCTCTGATATCATTGTTCCGGAATGAGAAGAGCCGGAGGAGTAGACCGACACCGTATACAACTTCTTTCCACTACGGAGAGAAATGCATACGATGCAGGCCTCCAACCCCTGAAACCTCCGTACGTCACTGCTATATACTACCCTGTGTTCAATGTTATTTTTTATGAGAATCGCAACACCGCCTCCACCATTGGAATTGGGCCGGTCTCTTCTACTAATATTATATTTACTTGCCTCTCCGAGTTAGCTTAGTTTCGCTAATCAGCATCAGCTCTGGGCTTTGATCGTCCAACAATCTGTAGAGCTCGTTTTTTCGATCGATCCCTGTCAATGAATTTGCATTCACTGCAAGGATCTTATAAGCACATCCCGTTTGCGCAGCCATTAAGATTGTTGACGTGCTGGATTCTGCAGGAGCGCCAGAATTTGGCCAACCTGCTCCTCTAACCGATCCATACGCATTTCGATGGATGTTTTCCAATCGAGCGCTGGATCGTGTGCTCTTGGCACTGAGACTGGCGGCACTACCTTTGGTAGCTCCTTTTCCGTGCTCCTCTGACTAGACGCCATTTGGGCGTAAGTCACTTGAGGGGTGACGGTTATGGCTGCCCCGAGTGGATTTTTCACTGAAGGCTGCTTCTGCAGAATCATTTGTTTCTTCCGCTCTTGGAACTTAGGGCAACCCCGGTAGTTAGCGGTGTGCCCCGCGTTCCCGCAGAGTACGCACATTAGCTGACTTTTGTCAGTTGTTCCTTCTTTCCCCAGCGGGCAGTCCTCCGCTTTGTGGTTTTTACTGCACTTCACGCACCGAGGCCGCATTTGGCAGTTCGACGCGGCGTGACCAAACCTTTGGCAGCGGACGCATTGTAGAATGCTGTCGCTCCTTATTATACTTTCCCATTTGCAATGTAAGTAATCTAAGAACTCGATTTTCCTCAGATTTCCCGGATTGCTTGTGGGTGACACCTGTACAATGTAAAAGGGTAATTTCCGCCCTTCTCTCTTTGCCTTCGCTGTGGTGAAAGGCTTAACTCCGACGATCTCGACACCGTCGCACACTTGCTCTTTGAGCATTTGGAAGACCCTCTCCGTCTTAATCGGCGTGGTGATCTTCAACAACAAACTGTGGGATTTTTCGCTTTTCGGGGTGTATGAAAAGAACTCCAACCTCGACATTTTCAAATATTCCTTCATTTTATTATATTGTTCCACCGTCTTGCAGTGGATTGAATATTTTTCAAAACCCTTATTTCTTTTAATAATAAAATTGCCACTACCTATGGCTTCCTTACATACCTTAGCAGTTTGTTCTGCATTTGCCTTGTAGATTTTTATGGGCGGCACCTTTTCCACCTTTTGTGGCCGCTGCTGTTGCTGGGGTGCTGACCTTGTCTGCTGTTTCTGCATCCTGTGTTGCTGTGTTGCTGATTGTTGTTTTTGTTGCACTGCTGGCTGATGCTGCGTTGCTGTCTGGTGCTGCGCTGTTGACTGGTGCTGCGCTGATGGCGATGGCTGCTGCTGTGTAGCTGTTTGCTGTTGTTGCTGAGCTGCTGGCTGTTGTTGCTGCTGGGTTCCTGGCCGCTGTTGTTGCTGAGTTCCGGGCAGTTGTTGCTTCTGCCCTGCAGTCTTCTTATTTTTTTTTCTACCGGCTGTTGATGCCGCTTTAGTTGTTGTTGGGCCTCTTTCTGCTCGTCCAACACTTGCCTGGCGAGAGTCATTTCTCTCAGCACTCGTATTTCTTGGAGAAGACGACTGACTTTCTCCTCTAAACCTTGTACTTCGGTTTCTTTGTCGCGAAGTACTCGCTCCACCTCATCCTCAGTATCGGAGGCCAACGATGCAAAACTGTTGCTGCTAATCGCAAACAGCCCTTCTCCTCCGTCGGACACGTATCGTACCTCCTCTTCTTCCTCAGTGTCGGCTGCTGCTGCTTCGGACGTTACCGTCGCATCACTCGCCTCTTCTCCCTGCAGCCCCTCGGGAGACGCCTTGGTCTTGCGGCGTTTCGCATTCATTGGAGTGGTTTTCTTCCTCCTCCTCTTCGTTGTGCCCTCTTGGGACACCGTTGACTGGTGGCCTGATTCTGCCACCGGTTGTTGTTGGTTTTTGTCCGCTTCTAAGAGCGCGGACCGCTCTTGGGATTCCATTTTCCCGCTTTCACTCACTTGTTAAGTACTTTGTTACTTATTAAAAAAAAAAAGAATGTATTTTTAATTCGCCCTCACCCGGGCTCGAACTTGGAACCTGTAGAGCCAAGAGTACTGACTCTTTTTTTTTTTTTTTTTTATGCAATTTTATTTAATTAATTCTATATTTCTTACTTGCTAGACAAAATTACTTAAAACTAGCTTAACAATCTTAAGAATTACAAATGTTCTTAATACTAACCTACTGACCCCATGCGGGTACTCTAAGCTAATCTAATCTATGTTATAAATGTGCCTTTCGGCTTAATCTACGTTTTTTTTAGTCTTTTGTGACAATCTTTTATTTATTTATTACTTTGCCAAGAAAACTTATAAAAAACTTGGCTTAACCTAACTATTTAACCTAACTTATAATAACTTACCCTAAAATAAAACTTAATACTATCTTAACTATGTCCGTAACAGTACGGACACGTGCACCAGGGCGTATATGTTGTGTATATGCATAACATATATAATTTATACGCCGTGATGCACCTTTTTTTTTGTTTTTGATTCATATATTGTTTTTTTTTGGTTTTGTTGTTTTTTTAATTTTTTTGGATTTTTTGTTTTTTAATTTTTTTTTTTTGGATTTTTTTTTTCTTAATATCTACCTTAGAAACTATGTAAGCTGGCCACTATGGTCAGCTATCTGATCCTCTTGAAAAGCTAGCGGTGGCGGAGGCTGGTTTTGGTGTAACCACCAGTAAAATTGCCGTTCTTTGGCAGACTCTTTCCTATCTCGAGCGGGGATCGCTCTACTGAACCGGAGGAGATCCTCGTGGGTGCGAACGACATCCGGTTCGTATTGAAGTCGCCTATCCACTGTTCGGCGTACGACATGGAAGATGATAGGACATCCTTGTGGATCCTGTATTAGGCCAATTGTGTCTAGATAGAGGAATGCTTCGGGAGGAATAAAGCCGTTAAGGCGCACCCTTTCATGGTACATACTATTGGGGTAGTAAGCCCCAAAGATCAGACTGTTGGAAGAGGTCATAGCTCGTGCAGTGTGCCTTCTGATTAGTTTAATTATAAAATTATCTACCCTATTCACGTTTGCCTCGTTGTACAGGACCTCGTTAGGGTAGTACTTCTTGTACTCAGACTCGGGTGTGCGATACAGACGGAGACAGCTCCTAAGACACTGCCTTTCGAACACCCTCATCTTTTCCATCTGGGAAGGACTCACGTTGAACCACAATGGACAACCGTACACCATAATAGGCCGTACTAGGGCCATGTAGCAGATTACCTTCACTCTGGTATCAAGTTGGCTGCTGAAAAACAACCTTCTTGCCGCAGCAAAGGCTTTTCTGGCTTTCGTCAGAGCAATATCTATATGTTTGTCAAAATACAGATATTGATCCAGCCAAATGCCTAGGTATCTAACTACACTTTTTACAGCTAACGGCCGACCATGCGGGTCAACTATGCCGAACTTACGCCAGTTTTGGCGCGTATCCCGCGATGCCCTGTCCAACGGGGTTCGGAAAAGACTAGTTTCGCATTTCTGGAAGTTGATAAGCAACTTCCAGTCGTCGCAAAATTGCTGGATTTTCTCGAAGTCACGCTGCAACAAGATGTTTATTACCTCGACCTTCGGACCTGATCTGTACGCAACTAGGTCGTCGGCGTACGCAATTAAGTGCGGCATGGAACCTATAAGATCTGCAGTGAATATGGAAAACAGGATCGGGGAACCAATGGCCCCCTGTTGCAGACCGTTTTTAATGTTAAAGACCGTAGTGGAAGTTACGTCACCATTTTTCACAACGAACTTTCTACCTGTTATCATGTCATAGATCATGTATAGCAATGGTTTACTTATGCCAAGCCTGACCAACTTGAGGAAGAGGCCCTCTAACCAAACGGTGTCGAACGCCTTCTCTAAGTCAATCAGGCAGGCACCCGTGCACTGATTTTTGTTTTTATTCCATTGTATGTCGGACACCAGTTTTGACGCGGCATTAATGGTATCATGCCCCGCTCGGAATCCGAACTGGTTGTCCGGTATGATTTTCTTTTCATCAGCCCATTGCTTCAGAACTGGAATGACTATCTTTTCAAAAACCTTGCTTATGCAGGGAAGAAGACTGATCGACCGAAGATTTGTCGGAATGGACTTATCTTTGTCCCGTTTCGGGATCGGTTGAACAACAGCTGTTTTCCAGTGCGTGGGGTAATGTGCATTACTCAGCGCATTGTTGAACAGGGTTGTGTAAGTTTGGACCGCTTCGGGGGGAAGATGGCGAAGCACAATGTTCGGTATTCCATCGATTCCCACTGACTTTTTCTTCTTCAGCGAGTGGAAGATACCCTGGAGATCTTCTTGAGAAATCAAGATGTGATTCCCATCATTGGCGACGGCACTATGTGCCATGTTCTCGTCATTGAACCTGGTGAACCCTGGATTCTCTGATCGCCATTGACTTATCTCATTGCGGAGATAGAAGTGGTTTAGCAGGGCTCTGTTCTCCAGATCGTGATTCGGCCTACTAACCTCGTACTGACTCTACCTATTCAGCCAAGTGGTTATTGTTTTTAACTGCGTCGATTATGCACTTGAACACTTTGCTAACGTTTTTAAGTCGTCACTCTCGCGAACTATTACCGCACTGTTCAGAGGTCTGTACACGACTGAAACGGTAAACTGCTTGAACACATTCGTGTATCTCAGTGACCATTGCGGACTTAGTGCCGAAATCAAGATCCCCAATGACATTGCGGAATTAGGAGAGTATGTTCAAACGTACCCCTACAATTATAGTAGGGCTCGATGGACACGCTTCTCTAGACAAATGACGAGAGCAATCTCTTCGAACGCGCTCCACATACCGTCCAATAGAAACTTGTCAAACGAAGAGTTTGACATGTATCTAATTCTCTTGGACGAGACAATTAAACTAACGATGGACAGCACGATACCACGGTATATACGTACAAACAACCAAGACATTTACCGCAATGCGACAATTGACGCACTACACCAAAAAAAAAGTAGACTCCTAACAAGATTAAAAAACTTGTACAGGCGGTTTACTGACAGACGTAGTCAGGAAGTTAGGACACTGAAATCGCTAATTAAGAACATTCAGACATTAATTGTCCAAAATTACAGACTTTCTGCTAATTCGTACTGGAACGATAAGATTCGGGCTATGAGGTCTAACAACCCGAGTATGTTTCCTCAAATAAATAAATTCTTCAGAAGCAAGAGCGATCTTCCGTGTCTTAAGCTTCCCAGAACGACGGACAATGAACAAGTACTAACTACAGCAGGTATTGATCCAGATAACGCCGTACTCGACGATAGTTTCTTTGTGGTCGAAGATCCGCAAGAAAAAGTGGAGGTACTTGGCGCGGTCTTTCAGGAAGTGTACAAGGTGAATGAGAGTATTCGCCCGAACCACGACCTGGAGAACCGAGTACGGGCTAACAACACTCTTCTTCGTGAGGATCTGCAACAATGGCGATCTGAGAACACTGGCTTTGTCGTGTTCAATGATGATAACATGGCAGATAATGCCATCGCCGACGAAGGGGTTCTTCCCCCGTTCATATCGAAGACAGAACTCCAAGCGGTCTTCGAATCATTAAAGAAGAAAAAGTCTGTTGGAATCGACGGGATCTCCAACATTGTGCTAAGACACCTCCCCCTGGAAGTGGTTAATATGTACACAATCCTGTTTAACAATGCTCTGAATAATGCACATTATCCGGAGCATTGGAAAACGGCTATTGTGCAACCCATATCCAAGAGAGGAAAAGATTCTTCGAATCCATGCAACCTCCGATCAATTAGTCTCCTTCCGAACATCAGTAAGGTATTCGAGAAAGTGATAAATAGAGTTCTCATCAACTGGACTAAGGACAAAAATATAATTCCGGATAACCAATTCGGTTTCAAAGCGGGGCATGACACTATTCATGCCGCGTCGAAACTGGTGTCGGATATCCAATGGAACAAGAGCCAGAAACAATGTACGGGTGCCTGCTTGATTGACCTGGAGAAGGCCTTTGATACCGTATGGTTAGAAGGACTTTTCTACAAGCTCAATCGGCTAGGCATTAGCAAACCACTGCTGTACCTATTGTGCAACATGCTTACCGGTAGACGGTTCGTAGTCAAGTATGGCAACGTGACCTCCACAGGTATATTTGAGGTAAAAAATGTTCTCCAACAGGGTGCCGTTAATTCGCCGATCCTGTTCAACATTTACTTGAGCGATCTGTTAAGTTCTCTTCCTCATGCAATTGCGTACGCCGATGACTTGATCGTGTACAGATCAGGCAAAAAGATCGAGGAAATCACTACTCTCACTCAGGGTGATTTCGATTCATTCATGAGAAGTTGCGATGACTGGAAGTTGAGTATCAACTTCCGGAAGTCGGAAACCATTCTGTTCAGAACGCCGTTGTATAAGGCCTCGGCGGATACGAAAAAGAATTGGCGAAAATTCTCAATCGTTGGAAGACACGGGGAGACACTGGCGCAAAAGACTGTAGTCAGATACCTGGGGATCTGGCTAGATCAGTATCTATATTTTAACAAACATGTAGATGCTGCTCTGGCCAGGTCCCGAGGCGCATTTGCCCTTACAAAGAGACTGTTTTACAACAGCCAACTCGATGCTAGGGTGAAGGTTATCTGCTACATGGCCCTCATCCGGCCAAAGATCACCTATGGGTGTCCCGTGTGGTTCAATGTGAGTACAAGCTTGATGGAAAAGATTCGGTTGTTTGAGAGGGCTTGTCTTAGGGCTTGCCTTCGCCTTTATCGAACTCCAGAGTCCCAGTACATAAAATTCTATTCCAATGAGGTTTTATACAACAGGGCAAACCTGATAAGAGTGGAAGTTGTTGAAGTTGATTCGAGGTCATACTGCTAGAGCGATGAACTCGTCCAATAACTTGATCTCAGGGGCTTACTACCCCAATCCAGAATACCACGAAAAGGTACGCCACTGTGGCTTCGTTCCCCCAGAAGCTTTTCTCCATTTAGATAAGCACGGCCTGTTACAAGATATGAATGCGGTACCGCTCATTTTTCACATAGCCAGATCAATTGTGGATGGGCGACTCAACCACGACCGTTCTGTCGCACAACGAGCTGAGGAGGGTTTCCTCCGGTTCAGTACGGCGGTATCCAGCCGAGACATTCGGGATGTTGCTAAGTAGCACCAAAATTTCTGGTGGCTGGGGAGCGAGGGAACTCCAGCGTCGAACCCTTTAGACCCGGGGTAGAAAGGGTAGTGCGTTCCCCCTTAAGGGGCGCAGTCGGTCTCTGTCTTGCAGCGGATTAGATGGAAATCTATCAGCCGCAACCCATGGCGGACTTATATATCTTAGGGTAGTTTTAAGGTAGTTTTTTAAGTTGTACATATGTGAAAAAAAAAAAAAAACAAAAACAATAAAAAATTTCAAATTAAAAAAAAAAAAAAAAAAAAACAAAAAAAAAATAGCAAGAATGTATATGTGTATACACGACGATACATGTATACATTGTGTATATTAAGGATATATGCGCATACACATGGGTATAGGGGTATACACATGTGTATATGCATATATACGTAGGTTAGCTTAATTTAGTTTGTAAGTTTTATTTTAAGGTAGATTGTAAGTTAGCTTGTAAGTTTTAATATAAACCGTTCAGTCATTAAGTTTTCAAATTTTTTCTTAATAGTAAGTTGTTCTTTTTAAATTCTCATTTATATTTCACTCCGTAAGATTAGGTCGAAAGACATAGAATAAGGTTGAGTTTAGCTTAGAGTGCCCGCCTAGGGCCAGTAAGTTAGAAGTAGTAACAATGTACGCACAACTAGTTTCAAGCATTTTTGTCTAGTATATAAGTTGTTATGAATTCCACAATAAAAATGAATTAAAATGAAAAATGATGAATTATATTATTGTCCTTATTCCAGTTGAGCAGAGTTTTATTGAGGATATGATGTGAGTTATTCAGAGCATTGTTAAACAGGATTGTGTACATATTAACCACTTCCAGTGGGAGGTGTCTTAACACAATGTTTGAGATCCCGTCGACTCCCACTGACTTTTTCTTCATTAATGATTCGAAGACCGCTTGAAGTTCTTTTGGTCTTCGATATGAACGGGGGATGAACCCCTTCGTCGGCGATGGCATTATCTGCCATGTTATCATCATTGAACACGACAAAGCCAGTGTTCTCAGATCGCCATTGTTGTAGATCTTCACGAAGAAGAGTGTTGTTAGCCAGTACGCGGTTCTCCAGGTCGTGGTTCGGGCGAATACTCTCATTCACCTTATACACTTCCTGAAAGACCACGCCAAGTACTTCCACTTTTTCTTGCGGCTCTTCGACCACAAGGAAGTTATCATCGAGTACGGCATTATCTGGAGTGATACCTGCTGTAGTCAGTATACGTTCGTTGTCCGTCGTTCTGGGAAGCTTAAGACACGAACGATCGCTATTTTTGCTACGGAAGAATTTGTTTATTTGCGGGAACATGCTCGGGTTGTTAGATCTAACAGCCCGAATCTTATCATTCCAGTAAGAATTAACAGAAAGTCTGTAATTCTGGGCAATTAATGTCTGAATGTTCTTAATTAACGATTTCAGTGTCCTAACTTCCTCACTACGTCTGTCAGTAAACCGCCTGTACAAGGTTTTTAATCTTGTCAGGAGTCTACTCTTTTGTTGGTGGAGTGCGTCAATTGTCGCATTGCGGTAAATGTTTTGGTTGTTTGTGCGTATATACCGTGGTATCGTTCATTTGATTGTCTCGTCCAATTGAATTAGATACATGTCAATCTCTTCGTTTGACAAGTTTCTATTGGACGGTATGTGGAGCTCGTTCGAAGAGAGTGCTCGCGTCATTTGTCTGGAGAAGCGTGTCCATCGAGCCCTACTGTAATTGTAGGGGTACGTTTGAACAAACTCTCATAATTCCGCAATATCGTTAGGGATCTTGATTTCGGCACTGAGTCCGCAATGGTCACTGAGATACACGAATGTGTTCAAACAGTTTACCGTTTGTGCGTTTGTGTCTGTCAGCTGCAGTCTTGCGTCTAACAGCAGGAGATACAGATGGGGAACGACGAGATCTCTGTTGACTTCAAATCGAGTCTATACTCAACACTGTGCAAGCAAAACCAGCTGTAAAGCTGGTCCCCCCTGGTATTGGAAACCATGTTCCCCCAATATCCATGTCGGGCATTTAAGTCCCCGGCCAAAATAAAATAGTTCTCCTCCGAGTCCAGCCTTAGGCATCGGAAGAGAGAATCGAGCTCTGATATAGTCGTTCTGGAACTAGGGTTGCCGGAGGAGTAGACCGACACCACATACAAACTCCTTCCACTGCGAAATCTTCGTACTTCACCACTATACACTACTTTATGTTTTATGTTATTTTTAATGAAGATCGCAACACCGCCTCCACCACTGGATTTGGGCCGGTCTCTTCTAATAACACTATAATTGCTGTGCTCCAGTATGCCTCTCCGAGTTAGCTTGGTTTCGCTAATCAGCATCAGCTCTGGGCTTTGGTCATCCAAAAGTTTATAGAGCTCGTTCTTTCGAGGGATCCCTATCAATGAATTTGCATTCACTGCAAGGATCTTGTAAGATAACTCGTTCGTCTGCGCGGCCATTAATTGACGTGGTTGGTTCTGCAGTAGCGCCAGAATTTGGTCTACCCGCTCTTCTAACCGATCCATACGCCTTTCAATGGAGGATTTCCAATCTGGCGTTGGATCGTGTGCTCTTAGCACTGAAGATTGCGGCACTACCTTTGGTAGTTGCTGCTTTTCCGTGATCCTTTGGACAGACGCCATTTGGGCGTAGGTCACTTGAGGGGTAACGGGTATGGCTGCCCCGAGTGGATTTTTCACTGGGAGCTGCTTCTGCAGAACCATTTTTGATTTTCGCTCTTGGAATTTAGGGCAACCCCGATAGTTAGCGGTGTGCCCCGCGTTCCCGCAGAGTACGCATTTGAGCTGACTCTTGTCAGCTGCTCCCTTTTGCCCCAGAGGTCAATTCTCCGCACTGTGGTTCTCACTGCACTTTACGCATCGAGGCTGCATTTGGCAGTTCGACGCGGCGTGCCCGAACCTTTGGCAACGGAAGCATTGGGCAATGCCATCGCGCCTTCTTATATTGTCCCACTCGCACTTGTGGTAATCTAAGAACTCAATTTTCTTTAGATTATCCACTTTGCTTTTGGGTGTAACCTGCACAATATAAAAGGGAAATTTCCGCCCCTCTCTCTTTGCCTCAACTATGGTGAAAGGCTTGACCCCGACGTACTCAATTCCCTCGCAATCTTGCTCTTTGAGCAGTTGGAGAAAAAAAAAAAAAAAACGAGTTGGTATGGAGGAGGAACATGGTTTTCAACGCAAAATTTCAACGGAAATTTCGCGGATGTAAAGGTGCAAATTGCATGCGACAAAAATGTATGTTGATTTGTCGTGCAATTGTTGGTCCGTCTCGGTGAGGTAAAGGAAAACTCCCGATCCCTCACTAAATCTCGACGCCCCTGTTGTTTTGTCTGCACGGGACCTTACACGACGATCGGGTTCGTGGAGCGAGGGGTACTTGTAAAAGAGTACACCACGAGTACCATAAGATCGAAGGGGAGATTCCAGGCCATAGAAACGTGTATCGCACGCATCCCCCTTCGGGGTGGCAAGCGGCTATATGTGATCGCTATCTATGCGACTGACAAGTCACGCATCAACCAATATTTCATTTCAGAGCTCGATACTCTTTTCACTAGCCTTCGACTGAGCTCGGAGGAGAACTACTATATCGTAGCCGGGGACTTGAACTCGAGGCATATAGAGTGGGGCAATGTGGTGCATAACACCAGGGGGACCTCATTGTATAACTGGTTGGTAGAACACAATGTTGAGTTCAAGCTAGATTTGCTAGCAACCGATAGGCCATCGTATCCCAGAAGCGGGTCCTATCTGGATCTGATGCTGATAGACAAACGACTGACTATACTAAACGTGGAAAGACGCACACGGAACTGTCTAACTGCTGTTGAGTACGATAGTGATCACTGCGGGCTCTTCGCAGTTATTCAGCTCCCGAACGAGGTGGAAGGACTGGAAGAGTATGTCCAGAGGCACCCTTATAATTATAATAAGGCCCGCTGGCCACGCTTCTCCAGGACTTTATCCACAGAACTACGTTCGAGTGGGATCAATCCGCCGACAAACAGAAACCTGACGAACGAAGAGGTTGACAGGTACCTCATTCAAATGGACGACGTAATCAAACGTACGATGGACAAAACAATTCCGAAGGTAGTTCAAGTCGACAACAGCGATGTTTATCGAAATGCTACCATCGACGCACTTCACGTGCACAAAAGTAGGCTGCTGTCAAGACTCAAACTCTTGCACAGGCGTTTTACAGATCCGCAAAAGGCGGAAGTCAGATCATTGAAGTCGGAGATCAAGAACCTCCAACAGTTAATTCGAATAAACTATAGCTTGGCTATAAGCTTGCACTAGGGCAACAAAATCCGGGCTGTACGATCCAACAACCCGGGTATGTTCCCGCAAGTAAATAAAATATTTCGGAGGAAAGATCAAAACGACATTCAAATCGTAAGACTTCCCAGGACGACAGACAACGAACACTTACTGACTTCAGTTGGCATCGATCCAGATGAGGCAGTGCTAGACAATGACTTCTTTGCGGTGGAAGATCCCCAGGAGAAGGTTACAGCTATTGGTGCAGTGTTCCAGAGAGTGTATACGGTCAACGAGGTTAGTAGGCCGAATCACGATCTGGAGAACAGAGCCCTGCTAAACCACTTCTATCTCCGCAATGAGATAAGTCAATGGCGATCAGAGAATCCAGGGTTCACCAGGTTCAATGACGAGAACATGGCACATAGTGCCGTCGCCAATGATGGGAATCACATCTTGATTTCTCAAGAAGATCTCCAGGGTATCTTCCACTCGCTGAAGAAGAAAAAGTCAGTCGGAATCGATGGTATACCGAACATTGTGCTTCGCCATCTTCCCCCTGAAGCGATCCAAATTTACACAACCCTGTTCAACAATGCGCTGAGTAATGCACATTACCCCACGCACTGGCAAACATTTGTTGTTCAACCGACCCCTAAACGGGACAAAGATAAGTCCATTCCGACAAATCTTCGGTCGATCAGTCTACTTCCCTGCATAAGCAAGGTTTTTGAAAAGATAGTCATTCGAGTTCTGAAGCAATGGGCTGATGAAAAGAAAATCATACCGGACAACCAGTTTGGATTCCGAGCGGGGCATGATACCATTAATGCCGCGTCAAAACTGGTGTCCGACATACAATGGAATAAAAACAAAAATCAGTGCACGGGTGCCTGCCTGATTGACTTGGAGAAGGCGTTCGACACCGTTTGGTTGGAGGGCCTCTTCCTCAAGCTGGTCAGGCTTGGCATAAGTAAACCATTGCTATACATGGTCTACGACACGATAACAGGTAGAAAGTTCGTTGTGAAAAATGGTGACGTAACTTCCACTACGGTCTTTAACATTACAAACGGTCTGCAACAGGGGGCCATCGGTTCCCCGATCTTGTTTTCCATATTCACTGCAGATGTCATAGGTTCCATGCCGCATTAAATTGCGTACGACGACGACCTAGTTGCGTACAGATCAGGTCCGATCTTGCAACGACTGGAAGTTGCTTATCAACTTCCAGAAATGCGAAACTAGTCTTTTCCGGACCCCGTTGGACAGGGCATCGCGGAATACGCGCCAAAACTGGCGTAAGTTCGGCATAGTTGACCCGCATGGTCGGCCGTCAGCTGTAAAAAGTGTAGTTAGATATCTAGGCATTTGGCTGGATCAATATCTGTATTTTGACAAGCATATAGATATTGCTCTGACGAAAGCCAGAAAAGCCTTTGCTGCGGCAAGAAGGTTGTTTTTCAGCAGCCAACTTGATACCAGAGTGAAGGTAATCTGCTACATGGCCCTAGTACGGCCCATTATGGTGTACGGTTGTCCATTGTGGTTCAACGTGAGTCCTTCCCAGATGGAAAAGATGAGGGTGTTCGAGAGGCAGTGTCTTAGGAGCTGTCTCCGTCTGTATCGCACACCCGAGTCTGAGTACAAGCAGTACTACCCTAACGAGGTCTTGTACAACGAGGCAAACGTGAATAGGGTAGATAATTTTATTATCAAACTAATCAGAAGCCACACTGCACGAGCTATGACCTCGTCCAACAGACAGGATCCACAAGGATGTCCTATCATCTTCCATGTCGTACGCCGAACAGTGGATAGGCGACTTCAATACGAACCGGATGTCGTTCGCACCCACGAGGATCTCCTCCGGTTCAGTAGAGCGATCCCCACTCGAGATAGGAAAGAGTCTGCCAAAGAACGGCAATTTTACTGGTGGTTACACAAAAACCAGCCTCCGCCACCGCTAGCATTTCCACAGGATCAGGTAGTTGACCATAGTGGCCAGCTTACATAGTTTTAAGGTAGCTTTAAGAGAACAAAAAAAAAAAAAGGGTCCATCACGGCGTATAAATTATATATGTTATGCATATACACAACATATACGCCATGGTGCACGTGTCCGTACTGTTACGGACATAGTTAAGATAGTATTAAGTTTTATCTTAGGGTAAGTTAGTGTTAGGTAGTGTAAGTAGTTAAGTTTAGCCAAGTTTTTTAAAAAGTTTTCACGGCAAAGAAAAAATGTAATAACAGATTGTCATAAAGACTAAAAAAAACGCAGATTAAGCCGATAGGCACAGTTATAACATTAGATTAGCTTAGAGTACCCGCATAGGGTCAGTAGGTTAGTATTAAGAACATTGTAAATTCTTAAGTTAGGTAAGCTAGATTTAAGTAATTTTGTCTAGCATGTAAGTAAAATATTTAAGGAGAAATAAAATTACATGAAAAAAAAAGATCGAAGGGGAAATTTTGCAAACATTGAAGCTTGCAATCTCTCCCACTACACAATACAAAGAGGAAATAAGAAGTGGTACGTGCACTTACACGTACCACACATATGAAAAGAGGGGATCGCATACAGCGTAGCCAAAATGAAGGCGAAACATACTCTCCCGGGATCTTCTCCCTTCTCAAACGTCAGATTACCTCAACCCCCCAAAAATATGCAATGAGAATCGCCAGCAATACTCACGCACAGAAGGATGGTGTGAATGTGACATAACCAATATGCAATAATATACACATAAGACATAACAAAATAAATTACCAGAAAATAAAAGAAAAACGATATACTCTATAAAACAGCAACACATTACGTGAATAATTAATAACGATCAACCATCGGGCGATCACATGATACATGTATGTACGTTGATAGGTGGAGTAAATAAAAGTAGTACATACCTTTGTGCTGTGCCAGAGCTCATGAGGATGACTGCACAGAGTGAGTGATGGGAGAGAGAGAGAGCGTCGTGGGAGGTAGCTAGTGCACTGGATGTGATTCCCCTTGCGCTGGCTACCAGGTATGAGAGAGATGCAGGGGGGGGAGGCCGCCAGTGCTATGGATGTGCTTTCCTCTGCACTGATAGCCAAGGCCCGCTGCACATACGCACGATTGAGAGAGTCGGCACACGCAGAGAAATGAAGTCACCACCGCCCCAAGAGAAGCTGGTCAGCGGGAGGTGCCATCGCGAATGCAGGAGAAAACTGCACGCGTGTTGGTGAGCGGAGTGGGTCACCGCGATCGCGGTTGAACCCGTGGATGTATTGGCGAAAGTGGAGGAGAAATGCTATGACGAAAATGATGTACTAATGCGTGCCGTTGCCGGCTCGCGCGATCGTGTGGGAGTGAATGTGTGATGGGCGTGTACGTACGGGTGTCGGGCATGGTATGTTAAAATTGATGTATCAAGAAAGTGTGGTGTGCGTATGGGTGGTATGCAAAATATTTGTACGATGTGTGGTAGAATGTGAAGAATGTGTGCGATGGAGCGAATGTGCATGAGTGTTGCTGGTGTGGTGGAAGATGGGAGGGGAATTCTATTGTAACAAAGGGAGAGAAAGACTTTCTGCGTTGCAATGGAATTTCCCCAAGATCAGTTTTGGTTCAACTTTTAAGGCGGACGCTCTGCCAACAGGAAAAAAGAATTTTGAAGAAATGAAAAGAACAGAAGTTAGAAGTGAAGAACAAAGGACTGTGAAAAAAAAGGTGACACTGGAGGAAGAACCAGCGGAGAAAAAAAAACGAGGACCAGGAACGAGAAAGGGAAGGAACGAGGACGACGACGAAGACCAGGGAAGGATTCCGGGAGAATCCGGGAATAGCGAGGTAGATCGCCGTTAAAACCCCAGATACGGATTTTTTTTTTTTTTTTTTTTTTTATAATTCATTTTTATTATTCAATTCATAATAAACTTACATACTAGACAAAAATGCTTAAAACTAGTTAGACGAACATTGTTTTTATTTCTAACTTACTGGCCCTAGGCGGGCACTCTAAGCTAAACTTAATCTTAATTTATGTCTTTTGACCTAACCTAAAAGAGTGAAATGCAAATGGAAATTTAAAAAGAACAACTTACTATAAAGAAAAAATTGGAAAACTTAATGATTGGACGGTTATTATAAAAACTTACAAACTACCTTACATTCTACCTTAAAATAAAACTTACAAGCTAACTTAAGCTAACCTACGTATATATGCATATACACATGTGTATACCCCTATACCCATGTGCATGCGCATATATCCTTAATATACACAATGTATACATGTATCGTCGTGTATACACATATACATTCTTTTTTTTTTTTTATATTTTGTATTTTGTATTTTTTTTTATTTATTTTTTTTTGTAGTTATATATATATATATATATATATATATATACATTTTTACAGAAATGCTGGTGCTGCCTAGCAACATCCCTAATGTACCGCCTGGATACTGCCGTGCTGAAACGGAGGAGAACCTCCTCAGCTCGTTGTGCGACGGAACGGTCGTGGTTGAGTCGCCCATCCACAGTCGATCTGGCTATGTGAAAAATGAGCGGTACCGCATTCATATCTTGTAACAGGCCGTACTTATCTAAATGGAGAAAAGCCTCTGGGGGAACGAAGCCGTTGTGGCGTACCCTTTCGTGGTGTTCTGGATTGGGGTAGTAAGCCCCTGAGATCAAGTTATTGGACGAGTTCATCGCTCTAGCAGTATGACCTCGAATCAACTTCAACAGGAAATTGTCCACTCTTATCAGGTTTGCCCTGTTGTATAAGACCTCATTGGAATAGAATTTTATGAGAGGGAGGAGCTGGACGCCCACATTCAAGCCCTCCAAATAAACTGAAGGCCAGAAGAGCAGCCAAAGAGGTTGCACAACAACAACAGCAGCAGCCAAAGCAGCAGAAACAACAACAGCAGCAGCAACAGCAACAACAGCAGCAACAACAACAGCAGCGGCCAAAGCAGCAGCAGCAACAACAACAACATCAAAAGAAGAAGGCACAGCAGAAGCAGCCGCAACAGCAGCAGCCAGCCAAAAAGGAGAGATGCCCTCCGATCAACGTCTTCGGACTGGAGACGAAGGACGTTGACATACTGTGTAAGTTGG
This sequence comes from Eristalis intricaria, assembly GCA_964034865.1. Lineage (NCBI taxonomy): Eukaryota > Metazoa > Arthropoda > Insecta > Diptera > Syrphidae > Eristalis > Eristalis intricaria. Next base: position 53,306,875 of record OZ035873.1, on the reverse strand, counting down.
CCACAAAAGAGTCATATTTTATTAAGCATAAGGGTCCACTACGGGTCTCTGTCCATTGCCTTACTAAGCATAAGGGACCCTTATTAAGCATAAGGGTCCACTACGGGTCTCTGTCCATTGCTTATCAATGACAGACTATCACGTAGTCAAAGAAAGGTTAGCGGTGTCGGAGGCTGAGTTTTTTTCGTACACTCCGAAAGGGGAAAAGGTGCAGACCATGCTCCTTAAGGACGTGAATCCCGACACTGATCCCGATGAGTTCCTCGCTATTCTGCGCCAAGCGCAGAGCGACGATGTCCAGGTCGTAGGGGTTAAGCCCTTCATCACGGCGGGATCGAGAAGGGATAATAGGAAACTTCCTTTCTTCCTAGTTCAGGCCACCCCAGACAGCAAACTAGAGAGCCTGAAAAAATTACCCATTTAGGCACTTGTCTGTTACATGGGAAACAATAAAAAAGACAAAGAACACACTCCAGCGTGGCATCGGCTGGGCGACCGGTTCAACAGACAGTGCCGAAAGTTACCCAGGTCCCTGTGGCCAGAAGCAAATTTGGATGTGCAGACGATCCTGCTCTCTATCCAGATGCAGATCGCTCAACTCCAAACCCAGTTCCAAAACCAATTACAAGAACAAGCAGAGCAAATAGATCTCATCTATTCGACGCTGTTTGGAGAGGCAAACGCAACAGCCTGCAGCCTTAAAATTCTAGCAGTGAATGTGAATTCACTGATCCGCCCTGAACGTCAATTAAAATATGTGAATGCTATCTATGCGACTGACAAGTCACGCATCAACCAATATTTCATTTCAGAGCTCGATACTCTTTTCACTAGCCTTCGACTGAGCTCGGAGGAGAACTACTATATCGTAGCCGGGGACTTGAACTCGAGGCATATAGAGTGGGGCAACGTGGTGCATAACACCAGGGGGACCTCATTGTATAACTGGTTGGTAGAACACAATGTTGAGTTCAATCTAGATTTGCTAGCAACCGATAGGCCATCGTATCCTAGAAGCGGGTCCTATCTGGATCTGATGCTATACTAGACGTGGAAAGACACACACGGAACTGTCTAACTGCTGTTGAGTACGAGAGTGATCACTGCGGGGTCTTCGCAGCTATTCAGCTCCCGAACGAGGTGGAAGGACTGGAGGAGTATGTCCAGAAGCACCCTTATAATTATAATAAGGCCCGCTGGCCACGCTTCTCTAGGACTTTATCCACAGAACTACGTTCGATTGGGATCAATCCACCGACAAACAGAAACCTGACGAACGAAGAGGTTGACAGGTACCTCATACAAATGGACGACGTATGACGACGATGTTTATCGAAATGCTACCATCGATGCACATCACGTGCACAAAAGTAGGCTGCTGTCAAGACTCAAACTCTTGCACAGGCGTTTTACAGATCCGGAAGTCAGAGCATTGAAGTCAGAGCATTGAAGATCAAGAACCTCCAACATTTAATACGTATAAACTATAGCTTAGCTATAAGCTTGCCCTGAGGCAACAAAATCCGGGCTGTACGATCCAACAACCCGGGTATGTTCCCGCAAGTAAATAAAATATTCCGGAGGAAAGATCAAAACGACATTCTGACCGTTTGACTTGCCAGGACGACACACAATGAATAATTACTGACTTCAATTGGCATCGATCTAGGCGGGGCAATGCTAGACAATGACTTCTTCGTGGTTGAAGATCCCCAAGAGAAGGTTACAGCTATTGGTGCAGTGTTCCAGAGAGTGTATACGGTCAACGAGGTTAGTAGGCCGAATCACGATCTGGAGAACAGAGCCCTGCTAAACCACTTCTATCTCCGCAATGAGATAAGTCAATGGCGATCAGAGAATCCAGGGTTCACCAGGTTCAATGACGAGAACATGGCACATAGTGCCGTCGCCAATGATGGGAATCACATCTTGATTTCTCAAGAAGATCTCCAGGGTATCTTCCACTCGCTGAAGAAGAAAAAGTCAGTCGGAATCGATGGTATACCGAACATTGTGCTTCGCCATCTTCCCCCCGAAGCGATCCAAATTTACACAACCCTGTTCAACAATGCGCTGAGTAATGCACATTACCCCACGCACTGGCAAACAGTTGTTGTTCAACCGACCCCTAAACGGGACAAAGATAAGTCCATTCCGACAAATCTTCGGTCGATCAGTCTACTTCCCTGCATAAGAAAGGTTTTTGAAAAGATAGTCATTCGAGTGCTGAAGCAATGGGCTGATGAAAAGAAAATCATACCGGACAACCAGTTTGGATTCCGAGCGGGGCATGATACCATTAATGCCGCGTCATAACTGGTGTCCGACATACAATGGAATAAAAACAAAAATCAGTGCACGGGTGCCTGCCTGATTGACTTGGAGAAGGCGTTCGACACCGTTTGGTTGGAGGGCCTCTTCCTCAAGCTGGTCAGGCTTGGCATAAGTAAACCATTGCTATACATGGTCTATGACATGATAACAGGTAGAAAGTTCGTTGTGAAAAATGGTGACGTAACTTCCACTACGGTCTTTAACATTACAGACGGTCTGCAACAGGGGGCCATCGGTTCCCCGATCTTGTTTTCCATATTCACTGCAGATGTCATAGGTTCCAAATTGCGTACGACGACGACCTAGTTGCGTACAGATCAGGTCCGATTTTGCGACGACTGGAAGTTGCTTATCAACTTCCAGAAATGCGAAACTAGTCTTTTCCGGACCCCGTTGGACAGGGCATCGCGGGATACGCGCCAAAACTGGCGTAAGTTCGGCATAGTTGACCCGCATGGTCGGCCGTCAGCTGTAAAAAGTGTAGTTAGATATCTAGGCATTTGGCTGGATCAATATCTGTATTTTGACAAGCATATAGATATTGCTCTGACGAAAGCCAGAAAAGCCTTTGCTGCGGCAAGAAGGTTGTTTTTCAGCAGCCAACTTGATACCAGAGTGAAGGTAATCTGCTACATGGCCCTAGTACGGCCCATTATGGTGTACGGTTGTCCATTGTGGTTCAACGTGAGTCCTTCCCAGATGGAAAAGATGAGGGTGTTCGAGAGGCAGTGTCTTAGGAGCTGTCTCCGTCTGTATCGCACACCCGAGTCTGAGTACAAGCAGTACTACCCTAACGAGGTCTTGTACAACGAGGCAAACGTGAATAGGGTAGATAATTTTATTATCAAACTAATCAGAAGCCACACTGCACGAGCTATGACCTCGTCCAACAGACAGGATCCACAAGGATGTCCTATCATCTTCCATGTCGTACGCCGAACAGTGGATAGGCGACTTCAATACGAACCGGATGTCGTTCGCACCCACGAGGATCTCCTCCGGTTCAGTAGAGCGATCCCCGCTCGAGATAGGAAAGAGTCTGCCAAAGAACGGCAATTTTACTGGTGGTTACACCAAAACCAGCCTCCGCCACCGCTAGCATTTCCACAGGATCAGGTAGTTGACCATAGTGGCCACCTTACATAGTTTTAAGGTAGCTTTAAGAGAACAAAAAAAAAAAAAGGGTCCATCACGGCGTATAAATTATATATGTTATGCATATACACAACATATACGCCATGGTGCACGTGTCCGTACTGTTACGGACATAGTTAAGATAGTATTAAGTTTTATCTTAGGGTAAGTTAGTGTTAGGTAGTGTAAGTAGTTAAGTTTAGCCAAGTTTTTTAAAAAGTTTTCACGGCAAAGATTAAGCCGATAGGCACAGTTATAACATTAGATTAGCTTAGAGTACCCGCATAGGGTCAGTAGGTTAGTATTAAGAACATTGTAAATTCTTAAGTTAGGTAAGCTAGATTTAAGTAATTTTGTCTAGCATGTAAGTAAAATATTTAAGGAGAAATAAAATTACATGAAAAAAAAAAGATCGAAGGGGAAATTTTGCAAACATTGAAGTTTGCAATCTCTCCCACTACACAATACAAAGAGGAAATAAGAAGTGGTACGTGCACTTACACGTACCACACATATGAAAAGAGGGGATCGCATACAGCGTAGCCAAAATGAAGGCGAAACATACTCTCCCGGGATCTTCTCCCTTCTCAAACGTCAGATTACCTCAACCCCCCAAAAATATGCAATGAGAATCGCCAGCAATACTCACGCACAGAAGGATGGTGTGAATGTGACATAACCAATATGCAATAATATACACATAAGACATAACAAAATAAATTACCAGAAAATAAAAGAAAAACGATATACTCTATAAAACAGCAACACATTACGTGAATAATTAATAACGATCAACCATCGGGCGATCACATGATACATGTATGTACGTTGATAGGTGGAGTAAATAAAAGTAGTACATACCTTTGTGCTGTGCCAGAGCTCATGAGGATGACTGCACAGAGTGAGTGATGGGAGAGAGAGAGAGCGTCGTGGGAGGTAGCTAGTGCACTGGATGTGATTCCCCTTGCGCTGGCTACCAGGTATGAGAGCGTTGCAGGGGGGAAGGCCGCCAGTGCTATGGATGTGCTTTCCTCTGCACTGATAGCCAAGGCCCGCTGCACATACGCACGATTGAGAGAGTCGGCACACGCAGAGAAATGAAGTCACCACCGCCCCAAGAGAAGCTGGTCAGCGGGAGGTGACATCGCGAATGCAGGAGAAAACTGCACGCGTGTTGGTGAGCGGAGTGGGTCACCGCGATCGCGGTTGAACCCGTGGATGTATTGGCGAAAGTGGAGGAGAAATGCTATGACGAAAATGATGTACTAATGCGTGCCGTTGCCGGCTCGCGCGATCGTGTGGGAGTGAATGTGTGATGGGCGTGTACGTACGGGTGTCGGGCATGGTATGTTAAAATTGATGTATCAAGAAAGTGTGGTGTGCGTATGGGTGGTATGCAAAATATTTGTACGATGTGTGGTAGAATGTGAAGAATGTGTGCGATGGAGCGAATGTGCATGAGTGTTGCTGGTGTGGTGGATGATGGGAGGGGAATTCTATTGTAACAAAGGGAGAGAAAGACTTTCTGCGTTGCAATGGAATTTCCCCAAGATCAGTTTTGGTTCAACTTTTAAGGCGGACGCTCTGCCAACAGGAAAAAAGAATTTTGAAGAAATGAAAAGAACAGAAGTTAGAAGTGAAGAACAAAGGACTGTGAAAAAAAGGTGACACTGGAGGAAGAACCAGCGGAGAAAAAAAAACGAGGACCAGGAACGAGAAAGGGAAGGAACGAGGACGACGACGAAGACCAGGGAAGGATTCCGGGATAATCCGGGAATAGCGAGGTAGATCGCCGTTACAACCCCAGATACGGATTTTTTTTTATTTTATTTTTTTTATAATTCATTTTTATTATTCAATTCATAATAAACTTACATACTAGACAAAAATGCTTAAAACTAGTTAGACGAACATTGTTTTTATTTCTAACTTACTGGCCCTAGGCGGGCACTCTAAGCTAAACTTAATCTTAATTTATGTCTTTTGACCTAACCTAAAAGAGTGAAATGCAAATGGAAATTTAAAAAGAACAACTTACTATAAAGAAAAAATTGGAAAACTTAATGATTGGACGGTTATTATAACAACTTACAAACTACCTTACATTCTACCTTAAAATAAAACTTACAAGCTAACTTAAGCTAACCTACGTATATATGCATATACACATGTGTATACCCCTATACCCATGTGCATGCGCATATATCCTTAATATACACAATGTATACATGTATCGTCGTGTATACACATATACATTCTTGTTTTTTTTTTATATTTTGTATTTTGTATTTTTTTTTATTTATTTTTTTTTGTAGTTATATACATATATATATATATATATATATACATTTTTACAGCTTACAAACTACCTTAAAACTACCCTAAGATATATAAGTCGGCCGTAGGTTGCGGCTGATAGATTTCTATCTAATCCGCCGCAAGACAGAGACCGACTGCGCCCCATAAGGAGGAACGCACTACCCTCTTTACCCCGGGTCTAAAGGGTTCGACGCTGGAGTTCCCTCTCTCCCCAGCCACCAGAAATGCTGGTGCTGCCTAGCAACATCCCTAATGTACCGCCTGGATACTGCCGTGCTGAAACGGAGGAGAACCTCCTCAGCTCGTTGTGCGACGGAACGGTCGTGGTTGAGTCGCCCATCCACAGTCGATCTGGCTATGTGAAAAATGAGCGGTACCGCATTCATATCTTGTAACAGGCCGTACTTATCTAAATGGAGAAAAGCCTCTGGGGGAACGAAGCCGTTGTGGCGTACCCTTTCGTGGTGTTCTGGATTGGGGTAGTAAGCCCCTGAGATCAAGTTATTGGACGAGTTCATCGCTCTAGCAGTATGACCTCGAATCAACTTCAACAGGAAATTGTCCACTCTTATCAGGTTTGCCCTGTTGTATAAGACCTCATTGGAATAGAATTTTATGTACTGGGACTCTGGAGTTCTATAATGGCGAAGACAAGCCCCAAGGCAAGCCTGTTCTTAATTAGCGATTTCAGTGTCCTAACTTCCTCGTCTCGTCTTTCCGTATACCGCCTGTACAAGGTTTTTAATCTTGACAGGAGTCTACTTTTTCGTTGGTGGAGTGCGTCAATTGTCGCATTGCGGTAAATGTTTTGGTTGTTTGTACGTATACACCGTGGTATCGTGCTGTCCATCGTTCGTTTGATTGTCTCGTCCAATTGAATTAGATACATGTCAATCTCTTCGTTTGACAAGTTTCTATTGGACGGTATGTGGAGCTCGTTCGAAGAGAGTGCTCGCGTCATTTGTCTGGAGAAGCGTGTCCATCGAGCCCTTCTGTAATTGTAGGGGTACGTTTGAACAAACTCTCCTTATTCCGTAATATCGTTAGGGATCTTGATTTCGGCACTGAGTCCGCAATGGTCACTGAGATACACGAATGTCTTCAAACAGTTTACCGTTTGTGCGTCTGTGTCTGTCAGCTGCAGTCTTGCGTCTAACAGCAGGAGAACCAGATAAGAGCCGCTCCTGGGGAACGACGAGATCTCTGTTGACTTCAAATCGAGTCTATACTCGACACTGTGCAAGCAAAACCAGCTGTAAAGCTGGTCCCCTCTGGTATTGGAAATCATGTTCCCCCAATATCCATGTCGGGCATTTAAGTCCCCGGCCAAAATAAAATAGTTCTCCTCCGAGTCCAGTCTTAGGCATCGGAAGAGAGAATCGAGCTCTGATATAGTCGTTCTGCAACTAGGGTAGCCGGAGGAATAGACCGACACCACATACAACCTCCTTCCACTGCGAAATCTTCGTACTTCACCACAATACACTACTTTATGTTTTATGTTATTCTTAATGAAGATCGCAACACCGCCTCCACCACTGGATTTGGGCCGGTCTCTTCTAATAACACTATAATTGCTGTGCTCCAGTATGCCTCTCCGAGTTAGCTTGGTTTCGCTAATCAGCATCAGCTCTGGGCTTTGGTCATCCAAAAGTTTATAGAGCTCGTTCTTTCGAGGGATCCCTATCAATGAATTTGCATTCACTGCAAGGATCTTGTAAGATAACTCGTTCGTCTGCAAAGCCATTAAAACGGTTGACGTGGTTGGTTCTGCAGTAGCGCCAGAATTTGGGCTACCCGCTCTTCTAACCGATCCATACGCCTTTCAATGGAGGATTTCCAATCCGGCGTTGGATCGTGTGCTCTAAGCACTGAAGATTGCGGCACTACCTTCGGTAGTTGCTGCTTTTCCGTGATCCTCTGGACGAGAGATAAGGGATGATAGACATATCCAACTTCGGCCATTTTTACCCCTAGCCCACAACGAAGATGTAGTGGTTATCCCTTGTATTTCACTTATACATTTACAACGCTCGTCAATTCACCACAATATGGCGGCCGATTCCTGAATTTCGTGGGAAAAAGCGGCAGATTCATGAATTTAGTGGGAATCCATGTACTTTCCATATAACGTACATGGGTATGTTGTTCGGAGGGTGTTCAAAAGTTGACTAGTATTTTTAAGGGAATTTTCTTACATTGTTATATGGACTTTTGTGAATAACAATGTATTGCAATGTCCATTTAACTGGAACTATTTGACCTTAAATTAATTCTTAAGTGTATATATAGCCTATTCATAAACCATACCTGACAAATTAACTCAAAAAATGAGGCCCGCTTTATACATTTAAATCATGAATTCTGAAAAACTCATGAATTCAATTTAAACAATTTGATAAGAACAATGGCAAGATATTGCACCTTTTACTAATGCTAAAAAATGTTTGTCAAAACATCTTATTTGTGATTCACGCTTCAATAATATTTTTATTATTGGTTAACTGAACGTGTGAATGTATTATTAATTTTTATTCATATGAAAAAATTCACACTATGTTGTGCATTCATAAATTATGTCCATGTATTTTGAGATTGTAAATTGCTGAAAGTTTTAATGAATCGACTTCATGAACATAAGCTTTGTTCGTTCGTTTACCCCTCCATACTGTGTTGAAAATTGAACACCGAAATTTGAAAAAACGTTCAAATAACGAGCGAATTTTCAAATAAGAACTCTAATTCACCCCATAACTAAGGTGGGGAAGGGTGTCAGCTGTCTTCACAGCTGTTCTCAAGAGCTCACACGTATTCACAGACAGGGGACAAAAAGCGTATAAAAAACGCTGTCAGATGAAATCAAGGGGCAAGGGAGGTAGAAGTTGGATATCTCTATTATAGGTTATCTCTGCTCTGGACAGACGACATTTGGGCGTAGGTCACTTGAGGGGTGACGGGTATGGCTGCCCCGAGTGGATTTTTCACTGGGGGCTGCTTCTGCAGAACCATTTTTGATTTTCGCTCTTGGAATTTAGGGCAACCCCGATAGTTAGCGGTGTGCCCCGCACTGTGGTTCTCACTGCACTTTATGCATCGAGGCTGCATTTGGCAGTTCGACGCGGCGTGCCCGAACCTTTGGCAACGGAAGCATTGGGCAATGCCATCGCGCCTTCTTATATTGTCCCACCCGCACTTGTGGTAATCTAAGAACTCAATTTTCTTTAGATTATCCACTTTGCTTTTGGGTGTAACCTGCACAATATAAAAGGGTAATTTCCGCCCCTCTCTCTTTGCCTTAACTGTGGTGAAAGGCTTGACCCCGACGTACTCAATTCCCTCGTACACTTGCTCTTTGAGCAGTTGGAGAAAAAAAAAAAACGAGTTGGCATGGAGGAGGAACATGGTTTTCAACGCAAAATTTCAACGGAAATTTCGCGGATGTAAAGGTGAGGTTTGTCGCGTGCAAATTGCATGCGACAAAAATGTATGTTGATTTGTCGTGCAATTGTTGGTCCGTCTCGGTGAGGTAAAGGAAAACTCCCGATCCCTCACTAAATCTCGACGCCCCTGTTGTTTTGTCTGCACGGGACCTTACACGACGATCGGGTTCGTGGAGCGAGGGGTACTTGTCCGTAAGAGAGTACACCACGAGTACCATAAGATCGAAGGGGAAATTTTGCAAGCATTGAAGTTTGCAATCTCTCCCACTACACAATACAAAGAGGAAATAAGAAGTGGTACGTGCACTTACACGTACCACACATATGAAAAGAGGGGATCGCATACAGCGTAGCCAAAATGAAGGCGAAACATACTCTCCCGGGATCTTCTCAATTCTCAAACGTCAGATTACCTCAACCCCCCAAAAATATGCAATGAGAACCGCCAGCAATACTCACGCACAGAAGGATGGTGTGAATGTGACATAACCAATATGCAATAATATACACATAAAACATAACAAAATAAATTACCAGAAAATAAAAGAAAAACGATATACTCTATAAAACAGCAACACATTACGTGAATAATTAATAACGATCAACCATCGGGCGATCACATGATACATGTATGTACGTTGATAGGTGGAGAAAATAAAAGTAGTACATACCTTTGGGCTGTGCCAGAGCTCATGAGGATGACTGCACAGAGTGAGTGATGGGAGAGAGAGAGAGCGTCGTGGGAGGTAGCTAGCGCACTGGATGTGATTCCCTTTGCACTGGCTACCAGGTATGAGAGAGATGCAGGGGGGAGGCCGCCAGTGCTATGGATGTGCTTTCCTCTGCACTGATAGCCAAGGCCCGCTGCACATACACACGATTGAGAGAGTCGGCACACGCAGAGAAATGAATTCACCACCGCCCCAAGAGAAGCTGGTCAGCGGGAGGTGCCATCGCGAATGCAGGAGATAACTGCACGCGTGTTGGTGAGCGGAGTGGGTCACCGCGATCGCGGTTGAACCCGTGGATGTATTGGCGAAAGTGGAAGATAAATGCTATGACGAAAATGATGTACTAATGCGTGCCGTTGCCGGCTCGCGCGATCATGTGGGAGTGAATGTGTGATGGGCGTGTACGTACGGGTGTCGGGCATGGTATGTTAAAATTGATGTATCAAGAAAGTGTGGTGTGCGTATGGGTGGTATGCAAAATATTTGTACGATGTGTGGTAGAATGTGAAGAATGTGTGCGATGGAGCGGATGTGCATGAGTGTTGCTGGTGTGGTGGAAGATGGGACGGGAATTCTATTGTAACAAAGGGAGAGAAAGACTTTCTGCGTTGCAATGGAATTTCCCCAAGATCAGTTTTGGTTCAACTTTTAAGGCGGACGCTCTGCCAACAGGAAAAAAGAATTCTGAAGAAATGAAAAGAACAGAAGTGAGAAGTGAAGAACAAAGGACTGTGAAAAAAAAGGTGACACTGGAGGAAGAACCAGCGGAGAAAAAAAACGAAGACCAGGAACGAGAAAGGGAAGGAACGAGGACGACGACGAAGACCAGGGAAGGATTCCGGGAGAATCCGGGAATAGCGAGGGAGATCGCCGTTACAACCCCAGATACGGATTTTTTTTTATTTTTTTTATAATTCATTTTTATTATTCAATTCATAATAAACTTACATACTAGACAAAAATGCTTAAAACTAGTTAGAAGAAACATTGTTTTTATTTCCAACTTACTGGCCCTAGGCGGGCACTCTAAGCTAAACTTAATCTTAATTTATGTCTTTTGACCTAACCTAAAAGAGTGAAATGCAAATGGAAATTTAAAAAGAACAACTTACTATTAAGAAAAAATTGGAAAACTTAATGATTGGACGGTTTTTATAAAAACTTACAAACTACCTTACATTCTACCTTAAAATAAAACTTACAAGCTAACTTAAGCTAACCTACGTATATATGCATATACACATGTGTATACCCCTATACCCATGTGCATGCGCATATATCCTTAATTTACACAATGTATACATGTATCGTCGTGTATACACATATACATTCTTTTTTTTTTATATTTTGTATTTTGTATTTTTTTTTATTTATTTTTTTTTGTAGTTATATATATATATATATATATATATATATATATATATATATATATATATATATACATTTTTACAGAAATGCTGGTGCTGCCTAGCAACATCCCTAATGTACCGCCTGGATACTGCCGTGCTGAAACGGAGGAGAACCTCCTCAGCTCGTTGTGCGACGGAACGGTCGTGGTTGAGTCGCCCATCCACAGTCGATCTGGCTATGTGAAAAATGAGCGGTACCGCATTCATATCTTGTAACAGGCCGTACTTATCTAAATGGAGAAAAGCCTCTGGGGGAACGAAGCCGTTGTGGCGTACCCTTTCGTGGTGTTCTGGATTGGGGTAGTAAGCCCCTGAGATCAAGTTATTGGACGAGTTCATCGCTCTAGCAGTATGACCTCGAATCAACTTCAACAGGAAATTGTCCACTCTTATCAGGTTTGCCCTGTTGTATAAGACCTCATTGGAATAGAATTTTATGTACTGAGACTCTGGAGTTCTATAATGGCGAAGACAAGCCCCAAGGCAAGCCTGTTCTTAATTAGCGATTTCAGTGTCCTAACTTCCTCGTCTCGTCTTTCCGTATACCGCCTGTACAAGGTTTTTAATCTTGACAGGAGTCTACTTTTTCGTTGGTGGAGTGCGTCAATTGTCGCATTGCGGTAAATGTTTTGGTTGCTTGTACGTATATACCGTGGTATCGTGCTGTCCATCGTTCGTTTGATTGTCTCGTCCAATTGAATTAGATACATGTCAATCTCTTCGTTTGACAAGTTTCTATTGGACGGTATGTGGAGCTCGTTCGAAGAGATTGCTCTCGTCATTTGTCTGGAGAAGCGTGTCCATCGTGCCCTTCTGTAATTGTAGGGGTACGTTTGAACAAACTCTCCTAATTCCGCAATATCGTTAGGGATCTTGATTTCGGCACTGAGTCCGCAATGGTCACTGAGATACACGAATGTCTTCAAACAGTTTACCGTTTGTGCGTCTGTGTCTGTCAGCTGCAGTCTTGCGTCTAACAGCAGGAGATCCAGATAAGAGCCGCTCCTGGGGAACGACGAGATCTCTGTTGACTTCAAATCGAGTCTATACTCGACACTGTGCAAGCAAAACCAGCTGTAAAGCTGGTCCCCTCTGGTATTGGAAACCATGTTCCCCCAATATCCATGTCGGGCATTTAAGTCCCCGGCCAAAATAAAATAGTTCTCCTCCGAGTCCAGCCTTAGGCATCGGAAGAGAGAATCGAGCTCTGATATAGTCGTTCTGGAACTAGGGTTGCCGGAGCAGTAGACCGACACCGCATACAACCTCCTTCCACTGCGGAGCGAAATGCACACGATGCAGGCCTCCAACTCCTGAAATCTTCGTACTTCACCACTATACACTACTTTATGTTTTATGTTATTTTTAATGAAGATCGCAACACCGCCTCCACCACTGGAATTGGGCCGGTCTCTTCTAATAACACTATAATTGCTGTGCTCCAGTATGCCTCTCTCTTGTCAGCTGCTCCCTTTTGCCCCAGAGGTCAATTCTCCGCACTGTGGTTCTCACTGCACTTTACGCATCGAGGCTGCATTTGGCAGTTCGACGCGGCGTGCCCGAACCTTTGGCAACGGAAGCATTGGGCAATGCCATCGCGCCTTCTTATATTGTCCCACTCGCACTTGTGGTAATCTAAGAACTCAATTTTCTTTAGGTTATCCACTTTGCTTGTGGGTGTAACCTGCATAATATAAAAGGGTAATTTCCGCCCCTCTCTCTTTGCCTTAACTGTGGAGACTGGCATTTTTCCCTTTTTGGAGTAAACGAAAAGAACTCCAAAGGCGATCTCTTTAAGAATATTTTTAGAGTATTGTAATCTTCCACTGTCTTGCAGTGGATTGCGTTCTTATCAACGCCTTTACATCTACTGATAAAAAATTTACCTGAACCTACGGCCTCCTTACACATCTTGGCATTTTGTTCAATATCCGCCTTGTAGATATTGATTGGCGGCACTTTTTCTTTCTTCTGGGGCTGCTGCTGTTGAGTTGCTGGTTGCTGCTGTTGTTTTACTTTTTGTTGTTCTTAATATACACAATGTATACATGTATCGTCGTGTATACACATATACATTCTTGTTTTTTTTTTATATTTTGTATTTTGTATTTTTTTTTTATTTTTTTTTTGTAGTTATATATATATATATATATATATATACATTTTTACAGCTTACAAACTACCTTAAAACTACCCTAAGATATATAAGTCGGCCGTAGGTTGCGGCTGATAGATTTCTATCTAATCCGCCGCAAGACAGAGACCGACTGCGCCCCATAAGGAGGAACGCACTACCCTCTTTACCCCGGGTCTAAAGGGTTCGACGCTGGAGTTCCCTCTCTCCCCAGCCACCAGAAATGCTGGTGCTGCCTAGCAACATCCCTAATGTACCGCCTGGATACTGCCGTGCTGAAACGGAGGAGAACCTCCTCAGCTCGTTGTGCGACGGAACGGTCGTGGTTGAGTCGCCCATCCACAGTCGATCTGGCTATGTGAAAAATGAGCGGTACCGCATTCATATCTTGTAACAGGCCGTACTTATCTAAATGGAGAAAAGCCTCTGGGGGAACGAAGCCGTTGTGGCGTACCCTTTCGTGGTGTTCTGGATTGGGGTAGTAAGCCCCTGAGATCAAGTTATTGGACGAGTTCATCGCTCTAGCAGTATGACCTCGAATCAACTTCAACAGGAAATTGTCCACTCTTATCAGGTTTGCCCTGTTGTATAAGACCTCATTGGAATAGAATTTTATGTACTGAGACTCTGGAGTTCTATAATGGCGAAGACAAGCCCCAAGGCAAGCCTGTTCTTAATTAGCGATTTCAGTGTCCTAACTTCCTCGTCTCGTCTTTCCGTATACCGCCTGTACAAGGTTTTTAATCTTGACGGGAGTCTACTTTTTCGTTGGTGGAGTGCGTCAATTTTCGCATTGCGGTAAATGTTTTGGTTGTTTGTACGTATATACCGTGGTATAGTGCTGTCCATCGTTCGTTTGATTGTCTCGTCCAATTGAAATAGATACATGTCAATCTCTTCGTTTGACAAGTTTCTATTGGACGGTATGTGGAGCTCGTTCGAAGAGATTGCTCTCGTCACTTGTCTGGAGAAGCGTGTCCATCGTGCCCTTCTGTAATTGTAGGGGTACGTTTGAACAAACTCTCCTAATTCCGCAATATCGTTAGGGATCTTGATTTCGGCACTGAGTCCGCAATGGTCACTGAGATACACGAATGTCTTCAAACAGTTTACCGTTTGTGCGTCTGTGTCTGTCAGCTGCAGTCTTGCGTCTAACAGCAGGAGATCCAGATAAGAGCCGCTCCTGGGGAACGACGAGATCTCTATTGACTTCAAATCGAGTCTATACTCGACACTGTGCAAGCAAAACCAGCTGTAAAGCTGGTCCCCTCTGGTATTGGAAACCATGTTCCCCCAATATCCATGTCGGGCATTTAAGTCCCCGGCCAAAATAAAATAGTTCTCCTCCGAGTCCAGCCTTAGGAATCGGAAGAGAGAATCGAGCTCTGATATAGTCGTTCTGGAACTAGGGTTGCCGGAGCAGTAGACCGACACCGCATACAACCTCCTTCCACTGCGGAGCGAAATGCACACGATGCAGGCCTCCAACTCCTGAAATCTTCGTACTTCACCACTATACACTACTTTATGTTTTATGTTATTTTTTATGAAAATCGCAACACCGCCTCCACCACTGGAATTGGGCCGGTCTCTTCTAATAACACTATAATTGCTGTGCTCCAGTATGCCTCTCTCTTGTCAGCTGCTCCCTTTTGCCACAGAGGTCAATTCTCCGCACTGTGGTTCTCACTGCACTTTACGCATCGAGGCTGCATTTGGCAGTTCGACGCGGCGTGCCCGAACCTTTGGCAACGGAAGCATTGGGCAATGCCATCGCGCCTTCTTATATTGTCCCACTCGCACTTGTGGTAATCTAAGAACTCAATTTTCTTTAGATTATCCACTTTGCTTGTGGGTGTAACCTGCATAATATAAAAGGGTAATTTCCGCCCCTCTCTCTTTGCCTTAACTGTGAAGACTGGTATTTTTCCCTTTTTGGAGTAAACGAAAAGAACTCCAAAGGCGATCTCTTTAAGAATATTTTTAGAGTATTGTAATCTTCCACTGTCTTGCAGTGGATTGCGTTCTTATCAACGCCTTTACATCTACTGATAAAAAATTTACCTGAACCTACGGCCTCCTTACACATCTTGGCATTTTGTTCAATATCCGCCTTGTAGATATTGATTGGCTGCACTTTTTCTTTCTTCTGGGGCTGCTGCTGTTGAGTTGCTGGTTGCTGCTGTTGTTTTACTTTTTGTTGTCGCTGTTTTGTTGCTGGTCGCTGTGTAGCTGAGCGCTGTTGTGTTGCTGGTCGCTGATGTTGCAGAACAGCTGGCAGCTGTTGTGTTTCTGGCCGGTGTTGTTGCTGGGTTACTTGCAGTTGTTGTTCTTGATCAGTTGCTGGTTGTTGTTGCTGCGCTGCAGCCCTCTTATGTTGCTGCTTCATTTTTGGTTGCGGCTTAATTGCCACTTGTTGTTGCTGTTTCTGCTGATCCAGCATTCTCCTCGCTGTCTTCGCTTTCAGCTCTCTGATTTCATGCAGGAGTCGCTGAATTTTCTCCTGCATGTCGTCCACTAATGGGTCCTTCATTCGAAGTACCCGCTCAACTTCACCTCCTGTGTCGGAGGAGAGCGAGTCAAAGCTGTTGCTGCTGACAGCGAACAGGCCTGCCCCTCCATCCGACACGTATTGAAAGGTGTCTTCATCGGACTCGGCTGCTTATGTACTAGCCGCTTCACTTTGCTCCCCCCCCCCCCCCCCCCCCCCCCCCCCCCCCCCGCAACCCATCGTGAGTTGCGTTGGTGTTGCGGCGCTTGACATTTTTGGGAGAAGTTTTCTTTCTCTTCCTTTTTGTGCCTTCTTGGGCAACTACTGACTGGTGACTTGATTCTGCCACTGGTTGATCTGGGTCATTGTCCGCTTCTAAGAGCGCGGACCGCTCGTTTGATTCCATTTTTTCCACTCAATTGCTTATTATGTAAGTGATTTACACAACGAGGAGAAATGAGAAGAAAAAAAAAAAAATTTTTTTGTACCTGTCCCCGATGGGGCTCGAACCTGTAGAGTCTGGAGCACTGACTCTTTTTTTTTTCCATGTAACTTTATTTGTTCTGAAATATTTTACTTACATGCTAGACAAAATTACTTAAATCTAGCTTACCTAGCTTAAGAATTTACAATGTTCTTAATACTAACATACTGACCCTATGCGGGTACTCTAAGCTAATCTAATCTATGTTATAACTGTGCCTTTCGGCTTAATCTGCGTTTTTTTAGTCTTTACGACAATCTGTTATTACATTTTTCTTTGCCAAGAAAACTTTTAAAAAACTTGACTAAACTTAACTACTTACACTACCTAATACTAACTTAACCTAACATAAAACTTAATACTATCTTAACTATGTCCGTAACAGTAAGGACACGTGCACCAGGGCGTATATGTTGTGTATATGCCTAACATATATAATTTATACGCCGTGATGCACCTTTTTTTGTTTTTGATTCATATATTGTTTTTTTTTTTTTGGTTTTGTTGTTTTATTAATTTTTTTGGATTTTATTGTTTTTTTTTTCTCTTAATATCTACCTCAGAAACTATGTAAGCTGGCCACTATGGTCAGCTATCTGATCTTCTTGAAAAGCTAGCGGTGGCGGAGGCTGGTTTTGGTGTAACCACCAGTAAAATTGCCGTTCTTTGGCAGACTCTTTCCTATCTCGAGCGGGGATCGCTCTACTGAACCGGAGGAGATCCTCGTGGGTGCGAACGACATCCGGTTCGTATTGAAGTCGCCTATCCACTGTTCGGCGTACGACATGGAAGATGATAGGACATCCTTGTGGATCCTGTATAAGGCCAATTGTGTCTAGATAGAGGAATGCTTCGGGAGGAATAAAGCCGTTAAGGCGCACCCTTTCATGGTACATACTATTGGGGTAGTAAGCCCCAAAGATCAAATATTCACGTTTGCCTCGTTGTACAGGACCTCGTTAGGGTAGTACTTCTTGTACTCAGACTCGGGTGTGCGATACAGACGGAGACAGCTCCTAAGACACTGCCTCTCGAACACCCTCATCTTTTCCATCTGGGAAGGACTCACGTTGAACCACAATGGACAACCGTACACCATAATGGGCCGTACTAGGGCCATATAGCAGATTACCTACACTCTGGTATCAAGTTGGCTGCTGAAAAACAACCTTCTTGCCGCAGCAAAGGCTTTTCTGGCTTTCGTCAGAGCAATATCTATATGTTTGTCAAAATACAGATATTGATCCAGCCAAATGCCTAGATATCTAACTACACTTTTTACAGCTAACGGCCGACCATGCGGGTCAACTATGCCGAACTTACGCCAGTTTTGGCGCGTATCGCGCGTTGCCCTATCCAACGGGGTCCGGAAAAGACTAGTTTCGCACTTCTGGAAGTTGATAAGCAGCTTCCAGTCGTCGCAAAATCTCTGGATTTTCTCGAAGTCACGCTGCAACAAGATGTTTATTAACACGACCTTCGGACCTGATCTGTACGCAACTAGGTCGTCGGCGTACGCAAATAAGTGTGGCCTATAAGATCTGCATTGAATATAGAAAACAAAATCGGGGAACCGATGGCCCCCTGTTGCAGACCGTTTTTAATGTTAAAGACCGTAGTGGAAGTTACGTCACCATTTTTCAAAACGAACTTTCTACCTGTTATCATGTCACAGACCATGTATAGCAATGGTTTACTTATGCCAAGCCTGACCAGCTTGAGGAAGAGGCCCTCTAACCAAACGGTGTCGAATGCCTTCTCCAAGTCAATCAGGCACTGATTTTTGTTTTTATTCCATTGTATGTCGGACGCCAGTTTTGACGCGGCATTAATGGTATCATGCCCCGCTCGGAATCCGAACTGGTTGTCCGGTATGATTTTCTTTTCATCAGCCCATTGCTTCAGAACTCGAATGACTATCTTTTCAAAAACCTTGCTTATGCAGGGAAGTAGACTGATCGACCGAAGATTTGTCGGAATGGACTTATCTTTGTCCCGTTTAGGGATCGGTTGAACAACAGCTGTTTTCCAGTGCGTGGGGTAATGTGCATTACTCAGCGCATTGTTGAACAAGGTTGTGTAAATTTGGACGGCTTCGGGGGGAAGATGGCGAAGCACAATGTTCGGTATTCCATCGATTCCCACTGACTTTTTCTTCTTCAGCGAGTGGAAAAGAGATCTTCTTGAGAAATCAAGATGTGATTCCCATCATTGGCAACGGCACTATGTGCCATGTTCTCGTCATTGAACCTGGTGAAACCTGGATTCTCTGATCGCCATTGACTTATCTCATTGCGGAGATAGAAGTGGTTTAGCAGGGCTCTGTTCTCCAGATCGTGATTCGGCCTCCTAACCTCGTTGACCGTATACACTCTCTGGAACACTGCACCAATAGCTGTAACCTTCTCCTGGGGATCTTCCACCGCAAAGAAGTTATTGTCTAGCACTGCCTCATCTGGATCAATGCCAACTGAAGTCAGTAAGTGTTCGTTGTCTGTCGTCCTGGGAAGCCTTACGATTTGAATGTCGTTTTGATCTTTCCTCCGAAATATTTTATTTACTTGCGGGAACATACCCGGGTTGTTGGATCTTACAGCCCGGATTTTGTTGCCCCAGTGCAAGCTTATAGCCAAGCTATAGTTTATGCGTATTAACTGTTGGAGGTTCTTGATCTCCGACTTCAATGCTCTGACTTCCGCGTTTTGCGGATCTGTAAAACGCCTGTGCAAGAGTTTGAGTCTTGACAGCAGCCTACTTTTGTGCACGTGAAGTGCGTCGATGGTAGCATTTCGATAAACATCGCTGTTGTCGATTTGAACTACCTTCGGAATTGTTTTGTCCATCGTACGTTTGACTACGTCGTCCATTTGTATGAGCTACCTGTCAACCTCTTCGTTCGTCAGGTTTCTGTTTTTCGGCGGATTGATCCCACTCGAACGTAGTTCTGTGGATAAAGTCCTGGAGAAGCGTGGCCAGCGGGCTTTATTATAATTATAAGGGTGCCTCTGGACATACTCCTCCAGTCCTTCCACCTCGTTCGGGAGCTGAATAGCTGCGAAGAGCCCGCAGTGATCACTCTCGTACTCAACAGCAGTTAGACAGTTCCGTTTGTGTCTTTCCACGTCTAGTATAGCATCAGATCCAGATAGGACCCGCTTCTAGGATACGATGGCCTATCGGTTGCTAGCAAATCTAGATTCAACTCAACATTGTGTTCTACCAACCAGTTATACAATGAGGTCCCCCTGGTGTTATGCACCAAGTTGCCCCACTCTATATGCCTCGAGTTCAAGTCCCCGGCTACAATATAGTAGTTCTCCTCCGAGCTCAGTCGAAGGCTAGTGAAAAGAGTATCGAGCTCTGAAATGAAATATTGGTTGATGCGTGACTTGTCAGTCGCATAGATAGCATTCACATATAGCCGCTTACCACCCCGAAGGGATGCGTGCGATACACGTTTCTATGGCCTGGAATCTCCGCACTTCACCGCTATACACGACCTTATGAAAAAGGCCTTTTTTATTAAGAGCGCGACTCCACCAGCTAGGTAGCTTCGATCTCTTCGAATGATATTGTAATTTTTGTACCTGATTGGGTGCGTCTGGCTTAGCTTAGTTTCGCAAACCATCAACACATCAGGATTATGGGTCTGCAACAAGTTACCGAAATTTAATTGACGTTCAGGGCGGATCAGTGAATTCACATTCACTGCTAGAATTTTAAGGCTGCAGGCTGTTGCGTTTGCCTCTCCAAACAGCGTCGAATAGATGAGATCTATTTGCTCTGCTTGTTCTTGTAATTGGTTTTGGAACTGGGTTTGGAGTTGAGCGATCTGCATCTGGATAGAGAGCAGGATCGTCTGCACATCCAAATTTGCTTCTGGCCACAGGGACCTGGGTAACTTTCGGCACTGTGTGTTGAACCGGTCGCCCAGCCGATGCCACGCTGGAGTGTGTTCTTTGTCTTTTTTATTGTTTCCCATGTAACAGACAAGTGCCTAAATGGGTAATTTTTTCAGGCTCTCTAGTTTGCTGTCTGGGGTGGCCTGAACTAGGAAGAAAGGAAGTTTCCTATTCTCCTTTCTCGATCCCGCCGTGATGAAGGGCTTAACCCCTACGACCTGGACATCGTCGCTCTGCGCTTGGCGCAGAATAGCGAGGAACTCATCGGGATCAGTGTCGGGATCCACGTCCTTAAGGAGCATGGTCTGCACCTTTTCCCCTTTCGGAGTGTACGAAAAAAACTCAGCCTCCGACACCGCTAACCTTTCTTTGACTACGTGATAGTCTGTCATTGATAAGCAATGGACAGAGACCCGTAGTGGACCCATATGCTTAATAAGGGTCCCTTATGCTTAGTAAGGCTATGGACAGAGACCCGTAGTGGACCCTTATGCTTAATAAAATATGACTCTTTTGTGGCCAACTTACACAGTATGTCAACGTCCTTCGTCTCCAGTCCGAAGACGTTGATCGGAGGGCATCTCTCCTTTTCGGCTGGCTGCTGCTGTTGCGGCTGCTTCTGCTGTGCCTTCTTCTTTTGATGTTGTTGTTGTTGCTGCTGCTGCTTTGGCCGCTGCTGTTGTTGTTGCTGCTGTTGTTGTTGTTGCTGCTGCTGTTGTTGTTTCTGCTGCTTTGGCTGCTGCTGTTGTTGTTGCTGCTTTTTCGGCTGCTGCTGTTGTTGTTGTGCAACCTCTTTGGCTGCTCTTCTGGCCTTCAGTTTATTTGGAGGGCTTGAATGTGGGCGTCCAGCTCCTCCCTCTCTCGCTGGCTTTTTTCCAGCCGCTCACGGTCCTCTTCCTCTTCGTCCTCCGATTCAGAGGACGTTAGCGTGAGGAAGGGATTCTCTCTCCCGCTGAAGGAGAATCTCCCCTCCCCTTCTGTCGACTCGTACTCGACGTCGTCGACCATCGGTTGCTGCCTTTTGGCTGCTGCTGCTGTAGTTGTGGCTACAGTTGTTGTTGTTCTTGTTGCTGCTGCAAATGATGTTGCGGCTTTGGTCGCAATTTTTGTGTCCGCTGAACCCAGGCTGGAACGGCGCTTCACAAGGTTGGGCTGTGGTTGGAGCTCTTCCTCCTCTTCTTTCTCAACTCATCTTGTGTTGCCTGGTGGCCTGATGTCCCAGCCACCGGTACAACATCACCCGATTTTTCGAGCTCGGGTCGCTCCACTTGCTCCATCGCACTTTTTTGGTCACACTTAGTGTCTTTTTTTTTATTTAATTTGAAAAAAAGGGAAGATTTCAATTTCACTTCGGGATTCGAACCCGGCACCGCGAAGTCACCGGCGATCACTTTTTTTTTTTTTTTAATGCAATTTTATTTAATTCATTTTATATTTCTTACTTGCTAGACAAAAAAACTAGCTTAACTAACTTAAGAATTCCAATTGTTCTTAATACTAACCTACTGACCCTATGCGGGTACTCTAAGCTAATCTAATCTATGTAATAAATGTGCCTTTCGGCTTAATCTACGTTTTTTTTTTAGTCTTTAGTGACAATCTTCTATTTATTTATTACTTTGCCAAGAAAACTTATAAAAAACTAGGCTAAACCTAACTACTTAACAAACCTTATACTAACTTACCCTAAAATAAAACTTAATACTATCTTAACTATGTCCGTAACAGTACGGACACGTGCCCCAGGGCACGCCGTGATGCACTTTTTTTTTGTTTTTGATTCATATATTGTTTTTTTTTTTGGTTTTGTTGTTTTATTAATTTTTTTGGATTTTTTCTCTTAATATCTACCTTAGAAATGATGTAAGCTGGCCACTATGGTCAGCTATCTGATCCTCTTGAAAAGCTAGCGGTGGCGGAGGCTGGTTTTGGTGTAACCACCAGTAAAATTGTCGTTCTTTGGCAGACTCTTTACTATCTCGAGCGGGGATCGCTCTACTGAACCGGAGGAGATCCCCGTGGGTGCGAACGACATCCGGTTCGTATTGAAGTCGCCTATCCACTGTTCGGCGTACGACATGGAAGATGATAGGACATCCTTGTGGATCCTGTATTAGGCCAATTGTGTCTAGATAGAGGAATGCTTCGGGAGGAATAAAGCCGTTAAGGCGCACCCTTTCATGGTACATACTATTGGGGTAGTAAGCCCCAAAGATCAGACTGTTGGACGAGGTCATAGCTCGTGCAGTGTGCCTTCTGATTAGTTTAATAATAAAATTATCTACCCTATTCACGTTTGCCTCGTTGTACAAGACCTCGTTAGGGTAGTACTTCTTGTACTCAGACTCGGGTGTGCGATACAGACGGAGACAGCTCCTAAGACGCTGCCTCTCGAACACCCTCATCTTTTCCATCTGGGAAGGACTCACATTGAACCACAATGGACAACCGTACACCATAATGGGCCATACTAGGGCCATGTAGCAGATTACCTTCACTCTGGTATCAAGTTGGCTGCTGAAAAACAACCTTCTTGCCGCAGCAAAGGCTTTTCTGGCTTTCGTCAGAGCAATATCTATATGTTTGTCAAAATACAGATATTGATCCAGCCAAATGCCTAGATATCTGACTACACTTTTTACAGCTAACGGCCGACCATGCGGGTCAACTATGCCGAACTTACGCCAGTTTTGGCACGTATCCCGCGTTGCCCTGTCCAACGGGGTCCGGAAAAGACTAGTTTCGCATTTCTGGAAGTTGATAAGCAACTTTCAGTCGTCGCAAAATCGCTGGATTTTCTCGAAGTCACGCTGCAACAAGATGTTTATTACCTCGACCTTTGGACCTGATCTGTACGCAACTAGGTCGTCGGCCTACGCAATTAAGTGCGGCATGGAACCTATAAGATCTGCAGTGAATATGGAAAACAGGATCGGGGAACCAATGGCCCCCTGTTGCAGACCGTTTTTAATGTTAAAGACCGTAGTGGAAGTTACGTCACCATTTTTCACAACGAACTTTCTACCTGTTATCATGTCATAGATCATGTATAGCAATGGTTTACTTATGCCAAGCCTGACCAACTTGAGGAAGAGGCCCTCTAACCAAACGGTGTCGAACGCCTTCTCCAAGTCAATCAGGCAGGCACCTGTGCACTGATTTTTGTTTTTATTCCATTGTATGTCGGACACCAGTTTTGACGCGGCATTAATGGTATCATGCCCCGCTCGGAATCCGAACTGGTTGTCCGGTATGATTTTCTTTTCATCAGCCCATTGCTTCAGAACTCGAATGACTTTCTTCTCAAAAACCTTGCTTATGCAGGGAAGTAGACTGATCGACCGAAGATTTGTCGGAATGGACTTATCTTTCGGATCGGTTGAACAACAGCCGTTTTCCAGTGCGTGGGGTAATGTGCATTACTCAGCGCATTGTTGAACAGGGTTGTGTAAGTTTGGACCGCTTCGGGGGGAAGATGGCGAAGCACAATGTTCGGTATTCCATCGATTCCCACTGACTTTTTCTTCTTCAGCGAGTGGAAGATACCCTGGAGATCTTCTTGAGAAATCAAGATGTGATTCCCATCATTGGCGACGGCACTATGTGCCATGTTCTCGTCATTGAACCTGGTGAACCCTGGATTCTCTGATCGCCATTGACTTATCTCATTGTGGAGATAGAAGTGGTTTAGCAGGGCTCTGTTCTCCAGATCGTGATTCGGCCTACTAACCTCGTTGACCGTATACACTCTCTGGAACACTGCACCAATAGCTGTAACCTTTTCCTGGGGATCTTCCACCGCAAAGAAGTCATTGTCTAGCACTGCATCATCTGGATCGATGCCAACTGAAGTCAGTAAGTGTTCGTTGTCTGTCGTCCTGGGAAGTCTTACGATTTGAATGTCGTTGGTTGTTGGATCGTACAGCCCGGATTTTGTTGCCCCAGTGTAAGCTTATAGCCAAGCTATAGTTTATTCGAATTAACTGTTGGAGGTTCTTGATCTCCGACTTCAATGCTCTGACTTCCGCGTTTTGCGGATCTGTAAAACGCCTGTGCAAGAGTTTGAGTCTTGACAGCAGCCTACTTTTGTGCACGTGAAGTGCATCGATGGTAGCATTTCGATAAACATCGCTGTTGTCGATTTGAACTACCTTCGGAATTGTTTTGTCCATCGTACGATTGACTACGTCGTCCATTTGTATGAGCTACCTGTCAACCTCTTCGTTCGTCAGGTTTCTGTTTGTCGGTGGATTGATCCCACTCGAACATAGTTCTGTGGATAAAGTCCTAGAGAAGCGTGGCCAGCGGGCCTTATTATAATTATAAGGGTGCCTCTGGACATACTCTTCCAGTCCTTCCACTTCATTCGGGAGCTGAATAACTGCGAAGAGCCCGCAGTGATCACTCTCGTACTCAACAGCAGTTAGACAGTTCCGTGTGCGTCTTTCCACGTCTAGTATAGTCAGTCGTTTGTCTATCAGCATCAGATCCAGATAGGACCCGCTTCTGGGACACGATGGCCTATCGGTTGCTAGCAAATCTAGCTTGAACTCAACATTGTGTTCTACCAACCAGTTATACAATGAGGTCCCCCTGGTGTTATGCACCACATTGCCCCACTCTATATGCCTCGAGTTCAAGTCCCCGGCTGCGATATAGTAGTTCTCCTCCGAGCTCAGTCGAAGGCTAGTGAAAAGAGTATCGAGCTCTGAAATGAAATATTGGTTGATGCGTGACTTGTCAGTCGCATAGATAGCGATCACATAGAGCCGCTTACCACCCCGAAGGGGGATGCGTGCGATACACCTTTCTATGGCCTGGAATCTCCGCACTTCACCGCTATACACGACCTTATGACAAAGGCCTTTTTTTATTAAGAGCGCGACTCCACCAGCTAGGTAGCTTCGATCTCTTCGAATAATATTGTAATTTTGGTACCTGAGTGGGTGCGTCTGGCTTAGCTTAGTTTCGCAAACCATCAACACATCAGGATTATGGGTCTGCAACAAGTTACCGAAATTTAATTGACGTTCAGGGCGGATCAGTGAATTCACATTCACTGCTAGAATTTTAAGGTTGCAGGCTGCCTGCGCAGCCATTATACCGATGTTACGTTTGGCTCTCCAAACAGCGTCGAATAGATGAGGTCTATTCGCGCTGCTTGTTCTTGTAATTGGTTTTGGAACTGGGTTTGGAGTTGAGCGATCTGCCTCTTTATAGAGAGCAGGATCGTCTGCACATCCAAATTTGCTTCTGGTTGCCTGGCCACTGGGACCTGGGTAACTTTCGGCACTGTCTGTTGAACCGGTCGCCCAGCCGATGCCACTTGGGCATAGGAGACTGCCGGTGTAACAGTGGTAGCTGGAGCACGGGGCACTGGCCTCGCTTCTACCATTTTTCCTTTACGTTTGGCCTCTATTATTTTTCTGATCTCTTGGACCTTAGGACATCCCCGTTTGCAGGGTGTCCGCTGGTCTTACAGAGCACGCACGTCAGTTTGCTCCTGTCCTCGACTTTATCGGTCCCTAAAGGACATTCCTCGCGATTGTGGGTTCCTGCGCATTTGACACAGCGCATATTGCAGTTCGCCGCGGCATGCCCAAACCTCTGACAACGAACACACTGGAGTGTGTTCTTTGTCTTTTTTATTGTTTCCCATGTAACAGACAGAGTGCATAAATGGGTAATTTTTTTTAGGCTCTCTAGTTTGCTGTCTAGGGTGACCTGAACCAGGAAGAAAGGAAGTTTCCTTTTCTCCCTTCTTGATGCCGCAGTGATGAAGGGCTTAACCCCAACGACCTGGACATCGTCGCTCTGCGCTTGACGCAGAATAGCGAGGATCTCATCGGGATCAGTGTCGGGATCCACGTCCTTAAGGAGCATGGTCTGCACCTTTTCCCCTTTCGGAGTGTACGAGAAAAACTCGGCCTCCGACACCGCTAAGCTTTCTTTCACTACGTGATAGTCTGCCATTGATAAGCAATGGACAGAGACACGTAGTGGACCCTTATACTTAATAAAGTAAGCATTTTTCGTGACCAACTTACATAGAATGTCAACGTCCTTCGTCTCCAGTCCGAAGACGTTGATTGGAGGGCATCTCTCTTTGTTGGTTGGTTGCTGCTTCTGCTGTGTTGTCTTCTGCTGATGTTGTTGTTGTTGCTGCTTTTTTGCTGCTTTCTGACGCTGTCCCTTTGGCAGCGGTTGGGACGTTCCGGGTTGTTGCTGCTTCTGCTGATGCTGCGGTTGCTTCCCCTTGGTCTGCATCTGTTGTTGCTGCTTTGGCTGCTGCTGTTGTTATTGCTGCTGCTGCTGCTGCTGCTGTTTTTGTTGCTGCTGCTGCTTTGGCTGCTGCTGTTGTTGTTGCTGCTGCTGTTTTTGTAGCTGCTGCTGTTGTTGGGCAGCCTCTTTAACTGCTCTCCTGGCCCTTAGTTTGGTTTGGAGGGCTCTGATGTGGGCGTCAAGCTCCTCCCTCTCTCGCTGGCTCTTTTCCAGCTGCTCCCGGTCCTTTTCATCTTCGTCCTCCGATTCGGAGGACGTTAGAGTGTGGAAGGGGTTCTCTCTCCCGCTGTAGGAGAATCTCCCCTCCCCATCTGTCGACTCGTACTCTACGTCGTCGACCATTCTGGATGTTGCTTCTGTTGTTGTCGCTGCAGTTGTTGTTGTTGTTATTGCTGCTGCTGTTTTGTTTGCGGCTTTAGCCGCAATTTTCCCGTCGCCTGATCCAAGGCTGGAACGGCGCTTTACGAGGTTGGGTTGAGGCTGGAGCTTCTTCCTCCTCTTCTTCCTCCCCTCTTCGTTTGTTGACTGGTGGTCCGATGTCGAAGCCACCGGTAGAACATCACCCGATTTTATGAGCTCGGGTCGCTCCACTGTCTCCATCACACTTCTTACTCACACTTAGTGTGTACTTGATTTTAATTTAAAAAAAAAGATCTCACTGTTTTTTCGGGATTTGAACCCGGCACCGCGAAGTCACCGGCGAGCACTCTTTTTTTTTTTTTTTTTTACCGCAATTTTATTTAATTCAATTTTATATTTCTTACTTGCTAGACAAAATTACTTAAAACTAGCTTAACTAACTTAAGAATTACAATTGTTCTTAATACTAACCTACTGCCCCTATGCGGGTACTCTAAGCTAATCTGATCTATGTAATAAATGTGCCTTTCGGCTTAATCTACATTTTTTTTTTAGTCATTAAGACAATCTTTTATTTTTTTATTCATTTGCCAAGAAAACTTGTAAAAAAGGGCTACACTTCACTACTTAAACTACCTTATTCTAACTTAATTACTATTTATTACTAACTTAACCTAACATAAAACTTAATACTATCTTAACTATGTCCGTAACAGTACGGACACGTGCACCAGGGCGTATATGTTGTGTATATGCCTAACATATATAATTTATACGCCGTGATGCACCTTTTTTTTTGTTTTTGATTCATATATTTTTTTTTTTTCTCTTAATAGCTACCTTAGAAACTATGTAAGCTGGCCACTATAGTCAGCTATCTGATCCTCTTGAAAAGCTAGCGGTGGCGGAGGCTGGTTTTGGTGTAACCACCAGTAAAATTGCCGTTCTTTGGCAGACTCTTTCCTATCTCGAGCGGGGATCGCTCTACTGAACCGGAGGAGATCCTCGTGGGTGCGAACGACATCCGGTTCGTATTGAAGTCGCCTATCCACTGTTCGGCGTACGACATGGAAGATGATAGGACATCCTTGTGGATCCTGTATTAGGCCAATTGTGTCTAGATAGAGGAATGCTTCGGGAGGAATAAAGCCGTTAAGGCGCACCCTTTCATGGTACATACTATTGGGGTAGTAAGCCCCAAAGATCAGACTGTTGGACGAGGTCATAGCTCGTGCAGTGTGCCTTCTGATTAGTTTAATAATAAAATTATCTACCCTATTCACGTTTGCCTCGTTGTACAAGACCTCGTTAGGGTAGTACTTCTTGTACTCAGAATCGGGTGTGCGATACAGACGGAGACAGCTCCTAAGACGCTGCCTCTCGAACACCCTCATCTTTTCCATCTGGGAAGGACTCACATTGAACCACAATGGACAACCGTACACCATAATAGGCCGTACTAGGGCCATGTAGCAGATTACCTTCACTCTGGTATCAAGTTGGCTACTGAAAAACAACCTTCTTGCCGCAGCAAAGGCTTTTCTGGCTTTCGTCAGAGCAATATCTATATGTTTGTCAAAATACAGATATTGATCCAGCCAAATGCCTAGATATCTAACTACACTTTTTACAGCTAACGGCCGAACATGCGGGTCAATTATGCCGAACTTACGCCAGTTTTGGCGCGTATCCCGCGATGCCCTGTCCAACGGGGTCCGGAAAAGACTAGTTTCGCACTTCTGGAAGTTGATAAGCAACTTCCAGTCGTCGCAAAATCGCTGGATTTTCTCGAAGTCACGCTGCAACAAGATGTTTATTACCTCGACCTTCGGACCTGATCTGTACGCAACTAAGTCGTCGGCGTATGCAATTAAGCGCGGCATGGAACCTATAAGATCTGCAGTGAATATGGAAAACAGGATCGGGGAACCAATGGCCCCCTGTTGCAGACCGTTTTTAATGTTAAAGACCGTAGTGGAAGTTACGTCACCATTTTTCACAACGAACTTTCTACCTGTTATCATGTCATAGACCATGTATAGCAATGGTTTACTTATGCCAAGCCTGACCAACTTGAGGTAGAGGCCCTCCAACCAAACGGTGTCGAACGCCTTCTCCAAGTCAATCAGGCAGGCACCTGTGCACTGATTTTTGTTTTTATTCCATTGTATGTCGGACACCAGTATTGACGCGGCATTAATGGTATCATGCCCCGCTCGGAATCCGAACTGGTTGTCCGGTATGATTTTCTTTTCATCAGCCCATTGCTTCAGAACTCGAATGACTTTCTTTTCAAAAACCTTGCTTATGCAGGGAAGTAGACTGATCGACCGAAGATTTGTCGGAATGGACTTATCTTTCGGATCGGTTGAACAACAGCCGTTTACCAGTGCGTGGGGTAATGTGCATTACTCAGCGCATTGTTGAACAGGGTTGTGTAAGTTTGGACCGCTTCGGGGGGAAGATGGCGAAGCACAATGTTCGGTATTCCATCGATTCCCACTGACTTTTTCTTCTTCAGCGAGTGGAAGATACCCTGGAGATCTTCTTGAGAAATCAAGATGTGATTCCCATCATTGGCGACGGCACTATGTGCCATGTTCTCGTCATTGAACCTGGTGAACCCTGGATTCTCTGATCGCCATTGACTTATCTCATTGCGGAGATAGAAGTGGTTTAGCAGGGCTCTGTTCTCCAGATCGTGATTCGGCCTACTAACCTCGTTGACCGTATACACTCTCTGGAACACTGCACCAATAGCTGTAACCTTTTCCTGGGGATCTTCCACCGCAAAGAAGTCATTGTCTAGCACTGCCTCATCTGGATCGATGCGAACTGAAGTCAGTAAGTGTTCGTTGTCTGTCGTCCTGGGAAGTCTTACGATTTGAATGTCGTTTTGATCTTTCCTCCGAAATATTTTATTTAGTTGCGGGAACATACCCGGGTTGTTGGATCGTACAGCCCGGATTTTGTTGCCCCAGTGCAAGCTTATAGCCAAGCTATAGTTTATGCGTATTAACTGTTGGAGGTTCTTGATCTCCGACTTCAATGCTCTGACTTCCGCGTTTTGCGGATCTGTAAAACGCCTGTGCAAGAGTTTGAGTCTTGACAGCAGCCTACTTTTGTGCACGTGAAGTGCGTCGATGGTAGCATTTCGATAAACATCGCTGTTGTCGATTTGAACTACCTTCGGAATTGTTTTGTCCATCGTACCTTTGATTACGTCGTCCATTTGTATGAGGTACCTGTCAACCTCTTCGTTCGTCAGGTTTCTGTTTGTCGGCGGATTGATCCCACTCGAACGTAGTTCTGTGGATAAAGTCCTGGAGAAGCGTGGCCAGCGGGCCTTATTATAATTAAAAGGGTGCCTCTGGACATACTCTTCCAGTCCTTCCACCTCGTTCGGGAGCTGAATAACTGCGAAGAGCCCGCAGTGATCACTCTCGTACTCAACAGCAGTTAGACAGTTCCGTGTGCTTCTTTCCACGTCTAGTATAGTCAGTCGTTTGTCTATCAGCATCAGATCCAGATAGGACCCGCTTCTGGGATACGATGGCCTATCGGTTGCTAGCAAATCTAGCTTGAACTCAACATTGTGTTCTACCAACCAGTTATACAATGAGGTCCCCCTGGTGTTATGTACCACATTGCCCCACTCTATATGCCTCGAGTTCAAGTCCCCGGCTACGATATAGTAGTTCTCCTCCGAGCTCAGTCGAAGGCTAGTGAAAAGAGTATCGAGCTCTGAAATGAAATATTGGTTGATGCGTGACTTGTCAGTCGCATAGATAGCGATCACATATAGCCGCTTACCACCCCGAAGGGGGATGCGTGCGATACACGTTTCTATGGCCTGGAATCTCCGCACTTCACCGCTATACACGACCTTATGACAAAGGCCTTTTTTTTTATTAAGAGCGCGACTCCACCAGCTAGGTAGCTTCGATCTCTTCGAATAATATTGTAATTTTTGTACCTGAGTGGGTGCGTCTGGCTTAGCTTAGTTTCGCAAACCATCAACACATCAGGATTATGGGTCTGCAACAAGTTACCGAAATTTAATTGACGTTCAGGGCGGATCAGTGAATTCACATTCACTGCTAGAATTTTCAGGTTGCAGGCTGCCTGCGCTGAATCCGATTATACCGATGTTGCGTTTGGCTCTCCAAACAGCGTCGAATAGATGAGGTCTATTCGCGCTGCTTGTTCTTGTAATTGGTTTTGGAACTGGGTTTGGAGTTGAGCGATCTGCCTCTGGATAGAGAGCAGGATCGTCTGCACATCCAAATTTGCTTCTGGTTGCCTGGCCACAGGGACCTGGGTAACTTTCGGCACTGTCTGTTGAACCGGTCGCCCAGCCGATGCCACTTGGGCATAGGAGACTGCCGGTGTAACAGTGGTAGCTGGAGCACGGGGCACTGGCCTCGCTTCTACCATTTTTCCTTTACGTTTGGCCTCTATTATTTTTCTGATCTCTTGGACCTTAGGACATCCCCGATAGTTTGCAGGGTGTCCGCTGGTCTTACAGAGCACGCACGTCAGTTTGCTCCTGTCCTCGACTTTATCGGTCCCTAAAGGACATTCCCCGCGATTGTGGGTTCCTGCGCATTTGACACAGCGAGACTGCATATTGCAGTTCGCCGCGGCATGCCCGAACCTTTGACAACGAACACCCTGGAGTGTGTTCTTTGTCTTTTTTATTGTTTCCCATGTAACAGACAAAGTGCCTAAATGGGTAATTTTGTTTAGGCTCTCTAGTTTGCTGTCTGGGGTGACCTGCACTAGGAAGAAAGGAAGTTTCCTATTCTCCCTTCTCGATGCCGCAGTGATGAAGGGCTTAACCCCTACGACCTGGACATCGTCGCTCTGCGCTTGGCGCAGAATAGCGAGGATCTCATCGGGATCAGTGTCGGGATCCACGTCCTTAAGGAGCATGGTCTGCACCTTTCCCCTTTCGGAGTGTACGAGAAAAACTCGGCTTCCGACACCGCTAACCTTTCTTTGACTACGTGATAGTCTGCCATTGATAAGCAATGGACAGAGACACGTAGTGGACCCTTATAATTAATAAAATATTACTCTTTTGTGGCCAACTTACACAGTATGTCAACGTCCTTCGTCTCCAGTCCGAAGACGTTGATCGGAGGGCATCTCTCCTTTTTGGCTGGCTGCTGCTGTTGCGGCTGCTTCTGCTGTGCCTTCTGCTTTTGATGTTGTTGTTGTTGCTGCTGCTGCTTTGGCCGCTGCTGTTGTTGTTGCTGCTGCTGCTGCTTTGGCTGCTGCTTCGGCTGCTGTTGTTGTTGTTGCTGCTGCTTTGGCTGCTGCTTTGGCTGCTGCTGTTGTTGTTGCTGCTTTTTCGGCTGCTGTTGATGTTGTTGCTGCTGCTGCTGTTTTTATAGCTGCTGTTGTTGTTGTGCAGCCTCTTTGGCTGCTCTTCTGGCCCTTAATTTGATTTGGAGGGCTTGAATGTGGGCGTCCAGCTCCTCCCTCTCTCGCTGGCTTTTTCCAGCTGCTCCCGGTCCTCTTCCTCTTCATCCTCCGATTCAGAGGACGTTAGCGTGTGGAAGGGATTCTCTCTCCCGCTGAAGGAGAATCTCCCCTCCCCTTCTGTCGACTCGTACTCGACGTCGTCGACCATTGGTTGCTGCCTTTTGGCTGCTGCTGCTGTAGTTGTGGCTACAGGTGTTGTTGTTGTTGTTGTTGCTGCTGCTCCGCTGATCCCAGGCTGGAACGTCGCTTCCAAGGTTGGGCTGAGGCTAGAGCTTCTTCCTCCACTTCTTCCTCCCCTCTTCATTTGTTGACTGGTGGTCCGATGTCGAAGCCACCG
The DNA here is from genome assembly GCA_964034865.1 of Eristalis intricaria. Taxonomy (NCBI): domain Eukaryota; kingdom Metazoa; phylum Arthropoda; class Insecta; order Diptera; family Syrphidae; genus Eristalis; species Eristalis intricaria. The sequence continues at coordinate 53,274,028 of OZ035873.1, read as the reverse complement.
GTACAATATCACCCGATTTCATGAGCTCGGGTCGCTCAACTGGCTCCATCACACTTCTTATTCACACTTAGTGTCTCTACTTGGCTTTAATTAAAAAAAAAGATCGCACTGTTTCTGCGGGATTTGAACCCGGCACCGCGAAGTCACTGGTATTCACTCTTTTTTTTTTTTTTTTGTTTAATGCCATTTTATTTGATTAATTCTATATTTCTTACTTGCTAGACAAAATTACTTAAAACTAGCTTAACTAACTTAAGAATTACAATTGTTCTTAATACTAACCTACTGACCCTATGCGGGTACTCTAAGCTAATCTAATCTATGCCTATAAATGTGCGGCTTAATCTACGTTTTTTTTTAGTCTTTAGTGACAATCTTTTATTTATTTATTGCTTTGCCAAGAAAACTTATAAAAAACTTGGCTAAACCTAACTACTTAACCTACCTTATACTAACTTACCCTAAAATAAAACTTAATACTATCTTAACTATGTCCGTAACAGTACGGACACGTGCACCAGGGCGTATATGTCGTGTATATGCATAACATATATAATTTATACGCCGTGATGCACCTTTTTTTTTTGTTTTTGTTTCATGTATATATTTCTTTTTTTTTTTTTTTTTGGATTTTATGTTTTATTATTTTTTTTGGTTTTTTGTTTTATTATTATTTTTTTTTCTCTCTTAAAGCTACCTTAAAAACTATGTAAGCTGGCCACTATGGTCAACTACCTGATCCTGTGGAAATGATAGCGGTGGCGGAGGCTGGTGTTGGTGTAACCACCAGTAAAATTGCCGTTCTTTGGCAGACTCTTTCCTATCTCGAGCGGGGATCGCTCTACTGAACCGGAGGAGATCCTCGTGGGTGCGAACGACATCCGGTTCGTATTGAAGTCGCCTATCCACTGTTCGGCGTACGACATGGAAGATGATAGGACATCCTTGTGGATCCTGTATTAGGCCAATTGTGTCTAGATAGAGGAATGCTTCGGGAGGAATAAAGCCGTTAAGGCGCACCCTTTCATGGTACATACTATTGGGGTAATAAGCCCCAAAGATCAGACTGTTGGACGAGGTCATAGCTCGTGCAGTGTGCCTTCTGATTAGTTTAATCATAAAATTATCTACCCTATTCACGTTTGCCTCGTTGTACAAGACCTCGTTAGGGTAGTACTTCTTGGGTGTGCGATACAGACGGAGACAGCTCCTAAGACACTGCCTTTCGAACACCCTCATCTTTTCCATCTGGGAAGGACTCACGTTGAACCACAATGGACAACCGTACGCCATAATAGGCCGTACTAGGGCCATGCAGCAGATTACCTTCACTCTGGTATCAAGTTGGCTGCTGAAAAACAACCTTCTTGCCGCAGCAAAGGCTTTTCTGGCTTTCGTCAGAGCAATATCTATATGTTTGTCAAAATACAGATATTGATCCAGCCAAATGCCTAGGTATCTAACTACACTTTTTACAGCTAACGGCCGACCATGCGGGTCAACTATGCCGAACTTACGCCAGTTTTGGCGCGTATCCCGCGATGCCCTGTCCAACGGGGTCCGGAAAAGACTAGTTTCGCACTTCTGGAAGTTGATAAGCAGCTTCCAGTCGTCGCAAAATCGCTGGATTTTCTCGAAGTCACGCTGCAACAAGATGTTTATTACCTCGACCTTCGGACCTGATCTGTACGCAACTAGGTCGTCGGCGTACGCAATTAAGTGCGGCATGGAACCTATAAGATCTGCAGTGAATATGGAAAACAAGATCGGGGAACCAATGGCCCCCTGTTGCAGACCGTTTTTAATGTTAAAGACCGTAGTGGAAGTTACGTCACCATTTTTCACAACGAACTTTCTACCTGTTATCATGTCATAGATCATGTATAGCAATGGTTTACTTATGCCAAGCCTGACCAACTTGAGGAAGAGGCCCTCTAACCAAACGGTGTCGAACGCCTTCTCCAAGTCAATCAGGCAGGCACCTGTGCACTGATTTTTGTTTTTATTCCATTGTATGTCGGACACCAGTTTTGACGCGGCATTAATGGTATCATGCCCCGCTCGGAATCCGAACTGGTTGTCCGGTATGATTTTCTTTTCATCAGCCCATTGCCTCAGAACTCGAATGACTATCTTTTCAAAAACCTTGCTTATGCAGGGAAGAAGACTGATCGACCGAAAATTTGTCGGAATGGACTTATCTTTGTCCCGTATAGGGATCGGTTGAACAACAGCTGTTTTCCAGTGCGTGGGGTAATGTGCATTACTCAGCGCATTGTTGAACAGGGTTGTGTACGTTTGGACCGCTTCGGGGGGAAGATGGCGAAGCACAATGTTCGGTATTCCATCGATTCCCACTGACTTTTTCTTCTTCAGCGAGTGGAAGATACCCTGGAGATCTTCTTGAGAAATCAAGATGTGATTCCCATCATTGGCGACGGCACTATGTGCCATGTTCTCGTCATTGAACCTGGTGAACCCTGGATTCTCTGATCGCCATTGACTTATCTCATTACGGAGATAGAAGTGGTTTAGCAGGGCTCTGTTCTCCAGATCGTGATTCGGCCTACTAACCAAGTTGACCGTATACACTCTCTGGAACACTGCACCAATAGCTGTAACCTTCTCCTGGGGATCTTCCACCGCAAAGAAGTCATTGTCTAGCACTGCCTCATCTGGATCGATGCCAACTGAAGTCAGTAAGTGTTCGTTGTCTGTCGTCCTGGGAAGTCTTACGATTTGAATGTCGTTTTGATCTTTCCTCCGAAATATTTTATTTACTTGCGGGAACATACCCGGGTTGATGGATCGTACAGCCCGGATTTTGTTGCCCCAGTGCAAGCTTATAGCCAAGCTATAGTTTATTCGAATTAACTTGGAGGTTCTTGATCTCCGACTTCAATGCTCTGACTTCTCTCTCCCGCTGAAGGAGAATCTCCCCTCCCCTTCTGTCGACTCGTACTCGACGTCGTCGGCCATTGGTTGCTGCCTTTTGGCTGCTGCTGCTGTAGTTGTGGCTACAGGTGTTGTTGTTGTTGTTGTTGCTGCTGCTCCGCTGATCCCAGGCTGGAACGTCGCTTCCAAGGTTGGGCTGAGGCTAGAGCTTCTTCCTCCACTTCTTCCTCCCCTCTTCATTTGTTGACTGGTGGTCCGATGTCGAAGCCACCGGTACAATATCACCCGATTTCATGAGCTCGGGTCGCTCAACTGGCTCCATCACACTTCTTATTCACACTTAATGTCTCTACTTGGCTTTAATTAAAAAAAAAGATCGCACTGTTTCTGCGGGATTTGAACCCGGCACCGCGAAGTCACTGGTATTCACTCTTTTTTTTTTTTTTTGTTTAATGCCATTTTATTTGATTAATTCTATATTTCTTACTTGCTAGACAAAATTACTTAAAACTAGCTTAACTAACTTAAGAATTACAATTGTTCTTAATACTAACCTACTGACCCTATGCGGGTACTCTAAGCTAATCTAATCTATGCCTATAAATGTGCGGCTTAATCTACGTTTTTTTTTAGTCTTTAGTGACAATCTTTTATTTATTTATTGCTTTGCCAAGAAAACTTATAAAAAACTTGGCTAAACCTAACTACTTAACCTACCTTATACTAACTTACCCTAAAATAAAACTTAATACTATCTTAACTATGTCCGTAACAGTACGGACACGTGCACCAGGGCGTATATGTCGTGTATATGCATAACATATATAATTTATACGCCGTGATGCACCTTTTCTTTTTGTTTTTGTTTCATGTATATATTTCTTTTTTTTTTTTTTTTTTGGATTTTATGTTTTATTATTTTTTTTGGTTTTTTGTTTTATTATTATTTTTTTTTTCTCTCTTAAAGCTACCTTAAAAACTATGTAAGCTGGCCACTATGGTCAACTACCTGATCCTGTGGAAATGATAGCGGTGGCGGAGGCTGGTTTTGGTGTAACCACCAGTAAAATTGCCGTTCTTTGGCAGACTCTTTCCTATCTCGAGCGGGGATCGCTCTACTGAACCGGAGGAGATCCTCGTGGGTGCGAACGACATCCGGTTCGTATTGAAGTCGCCTATCCACTGTTCGGCGTACGACATGGAAGATGATAGGATATCCTTGTGGATCCTGTATTAGGCCAATTGTGTCTAGATAGAGGAATGCTTCGGGAGGAATAAAGCCGTTAAGGCGCACCCTTTCATGGTACATACTATTGGGGTAATAAGCCCCAAAGATCAGACTGTTGGACGAGGTCATAGCTCGTGCAGTGTGCCTTCTGATTAGTTTAATCATAAAATTATCTACCCTATTCACGTTTGCCTCGTTGTACAAGACCTCGTTAGGGTAGTACTTCTTGTACTCAGACTCGGGTGTGCGATACAGACGGAGACAGCTCCTAAGACACTGCCTTTCGAACACCCTCATCTTTTCCATCTGGGAAGGACTCACGTTGAACCACAATGGACAACCGTACACCATAATAGGCCGTACTAGGGCCATGCAGCAGATTACCTTCACTCTGGTATCAAGTTGGCTGCTGAAAAACAACCTTCTTGCCGCAGCAAAGGCTTTTCTGGCTTTCGTCAGAGCAATATCTATATGTTTGTCAAAATACAGATATTGATCCAGCCAAATGCCTAGGTATCTAACTACACTTTTTACAGCTAACGGCCGACCATGCGGGTCAACTATGCCGAACTTACGCCAGTTTTGGCGCGTATCCCGCGATGCCCTGTCCAACGGGGTCCGGAAAAGACTAGTTTCGCACTTCTGGAAGTTGATAAGCAGCTTCCAGTCGTCGCAAAATCGCTGGATTTTCTCGAAGTCACGCTGCAACAAGATGTTTATTACCTCGACCTTCGGACCTGATCTGTACGCAACTAGGTCGTCGGCGTACGCAATTAAGTGCGGCATGGAACCTATAAGATCTGCAGTGAATATGGAAAACAAGATCGGGGAACCAATGGCCCCCTGTTGCAGACCGTTTTTAATGTTAAAGACCGTAGTGGAAGTTACGTCACCATTTTTCACAACGAACTTTCTACCTGTTATCATGTCATAGATCATGTATAGCAATGGTTTACTTATGCCAAGCCTGACCAACTTGAGGAAGAGGCCCTCTAACCAAACGGTGTCGAACGCCTTCTCCAAGTCAATCAGGCAGGCACCTGTGCACTGATTTTTGTTTTTATTCCATTGTATGTCGGACACCAGTTTTGACGCGGCATTAATGGTATCATGCCCCGCTCGGAATCCGAACTGGTTGTCCGGTATGATTTTCTTTTCATCAGCCCATTGCCTCAGAACTCGAATGACTATCTTTTCAAAAACCTTGCTTATGCAGGGAAGAAGACTGATCGACCGAAGATTTGTCGGAATGGACTTATCTTTGTCCCGTTTAGGGATCGGTTGAACAACAGCTGTTTTCCAGTGCGTGGGGTAATGTGCATTACTCAGCGCATTGTTGAACAGGGTTGTGTACGTTTGGACCGCTTCGGGGGGAAGATGGCGAAGCACAATGTTCGGTATTCCATCGATTCCCACTGACTTTTTCTTCTTCAGCGAGTGGAAGATACCCTGGAGATCTTCTTGAGAAATCAAGATGTGATTCCCATCATTGGCGACGGCACTATGTGCCATGTTCTCGTCATTGAACCTGGTGAACCCTGGATTCTCTGATCGCCATTGACTTATCTCATTACGGAGATAGAAGTGGTTTAGCAGGGCTCTGTTCTCCAGATCGTGATTCGGCCTACTAACCAAGTTGACCGTATACACTCTCTGGAACACTGCACCAATAGCTGTAACCTTCTCCTGGGGATCTTCCACCGCAAAGAAGTCATTGTCTAGCACTGCCTCATCTGGATCGATGCCAACTGAAGTCAGTAAGTGTTCGTTGTCTGTCGTCCTGGGAAGTCTTACGATTTGAATGTCGTTTTGATCTTTCCTCCGAAATATTTTATTTACTTGCGGGAACATACCCGGGTTGATGGATCGTACAGCCCGGATTTTGTTGCCCCAGTGCAAGCTTATAGCCAAGCTATAGTTTATTCGAATTAACTTGGAGGTTCTTGATCTCCGACTTCAATTCTCTGACTTCCGCGTTTTGCGGATCTGTAAAACGCCTGTGCAAGAGTTTGAGTCTTGACAGCAGCCTACTTTTGTGCACGTGAAGTGCGTCGATGGTAGCATTTCGATAAACATCGCTGTTGTCGATTTGAACTACCTTCGGAATTGTTTTGTCCATCGTACGTTTGATTACGTCATCCATTTGTATGAGGTACCTGTCAACCTCTTCGTTCGTCAGGTTTCTGTTTGTCGGCGGATTGATCCCACTCGAACGTAGTTCTGTGGATAAAGTCCTGGAGAAGCGTGGCCAGCGGGCCTTATTATAATTATAAGGGTGCCTCTGGACATACTCTTCCAGTCCTTCCACCTCGTTCGGGAGCTGAATAACTGCGAAGAGCCCGCAGTGATCACTCTCGTACTCAACAGCAGTTAGACAGTTCCATGTGCGTCTTTCCACGTCTAGTATAGTCAGTCGTTTGTCTATCAGCATCAGATCCAGATAGGACCCGCTTCTGGGATACGATGGCCTATCGGTTGCTAGCAAATCTAGCTTGAACTCAACATTGTGTTCTACCAACCAGTTATACAATGAGGTCCCCCTGGTGCTATGCACCACATTGCCCCACTCTATATGCCTCGAGTTCAAGTCCCCGGCTACGATATAGTAGTTCTCCTCCGAGCTCAGTCGAAGGCTAGTGAAAAGAGTATCGAGCTCTGAAATGAAATATTGGTTGATGCGTGACTTGTCAGTCGCATAGATAGCGATCACATATAGCCGCTTACCACCCCGAAGGGGGATGCGTGCGATACACGTTTCTATGGCCTGGAATCTCCGCACTTCACCGCTATACACGACCTTATGACAAAGGCCTTTTTTTTATTAAGAGCGCGACTCCACCAGCTAGGTAGCTTCGATCTCTTCGAATAATATTTTAATTTTTGTACCTGAGTGGGTGCGTCTGGCTTAGCTTAGTTTCGCAAACCATCAACACATCAGGATTATGGGTCTGCAACAAGTTACCGAAATTTAATTGACGTTCAGGGCGGATCAGTGAATTCACATTCACTGCTAGAATTTTCAGGTTGCAGGCTGCCTGCGCAGCCATTATACCGATGTTGCGTTTGGCTCTCCAAACAGCGTCGAATAGATGAGGTCTATTCGCGCTGCTTGTTCTTGTAATTGGTTTTGGAACTGGGTTTGGAGTTGAGCGATCTGCCTCTGGATAGAGAGCAGGATCGTCTGCACATCCAAAGTTGCTTCTGGTTGCCTGGCCACTGGGACCTGGGTAACTTTCGGCACTGTCTGTTGAACCGGTCGCCCAGCCGATGCCACTTGGGCATAGGAGACTGCCGGTGTAACAGTGGTAGCTGGAGCACGGGGCACTGGTCTCGCTTCTACCATTTTTCCATTACGTTTGGCCTGTATAATTTTTCTTATTTCTTGGACCTTAGGTCATCCCCGATAGTTTGCAGGGTGTCCGCTGGTCTTACAGAGCACGCACGTCAGTTTGCTCCTGTCCTCGACTTTATCGGTCCCTAAAGGACATTCCCCGCGATTGTGGGTTCCTGCGCATTTGACACAGCGAGACTGCATATAGCAGTTCGCCGCGGCATGCCCAAACCTCTGACAACGAACACACTGGAGTGTGTTCTTTGTCTTTTTTATTGTTTCCCATGTAACAGACAGAGTACCTAAATGGGTAATTTTTTTTAGGCTCTCTAGTTTGCTGTCTGGGGTGACCTGAACCAGGAAGAAAGGAAGTTTCCTATTCTCCCTTCTCGATGCCGCAGTGATGAAAGGCTTAACCCCTACGACCTGGACATCGTCGCTCTGCGCTTGGCGCAGAATAGCGAGGATCTCATCGGGATCAGTGTCGGGATCTACGTCCTTAAGGAGCATGGTCTGCACCTTTTCCCCTTTCGGAGTATACGAGAAAAACTCGGCCTCCGACACCGCTAACCTTTCTTTAACTACGTGATAGTCTGCCATTGATAAGCAATGGACAGAGACACGTAGTGGACCCTTATACTTAATAAAATAAGTCCAAAGACGTTGATCGGAGGGCATCTCTCCTTTTTGGCTGGCTGCTGCTGTTGCGGTTGCTTCTGCTGCGCCTTCTTCTGCTGATATCGTTGTTGTTTCTGCTGCTGCTCAGTCTGCTGCTGTTGTTGTTGCTGCTGCTGCTGCTTAGTCTGCTGCTGTTGTTGTTGCTGCTGCTGCTTAGTCTGCTGCTGTTGTTGTTGCTGCTGCTGCTTAGGCTGCTGCTGTTGTTTCGGCTGCTTCTTTGGCTGCTGCTGTTGTTGTTGCTGCTGCTGCTTTGGCTGCTGCTGTTTATGTAGCTGCAGTTGTTGCAGCTGCTGTTGTTGTTGTGCAGCCTCTTTGGCTGCTCTCCTGGCCCTTAATTTGGCTTGGAGGGCTTTGATGTGGGCGTCCAACTCCTCCCTCTCTCGTTGGCTCTTCTCGAGCCGCTCCCGGTCCTCTTCCTCTTCGTCCTCTGATTCGGAGGACGTTAGCGTGTGGAAGGGATTCTCTTTACCACTGTAGGAGAATCTCCCCTCCCCCTCTGTCGACTCGTACTCGACGTCGTCGACCATTCTTGTTGTTGCTGCTGATGTTGTCTGTGCAGTTGTTGTTGTTGTTATTGCTGCTGCTGTTTTGTTTGCGGCTTTAGCCGCAATTTTCCCTTCGCCTGATCCAAGGCTGGAACGGCGCTTTACGAGGTTGGGTTGAGGCTGGAGCTTCTTCCTCCTCTTCTTCCTCCCCTCTTCGTTTGTTGACTGGTGGTCCGATGTCGAAGCCACCGGTACAACATCACCCGATTTTATGAGCTCGGGTCGCTCCACTGTCTCCATCACACTTCTGACTCACACTTAGTGTCTCTACTTGATTTTAATTTTAAAAAAAGATCTCACTGTTTTTTCGGGATTTGAACCCGGCACCGCGAAGTCACCGGCGAGCACTAGTTTAAGTTTTTAAGTTTAAAATTCATTTTTATTTTTTAAATTCTTGATTCTTAAAACTAGACAAAAATGATTAAATCTATCTTACTATCTAAACAATTCATGTTCTTAAAATGTATCTTACTGACCCTTCGCAGGTGCTCTAAAATAACCTAAACTTACTTATCTATTTGCCTTTCAGCGTCTACTACTAGCGTCTACTACTAATTGTTTTTTTGCAGTCTATATGGACAATCTTCATTGTTTTTGCTTACTGGCCAAGAAAACTTAGGAAAAACTTGGCGCTCTAAACATTGTTTTTTAAATTTTCTTAAAACTAACTAACCCTAACTCTAATGCACTTAAACTATGTCCGTGACATTGCGGACGTGTGTACAAGGGCGTGTACGTTATTTATATGCTGGACATATATAATCTACACGCCTTTGTACACCTTTTTTTTTCTTCTTTTTTTTGTTTTTTGTTTTGTTTCTTTTTTTTTTGGTTTTTGTTGTGTTTTTTTTTTTTTGGTTTTTTGTTTTTTAATTTTTTTTTTTTTTTTTTTTGTTTTTTTTTGTTTTTTTTTTTTTTTTTCTTTTTTTTTTCTTAGTCTAGCTTAACCTAACTTAAATCTATGTAAGTGGGCTGTTGTCCAACAGACCGACTATCCGATCAGGCGTTGGCGATGGCGGAGACTGGTTCTGGTGTAACCACCAAAAGAAGTGCCGCTCCTTTGCACTCTCCCTCCTATCTCGAGCGGGGATCGCTCTACTGAACCGGAGTTGATCCTCGTGTTCCCGAGCGATATCCGATTCATAGTGGAGTCGCCTGTCAACTGTTCGGCGTACAGCGTGGAAGATTATAGGACATCCACTCATGTCCTGAATCAGATTTAATGAATCTAAACAGAGGAAAGCCTCAGATGGAATAAAGCCGGTGTAGCGCGCCCTTTCATGATACATAAAGTTCGGGTAATAAGCCCCGAAGATCAGACTGTTGGTAGACATCATAATCCTTGCAATGTGTCGTCGCGTTAGTGAAATTATAAAATTGTCTACTCTTTTCACGTTAGCCCTGTTGTACAAGACCTCGTTGCGATAGTACTTCTTGTACTCGGATTCAGGTGTCCGATACAACCGGAGACAGGTCCTAAGACACCGTCTCTCGAACACCCTCATCTTTTCCATCTGGGAAGGGCTCACGTTGAACCAAAGGGGACAACCATATACCATGATGGGCCTTATGAGGGCCGTGTAGCAGATTACCTTCACCCTGGTATCAAGTTGGCTGCTGTAAAACAGCTTTCTTGCCACAGCAAAGGCTTTTCTAGCATTGGTCAAAGCCTTCTCTATATGTTTGTTAAAATACAGAAAATGATCCAACCAAATGCCGAGATATCTGACTACACTTTTCACGATTAGCGGTTGGCCCTGAGGGTCAATAATGCAGAACTCTTTCCAGTTCGCACGCGTATCACTTGAGGCCCTGTGCACCGGGGCACGGAAAAGAACAGTTTCACATTTTAGGAAGTTGATAAGCAACTTCCAGTCATTACAATATCCAATTATTTTATTTGCATCCCGTTGCAACAGGGTGTTTATGACTACTACCTTCGGTGCTGATCTGTAAGCCACTAGGTCATCGGCATACGCGATAAGGTGCGGCATAGACCATAGAAGATCTGCAGTAAATATAGAAAACAATAATGGGGATCCTACAGCCCCCTGTTGTAGACCGTTTTCTATACTAAATATTCTACTTGACGTTACGCCGCCACATTTCACGACGAACTTCCTACCTGTTATCATATCATAAATCATGTATAGCAATGGTTTATTTAGCCTAAGTCTGACCAACTTAAGGAAAAGGCCTTCTAACCAGACGGTATCAAATGCCTTTTCCAAATCGAACAGACAGGCACCCGTACACTGCTTTTTATCCATATTCCATTGTATGTCGGAAACCAACTTTGCAGCAGCATGCACTGTCGAATGCCCTGCCCTAAATCCAAATTGGTTGTCCGGTAGAATATTATTGTCCTCGACCCATGTCTGCAGAGCTCGAACGACAATCTTTTCAAATGCCTTGCTGATGCAAGGAAGTAGACTTATCGACCGAAGATTAGACGGAATGCTTTTGTCTTTATCCCGTTTAGGGATTGGTTGCACTACAGCTATCTTCCAATGTTCCGGGTAATGTGCATTACTAAGCGCATTGTTGAACAGTGTAGTGTAAATTTCCACTGCAGCCGGAGGGAGATGGTTGAGCACGATGTTCGGGATACCATCTATCCCAGCCGATTTCTTGTTCTTAATGGATTTAAAGACCCCCTGGAGATCTTTTTGCGTGATCACTATGTGATTTGCATCGTTGGCGATGACATTATTTGCCGTATTTACGTCATCGAATCTGGTGAAACCAGGATTCTCAGATCGCCATCGACTGATCTCCTCACGGAGATAAAAGTGATTTACCAGGGCTCTGTTCTCTATATCGCGATTTGGTTGACTGACGTCGTTGACCTTGTACACTCTCTCGAAAACACGCCTATGGTCTTAACCTTCTCTTGGGGATCTTCGACCACGAAGAATTCGTCATCTAGCACGGACTCATCTGGATCTATATCAACTGATGTCAGTAGCTGTGTGTTGTCGTTTGTTCTCGGAAGTCGGACGATCGGAATGTCATTTTGATCTTTCCTCCTGAATAATTTATTTACTTGCGGGAACATACCCGGGTTGTTGGATCGTACAGCCCGGATTTTATTGCCCCAATGCAAGCTTATGGCAAGATTATAATTTATTTTTATTAGCTGTTGGAGGTTTTTGATCTCTGACTTCAGGGATCTAACTTCCGGACTTCTCGGGTCTGTAAACTGTCTGTGCAAGCATTTGAGTCTTGACAGCAGTCTACTTTTCTGCACGTGAAGTGCGTCGATGGTGGCATTCCGATAGACATCGCAGTCATCGGTCGGCACTACCTTCGGTATCGTCCTGTCCATTGTACGCACTATGGCGTCGTCCATTTGTTTGAGGTACCTATCAACCTCCTCGTTCGTTAGGTTTCTGTTCGTTGGCGGATTGATCGCACTCGACCGGAGTTCCCTGGCTAAAGCCCTGGGGAAACGTGGCCAGCGAGCCTTATTGTAATTGTAAGGATTTCGCTGGACATATTCCCCCAGCTCAGCCACCTCGTTCGGGAGTTGAATAACCACTGAAAAAGCACGATGATCACTATCGTACTCTATCGTGGTTAAACAATTCCGTGTGCTTGTATCTACATCCTGTATTGTCAGTCGTCTGTCAATTAATAGTAGATCCAGATAATTCCCGCTTCTGGGAAACGATGGTATTTCGGTTGCAAGCAGATCAGCCCTCAACTCATCATGCCCAATCAACCAGTTCTTCAAAGCGATCCCCCGTGCGCAATTCCTATTGCATCCCCAGTCTTGATGCCTGGAGTTCAAATCTCCTGCAATTATATAATAAGTATCTTCCGAGCTCAGTCGGAGACATCTGAAGAGAGTTTCGAGCTCTGGTATGAAATTATGCTCGAGATTATTATTATCCGGTGCATAGAGAGTAATCACGTGCAATTGCTTACCGCCCGAGAGCGGAATGCGTGCGATACACGTCTCTAGCAAACGAAACCTACGCGCTTCATTGCTATACATGAACTTATGATTAATAGATTTCTTAATTAAAAGAGCGACTCCGCCACCATAATGGGTGCGGTCTCTCCGAGTAATATTGTACTTATTATACCTGAGGGTGTGCTTTTGGTTGAGCTTCGTTTCGCTAACCATTATCACATCAGGATTTTGGTCTCTTAACAGTTGGCCGAAGGAAAGTTTCCTGTTGGTCCCTATTAGTGAATTTACATTTATCGCGAGGATCTTAAGGTCGTCAGCTGCGCGTGCAGCCATTATATTGAGGCCGTTGTGGCTTGTTCGCCAGACAGTCTGGAATAGATGACATCTATTCTGACTGCCTGTTGAAGGAACTGCTGTTCCAAGCGAGCAGTCCGCTCTGCTTGTATAACAATGCTTTTTTGCATCTGAGCCATCTGTGCCTGGATAACTAGCAGGATGGAGCTTAGATCATTACTTGCCTCCGGCTGTCGGGTAACTGGGACCGCGGTCGCCTTTGGCACTGTCTGTTGTGCCGGTTCTCTGCATAATGCCATTTGGGCATAGGAGATGCCTGGCGTAACAGCTGTGGCTGGAACTTGAGGCACTGGCCTTGTTGCCACCGTTTTTAGTGTCCTCCTTTCGAACTTGTTTTTAAGTTCTTGTACTTTCGGGCAGCCCCTATAACTAGCGGGGTGCCCGTTAGTCCTACATATTGCACATTTGAGGGTGCTTTTGTCTTCGACTTTGTCCTTTCCTAGAGGACATTCACCACTACTGTGGTTTTCAGCGCATTTCACGCAGCGGAACTCCATCTTACAGTTCGCCGCGGAATGCTCGAACCTCTGGCATCTAGCTCACTGCATCGTGTGCTTACCTTTTTTTAATGTGTCCCACTTAATGGCAACACTCCCCAAGTGTTTAATTCTCTTGAGGAGCTCTCCGTTGCTAGTGGGCGTTATCTGGACAAGGAACATAGGCAAACGCCTATTCTCCCTTCGTGCCACCGCAGTGACGAACGGCTTAACTCCTACTATGCGGAGATCGTCGCTCTGCGCCTTGCGCAGCACAGCGAGAATTTCCTCCGGATCCGTAGAAGGATCTACGCTCTTAAGGAGCAGAGTCTGGAGTTTTTCTCCTTTCGGGGTGTACGTGTAGTACTCATTCCCCGCCTTCTCCAACGCCTGCCTAATTAATTCGTGCACTGCCATATAGTGGCAATACACGGTGTGCCTGAGGGGCATCCTATATTTAATCTCGTATGGAAGATCTAATTTGTCTAAGTGTACAACAGCCCACTTACATAGATTTTGGAGATCCTTGGTCTCCGCCCCGAAGATGTTTATCGGTGGGCATCTCACTCTTGTTGGATGTGTCTGCTGTTGCTGCTTCTTCGCCTGCTGCTGCTGTTGTTGTTGCTGATGTTTCTGCTGCTGTTGACCCTGCGTTTTTTTTGGCGGCTGCTGGGTGCCTTTTAGCAGCGCCTGTGGTTTCTCTGTTGGTTGTTGTTGTTGCAGTTGCTGGCATTGGCTTTCTAGTTGTTTTTGCGACTGCGCGGCTTGTTGTCGCAGCCGTGCAGCCGCCTGAGCCGCTTTCCGCGCGGCCAGCTTCTCCCTCATTATTTGGACCACGGCGGCCAGCTCCGCCTCCTGTTGCTCAATTGAGCGTCTCTTCTCGGTGAGCTGGAGCTGGCGGCTCTCAATTCTTCTCAGTTCTTCATCCTCTTCGTTGGTGGAGACGACCTGGTACCTGTTCCCCAGGCCCATATATCTTCCCTCCCCTTCTGCCGACTCGTATATAACCGAGTCGGCTAGTGTAGCCGCTATTGCTGAAGGCGGAACTGCTGCTGTTGACGTTGCTGGTATATTAGCCGCCGTGGTCTCTGTTGTTCTTGTTGTTGCAGCTGCCGCTGCGGATGTCGCTAGTGCTGCTAGCGCAGTTTTTGATGTTGTTGCTGCTATTGTGGTTGGTGCAGCTGTTGTTGTTGTTGTTGTTGCTGCCGTGGATACCGCAGCTTCGTCATTACCAGCCGCCTTCGCTGGTGACGTCACGGTCGATGGCGTGGTTTTCTTTGCCTTCGACCTCTTGACCAGGTTGGGTGCAGGGTGAAGGGGCCTCCTCCTCTTCCCTCTTTCGTTCTCACCATCAATTGAGTGGCGTGATGAGCTGGCATCGGTCGAGAAGCCCGCCTCATCTTCTGGTTGGACAGCGCTGTGGCCTGATGTGCCATGCGCCGGTCCACCTCTGCCCCCAGGCCGCCCTCGGCCTCATTCTCCTCACTTCACTCTTTTATCTTCTTAAAAAATAAAAAAAGATTGAATATATTGTGTCTCTGTCACTTTTTACCTCCGGTATTTGAACCGGGGTCTCCCACACGAGGGGTGTGCACACTTTTTTTTTTTTTTTTTTTTATGCAGTTTTATTTAATTAATTCTATATTTCTTACTTGCTAGACAAAATTACTTAAAACTAGCTTAACTATCTTAAGAATTACAATTGTTCTTAATACTAACCTACTGACCCCATGCGGGTACTCTAAGCTAATCTAATCTATGTTATCTATGTTATAAATGTGCCTTTCGGCTTAATCTACGTTTTTTTTAGTCTTTTGTGACAATCTTTTATTTATTTATTACTTTGCCAAGAAAACTTATAAAAAACTTGGCTAAACCTAACTACTTAACCTAACTTATAATAACTTACCCTAAAATAAAACTTAATACTATCTTAACTATGTCCGTAACAGTACGGACACGTGCACCAGGGCGTATATGTTGTGTATATGCATAACATATATAATTTATACGCCGTGATGCACCTTTTTTTTTGTTTTTGATTCATATATTGTTTTTTTTTGGTTTTGTTGTTTTTTAATTTTTTTTTTTTTTTTTTTTTTTTTTTTTTTTTTTTTTTTTTTTTTTTTGTTTTTTTTTTTTTTCTTAATATCTACCTTATAAACTATGTAAGCTGGCCACTATGGTCAGCTATCTGATCCTCTTGAAAAGCTAGCGGTGGCGGAGGCTGGTTTTGGTGTAACCACCAGTAAAATTGCCGTTCTTTGGCAGACTCTTTCCTATCTCGAGCGGGGATCGCTCTACTGAACCGGAGGAGATCCTCGTGGGTGCGAACGACATCCGGTTCGTATTGAAGTCGCCCATCCACTGTTCGGCGTACGACATGGAAGATAATAGGACATCCTTGTGGATCCTGTATAAGGCCAATTGTCTCTAGATAGAGGAATGCTTCGGGAGGAATAAAGCCGTTAAGGCGCACCCTTTCATGGTACATACTATTGGGGTAGTAAGCCCCAAAGATCAGACTGTTGGACGAGGTCATAGCTCGTGCAGTGTGCCTTCTGATTAGTTTAATAATAAAATTATCTACCCTATTCACGTTTGCCTCGTTGTACAAGACCTCGTTAGGGTAGTACTTCTTGTACTCAGACTCGGGTGTGCGATACAGACGGAGACAGCTCCTAAGACACTGCCTTTCGAACACCCTCATCTTTTCCATCTGGGAAGGACTCACGTTGAACCACAATGGACAACCGTACACCATAATAGGCCGTACTAGGGCCATGTAGCAGATTACCTTCACTCTGGTATCAAGTTGGCTGCTGAAGAACAACCTTCTTGCCGCAGCAAAGGCTTTTCTGGCTTTCGTCAGAGCAATATCTATATGTTTGTCAAAATACAGATATTGATCCAGCCAAATGCCTAGGTATCTAACTACACTTTTTACAGCTAACGGCCGACCATGCGGGTCAACTATGCCGAACTTACGCCAGTTTTGGCGCGTATCCCGCGATGCCCTGTCCAACGGGGTTCGGAAAAGACTAGTTTCGCATTTCTGGAAGTTGATAAGCAACTTCCAGTCGTCGCAAAATTGCTGGATTTTCTCGAAGTCACGCTGCAACAAGATGTTTATTACCTCGACCTTCGGACCTGATCTGTACGCAACTAGGTCGTCGGCGTACGCAATTAAGTGCGGCATGGAACCTATAAGATCTGCAGTGAATATGGAAAACAAGATCGGGGAACCAATGGCCCCCTGTTGCAGACCGTTTTTAATGTTAAAGACCGTAGTGGAAGTTACGTCACCATTTTTCACAACGAACTTTCTACCTGTTATCATGTCATAGATCATGTATAGCAATGGTTTACTTATGCCAAGCCTGACCAACTTGAGGAAGAGGCCCTCTAACCAAACGGTGTCGAACGCCTTCTCCAAGTCAATCAGGCAGGCACCTGTGCACTGATTTTTGTTTTTATTCCATTGTATGTCGGACACCAGTTTTGACGCGGCATTAATGGTATCATGCCCCGCTCGGAATCCGAACTGGTTGTCCGGTATGATTTTCTTTTCATCAGCCCATTGCTTCAGAACTCGAATGACTATCTTTTCAAAAACCTTGCTTATGCAGGGAAGAAGACTGATCGACCGAAGATTTGTCGGAATGGACTTATCTTTGTCCCGTTTAGGGATCGGTTGAACAACAGCTGTTTTCCAGTGCGTGGGGTAATGTGCATTACTCAGCGCATTGTTGAACAGGGTTGTGTAAATTTGGACCGCTCCGGGGGGAAGATGGCGAAGCACAATGTTCGGTATTCCATCGATTCCCACTGACTTTTTCTTCTTCAGCGAGTGGAAGATACCCTGGAGATCTTCTTGAGAAATCAAGATGTGATTCCCATCATTGGCGACGGCACTATGTGCCATGTTCTCATCATTGAACCTGGTGAACCCTGGATTCTCTGATCGCCATTGACTTATCTCATTGCGGAGATAGAAGTGGTATAGCAGGGCTCTGTTCTCCAGATCGTGATTCGGCCTACTAACCTCGTTGACCGTATACACTCTCGGGAACACTGCACCAATAGCTGTAACCTTCTCCTGGGGATCTTCCACCGCAAAGAAGTCATTGTCTAGCACTGCCTCATCTGGATCGATGCCAACTGAAATCAGTAAGTGTTCGTTGTCTGTCGTCCTGGGAAGTCTTATGATTTGAATGTCGTTTTGCTCTTTCCTCCGAAATATTTTATTTACTTGCGGGAACATACCCGGGTTGTTGGATCGTACAGCCCGGATTTTGTTGCCCTTCAATGCTCTGACTTCCGCGCTTTGCGGATCTGTAAAACGCCTGTGCAAGAGTTTGAGTCTTGACAGCAGCCTACTTTTGTGCACGTGAAGTGCGTCGATGGTAGCATTTCGATAAACATCGCTGTTGTCGATTTGAATTGTTTTGTCCATCGTACGTTTGATTACGTCGTCCATTTGTATGAGGTACCTGTCAACCTCTTCGTTCGTCAGGTTTCTATTTGTCGGTGGATTGATCCCATTCGAACGTAGTTCTGTGGATAAAGTCCTGGAGAAGCGTGGCCAGCGGGCCTTATTGTAATTATAAGGGTGCCTCTGGACATACTCCTCCAGTCCTTCCACCTCGTTCGGGAGCTGAATAACTGCGAAGAGCCCGCAGTGATCACTCTCGTACTCAACAGCAGTTAGACAGTTCCGTGTGCGTCACATTGCCCCACTCTATATGCCTCGAGTTCAAGTCCCCGGCTACGATATAGTAGTTCTCCTCCGAGCTCAGTCGAAGGCTAGTGAAAAGAGTATCGAGCTCTGAAATGAAATATTGGTTGATGCGTGACTTGTCAGTCGCATAGATAGCGATCACATATAGCCGCTTACCACCCCGAAGGGGGATGCGTGCGATACACGTTTCTATGGCCTGGAATCTCCGCACTTCACCGCTATACACGACCTTATGACAAAGGCCTTTTTTGATTAAGAGTGCGACTCCACCAGCTAGGTAGTTTCGGTCTCTTCTAATGATATTGTAATTTTTGTACCTGAGTGGGTGCGTCTGGCTTAGCTTAGTTTCGCAAACCATCAACACATCAGGATTATGGGTCTGCAACAAGTTACCGAAATTTAATTTACGTTCAGGGCGGATCAGTGAATTCACATTCACTGCTAGAATTTTCAGGTTGCAGGCTGCCTGCGCAGCCATTATACCGATGTTGCGTTTAGCTCTCCAAACAGCGTCGATTAGATGAGGTATATTCGCGCTGCTTGTTCTTGTATTTGGTTTTGGAACTGGGTTTAGAGTTGAGCGATCTGCCTCTGGATAGAGAGCAGGATCGTCTGCACATCCAAATTTGCTTCTGGTTGCCTGGCCACAGGGACCTGGCTAACTTTCGGCACTGTCTGTTGAACCGGTCGCCCAGCCGATGCCACTTGGGCATAGGAGACTGCCGGTGTAACAGTGGTAGCTGGAGCACGGGGCACTGGCCTCGCTTCTACCATTTTTCCTTTACGTTTGGCCTCTATTATTTTTTTGATCTCTTGGACCTTAGGACATCCCCGATAGTTTGCAGGGTGTCCGCTTGTCTTACAGAGCACGCACGTCAGTTTGCTCCTGTCCTCGACTTTATCGGTCCCTAAAGGACATTCCCCGCGATTGTGGGTTCCTGCGCATTTGACACAGCGAGACTGCATATAGCAGTTCGCCGCGGCATGCCCAAACCTTTGACAACGAACACACTGGAGCGTGTTCTTTGTCTTTTTTATTGTTTCCCATGTAACAGACAGAGTGCCTAAATGGGTAATTTTTTTTAGGCTCTCTAGTTTGCTGTCTGGGGTGACCTGAACCAGAAAGAAAGGAAGTTTCCTAATCTCCCTTCTCGATGCCGCAGTGATGAAGGGCTTAACCCCTACGACCTGGACATCGTCGCTCTGCGCTTGGCGCAGAATAGCGAGGATCTCATCGGGATCAGTGTCGGGATCCACGTCCTTAAGGAGCATGGTCTGCACCTTTTCCCCTTTCGGAGTGTACGAGAAAAACTCGGCCTCCGACACCGCTAACCTTTCTTTGACTACGTGATAGTCTGCCATTGATAAGCAATGGACAGAGACACGTAGTGGACCCTTATACTTAATAAAATATGACTCTTTTGTGGCCAACTTACACAGTATGTCAACGTCCTTCGTCTCCAGTCCGAAGACGTTGATCGGAGGGCATCTCTCCTTTTTGGCTGGCTGCTGCTGTTGCGGCTGCTTCTGCTGTGCCTTCTGCTTTTGATGTTGTTGTTGTTGCTGCTGCTGCTTTGGCCGCTGCTGTTGTTGTTGCTGCTGCTGCTGCTTTGGCTGCTGCTGTTGTTGTTGCTGCTTTTTCGGCTGCTGTTGATGTTGTTGCTGCTGCTGCCGTTTTTGTAGCTGCTGTTGTTGTTGTGCAGCCTCTTTGGCTGCTCTTCTGGCCCTTAATTTGATTTGGAGGGCTTGAATGTGGGCGTCCAGCTCCTCCCTCTCTCGCTGGCTTTTTTCCAGCTGCTCCCGGTCCTCTTCCTCTTCATCCTCCGATTCAGAGGACGTTAGCGTGTGGAAGGGATTCTCTCTCACGCTGAAGGAGAATCTCCCCTCCCCTTCTGTCGACTCGTACTCGACGTCATCGACCATTGGTTGCTGCCTTTTGGCTGCTGCTGCTGTAGTTGTGGCTACAGTTGTTGTTGTTTTTGCTGCTGCAGATGATGTTGCGGCTTTGGTCGCAATTTTCGTGTCCGCTGATCCCAGGCTGGAACATCGCTTCACGAGGTTGGGCTGAGGCTGGAGCTTCTTCCTCCTCTTCTTCCTCCTCTCTTCATTTGTTGACTGGTGGTCCGATGTCGAAGCCACCGGTGCAATATCACCTGATTTCATGAGCTCGGGTCGCTCTACTGGCTCCATCACACTTCTTACTCACACTTAGTGTCTCTATTTGATTTTAATTAAAAAAAAGATCGCACTGTTTCTGCGGGACTTGAACCCGGCACCGCGAAGTCACTGGTGTTCACTAATTTAATTTAATTTAAAATTCATTTTTATTTTTTAAATTCTTGATTCTTAAAACTAGACAAAAATGATTAAATCTATCTTACTATCTAAACAATTCATGTTCTTAAAATGTATCTTACTGACCCTTCGCAGGTGCTCTAAAATAACCTAAACTAACTTATCTATTTGCCTTTCAGCGTCTACTACTAATATTGTTTTTTTGTAGTCTATATGGACAATCTTTATTGTTTTTGCTTACTGGCCAAGAAAACTTAGGAAAAACTTGGCGCTCTAAACATTGTTTTTTAAATTTTCTTAAAACTAACTAACCCTAACTCTAATGCACTTAAACTATGTCCGTGACATTGCGGACGTGTGTACAAGGGCGTGTACGTTATTTATATGCTGGACATATATAATCTACACGCCTTTGTACACCTTTTTTTTTCTTCTTTTTTTTGTTTTTTGTTTTGTTTCTTTTTTTTTTGGTTTTTGTTGTGTTTTTTTTTTTTTTTGTTTTTTGTTTTTTTGTTTTTTTTGTTTTTTTTTTTTTCTTTTTTTTTTCTTAGTCTAGCTTAACCTAACTTAAATCTATGTAAGTGGGCTGTTGTCCAACAGACCGACTATCCGATCAAGCGTTGGCGATGGCGGAGACTGGTTCTGGTGTAACCACCAAAAGAAGTGCCGCTCCTTTCCACTCTCCCTCCTATCTCGAGCGGGGATCGCTCTACTGAACCGGAGTTGATCCTCGTGTTCCCGAGCGATATCCGATTCATAGTGGAGTCGCCTGTCAACTGTTCGGCGTACAGCGTGGAAGATTATAGGACATCCACTCATGTCCTGAATCAGATTTAATGAATCTAAACAGAGGAAAGCCTCAGATGGAATAAAGCCGGTGTAGCGCGCCCTTTCATGATACATAAAGTTCGGGTAATAAGCCCCGAAGATCAGACTGTTGGTAGACATCATAATCCTTGCAATGTGTCGTCGCGTTAGTGAAATTATAAAATTGTCTACTCTTTTCACGTTAGCCCTGTTGTACAAGACCTCGTTGCGATAGTACTTCTTGTACTCGGATTCAGGTGTCCGATACAACCGGAGACAGGTCCTAAGACACCGTCTCTCGAACACCCTCATCTTTTCCATCTGGGAAGGGCTCACGTTGAACCAAAGGGGACAACCATATACCATGATGGGCCTTATGAGGGCCATGTAGCAGATTACCTTCACCCTGGTATCAAGTTGGCTGCTGTAAAACAGCTTTCTTGCCACAGCAAAGGCTTTTCTAGCATTGGTCAAAGCCTTCTCTATATGTTTGTTAAAATACAGAAAATGATCCAACCAAATGCCGAGATATCTGACTACACTTTTCACGATTAGCGGTTGGCCCTGAGGGTCAATAATGCAGAACTCTTTCCAGTTCGCACGCGTATCACTTGAGGCCCTGTGCACCGGGGCACGGAAAAGAACAGTTTCACATTTTAGGAAGTTGATAAGCAACTTCCAGTCATTACAATATCCAATTATTTTATTTGCATCCCGTTGCAACAGGGTGTTTATGACTACTACCTTCGGTGCTGATCTGTAAGCCACTAGGTCATCGGCATACGCGATAAGGTGCGGCATAGACCATAGAAGATCTGCAGTAAATATAGAAAACAATAATGGGGATCCTACAGCCCCCTGTTGTAGACCGTTTTCTATACTAAATATTCTACTTGACGTTACGCCGCCACATTTCACGACGAACTTCCTACCTGTTATCATATCATAAATCATGTATAGCAATGGTTTATTTAGCCTAAGTCTGACCAACTTAAGGAAAAGGCCTTCTAACCAGACGGTATCAAATGCCTTTTCCAAATCGAACAGACAGGCACCCGTACACTGCTTTTTATCCATATTCCATTGTATGTCGGAAACCAACTTTGCAGCAGCATGCACTGTCGAATGCCCTGCCCTAAATCCAAATTGGTTGTCCGGTAGAATATTATTGTCCTCGACCCATGTCTGCAGAGCTCGAACGACAATCTTTTCAAATGCCTTGCTGATGCAAGGAAGTAGACTTATCGACCGAAGATTAGACGGAATGCTTTTGTCTTTATCCCGTTTAGGGATTGGTTGCACTACAGCTATCTTCCAATGTTCCGGGTAATGTGCATTACTAAGCGCATTGTTGAACAGTGTAGTGTAAATTTCCACTGCAGCCGGAGGGAGATGGTTGAGCACGATGTTCGGGATACCATCTATCCCAGCCGATTTCTTGTTCTTAATGGATTTAAAGACCCCCTGGAGATCTTTTTGCGTGATCACTATGTGATTTGCATCGTTGGCGATGACATTATTTGCCGTATTTACGTCATCGAATCTGGTGAAACCAGGATTCTCAGATCGCCATCGACTGATCTCCTCACGGAGATAAAAGTGATTTACCAGGGCTCTGTTCTCTATATCGCGATTTGGTTGACTGACGTCGTTGACCTTGTACACTCTCTCGAAAACACGCCTATGGTCTTAACCTTCTCTTGGGGATCTTCGACCACGAAGAATTCGTCATCTAGCACGGACTCATCTGGATCTATATCAACTGATGTCAGTAGCTGTGTGTTGTCGTTTGTTCTCGGAAGTCGGACGATCGGAATGTCATTTTGATCTTTCCTCCTGAATAATTTATTTACTTGCGGGAACATACCCGGGTTGTTGGATCGTACAGCCCGGATTTTATTGCCCCAATGCAAGCTTATGGCAAGATTATAATTTATTTTTATTAGCTGTTGGAGGTTTTTGATCTCTGACTTCAGGGATCTAACTTCCGGACTTCTCGGGTCTGTAAACTGTCTGTGCAAGCATTTGAGTCTTGACAGCAGTCTACTTTTCTGCACGTGAAGTGCGTCGATGGTGGCATTCCGATAGACATCGCAGTCATCGGTCGGCACTACCTTCGGTATCGTCCTGTCCATTGTACGCACTATGGCGTCGTCCATTTGTTTGAGGTACCTATCAACCTCCTCGTTCGTTAGGTTTCTGTTCGTTGGCGGATTGATCGCACTCGACCGGAGTTCCCTGGCTAAAGCCCTGGAGAAACGTGGCCAGCTAGCCTTATTGTAATTGTAAGGATTTCGCTGGACATATTCCCCCAGCTCAGCCACCTCGTTCGGGAGTTGAATAACCACTGAAAAAGCACGATGATCACTATCGTACTCTATCGTGGTTAAACAATTCCGTGTGCTTGTATCTACATCCTGTATTGTCAGTCGTCTGTCAATTAATAGTAGATCCAGATAATTCCCGCTTCTGGGAAACGATGGTATTTCGGTTGCAAGCAGATCAGCCCTCAACTCATCATGCCCAATCAACCAGTTCTTCAAAGCGATCCCCCGTGCGCAATTCCTATTGCATCCCCAGTCTTGATGCCTGGAGTTCAAATCTCCTGCAATTATATAATAGGTATCTTCCGAGCTCAGTCGGAGACATCTGAAGAGAGTTTCGAGCTCTGGTATGAAATTATGCTCGAGATTATTATTATCCGGTGCATAGAGAGTGATCACGTGCAATTGCTTACCGCCCGAGAGCGGAATGCGTGCGATACACGTCTCTAGCAAACGAAACCTACGCGCTTCATTGCTATACATGAACTTATGATTAATGGATTTCTTAATTAAAAGAGCGACTCCGCCACCATAATGGGTGCGGTCTCTCCGAGTAATATTGTACTTATTATACCTGAGGGTGTGCTTTTGGTTGAGCTTCGTTTCGCTAACCATTATCACATCAGGATTTTGGTCTCTTAACAGTTGGCCGAAGGAAAGTTTCCTGTTGGTCCCTATTAGTGAATTTACATTTATCGCGAGGATCTTAAGGTCGTCAGCTGCGCGTGCAGCCATTATATTGAGGCCGTTGTGACTTGTTCGCCAGACAGTCTGGAATAGATGACATCTATTCTGACTGCCTGTTGAAGGAACTGCTGTTCCAAGCGAGCAGTTCGCTCTGCTTGTTCAGCAATGCTTTTTTGCATCTGAGCCATCTGTGCCTGTATAGCCAGCAGGATGGAGCTCAGATCATTACTTGCCTCCGGCTGTCGGGTAACTGGGACCGCGGTCGCCTTTGGCACTGTCTGTTGTGCCGGTTCTCTGCATAATGCCATTTGGGCATAGGAGATGCCTGGCGTAACAGCGGTGGCTGAAACTTGAGGCACTGGCCTTGTTGCCACCGTTTTTAGTGTCCTCCTTTCGAACTTGTTTTTAAGTTCTTGTACTTTCGGGCAGCCCCTATAACTAGCGGGGTGCCCGTTAGTCCTACATATTGCACATTTGAGGGTGCTCTTGTCTTCGACTTTGTCCTTTCCTAGAGGACATTCTCCACTACTGTGGTTTTCAGCGCATTTCACGCAGCGGAACTCCATCTTACAGTTCGCCGCGGCATGCCCGAACCTCTGGCATCTAGCACACTGCATCGTGTGCTTACCTTTTTTTAATGTGTCCCACTTAATGGCAACACTCCCCAAGTGTTTAATTCTCTTGAGGAGCTCTCCGTTGCTAGTGGGCGTTATCTGGACAAGGAACATAGGCAAACGCCTATTCTCCCTTCGTACCACCGCAGTGACGAACGGCTTAACTCCTACTATGCGGAGATCGTCGCTCTGCGCCTGGCGCAGCACAGCGAGAATTTCCTCCGGATCCGTAGAAGGATCTACGCTCTTAAGGAGCAGAGTCTGGAGTTTTTCTCCTTTCGGGGTGTACGTGTAGTACTCATTCCCCGCCTTCTCCAACGCCTGCCTAATTAATTCGTGCACTGCCATATAGTGGCAATACACTGTGTGCCTGAGGGGCATCCTATATTTAATCTCGTATGGGAGATCTAATTTGTCTAGGTGTACAACAGCCCACAGATTTTGGAGATCCTTGGTCTCCGCCCCGAAGATGTTTATCGGTGGGCATCTCACTCTTGTTGGATGTGTCTCCTGTTGCTGCTTCTTCGCCTGCTGCTGCTGTTGTTGTTGCTGATGTTTCTGCTGCTGCTTCTGCTGCTGCTGTTGACCCTGCGTATTTTTTGGCGGCTGCTGGGTGCCTTTTAGCAGCGCCTGCGGTTTCTCTGTTGGTTGTTGTTGTTGCAGTTGCTGGCATTGGCTTTCTAGTTGTTTTTGCGACTGCGCGGCTTGTTGTCGCAGCCGTGCAGCCGCCTGAGCCGCTTTCCGCGCGGCCAGCTTCTCCCTCATTATTTGGACCACGGCGGCCAGCTCCGCCTCCTGTTGCTCAATTGAGCGTCTCTTCTCGGTGAGCTGGAGCTGGCGGCTCTCAATTCGTGAGAGACTCTGCTCAGCTTCCAGTTCTTCATCCTCTTCGTTGGTGGAGAAGACCTGGTACCTGTTCCCCAGGCCCATATACCTTCCCTCCCCTTCTGCCGACTCGTATATAACCGAGTCGGCTAGTGTAGCCGCTATTGCTGAGGGCGGAACTGCTGCTGTTGACGTTGCTGGTATATTAGCCGCAGTGGTCTCTGTTGTTCTTGTTGTTGCAGCTGCCGCTGCGGATGTCGCTAGTGCTGCTAGCGCAGCTTTTGATGTTGTTGCTGCTATTGTGGTTGGTGCAGCTGTTGTTGTTGTTGTTGTTGCTGCCGTGGATACAGCAGCTTCGTCATTACCAGCCGACTTCGCTGGTGACGTCACGGTCGATGGCGTGGTCTTCTTTGCCTTCGACCTCTGGACTAGGTTGTGTGCAGGGTGAAGGGGCCTCCTCCTCTTCCCTCTCTCGTTCTCGCCATCAAGTGAGTGGCGTGATGAGCTGGCATCGGTCGAGAAGCCCGCCTCATCTTCTGGTTGGACAGCGCTGTGGCCTGATGTGCCATGCGCCGGTCCACATCTGCCCCCAGGCCGCCCTCTCGGCCTCATTCTCCTCACTTCACTCTTTTATCTTCTTAAAAAATAAAAAAAGATTGAATGTATTGTGTCTCTGTCACTTTTTACCTCCGGTATTTGAACCGGGGTCTCCCACCCCAGGCGTGTGCACACTATGTGCCCGACCACAGCTAGTTGCGGAACCTAGCTTTAAAAATCGCACTTCACGCACTGATGGGATTTTTGGTTTTCTTGTTTGTTTTATTTCTTTACTGCTGCTACGACACGTTCACTCGCTTTGAATGCCGGAGAGCGACTGACACCGGCGAGCACTCTACCGAGAAGCTATCGATTCTTTTTCTATTTTGGCGCTATTGTCCGCACTTAATATTTTTATTATTTCCGCACTAAGTCGCAACACGTCTGCACTGCGTGGAGGTCTGTGAACGACTGGTATTCACTCTACCGCGGAGCTACCGATTGTTACGATCTTTCGGTGATAATTTCCGCACTTAACGTCTTACTACTTTCGCACTAAGTCGACACGTCTGCACTTGGTGAAGGTCTGTGAACGACTGGCGGCGAGCACTCTACCGAGAAGCTATCGATTCTTTTTCTATTTTGGCGCTATTGTCCGCACTTAATACTTTTATTATTTCCGCACTAAGTCCAAACAGGTCTGCACTGCGTGGAGGTCTGTGAACGACTGAGCACTGACTCTACCTACTCGGCCACTGCTTCTTGTTGGGAATGGGCACACCTGTGCTAGTTTAATGCTTTATCACTACTGGTATTTTTTTATTTGAAGTCGACACTCTCGCGAACCATCACCGCACTACTCAGAGGTCTGAACGACTGGCCCCAGATACGGATAAGTACCCCTTCGTGGCAATTGATTTTTTTTTTGGTTGAATTTGCCTCATTGGGTGGATCTCCCGTCCGGAGTCCACCAGTAGTAATATATATATATATATATATATATTCGGAAAAGTGCGGTGTGGCCCAGAAAGGGGCAAAGGTCGTGTCAGGGCCCGTTTCGCGTCCGTTTTTTTTTATTCGCAGCATAAAGCCTGCCGCGTTCGTGAAAGCGATAAAGAGTGCCGTAATTTTTCGATACCAGAGGTACCGCGCGGTTTAGTTTGGTGGGAGATTTGGGGTCGGCCGAGACCCGCCATCTTGTGTTCGTGGTTTTGTGTGGGGGCCTGAGCGCGGCTCCCCGCGTAAATTAGATCGGGTTTCGCCCCGACGTGCAGACCA
The DNA here is from genome assembly GCA_964034865.1 of Eristalis intricaria. NCBI lineage: Eukaryota > Metazoa > Arthropoda > Insecta > Diptera > Syrphidae > Eristalis > Eristalis intricaria. The sequence goes on along the minus strand of OZ035873.1, from coordinate 53,246,494 downwards.
AGGTTCTCGGACCGAAGGTCGAAACTCTTGCCCTCCCCAAGAAATTGGGGAACTTTTTGGTTTCGCGAGTAGTTGTCCCTGTGCTCCCGGTTGCGGGGCGGAGGCTTCGGAAAGTTCGAGCGGTGACTTTGGGTTTCGTCGTCCCCGTGAAAGACGACGTGGCGCCCCCTTCCTTCGGGAAGGTTAATTAGGTTTTTTTTGGAGTTGACTGGGTGGGACCCACCACAGCTGAGGCGGTCGGGTTGGAGGTCTACTGGGACCACCAGGTGTCGCTAGTTGCGCGGCATTTTTGGCGCCCAACGTGGAGCGGAAATCCCTGAGTCCCGTCCCGCAAAGAAATTTTTTTTTTGGTAATAAAGCCAGTTTCTCGGACCATAAGGCCTTATTACCAAAAAAACTTTTTTCGGGATTTTTTTGCTAATATTTCTGGTGATGGGACAAAGCAAAAAAACAATATAAACATTAGACATAAAAAAATAATAATAATTAATTTATAAAAACTTTTTGGGCTTGGGAATTGTTTTTTTTTTTTAATATTTTTCATTATATACATTTCTTTTGGTGTCTGGGTTCCATAATTTCCTTAATTTTTTATGTAAACTTTTTAATTTTTTTTATTTTCCATTGTTTTTTATATTTTACGTTATATTCCCCTTCATATTTTATTTTTGGGATTGTGGTTCTTGTTTAATTTCGGGTATTTGGCAAAAAAATTTTTTTTTAAACATATTTCCTTAAACTTATTCCTTCAGGGTCTCCTGCAAATTTTGTTGTTCCTTTACTGCATTTTCGTTGTTGGGTTTTATTGCTTTTGCGGATTCGGCTTTGGTAACGTTATTCTAGATTGACTCCCCAGGAAAGATTGTGAATCCTGAAAGACTCTGGTGTTCGGAATTATTACTGGGACAACTTTTGGTATAGGTTACATTTGACAGTCGAGCTTTCCTGTGGAGTACCTGTTGTTGTCCGTATTGTAGTTTGGTTCAGCAGATTGAGCTGACCGTTTTGGGGACGATTCTTCTTGGGTGGTTCCTTGTACATTTAAAATCGTGGACTTTAGTTTTTGGGGACACTTCGGTAGTGTCGAACCAAAACTAAAAGTTATTCTTTTGTTGGATACCGTTGAGCGGTTTCGAGATTTTGATTCGTTCTCATAGTGCTCAAACAGGTAGTCTACGTGCGCCCACCTGATTGTAGCGTCGTTGGTTCGGGTAGAGTACATATTGTTTAGAACTGGTAGAGGGATTGGCTCGGTTGACGATAGGGCGTTCTTTCGTTGCCTACTTTAGCGTATTCGGTCCCGCGATTTGAGTATTCGCTGGTGTTAATTGGAGTAGCTTAGAAGTATTATGGATTCGGTTAAGGCTATACCATGGAGATCAACCGTCTATCTCAGGAGGAGTTGATGTACGAGGTAGTGTGTCGAGGGCTGAAGGCCGGGACTGTAGAAGTGATGCGAAAGTCACTCCGGGCCGCGAGGTTGCTGGAGAGGCGTGGGTCACTCGAGGCGATCGAGTACCCATTCAAGTTTGTGCAGGATAGTGAGGCGGTGGAGGCTAAGATCAAGGAGATCGAAGTACTTCTGGAGAGTCCTCCCGCGCGAGGCACTTCAGACTTCAAGAAGGTGGCAACCAAAATCGAGTGGGCGATGTCCCGACTCGCGAGGTCACAACCTGTGACGGAAGAGGATGAGGACGAAAAAAGACAGCTCAAGACCGAGCTGGCCATACAGTTGGCAAATTTAGAGGGCGACGAAGCTCTCGAGGAAGAGGAGGAGAAGGAGGAACAGATACTGGCTAATGGAGCCGGAGGACTCTCCGCTCCCTTAATCATGGTACCAACAACAGCTACCGCGACCACGGAGGAACCAGCAAGGGCGGTCCAGGTGGCGGCGGAAAAAGCGGAAAACCTGTCGAAATGGGGCCTGTGTTTCACCGGAGATCGCTGCGGTGCATCTGTCAATTCGTTCCTTGAGCGGGTGGAGGAGTTGCGTGAAGCTAGTTTAGATCGGCAGTGGACTTGTTTAGTGGGAAGGCGCTTCTGTGGTATAGGGCGGTTAGGAGGTATGTCACTTCGTGGGAAGAGTTGGTGAGAGAACTCAAATTAGAGTTTCTCCCTCCTAACTAGGATGATTTGCTCCTGGAGGAGATTAGGCGCCGCACTCAGGGGAAGGAAGAGTCCATCGGGGTGTTTGTTGCCATCATGAGCAGCATGTTCGGTCGGCTCGCGGAACCCCTGACGGAACGAAGGAAATTGGGCATCCTACAAAGGAACTTGGCTCCATTTTACCAGACCCAGCCAAAATCAGTCTCGGACTTAGTCGCGCTTGGGAGAAAATTGGAGATGGTGCGTGCAAACGTGGAGACGTTCACCCCACCACCCACAGCGAGAGCAAAGAATCTTTTGGAACCAGATCTCGCCTACGTATCAGTGGAAGAGCCGAAACTAGCAGCAGTAAGGAAGAGAGCCACAGCCTAGCATAACTCGAGAGCCGCTAACCACAAGAGAGCCATCGTGCACCAGTCATCGAAAGCAATCAACCCCTGTACTAAGGGAATCACCACCCACAAGGTACAGGGAACCATCACACCGACATACGGATCCGCCCTCAACTGCGCGGAGGAACTCCCCACCAACAGTACGGAGGGACCGACCAACGGCGAGAGATGTTCGCTGCTTTAACTGCAACCGGGAGGGGCATATGTCCAACGTATGCTCTGTCCCGCGAAAATGTTACGGGTGCGGGCAGCCCGGCGTGATCCGAAAGGATTGTCGCAAGTGCTCGGGAAATTGGCAACGACCTCCTGCGGGAGAGGGAGAGAAAGACTTTCTGCGTTGTAATGAAATTTCCCCAAGATCAGTTTTGGTTGAACTTTTAAGGCGGACGCTCTGCCAACAGGAAAAAAGAATTTTGAAAAAAGGAAAAGAACAGAAGTGAGCAGTGAAGAACAAGGACTGTGAAAAATAAGGTGACACTGGAGGAAGAACCAGCGGGGAAAAAAAACGAAGACCAGGAACGAGAAAGGGAAGGAACGAGGACGACGACGTAGACGAGGGAAGGATTCCGGGAGAATCCGGGAATAGCAAGGGAGATCGCCGTTACAACCCCAAATACATTTAAGTACCCCTTCGTGGCAATTGATTTTTTTTTTTGGTTGAATTTGCCTCATTGGGTGGAACTTCCTTCTGGAGTCCACCAGTAGTAATATATATATATCTATTCGGAAAAGTGCGGTGTGGCCCAGAAAGGGGCAAAGGTCGTGTCAGGGCCCGTTTCGCGTCCGTTTTTTTTTATTCGCAGCATAAAGGCTGCCGCGTTCGTGAAAGCGATAAAGAGTGCCGTAATTTTTCGATACCAGAGGTACCGCACGGTTTAGTTTGGTGGGAGATTTGGGGTCGGCCGAGACCCGCCATCTTGTGTTCGTAGTTTTGTGTGGGGGCCTGAGCGCGGCTCCCCGCGTAAATTAGATCGGGTTTCGCCCCGATGTGCAGACCAAGGTTCTCGGACCGAAGGTCGAAACTCTTGCCCTCCCCAAGAAATTGGGGAACTTTTTAGTTTCGCGAGTAGGTGTCCGTGTGCTCCCGGTTGCGGGGCGGAGGCTTCGGAAAGTTCGAGCGGTGACTTTGGGTTTCGTCGTCCCCGTGAAAGACGACGTGGCGCCCCCTTCCTTCGGGAAGGTTAATTAGGTTTTTTTGGAGTTGACTGGTTGGGACCCACCCCAGCTGAGGCGGTCGGGTTGGAGGTCTACTCGGACCACCAGGTGTCGCTAGTTGCGCGGCAAGGTCACCCCAGACAGCAAACTAGAGAGCCTAAAGAAAATTACCCATTTAGGCACTCTTTCTGTTACATGGGAAACAATAAAAAAGACAAAGAACACGCTCCAGAGTGCTCGTTGTCAGAGGTTTGGGCATGCCGCGGCGAACTGCAATATGCAGTCCAAATGGTATCGGATAGGCGACCGGTTCAACAGACAGTGCCGAAAGTAAACCATGTCCCTGTGGCCAGGCAACCTGAAGCGAATTTGGATGTGCAGACGATCCTGCTCTCTATCCAGAGGCAGATCGCTCAGCTCCAAACCCAGTTACAGAACAAGCAGCGCGAATAGACCTCATCTATTCGACGCTATTTGGAAAGCCAAACGCAACATCGGTATAATGGCTGCGCAGGCAGCCTGCAACCTTAAGATTCTAGCAGTGAATGTGAATTCACTGATCCGCCCTGAACGTCAATTAAATTTCGGTAGCTTGTTGCAGACCCATAATCCTGATGTGTTGATGGTTTGCGAAACTCAGCCACGCCAGACGCACCCACTTAGGTACAAGAACTACAATATCATTCGAAGAGATCGAAGCTACCTAGCTGGTGGAGTCGCACTCTTAATCAAAAAAGGCCCTTTGTCATAAGGTCGTGTGTAGCAGTGAAGTGCGGAGATTCCGGGCCATAGAAACGTGTATCGCACACATCCCCTTTCGGGGTGGTAAGTGGCTGTGATCGCTATCTATGCGTCTGACAAGGCACGCATCAACCAATATTTTATTTCAGAGCTCGATACTCTTTTTCACTAGCATTTGGCTGAGCTCGGAGGAGAACTACTATATCGTAGCCGGGGACTTGAACTCGAGGCATATAGAGTGGGGCAACGTGGTGCATAACACCAGGGGGACCTTATTGTATAACTGGTTGGTAGACCACAATGTTGAGTTCAAGCTAGATTTGCTTTATCGAAATGCTACCATCAATGCACTTCATGTACACAAGAGTAGGCTGCTGTCAAGACTCATACTCTTGCACAGGCGTTTTACAGATCCGCAAAACGCGAAAGTTAGGTCACTGAAGTCGGAGTTCAAAAACTTCCAACAGATAATAAGAATTAATTACAGCTTGGCCATAAGCTTGCACTGGGGCAATAAAATCCGGGCTGTACAATCCAACAACCCGGGTATGTACCCGCAAGTAAATAAAATATTCCGGAGGAAAGATCAAAACGACATTCTGACCGTTCGACTTGCCAGGACGACACACAATGAACAATTACTGACTTCAATTGGCATCGATCTAGGCGGAGCAATGCTAGACAATGACTTCTTCGTGGTTGAAGATCCCCAAGAGAAGGTTACAGCTAGTGGTGCAGTGTTCCAGAGAGTGTATACGGTCAACGAGGTTAGTAGGCCGAATCACGATCTGGAGAACAGAGCCCTGCTAAACCACTTCTATCTCCGCAATGAGATAAGTCAATGGCGATCAGAGAATCCAGGTTTCACCAGGTTCAATGACGAGAACATGGCACATAGTGCCGTCGAAAATGATGGGATGATCACATCTTGATTTCTCAAGAAGATCTCCAGGGTATCTTCCATTCGCTGAAGAAGAAAAAGTCAGTGGGAATCGATAGAATACCGAACATTGTGCTTCGCCATCTTCCCCCCGAAGCGGTCCAAATTTACACAACCTTGTTCAAAAATGCGCTGAGTAATGCACATTACCCCACGCACTGGAAAACAGCTGTTGTTCAACCGATCCCTAAACGGGACAAAGATAAGTCCATTCCGACAAATCTTCGGTTGATCAGTCTACTTCCCTGCATAAGCAAGGTTTTTGAAAAGATAGTCATTCGAGTTCTGAAGCAATGGGCTGATGAAAAGAAAATCATACCGGACAACCAGTTCGGATTCCGAGCGGGGCATGATACCATTAATGCCGCGTCAAAACTGGTGTCCGACATACAAGAGAAGGCATACGACATCGTTTGGTTAGAGGGCCTCTTCCTCAAGCTGGTTCGGCTTGGCATAAGTAAACCATCGCTATACATGGTCTATGACATGATAACAGGTAGAAAGTTCGTTGTGAAAAATGGTGACGTAACTTCCACTACGGTCTTTAACATTAAAAACGGTCTGCAACAGGGGGCCATTGGTTCCCCGATCTTGGTTTCTATATTCACTGCAGATCTTATAGGCCGCACTTATTTGCGTACGCCGACGACCTAGTTGCGTACAGATCAGGTCCGAAGGTCGTGTTAATAAACATCTTGTTGCACCGTGACTTCGAGAAAATCCAGCGATTTTGCGACGACTGGAAGCTGCTTATCAACTTCCAGTAGTGCGAAACTAGTCTTTTCCGGACCCCGTTGGACAGGGCAACGCGGGATACGCGCCAAAACTGGCGTAAGTTCGGCATAGTTGACCCGCATGGTAGGCCGTTAGCTGTAAAAAGTGTAGTTAGATATCTAGGCATTTGGCTGGATCAATATCTGTATTTTGAAAAACATATAGATATTGCTCTGACGAAAGCCAGAAAAGTTTTTGCTGCGGCAAGAAGGTTGTTTTTCAGCAGCCAACTTGATACCAGAGTGAAGGTAATCTGCTATATGGCCCTAGTACGGCCCATTATGGTGTACGGTTGTCCATTGTGGTTCAACGTGAGTCCTTCCCAGATGGAAAAGATGAGGGTGTTCAAGAGGCAGTGTCTGAGGAGCTGTCTCCGTCTGTATCGCACACCCGAGTCTGAGTACAAGAAGTACTACCCTAACGAGGTCTTGTACAACGAGGCAAACGTGAATAGGGTAGATAATTTTATTATTAAACTAATCAGAAGGCACACTGCACGAGCTATGACCTCGTCCAACAGTTTGATCTTTGGGGCTTACTACCCCAATAGTATGTACCATGAAAATGTGCGCCTTAACAGCTTTATTCCTCCCGAAGCATTCCTCTATCTAGACACAATTGGCCTTATACAGTATCCACAAGGATGTCCTATCATCTTCCATGTCGTACGCCGAACAGTGGATAGGCGACTTCAATACGAACCGGATGTCGTTCGTACCCACGAGGATCTCCTCCGGTTCAGTAGAGCGATCCCCGCTCGAGATAGGAAAGAGTCTGCCAAAGAACGGCAATTTTACTGGTGGTTACACCAAAACCAGCCTCCGCCACCGCTAGCTTTTCAAGAGGATCAGATAGCTGACCATAGTGGCCAGCTTACATCGTTTCTAAGGTAGATATTAAGAGAAAAAATCCAAAAAAATTAATAAAACAACAAGACCAAAAAAAAAACAATATATGAATCAAAAACAAAAAAAGGTGCATCACGGCGTATAAATTATATATGTTAGGCATATACACAACATATACGCCCTGGTGCACGTGTCCCATACTGTTACGGACATAGTTACGACAGTATTAAGTTTTATGTTAGTTTAAGTTAGAATAAGGTAGTTTAAGTAGTTAAGCTTAGCCAAGTTTTTTATAAGTTTTCTTGGCAAATGAATAAAGAAATAAGAGATTGTCTTAGTGACTTAAAAAAAAAACGTAAATTAAGCCCAAAGGCACATTTAGAAAGTAGTTCAGATAAGCGTAGAGTACCCGCATAGGGTCTGTAGGTTAATATTAAGAACATTGTAAATTCTTAAGTTAGTTAAGCTAGTTTTATGTACTTTTGTCTAGCATGTAAGTAAAATCATTCAGAAAAAAATTAAATTACAGTGAAAAAAAAAAGGTCAGTGCTCTTGACGATTGAGACCCAGGTTCAATCCCCACTGGGGACGTCCAAAATCGTACTTTTTTTTAATTTCTTTTCGTCGCTCATAATCACTTAGTCAAGTGAGTATGTGCGGAAAATGAATAACCACGAGCGGTCCGCGGAAGCGGGCAATGACCAGCAGAAACCGGTGGCAGTGTCAGGCCATCAGACAACTGTGCCTATAAAAGGCGGGGCAAAAAGGAGGAGGAAGAAAACTTCTCCCAAATTTTCGAAACGCCGTAACACTAATGCCTCGCCCGAAGAGCTGCAGGGGGAAGAGCAGAGTGAGCCGGCGTCGAGCACCTCTGGGGAAGAAGGAGAGCAGACGGTACAATACATCTCCGATGGTGGGGAAGGGCTATTTGCCATCAGCAGCAACAGTTTCGATTCTCTGCCCTCTGATACTGAGGACGAACTGGAGAGAATTTTTAAATTCAAAGAAAATGAAATTGAAGACATGAAGGAGAAGATGCAGCAACTTCTTCATGAAGTAAGAGAGCTGAGATCTCGAACTCTAGCAAGGAGGAAGTTAGAGAAGGAGATAATGCTGATGGCGAAAAACAACAAAGATGGGCAGAAACAACAACAAAGGCCCACAGCGCAACAGCAACAGCTGCCAGCAGCTCAAAAGCGACCAAAACACGCAAAGCAGCAGCAACTTGCAAATCAAGAGCAACAACAGCAGCCAGCAGAACAGCAAAAACAGCGGCCAGCAGTGCAGCAACAATGGCAGGCAGGCGGAGAATTGTTCTCTGGGGCAAGAAGGAGCAGCTGACAAGAGTCAGCTCAAGTGCGTACTCTGCGGAAATGCGGGGCACACCGCCAAATATCGGGGTTGCCCTTAATTCCAAGAGCGGAAAGCAAAAATGGTTCTGCAGAAGCAGCCCCCAGTGAAAAATCCACTCGGGGCAGCCACACCCGTCACCACTCAAGTGACCTTAATGGCGTCTGTTCAGATGAGCACGGAAAAGCAGCAACTACCGAAGGTAGTGCCGCAATCTTCAGTGCTTAGAGCACACGATCCAACGCCGGATTGGAAATCCTCCATTGAAAGGCGTATGGATCGGTTAGAAGAGCGGGTAGACCAAATTCTGGCGCTACTGCAGAACCAACCACGTCAACCGTTTTAATGGCTGCGCAGACGAACGAGTTATCTTACAAGATCCTTGCAGTGAATTCAAATTCATTGATAGGGATCCCTCGGAAGAACGAGCTCTATAAACTTTTGGATGACCAAAGCCCAGAGCTGATGCTGATTAGCGAAACCAAGCTAACTCGGAGAGGCATACTGGAGCACAGCAATTATAATGTTGTTAGAAGAGACCGGCCCAATTCCAGTGGTGGAGGCGGTGTTGCGATCTTCATAAAAAATAACATTAAACACAAGGTAGTGTATAGTAGTGAAGTACGAAGGTTTCAAGAGTTGGAGGTGTGCATTTCGCTCCGCAGATAAAGGAGATTGTATGCGGTGTCGATCTACTCCTCTGGCAACCCTACTTCCAGAACAACTATATCAGAGCTCGATTCACTCTTTCGATGTCTGAGGGTGGAGGAGAACTATTTTATTTTGGCCGGGGACTTAAATGCCCGACATGGATATTGGGGGAACATGGTTTCCAATACCAGAGGGGACCAGCTTTACAGCTGGTTTTGCTTGCACAGTGTCGAGTATAGACTCGATTTGAAGGCAACAGAGATCTCGTCCTTCCCCAGGAGCGGCTCTTATTTGGATCTCCTGCTATTAAACGCAAGACTGCAGCTGACAGACACAGACGCACAAACGGTAAACTGTTTAAACACATTCGTGTATCTCAGTGACCATTGCGGACTCAGTGCCGAAATCAAGATCCCTAACGATATTGCGAAATTAGGAGAGTTTATTCAAACGTACCCCTACAATTACAGTAGGGCTCGATGGACACGCTTCTCCAGACAAATGACGCGAGCATTCTCTCCGAACGAGCTCCACATACCGTCCAATAGAAACTTGTCAAACGAAGAGATTGACATGTATCTAATTCAATTGGACGAGACAAGGACACTTAAATTGCTAATTAAGAACATTCAGACATTAATTGCCCAGAATTACAGACTTTCTGTTAATTCTTACTGGAATGATAAGATTCGGGCTGTTAGATCTAACAACCCGAGCATGTTCCCGCAAATAAACAAATTCCTCCGTAGCAAAAATAGCGATCTTCCGTGTCTAAAGCTTCCCAGAACGACGGACAACGAACGTATACTGACTACAGCAGGTATCACTCCAGATAATGCCGTACTCGATGATAACTTCTTTGTGGTCGAAGAGCCGCAAGAAAAAGTGGAAGTGTACAAGGTGAATGAGAGTATTCGCCCGAACCACGACTTGGAGAACCGCGTACTGGCTAACAACACTCTTCTTCGTGAGGATCTGCAACAATGGCGATCTGAGAACACTGGCTTTGTCGTGTTCAATGATGATAACATGGCAGATAATACCATCGCCGACGAAGGGGTTCATCCCCCGTTCATATCGAAGACAGAACTCCAAGCGGTCTTCGAATCATTAATGAAGAAAAAGTCTGTTGGAATCGACGGGATCTCCAACATTGTATTAAGACACCTCCCCCTAGAAGTGGTTAATATGTACACAATCCTATTTAACAATGCTTTGAATAATGCACATTATCCAGAGCATTGGAAAACTGCGATTGTACAGCCCATATCCAAGAGAGGAAAAGATTCTTCGAATCCTTGCAACCTCCGGTCAATTAGTCTCCTTCCGAACATCAGCAAGGTATTCGAGAAGGTGATCAATAGAACTCTGATCAACTGGACTAAGGACAAAAATATAATTCCGGATAACCAATTCGGTTTCAAAGCGGGGCATGACACTATTCATGCCGCGTCGAAACTGGTGTCGGATATCCAATGGAACAAAAGCCAGAAACAATGTACGGGTGCCTGCTTGATTGATCTGGAGAGGGCCTTTGACACCGTATGGTTAGAAGGTCTTTTCTACAAGCTCAATCGGCTAGGCATAAGCAAACCATTGCTGTACCTACTGTGTAACATGCTTACCGGTAGACGGTTCGTAGTCAAGAATGGCAACGTGACCTCGACAGGTATATTTCAAGTTAAAAATGGTCTCCAACAGGGTGCCGTTAATTCGCCGATCCTGTTCAACATTTACTTAAGCGATCTGTTAAGTCTCATGCAATTGCGTATGCCGATGACTTGATCGTGTACAGATCAGGCAAAAAGATCGAGGAAATCACTACTCTCACGCAGGGTGATTTCGATTCATTCATGAGAAGTTGCGACGACTGGAGGTTGAGTATCAACTTCCGGAAGTCGGAAACCATTCTGTTCAGGACGCCGTTGTATAAGCCCTCGGCGGATACGAAAAAGAATTGGCAAAAGTTATTAATCGTTGGAAGACCTGGGGAGCCACTGGCGCAAAAGACTGTAGTCAGATACCTGGGGATTTGGCTAGATCAGTATTTATATTTTAATAAACATATAGATGCTGCTCTGGCCAGAGCCCGAGGCGCTTTTGCCCTTACAAAGAGACTGTTTTACAACAGCCAACTCGATGCGAGGGTGAAGGTAATCTGCTACATGGCCCTCATCCGGCCAATGCTCACCTATGGCTGTCCCGTGTGGTTCAACGTGAGTGCAAGCTTGATGGAAAAGATTCGGTTGTTTGAGAGGGCTTGTCTTAGGGCTTGCATTCGCCTTTATCGAACTCCAGAGTCCCAGTACATAAAATTCTATTCCAATGAGGTTTTATACAACAGGGCAAACCTGATAAGAGTGGACAATTTCCTGTTGAAGTTGATTCGAGGTCATACTGCTAGAGCGATGAACTCGTCCAATAACTTGATCTCAGGGGCTTACTACCCCAATCCAGAATACCATGAAAAGGTACGCCACAGTGGCTTCGTTCCCCCAGAAGCTTTTCTCCATTTATATAAGCACGGCCTGTTACAAGGTATGAATGCGGTACCGCTCATTTTTCACATAGCCAGATCGACTGTGGATGGGCGACTCAACCACGACCGTTCCGTCGCACAACGAGCTGAGGAGGGTCTCCTCCGGTTCAGTACGGCGGTATCCAGCCGAGATATTCGGGATGTTGCTAGGCACCACCAAAATTTCTGGTGGCTGGGGAGCGAGGGAACACCAGCGTCGAACCCTTTAGACCCGGGGTAGAAAGGGTAGTGCGTTCCCCCTTAAGAGGCGCAGTCGGTCTCTGTCTTGCAGCGGATTAGATGGAAATCTATCAGCCGCAACCTATGGCCGACTTATATATCTTAGGGTAGTTTTAAGGTAGTTTTTTAAGTTGTTTATATGTGAAAAAAAAAAGTAAATAAAAAATTAAAAAACAAAAAAAAAATAGCAAGAATGTATATGTATATACATGACGATACATGAATACATTGTGTATATTCAGTATATATTCGTATACACATGTGTATAGGGGTATAGACAGGTGTATATGCATATATACGTAGGTTAGCTTAAGTTAGTTTGTAAGTTTTATTTTAAGGTAGATTGTAAGTTAGCTTGTAAGTTTTAATATAAACCATTCAGTCATTAAGTTTTCAAATTTTTTCTTAATAGTAAGTTGTTCTTTTTAAATTCTCATTTATATTTCACTCCGTAAGATTAGGTCGAAAGACAGAATAAGGTTAAGTTAAGCTTAGAGTGCCCGCCTAGGGCCAGTAAGTTAGAAGTAGTAACAATGTACGTACAACTAGTTCTAAGCATTTTTGTCTAGTATATAAGTTGTTATGAATTCCACAATAAAAATGAATTAAAATGAAAAATGAAATGATGGGAATCACATCTTGATTTCTCAAGAAGATCTCCAGGGTATCTTCCACTCGCATTGAAGAAGAAAAAGTCTGTGGGAATCGATGGAATACCGAACATTGTGCTTCGCCATCTTCCTCCCGAAGCAGTCCAAATTTACACAACCTTGTTGAACAATGCGCTGAGTAATGCACATTACCCAGCGCACTGGAAAACAGCGGTTCAGCCGATCCCTAAACGCGACAGAGACAAGTCCATTCCGACAAATCTTCGGTCGATCAGTCTTCTTCTTTGCATAAGCAAGGTTTTTGAAATTTTTTAAAATATAGTCATTCGAGTTCTGAAACAATGGGTTGATGAAAATAAAATCATACCGGACAACCAGTCGTCGAGGAGCTTTCGTGTGCAAATGACATTTCAATCTGACTACGTCTGAGTGCTAATCGTAAAGACAATAAGCCAAAATCCCGAAACGCGACAGGTCGCCGAATTCCGAGGGCATATCCAATCCCTCGGATAAAAAACCTCGTAAAATGAGCGGAACCAGTGCGGGTAGGAAGGATCCTAGGTCCAACTATTGGAGTCCTCTTCAATGTATGCTTGATGAGGATGAAATAGACGATGTAATCGCGAGTGAGGAGCGTGATAATTCGGTTAAAAAGGTGTATGTGCCCCCGATAAAGCTACTTCAGAAAACTAGTGACTATGTTCATAATTTAATGAAAACTCTAAAAAATAATATAAAATAAAATAATAAAATATCTCCACCTACTCCATTAAAAAATTATCAATACAAATAAAAATCGTGTGTGAAACTTCACAAACATACAACACAGTTATCTCTTCTTTAAAAGAGAACAATTGTTTTTCACTCATGACATTAAGAGCGATAAAGCCTTTAAAGTAATGTTATATGGACTTGACAATGCTGAAGTTAGTGCACTAAAACAAGAACTAAGTGAACGCGGTTTAAAGTGCATTGATATTAAGAAAATCACTAAGAACTATGAAAGATACAGTGATACTCTTTATCTAGTCTCAGTGGAAAATGGTTCAGTTAAGCTTAATGACTTGAAGAAATACTATCGATCTGTTCTCCACACACAAGTCAGTTGGAGTTTTCAGAGGAAACTGAAACGCAAACTGACCCAGTGTCACAATTGGCAGATGTTCGGGCATGGCGAACGCAATTGTCACGTACGAACATATTGTGGAATATGCGCCGGCTCACACAAGACTGTCGACTGCAAAGTAGTTACTCACAAAAATGTGCAAATTGCAACGGCGATCATAAAGCTTCTGATGTCGCTTGCTTAAGCAGAGCAAAGTACTTGGAGCTTGAAAGCAACATGGCCAACAGAAAAAATCAATCTCGTCAGTATATCACAAAAGCTTTTTCGCCAACAAAAGCTTTTAATTCTGCAGCGGTGCACAATAACAATAGGCATGCTAATCTGTCATCAATGATAGATTTTCTTTCTCTTCCTCAACGAAAACAACCAACAGTGGAACATAATCGCCAACGAGATACCATCAGCTGTTTGCCAAACACTTGGGGTACTGATACTCGTCAACAAACAGGTTTGATCGGAACAAACACCAATCTCTTTTCCATGGAGGAGCTGAATGTATTAGTTATGGAAATGATAACAAAATTGTCTGCATGTAAATCAAAAAGTGATCAATTTCAAGTTATTGCACAATTAGCAACTAAATTTCTGTATTCTAATGATGATGAGAAATAATATCGTAGTTAGTAATTTAAATGTTGTAACATGGAATGCTAGGGGAATTCGCAACAAAAGCGCGGAATTCATAAACTTTTTAAATTCTGAAAACATTCATATTGCTTTAGTGACTGAAACTTGGCTAAGCCAAGATCATAATTTGTCCACACCAAGCTTTAAATGCTACAGAGTTGATAGAACTACTAGATCTGTTGGTGGTGTAGCTATTTTTTTTTAGAAGATCGATACAACATACGCTCCTACCCATTATCAGAACACAACTGGTAGAAAACTTGGGTATTGAGCCGGCGTCGAGCACCTCTGGGGAAGAAGGAGAGCAGACGGTACAATACATCTCCGATGGTGGGGAAGGGCTATTTGCCATCAGCAGCAACAGTTTCGATTCTCTGCCCTCTGATACTGAGGACGAACTGGAGAGAATTTTTAAATTCAAAGAAAATGAAATTGAAGACATGAAGGAGAAGATGCAGCAACTTCTTCATGAAGTAAGAGAGCTGAGATCTCGAACTCTAGCAAGGAGGAAGTTAGAGAAGGAGATAATGCTGATGGCGAAAAACAACAAAGATGGGCAGAAACAACAACAAAGGCCCACAGCGCAACAGCAACAGCTGCCAGCAGCTCAAAAGCGACCAAAACACGCAAAGCAGCAGCAACTTGCAAATCAAGAGCAACAACAGCAGCCAGCAGAACAGCAAAAACAGCGGCCAGCAGTGCAGCAACAATGGCAGGCAGGCGGAGAATTGTTCTCTGGGGCAAGAAGGAGCAGCTGACAAGAGTCAGCTCAAGTGCGTACTCTTCGGAAATGCGGGGCACACCGCCAAATATCGGGGTTGCCCTTAATTCCAAGAGCGGAAAGCAAAAATGGTTCTGCAGAAGCAGCCCCCAGTGAAAAATCCACTCGGGGCAGCCACACCCGTCACCACTCAAGTGACCTTAATGGCGTCTGTTCAGATGAACACGGAAAAGCAGCAACTACCGAAGGAAGTGCCGCAATCTTCAGTGCTTAGAGCACACGATCCAACGCCGGATTGGAAATCCTCCATTGAAAGGCGTATGGATCGGTTAGAAGAGCGGGTAGACCAAATTCTGGCGCTACTGCAGAACCAACCACGTCAACCGTTTTAATGGCTGCGCAGACGAACGAGTTATCTTACAAGATCCTTGCAGTGAATTCAAATTCATTGATAGGGATCCCTCGGAAGAACGAGCTCTATAAACTTTTGGATGACCAAAGCCCAGAGCTGATGCTGATTAGCGAAACCAAGCTAACTCGGAGAGGCATACTGGAACACAGCAATTATAATGTTGTTAGAAGAGACCGGCCCAATTCCAGTGGTGGAGGCGGTGTTGCGATCTTCATAAAAAATAACATTAAACACAAGGTAGTGTATAGTAGTGAAGTACGAAGGTTTCAAGAGTTGGAGGTGTGCATTTCGCTCCGCAGATAAAGGAGATTGTATGCGGTGTCGTTCTACTCCTCTGGCAACCCTACTTCCAGAACAACTATATCAGAGCTCGATTCACTCTTTCGATGTCTGAGGGTGGAGGAGAACTATTTTATTTTGGCCGGGGACTTAAATGCCCGACATGGATATTGGGGGAACATGGTTTCCAATACCAGAGGGGACCAGCTTTACAGCTGGTTTTGCTTGCACAGTGTCGAGTATAGACTCGATTTGAAGTCAATAGAGATCTCGTCGTTCCCCAGGAGCGGCTCTTATTTGGATCTCCTGCTATTAAACGCAAGACTGCAGCTGACAGACACAGACGCACAAACGGTAAACTGTTTAAACACATTCGTGTATCTCAGTGACCATTGCGGACTCAGTGCCGAAATCAAGATCCCTAACGATATTGCGAAATTAGGAGAGTTTATTCAAACGTACCCCTACAATTACAGTAGGGCTCGATGGACACGCTTCTCCAGACAAATGACGCGAGCATTCTCTTCGAACGAGCTCCACATACCGTCCAATAGAAACTTGTCAAACGAAGAGATTGACATGTATCTAATTCAATTGGACGAGACAAGGACACTTAAATTGCTAATTAAGAACATTCAGACATTAATTGCCCAGAATTACAGACTTTCTGTTAATTCTTACTGGAATGATAAGATTCGGGCTGTTAGATCTAACAACCCGAGCATGTTCCCGCAAATAAACAAATTCCTCCGTAGCAAAAATAGCGATCTTCCGTGTCTAAAGCTTCCCAGAACGACGGACAACGAACGTATACTGACTACAGCAGGTATCACTCCAGATAATGCCGTACTCGATGATAACTTCTTTGTGGTCGAAGAGCCGCAAGAAAAAGTGGAAGTGTACAAGGTGAATGAGAGTATTCGCCCGAACCACGACTTGGAGAACCGCGTACTGGCTAACAACACTCTTCTTCGTGAGGATCTGCAACAATGGCGATCTGAGAACACTGGCTTTGTCGTGTTCAATGATGATAACATGGCAGATAATACCATCGCCGACGAAGGGGTTCATCCCCCGTTCATATCGAAGACAGAACTCCAAGCGGTCTTCGAATCATTAATGAAGAAAAAGTCTGTTGGAATCGACGGGATCTCCAACATTGTATTAAGACACCTCCCCCTAGAAGTGGTTAATATGTACACAATCCTATTTAACAATGCTTTGAATAATGCACATTATCCAGAGCATTGGAAAACTGCGATTGTACAGCCCATATCCAAGAGAGGAAAAGATTCTTCGAATCCTTGCAACCTCCGGTCAATTAGTCTCCTTCCGAACATCAGCAAGGTATTCGAGAAGGTGATCAATAGAACTCTGATCAACTGGACTAAGGACAAAAATATAATTCCGGATAACCAATTCGGTTTCAAAGCGGGGCATGACACTATTCATGCCGCGTCGAAACTGGTGACGGATATCCAATGGAACAAAAGCCAGAAACAATGTACGGGTGCCTGCTTGATTGATCTGGAGAGGGCCTTTGACACCGTATGGTTAGAAGGTCTTTTCTACAAGCTCAATCGGCTAGGCATAAGCAAACCATTGCTGTACCTACTGTGTAACATGCTTACCGGTAGACGGTTCGTAGTCAAGAATGGCAACGTGACCTCGACAGGTATATTTCAAGTTAAAAATGGTCTCCAACAGGGTGCCGTTAATTCGCCGATCCTGTTCAACATTTACTTAAGCGATCTGTTAAGTCTCATGCAATTGCGTATGCCGATGACTTGATCGTGTACAGATCAGGCAAAAAGATCGAGGAAATCACTACTCTCACGCAGGGTGATTTCGATTCATTCATGAGAAGTTGCGACGACTGGAGGTTGAGTATCAACTTCCGGAAGTCGGAAACCATTCTGTTCAGGACGCCGTTGTATAAGCCCTCGGCGGATACGAAAAAGAATTGGCAAAAGTTATTAATCGTTGGAAGACCTGGGGAGCCACTGGCGCAAAAGACTGTAGTCAGATACCTGGGGATTTGGCTAGATCAGTATTTATATTTTAATAAACATATAGATGCTGCTCTGGCCAGAGCCCGAGGCGCTTTTGCCCTTACAAAGAGACTGTTTTACAACAGCCAACTCGATGCGAGGGTGAAGGTAATCTGCTACATGGCCCTCATCCGGCCAATGCTCACCTATGGCTGTCCCGTGTGGTTCAACGTGAGTGCAAGCTTGATGGAAAAGATTCGGTTGTTTGAGAGGGCTTGTCTTAGGGCTTGCCTTCGCCTTTATTGAACTCCAGAGTCCCAGTACATAAAATTCTATTCCAATGAGGTTTTATACAACAGGGTAAACCTGATAAGAGTGGACAATTTCCTGTTGAAGTTGATTCGAGGTCATACTGCTAGAGCGATGAACTCGTCCAATAACTTGATCTCAGGGGCTTACTACCCCAATCCAGAATACCACGAAAAGGTACGCCACAGTGGCTTCGTTCCCCCAGAAGCTTTTCTCCATTTAGATAAGCACGGCCTGTTACAAGATATGAATGCGGTACCGCTCATTTTTCACATAGCCAGATCGACTGTGGATGGGCGACTCAACCACGACCGTTCCGTCGCACAACGAGCTGAGGAGGGTCTCCTCCGGTTCAGTACGGCGGTATCCAGCCGAGATATTCGGGATGTTGCTAGGCACCACTAAAATTTCTGGTGGCTGGGGAGCGAGGGAACACCAGCGTCGAACCCTTTAGACCCGGGGTAGAAAGGGTAGTGCGTTCCCCCTTAAGAGGCGCAGTCGGTCTCTGTCTTGCAGCGGATTAGATGGAAATCTATCAGCCGCAACCTATGGCCGACTTATATATCTTAGGGTAGTTTTAAGGTAGTTTTTTAAGTTGTTTATATGTGAAAAAAAAAGTAAATAAAAAATTAAAAAACAAAAAAAAAATAGCAAGAATGTATATGTATATACATGACGATACATGAATACATTGTGTATATTCAGTATATATTCGTATACACATGTGTATAGGGGTATAGACAGGTGTATATGCATATATACGTAGGTTAGCTTAAGTTAGTTTGTAAGTTTTATTTTAAGGTAGATTGTAAGTTAGCTTGTAAGTTTTAATATAAACCATTCAGTCATTAAGTTTTCAAATTTTTTCTTAATAGTAAGTTGTTCTTTTTAAATTCTCATTTATATTTCACTCCGTAAGATTAGGTCGAAAGACAGAATAAGGTTAAGTTTAGCTTAGAGTGCCCGCCTAGGGCCAGTAAGTTAGAAGTAGTAACAATGTACGTACAACTAGTTCTAAGCATTTTTGTCTAGTATATAAGTTGTTATGAATTCCACAATAAAAATGAATTAAAATGAAAAATGAAATGATGGGAATCACATCTTGATTTCTCAAGAAGATCTCCAGGGTATCTTCCACTCGCATTGAAGAAGAAAAAGTCTGTGGGAATCGATGGAATACCGAACATTGTGCTTCGCCATCTTCCTCCCGAAGCAGTCCAAATTTACACAACCTTGTTGAACAATGCGCTGAGTAATGCACATTACCCAGCGCACTGGAAAACAGCGGTTCAGCCGATCCCTAAACGCGACAGAGACAAGTCCATTCCGACAAATCTTCGGTCGATCAGTCTTCTTCTTTGCATAAGCAAGGTTTTTGAAATTTTTTAAAATATAGTCATTCGAGTTCTGAAACAATGGGTTGATGAAAATAAAATCATACCGGACAACCAGTCGTCGAGGAGCTTTCGTGTGCAAATGACATTTCAATCTGACTACGTCTGAGTGCTAATCGTAAAGACAATAAGCCAAAATCCCGAAACGCGACAGGTCGCCGAATTCCGAGGGCATATCCAATCCCTCGGATAAAAAACCTCGTAAAATGAGCGGAACCAGTGCGGGTAGGAAGGATCCTAGGTCCAACTATTGGAGTCCTCTTCAATGTATGCTTGATGAGGATGAAATAGACGATGTAATCGCGAGTGAGGAGCGTGATAATTCGGTTAAAAAGGTGTATGTGCCCCCGATAAAGCTACTTCAGAAAACTAGTGACTATGTTCATAATTTAATGAAAACTCTAAAAAATAATATAAAATAAAATAATAAAATATCTCCACCTACTCCATTAAAAAATTATCAATACAAATAAAAATCGTGTGTGAAACTTCACAAACATACAACACAGTTATCTCTTCTTTAAAAGAGAACAATTGTTTTTCACTCATGACATTAAGAGCGATAAAGCCTTTAAAGTAATGTTATATGGACTTGACAATGCTGAAGTTAGTGCACTAAAACAAGAACTAAGTGAACGCGGTTTAAAGTGCATTGATATTAAGAAAATCACTAAGAACTATGAAAGATACAGTGATACTCTTTATCTAGTCTCAGTGGAAAATGGTTCAGTTAAGCTTAATGACTTGAAGAAATACTATCGATCTGTTCTCCACACACAAGTCAGTTGGAGTTTTCAGAGGAAAATGAAACGCAAACTGACCCAGTGTCACAATTGGCAGATGTTCGGGCATGGCGAACGCAATTGTCACGTACGTGGAATATGCGCCGGCTCACACAAGACTGTCGACTGCAAAGTAGTTACTCACAAAAATGTGCAAATTGCAACGGCGATCATAAAGCTTCTGATGTCGCTTGCTTAAGCAGAGCAAAGTACTTGGAGCTTGAAAGCAACATGGCCAACAGAAAAAATCAATCTCGTCAGTATATCACAAAAGCTTTTTCGCCAACAAAAGCTTTTAATTCTGCAGCGGTGCACAATAACAATAGGCATGCTAATCTGTCATCAATGATAGATTTTCTTTCTCTTCCTCAACGAAAACAACCAACAGTGGAACATAATCGCCAACGAGATACCATCAGCTGTTTGCCAAACACTTGGGGTACTGATACTCGTCAACAAACAGGTTTGATCGGAACAAACACCAATCTCTTTTCCATGGAGGAGCTGAATGTATTAGTTATGGAAATGATAACAAAATTGTCTGCATGTAAATCAAAAAGTGATCAATTTCAAGTTATTGCACAATTAGCAACTAAATTTCTGTATTCTAATGATGATGAGAAATAATATCGTAGTTAGTAATTTAAATGTTGTAACATGGAATGCTAGGGGAATTCGCAACAAAAGCGCGGAATTCATAAACTTTTTAAATTCTGAAAACATTCATATTGCTTTAGTGACTGAAACTTGGCTAAGCCAAGATCATAATTTGTCCACACCAAGCTTTAAATGCTACAGAGTTGATAGAACTACTAGATCTGTTGGTGGTGTAGCTATTTTTTTTTAGAAGATCGATACAACATACGCTCCTACCCATTATCAGAACACAACTGGTAGAAAACTTGGGTATTGAAGTAAATTCTGAAAACATTCAAGCATTCGTACTGTTTCAGACATAAGGAAGAATAGCTTAAGAAACGATCTGCGAAAATTATTTTCTATGCACGAAGAATTCTTAATTGGAGGTGATCTGAATTGTAGACACCAGGATTGCTTGGGGTAATTTGCTGCTGAACCTTTCTGTTGCGCTGCCAATTAGCTTATTGTTTCCGTGTAGTCCAACTTATGTGTCTGCTGGTTCACGCGGTTGTCCATCTGTGCTTGATATGTTTGTAACCAACTGTCCCATTTTTGTAACCCAACCTCTCGCCCTTATTGGACTGAGTTCAGACCATAACCCTGTAGTTTGCAAACTTCTTTTGTCTGGGGTCAAACATTTCCAGTACATCCATGGTCTAAAGAAAGCCAACTGGAAGCACTATAGAACTAGTTTAAATCAAAAGCTTCGAAATACTAATACAAACCTAGACTACATAACATGTAAGCAACATATTGACTCCCTCGTTGATACTTTTACTAAACAAATCTTAGATTCTGTAGATGAATGTATTCCAAAAGTAACATTTAAAAATAACTCACTTAAACTTCCACCACATATCTTAAATCTTATAAAGTTACGCAATATGTGTAGAAGAAATTGGCAAAGGTATAGACAAATTATTTTTAGAAATGAAATGAAATATCTCAACAGGATTACTAAAAATAATATTTCCCAGTTGCGAAATGAGTCCTGGAATAAGAGGCTCCAAGATTTAGACAAGAACTCGAAGCCATTCTGGAACATGGTAAAAATAATCCGAAATAACAATAAGAAAATCCCATATCTCAAGACCCCACTCAGTACTTCTTTCACGGATATTGTGAAAGCCAATGCTCTAGCTTTAACATTTGAACGCAATCATTGCATATCACAAAACCTGGGTGATATACATACAAACACCTTGGTTGATAGTTCGGTTAAAAGACTAAGAGCGTTAAACACTAATTTACCTGAAGACGCTTATGTTAATGAAGAAGACATTCTATTTATTATAGATAATCTGGTCACTAAGAAGTCTGCTGGGTTAGATCTTATAAGAAATCTATATCTTAAAGAACTACCTAAAAGCGGGATCAAAATGATGACGTTCATTATAAATGCTTGTCTGAAACTGCAGTATTTTCCAATTAAGTGGAAGCTTGCCAAAGTCTCGCCCATATTAAAACCAGGATAGCCTCCAGATAGTCCGGGTAGTTATCGACTAATAAGCTTACTAAGCACTTTTAGTAAGAGTTCTAAATGAAAAGATTACAAAATTTATTGATGTTAACCAAATCTTCCCTGATGAACAATTTGGCTTTAGACGCTACCACAACACTTCCCATCAAGTACAAAGGATTTGTAATCATGTTAGACGTAATCAGTCAATAGGAAAATCAACCGGCATGGTTCTACTTGATATAAAAAAGGCATTTGACTGTGCTTGGCATAATGGTTTGATTTACAAAATGATTAATCTAAACTTCCCAACTTATATGTGCAATATAATTCTGTTATTTGTCTGATCGTTGTTTTGAAGTGCATGTCAATAGTGGTGTAT